>CM034155.1:323940212-324600212 GCA_019776745.2 Taxus chinensis | reverse complement strand
CAATCCATGTTTTGTAAGAGATAGTTTCCTCCATCTTCCCCTACACTCAAAAATCTACCTCAAGTAGGATGGATGGATAAAATAAAATAAAACAATATTTACTAAACATCCACAATAAGCATTCAAACAATACCATATTAAAACAACCATTTTACTTTTACACAACATAATAAAACAAGAAAAAAATGAGATGCATGAAGGCCTACCTCAAAAAAAGTTATCCCTCTCCAAAATAATCCAAGCACTTCAAGCTCCAAGCTCCTAGCTGTAAGCTATCTCCAACTCCCAAAAGTTAAACTAAGAAGAAAAATTCCATAGCACTCTCCAAGAGAAGGTATAAAAATAAATTCCAAACACAAATTCTCACAAATGAGATGGTGAAATGTGTCACCCATCTCATTCTCCAACACAAGATTCCCTAAATCCCAATAAAACATAGAACAAAACATATTTAGGAAGAAAACTCCCATATTTCCTAAAGAGACAATAAAATAAACTACTTCAACTTTTGAGATAACACACAAATCAAATATATTTACAATATGGTGACAAGATAGGGATACAATGGGTGGGAAATCCCGTTTAACCTTGAAAATAGAGCCCCCTTCGCATAGGTAGGGTCCAGGGGCTCCATTTGAGTTTAAGGGAGACCCCTAATGTGAAAAGTGACCCTTAAAAATGCAACATTTAGCCCAAATTCGAGTTTGGGTAAAGCAGATCAAAGGTAGAGGTGGTGGGGCCTACAAAAATGATAATTAGGTGGTCCTGAACAACTAACAACTCATTTAATTAACTTAAAACAGTATTAATACATGTAGGGACCATTAGGTCCTTAAAATAATTTAGTAAAAATCTTATCAAATTAAAATAACATAGGTAAATTAGGAAATCACTAAGGATGTCCAAACATGAATGTGCCACATGCAAAAGGTCAAAAAAGGGTCATGCGTGGCCAAGGGATTCAGCCTAGGCATCCGCTTGTGCAACTTTAGATGCAACTTTGAAAACCACATTCTCTTGTGTGACCTGTAACCTACACACTCAATTCACACATCAAACATACCTTCTCGATACAATAAAACAATAAAAATTATACCACACACATCAATAATTATTTCACTTATGACTGAAAATCTGAATCAAGAAATTAACCAATATTTAATTGAGATAACTATCCAAAATGTCATATATATTTCTATAGTAGACCATAAAATAAAATTCGTCTAAGTTATCCCATGATAACATCCAAAGTAGTATTATCATAAACAATGATCACAATTTGTGAATAGATTCATCATTCACCCATCATAAATCTAGTAAAATCTATCTGGGTTGAATCCTTCTAATATCCAAATTACCATAATCACCAATGATATCCAAGGTATACAACCAGATTACCATACATCTATAATATAATAGATAAAACTACCTACATCACATCATGCTAGTTTTCATAAACACACAAGTGCAAGAAACTAATATGATCATCATAATACTTATTTGGAACCACGTGTGCTAAACAACACATGTATCCAAAATAATCCGTAACAAGACCACATATTATCAAAATAGTGTTAAATCAATGTTTAAAGTCTAGTTAATCAAATGAGTCAACAAATGAATTGATGCAAAAAATTGGTGGGTACTGTAGATGTTATGTGTTAGGAAAAGTAAAAATAGGTGTAATGGATGAAAAAAAAGGATGAGAAAGGTTCTTAATGGTGAATTGCAAGCAAGGTGTGTAACATGTAAAGTGTGTGAGACATAAAGTGACAATGATAACTAATGTAAGGACAACTAACGTTGGTACCACATAGTGATACTCTCTCAGTGTACTATCTCTAACCCATAATGATTACGTGAATAATTATTCTCCAATCACAGTGGGAATTTTAAGGCACCCACTCAAGAAATAGATGCATCAGTGATACTTATATACAAAAGAAAAATTGTTATTAATAGGTATCATATATGAAAATTAAAAAACTAGGTGTATACAAGTTCAGAATAATCTAACATACGGAATTGCATTCAATACCCTTTTGTAGGATGATCCAATTTATATTTTGTAGGGATCCTTTGTATATTAATTTTGTATCATCTTATTATTTTCAAATTTGATCTAGTGCCCACTTCCCTTCGAAACTTTTTACTATTGATTTCGATATTGTCGACTATACTTATGGATATTACTGTAGTTTTTTTTATTTAGCATGATGTTAGATGTTAGAGATACTAGATTGTTGCTTAATTTCGATTATTAGTATGATGTATGTCTATTATTAGAGACAAATTATATTGATGATGATATGTTGTTGACATGGTTATATATATTTATGACTCGCGATAATTTTCGTCATTTTCATTATACCTTAACAATTGAACTAATCTTGTGATCATATGGATATTGATGAAATGTAGAATCGATATGTTGTTGGGAATTGTAAATTATATCATTACTCTCCTATATGATGATTCGATTCATATATAGATGATTGCAGATTTATATTGTATATTTTATTTTGGATGTTTTGATGTGGCCACAAGGCCAAAGGAGGTGTTATGTGTTTTGCAGGTAAATATGTCATAACAAACAACACGGCGTTTGGAGGCCAACCACATTGGAATGCTAGGTCAATTCAATAAGGGTCACCATGCCAACATGTATTTTGTTGTGTGTGTGTGTGTGTGTTTGAATTGTTGTTAGGGAGTCTCATTCAGTGATCACCTCCAATTGTGACCAAGGGATTATATGTGTTTTTCATTCATTTAGCTTACTTTATTTAAAAAAAGTATGTGATTTATAAGTGATGTATTCTCCTTTTATTAATTACTTGATTTGTGTCTATATTAGTAAATTAATGTTTTTACTAAATTAATTTTTAATGGGTCAAAATGAATGCATTTATTAGATTAGATGGTTTTTGGATTATGTGTTGTAAGTTGAGTGCTTGTGATCTTGAGTGTTTTACACTCTACCCCTTCTTGGAAATTCGAATTTGGCCTTAAGGGCCAATTTTGGAGGCTTGTGGGACAAGTCAAACTTGTCCCACACCTCTTAAATTATTATACCAACCCTACCTATGGGTTGGGGAGTAAAAAATAGACCCCATTATGTGTTTTAGGAAGACAAAAAGGTAAAATGTTATTGCACTTTCTTTCATGTAATTAAAATTTTTCCTTAGGGGGTGTGGGCTTGGATTGTGTGTGTAAGTAATTTGTCATTCCTCTCACCCACCAATTTATTGTGCATTGGGTTTGAGGTTTGACTTGTGAGGTGGAGTTGAGGATGAGTGATGTGGCATCCTACATGGAGCCACCTCACCCTCCTCTCTCCCTTTTCTATTTATTCAAGTTATTTTTTTGTTTGGGGGTTACTTCATTATCTTTGTGCTCTTGCATTTTTGGGAGTTAGAGGATTTTGGAGTGCTTGTGGATTTTTTGGAGCTTATTTGGTGATATTTGGGCTTGAAGAAGCTTGGTGTGTGACTCTTGGATCAAGCTCTACCATGGAAAGGTAGGATCTAAACTCTTGTTAAATATTTTTCTTTTATATTGTGTATATGTATATGTTTTTGAGTGTTTTGCTATGCTTGTTGGGTGCTTGGGTGGTTTTCCTAAGTGTGGTGTAGGAGGGGACTATGGGGGATCTTACATGTAGGGAGACATAAGATTTAATTTCATGTTTTGGAGGGAGTTGGGTTGGGTGCCCCACCTTGGACAAGAAAATGCTTGCATTTCTTACTTGGTTATTTTGTTGAGGGAGCCATAAGAGATTGTAGGGAGGCATAAGAGAATGTGGGAGGCATAAGAGGTTCTTGAGGGAGGTATAAGAGTGTGTAGGGGTTTTTGAGATGTGTATTGGAGGGTTTTAAGGTGGGAACCCATTTCCCATTGGGAGGCATAAGTGACCTCCCCATAGATCTTGCTCCTTTGGCTTTTGCATTTTGAAGCCTTGTATATTTTGTTAGTTCTTCTTGTGATTGTAGTTTGAGTTGTTTGTGTTTTGGTATGGTTGTAAAATATTTGTATTGTGATGTGGAAGCTTGTTTTGTTTCCATGAGTTGGATCCATTTTTCATTGCAATGTGGTTGGGGCTCAGGGGCCAATGAGGAGGATGGCTTCTTCTCCTCATTGGAATTATTGGTTGGGTGGAGAGTGTTGCCTCTCCCCCCTTTTTGTTGTTGTGATCAAATGAAGCATGGTGGAGCTCTCTTGTTGGTGATGTGAAACATGGAGCATTGTTGGTGTCCTTAAGAAATCCTTACTTGTGATAAAACCTTCTTGTTATTCCCACTCAAGGTGGAAGATATTGTAATATTGTATTTTGTTTAAAGGAAATGTTGTATTGTAAGTTGTAATATTATTTGAAGGAAGTTCATTGAAGAGTTGTAAAATTTCCTCTCTTTAAAATTGTAGTATGGAAAGAAAAGAATCAAAATGGAAATCATGTGTAAAATTTTAGTTGAAAGTTGTATTGTGAGAAAGAAAGTTTATCTTCATTGTGAAGTTGTATTATTGTAAATGAGAAAGAAGGAATATAGAAGTTGTAAGATGTTAATAATGTATGTATAGAAAACTTGAATGTAGAAAAAAGTTGTTATAGTTATTTGAACAAATAAGTTGTAGTGGAAAATGGAAAGAGGAAAAAAATTTGAAGTATATTGTTATGTTGAAATGTTTCTTTTTGTAGTAAGAAAAAAAATTAACAATATTAGAAGTAGATTTAGTTCCTTTTTACTATTGGAATTGAAAGAAAAATTGTTGAACAAAATGAGAATGATCTTGTAGTTGTTGTTGTTACTATTAAAATAGAAAATGCTTTAAAATGAGTAATTTTAACTATGAAATGAATAAATGGAATTAAATCTTACAACTTGAAACTTTAGGCACATAAAATTAAGTTCAGAATGAATTTTAAAAAAATTTAGTGACTTTCATTTTTTGAGAAATCTCATAAATGAAGGTTCTCATTTCTATGGAATAGGACCACCACCCTGTGCAGAGAGGTGGTCTCGTAACTGCCACTCAACAACCAATCAGAACTGCAAGGCAAGGTGGCAGTTTGTGAATTGTCACCTAGGTGGGGTGGCGGTCCCAAGACCGCCGGCCTGCTCTGGGCGGTGGTTCTATCACTTACTATAGAAAATGTAAATCTGTGCCTGTGTAAATTTTAACTTGGTCAGAAAAAAAATTTAAGCATGTAAATTTTTTTTAGAGGAAACCTCCAACAAACAAATGATGGCTGAATCTCAATGTTTAAGCAATAAAAATCTTCAAATGGTAACTAAAGAACTAAAACTGCATATATATTAATGGAGGTAGGGTTTGCCCCAAATGGAGAACTAATAGAAATAGTTTTGTAATAAAACCAGATTTGAAAAGGAAACCCCTTCAATCCTTGAATGAAAGAAATTACAATGATAAATCTACAATCTAAACTAATCTAAGCTTGATTTCTTTTTGTAGACTCCTCCATAGTTATTCCTTTCTTGCTCCCATGGCTTCCTTCTCTCCAACCTACAAATTAAACAAAGGAAAAGTGACCAAATGAGGAGACTTGGGTAAAGAAAGAGATTAAATAAAAATTCATAAGGATATTTAGGGTTAGTTTGGAACCCTAGGATCTAGTGGCCACAATTGAATTGATCCAAGGGTTGAGGATCAACCCTACATTTGTTTGGTAGGAATATATTTTATAGATGTTTTAAATAAAAATTAAAGGTATGTGTAGATGGGTGAATGGGGCCATTTAAATACCTTGGTGTGCAAAGTCACTAATCTAGTTCCTAGTATGTTTTAGAAAAGTAATGAAATAGACATTAAGTTATTTAAATAATGAATTATAGTAACTAAGTATAAGGTAAAGTATTAAGGTGGGAATGTTAGTTAAGGAGGAGTAAAAACATTAAACCAAGTAAATTAAATTATGGCACCTTCCTAGTTGAATGTTAATTAATTGACCTTAGAGATAAATTAAGAATATTTAATCATTTAACATAGAATTGGTCCATCCCTTGTAAAGTAAAGATTATTGGTGAAAATAAATTTAATGCACACTAAGGGTTGACACCCTTGTAACCTTTTAACTTAAACAAAAAAATTTGCCACAACTTTCAGGTTAAGTGTTTAGGGTTTTAGCGTGTTCCTAGAACGTCATTTTTTTGGGCGTTACACTTGGTATCAGAGCCATGGGTTCAAATCTTGGACCCTTGGGAAAACCTATAAAACACAAGACATGAAAATTTAACCTAACGCAATTATATTTTTCTTGTAGACCTAAAAAACCACACTGTCTGATAATTGTATAATGTAGAAAACCTAGAAAACTGAAATAAAACCTAGAACGATGAACTAACTCTCACCTTGGTCTATGCATAAGGCATGGACCAGATGAGGGGTCCTTTCTAATAGATCTAGACTTGCCACCTCCAGATCAGGTTGTAGCAGCCATTCTACCTCATATTTTACAGATGCTTCAGGACATCAATGCCATGCTTTACGTGGAGGGCCCTTAGGAGGAAGACTTGCTAGACATGATATGGATCCATCGGTGGAGGCTCAAGCATCTCCTTGAAAAATTAAGGAGCATAGGGCAGAGAACTCCCGTGTGGAGTCGCCTAGGGTAGAGTCACCACAGAGAGGACATGGAGACAGGATTTTAGGACATAGGGATAGATCTCAGAGCCCTAGGTAGAGGGAGGAGCATGCAGAGAGACCTAGGGGTCGTCAGACATTAGCTGTAGACCATATCAGGGAGATCCTAAAGCTATGACCATCTCACTATTCTGGAGATACAGGTGGGTTTCAGGAGGAGGCCTGGTTGGTGAGCTTGAGCGGATGCTTCAAGCTCTACCCTTGTACTAGCAACATGAAATCTCATGTTGTGATCCATCTTCTGAGGGATGGAGTAGGTGTCTGGTGGAGGACCAAGGAGAAAAAGCTCCATGTTGATGCTGAGATAGTTACCTAGGAGCTCTTTGAGGAGTAGTTCAAGAACATGTATTTATCTAGGAGGTTTATTCAGCAATGGATAAACAAGTTCACAACCTCTGTCAGGCATCTATGACTGTAGCTGAGTATGAGAGTCAATTTATGGACCTACTCCAGCATGTCGACTATATGCAAGATGAGCAGGTGTGGATTCACAGGTTCATCAGGGGCCTGAATTTGGATTTGAGTGGTGCGGTATGCATTCACTACCCACAGACTTTAGCAGAGGTTGTGGAGAAGGCCTATATTATAGAGGAGACATGGGGGAAGATGCAACAGGCCAGGGATAGAGTTTGGATCCATATCTAACAGATGTAGGATAACAGGTCAAGGGGTCAACTCCTCCTCCTTGTGGTGGACAAGGTTCAGTTCAGTCCTCATTTTGACCACCACAGGAGCCACCTCAGTAGCAGCAGAAATCCCCCACCTCATAGAATTCCTCAGAGATTCAACATACAGAGGGGATGGAGTATGGGGCCTCCTCCTAGGGGTCCCATTAGGACACAGGGTGTACCGAGAGCTTAGTCAGTAGGATCTCATTAGCAGAGACATCAGCAGTCCATAGCTAGATCATCAGGATCCACAGCACACACCTCTAGAGTACCGGTTGGAGCTACATATCACTGGAGAGGACCAGGTAGTTGTTATGGTTGTGGCATTGGTTGGACATCATTGGAGAGAGTTCCCACATAAAACCTAGTAACAAGGGTAAGGTGCAGATTTTAGAGCCTACTGTTGGTGACATGGGATGCAACCATCAGATCTACACAGCATTGAGAACAGCCAGATTGAGCACCAGAGTACCGTGATAGAGACTACATGTAGCATTGGTGGTATTCCCACCTCTATATTGTTTGATTCTGGTTCATCTGATTCATTTATTGCACCATCTTTAGTAGAGCATTGTAGGTTGGTGGCAGTTAGGCAGGGTCTTAGTTGGGACATTGAAATGGCTTCTAGAGCCAAAATTTCTGTAGACTCCTTAGTTAAGGAGTGTGTAGTGGATTTGGGTCCCTTCACCACTACCTTGGATCTTCGAATCCTTCCCTTGGGTTCGTATGGAGTCATCTTGGGCATGGACTAGTTGTCTACACACAGAGCCAGAGTGGATTGTTACCATAAGAATATTGCTTGTATAGATGATCTAGGAGTTGAGTCTATGATAGCAGGAGTTAGGAGGCCCATTTCCATTCACACCATCTCTGCTATGCAGCTTAAGTGGTGTGGTTATCAGATGTATGCTGTTACGGTTAGTGATAGATATGAGGATGAGTCTAGTGGACCATCCCTTGATGACCATCACATCTTGAGAGAGTTTTCTTGATGTCTTTCTAGGGGAGCTACCGGGGTTACCACCCCCACGTGAGATAGATTTTCACATAGACCTTGTTCCAGGAGAGCAGAGCCTATCTCATGAGCACCTTATCATATGACTACCCCTGAGCTCTATGAGCTCAAGTTACAGCTTGAGGGCCTTCTGGAGAAAGGCCTAATCCATCCTAGAGTATCCCCTTGGGGTGTACCGATGATATTTGTAAAGAAGAAGATGGATCTCTCGGTTGTGTATTGATTATCACCAGCTAAACAAAGTAATGACAAAGAATCATTACCCTCTTCTATGTATTGATGGCTTATTTTATTAGATGAAGGTGGCCACAGTTTTCTCCAAGATAGATCTTAAGTCAGGGGTATCATCAGCTAAGGATCATAGAGGAAGATATTCATAAGACCACCTTCCGTACGAGATATGGCCACTACGAGTTCATAGTGGTGCCTTTTGGTCTGACGAATACCCCCACAGTGTTCATGAGCTTGATGAATGGGGTATTCAGGAAATTTTTGGATTGCTTCGTGCTCATCTTCCTTGATGACATTCTTATATACTCATGTACGCATGAGGAGCATGAGGGGCACCTTTTTCAGGTTCTTCAGTGTCTTCATGAGCAGTAACTTTATGGGAACTTGGAGAAGTGTGTGTTCTTTCAGAAAGAGGTGCAATATTTTGGCCACATCATTTCTGGGGAAGGTATCGCAATTGATCCTTCCAAGATTCAAGCTATTATGGATTGTTCGACACCCACTAGTGTGACCAAGGTGCACAGCTTCATGGGTTTGGTAGGATACTACAGGATATTTGTGTAGGACTTTTCTCGGGTTACACACCCCATCACTTCCCTTCAGTGGAAAGGGAATAAGTTTGTATGGTCAGATAGATGTGAGTAGGCCTTCAGGATACTGAAGGAATGCCTCACGAAAACACCTATTCTTACAGTGCCAAATCCTCAGGGTGAGTTCTTCATTTTCACAGATGCTTCTTTGGAAGGACTTGGAGTTGTGTTGATGCAGGAGGGCAGAGTAGTTAAATTTGAGTCTCACAAACTCAAGGATTATGAGCTCATCTATCTGACTCATGATCTTGAGCTTGCTACAGAGTTTCATGCCTTGGTGCAGTGGAGACATTTCCTTATTGGGTGGAGATTCACACTCAGGACTGATCACTTGATTCTTCAGCCACCTCTTCACGCAACCCAATCTCAACACTCATTAGTGGCGTTGGATGGAGTTGCTTTGTGAGTACAACATAGAGATAGAACATGTGAAGGGGAAGGATAATGTGGTTTATAGATGCCTTGAGTAGACGGAGACATGTGATTATGGCCATTTCAGTAAGTACAGATTTACGAAGTGGGATTTTATAGTAGCTTTCTCACAACAGTTTCTACCTTGCATCCAGAGTAAAGATTGAGTCTCAAAGACCAATTTAGGGGAATTTCGATGGATTTTCATGAGAGATAGATGGCCTTCTCAGGCACAGAGGTTAGATTTATATTTCTAGAGATGAAGGCTTGAGACAGGACATTTTGATAGAGGCTCATCATTCACCTTATTCAGCAAATCCCGTGGTGAATAAGATGCACGCCATGTTGAGATAGTTGTACCATTAGAGAATAATTCATAGAGACGTGTCTCAGTTTGTATCTCACTATTTAGAGTGTCAGAAGGTGAAGGCCGAGCATCGACATTTAGCTGGTCTTATTTTTCCTCATGCTATATCGGAATGGAAATGGGACACCATATCCATGGACTTTATAGTTAGGTTATTTCCGTCGAGATACCACCATGACGCCATCATGGTCACGGTGGATAAATTGATGAAATTGGCTCATTTTTCTCTAGTAAAGACTACCTACACAGCTAGTGTAGTGGCACAGGTTTATCTCGATGAGATTGTTAGATTGTACAGGATTCTGTGGAATATAATTAATGACCATGATTCTTTGTACACTTCTCACTTTTGGACTTTAATGTAGTATGCTCTCAAGACGAGATCAATTTTAGTAAAACATATCACCTCGAGATGGATGGAAAAACTACATGGGTGAATAAAATCTTGGAGGAAATTCTTAGGATGTACATCATGGATCATTAGTCAAGATGGGAGGAGTATTTGGGGTGGATTTTATCTACAATAACAACTTTTAGGGTTTGATAGGCATGGCTCATTTTCAAGAACGGTATGGCAGAGAGTGGAGGATACCTCTTAGTTGGGACAGATTAGAGGACAAGGTTTCTCTTGGGATAGATTTACTACATGACATGGAGAAATAGGTTGTTATGATCATGCAGAGATTACAGGAGGTGCAAGATAGGCAGAAAAAGTATGTGGATCAGCATAGGACAAATCATAGTTATGAGGTGGGCACAAAGGTGTTTCTTCATGTCAAGCCTCATAAGATCCCTATCTATTACAGAAAATGTTTTAAGCTTGCTCTTAGATTTTTGGGTTCCTTTGAGATCTTGGAGTGTATTGGCCATTTCGCCCATCGTCTAGCATTGCCACCTAGCTTGTCTCATGTCCACGATGTGTTTCATGTTTATATACTTAGGAGATATATTGTATATCCTTCTCATATGCTAGATTGGACCTCCTTGCAGGTGCAGGATCAGGCGCAAGTAATGGTGGAGCCCATCCCTATTTTAGATCGCAAGACCCTGGGACTTCGAGGTAGAGAGATTGACCATGTTCGAGTGCAATGGGATAGGTATGATGGGACTACAGCTACATGGGAGGATGTTACATTACTATGAGTTCAATTTCCACACCTGTTCCAGTGACTTCCAGGAGGAAGTCAAGTCTAAGGGGAGTGGGATGTTAGTGCCCACTTCCTTTCGACACCTTTTTGTTATCGATTATGATACTGTCGACTATACTTGTGGATATTATTATAGCTTTTGATTTGGCATGATGTTAGATGTTAGAGATACTGGAATGTTGTTGATTTTGATTCTTATTATGATGTGTGTGGATAATTAGAGACATTTTATATTGATGATAATATGTTGTTGACATGGTTATATATATTTTTGACATGCAACATTTCATCATATTGAGTATACCTAAACAATTGAACTAATCTTATGATCCTATTGATATTGATGAAATGTGGAATCGAGATGTTGTTAGAAATTGTAAATGATATTGTTACTTTCCTAGATGTTGGTTTGATTCATATATGGATGATTTTTTATTTATATTGTATATTCTATCTTAGATGTTTTGATGCGGCCATGAGGCCGAAGGATGTGTTATGTGTTTTGTAGGTAAACATGTTACAACAAACAACGGGGGTATTGCAGACTAACCACATTGGATTGCTAGATGAATTCAACAAGGGTCACCATGGAAATTTGTATTTTGTTATGCATGTGTGTTTGAATTGTTGTTAGGGGGTGTTTCACCTTATTCTTTGTTGTTATTGTATGACTTCTGAATCCACAGTTGATCGTGAGAGCTTCGTTTTTTCTTGGAGGAACTACCTGAAATGGAACACAAGACCACCAAATAAAAGTTAAACAATATATGTAGTGGACTGCCTAGCGTGTGCTAGATCCAGGAAGTGTGATACTTCCTAGATGGTTGTCAATCCACTATTTAAAGAAAATCAATGTGAGAAATAAAGGAAATCCTACTCTAGCTAAAATGAGTTAGGTATCTAATTCGTCTACAATAAGTAAATTTGTTCACAACATCCTAGGCTATGATTGAATCTGAAGGTCAAGGTCACTGTTAGGATAGTGTTATTGGTCAAGGTTAGATTCTGGGTAGTTTAGGGTATTTGGTGGTGGTTTTAGGCTCTGATATAAGACATAGAGACCGACGTCGGTTTAGGTTAACCAACGATGGTTATGGGTGATCGACATCGGTATGGTCAGGATATAGGAAAATCAATAAAACTTGGTTGGGTGATAGATCTGAAGTTAGATGAAGATGGAAGGGAAATGATAAGATTCATATGGATCTTAGATATGCACAAGAATGATGAAAGTATAGATATCGATAGTTCAATGGTGTGGGTAAAGAGATGGTCAAGTTTTCATGGAGATAAAATTTTGGGGAATGGAAATGAAAGCATAAACTAATAACAAATGTAAAAGGATATGCTCAAATGACAAGGAACCAATGCAAGTTAACAAACTTACTGTTTGTATGACATTGATGCCTGGTTGGTAATGGTGGGTGATCAAATGAACTTGGTGTAGTGCTGGCACTTCCCTAGATGCTCCCTTGAAGGAAAGTGGCTATGTGATTTCTTCAGGTAACTGGCTATGGGTGTTCTGATGCTGGTACAGATGTTGGTTATACTTGTATGTAGCTCTGGTTTCATCACTTGTTCTCAGAAAATGTCTCTCTCTCTCTCTCTCTCTCTCAGAAATGTGCTAACATCTAAACAATGCGCCAAACTTGAAATAAGGTTATTTTTGGTATTAAATGGTAACCAATGGTGGTTTCGTCCTAATCGGTGGTGGTTAAGGGTAACCAGCGTCGATTAGGGTGGGATTTCCTAGGTTTACTAAACTAGGTAGATCCCCTTGATTTTCTGGGATCTCACTTGTTTCCTCCACGGATTTGAATGAAATCTTCCCTCCAACATGTAGGAATGTGGTTAGAGGGAATGCAAGCTTTGAATTTTAGGGTTTGGGTAGGTCTTAATTATTTATGGCAACTTACTAAGAATAAGTCTTAGGGTGAGCTGGCTAGATGAGGTGTCTAGGCGAGGTGGATAGGTGTAAGCATCATATAAATTAGGATATTTAAATAATAGATATTGTCAGGAGATGAATTAATTTAATTAAATTAATATTATAGTGGGGTGAAGGGGGTCATGGCTAGGTGGATGTGTTTGAGGTATTTATTTATCGACAGACCAGGGGGAGTGTGACCTAATTTTAGTGTTTACATTTTGCCCCTATTTGTTACTTAGCTTGTCTTGGTAAGCGACGCTGACAAAAATAATATGTGGTTGCCCTATGTGTGGGTGAAGGTGATCCCTCTCAAACTAGGAATTGACGAGGAAAAAGGAAGAAGCGGTGAGTGGTTTGATAAAAGGTGGGTAACGGGTGAAAAAGGAAAAAGTTCTACTCAAGTAATCTAGGTAATGGGTCAGGGTCAAATATAGTAAAAGCCAAATGCACACACACGTATAAACTACAACACGGTACCAGGTTAAAGAGTAGGAAAAATCCACATTATCTAAGGTTGATAGGTTTATCCAAACAAGGTTGAGGTGATTTCGGTGTCCAAGGTATAGGATATGGTCAGGAAACACGACGTAGGTTAGGTACAGGAATGTTTAGGTGTGTTCCGGTACACCAAAGGTAGGGTTAGGATAAATGGTCATGACAAGAGGAAAGGTAAAGTCATTAGGTCAATCAACACAAGTAATAGTGCCACAAGGTATAGCAAACACATGAGGTCAAAGATCACTGGTGATGTTCCAGGGCCAAGAATCTAGGTCACGACATGGGTAGGGATGAGGTATGGGTAAAAGAACAAGTCCCCAAATGAGGACGAGGGTAGGTAGTAAATGATGAGGTTAGGAGGGTCAGGGGATAGCTGATACAAATATGGAGGATGTCCACTGAGATGATGCTTGATATATGGCTCTTGATTTTGACATAGTTTTGATTTTTGATATATACCGGCCTGCATCTCGAGATTTGTTATATTTTTGATCGCATACCATCCTGCATTCCGAAGAGAGTGAGGATTTACAATAGTTTTCTATTATTGAGCATATACTGGCCTGCGTGCCGAAGAGATTTTGTATTGTTTTATTGTATATGATACCGATTTACGTGCCAATGACATTTTGTATTGAGTATCGGTCAGCGTGCCGACGATTTTGAGAGATGTGCATGATTGGATATCTGTCTATATTGCATATGGACACACATATTTGTTTATATGATGAGATGGGTGAGATTTTGATGATTTGTTGGTGTTTTATGAGAATTTTAATTTTTGTAGTGATATGAACGGAAACTAGGTGAGTGAGGCATGATGGAGTCAGGTTGGTTTAGGCATGGATCAAGTCAGGTTGGTTTAGGCATGGATTGAGTTAGGTCATAGGCATAGCTCGAGTCAAGTCTTAGGCATGGATCGAGGTAGGTTGGTTTAGGCATGGATTGAGTCAGGTCATAGGCATGGCTCGAGTCAGGTCTATGGTCTAGGCATGGTTGAGTTAGGTCATAGGCAAGGTTGAGTTAGGTCATAGGTAGGGTTGAGCTAAGTCATAGGTAGGGTTGAGTTAGTTCATAGGCATGGTTGAGGTAGGTCATAGGTAGGGTTGAGTTAGGTCATAGGCAGGGTTGAATTTAAATTAGTTGAAGTTGTTCATTACTTTGTGTAATGAATGATGAGATGGGTCGTGTTTAAGATGCTTTATAATACATGCATAATGATGGTAGAGGAATGGTAGTCATAATAAATGTATGTTGTGATGATGATAAAAATGTTAAGCAACTTGTTGTTTGTTTGGTTTAATTTCTAATTTTTTACATAAAAGGGAAACTAAGTGGTGTCTAATGTAATTTAGGAAGATGAAATATGAATTGGTTAGGGTAGAGAGTTGTCAGATAACCTCCAAGGGCCCCATGCCCTTGGAGTGCTTCCTACATAGTCCTGGTGAAAAGGAACCTCATGCCGATGTAGTTCTCCCATAAGCTAGGGAAGAATATGAGGAGGTATGAAAATGAGTTGGTAGGTTTTAGGCATGATTTGGGTTTAGGTCTGTTAGGTGTGGGTGAGTTGTGGGAAACTTGGTATAGGATATTTTGATGGTGGTAGATGAAGAAGATTACCCAAAGGTAAGCGACGAGGACCAATTCCTGTATAAGGTAATCAATACGTGATAAGGAAGTTTAAAAGATAAGAGGGGGAAAGAAATCCACCTGATTGGTTAGGATCATACCGAGTAGATCATATCTTAGAGGAGGTGATGAACGTAAGACCCTAAAGACATTGCATGATTGATTGTTCTAAGGGTGAAAATTAGTCACTGGGTCACCAAATGTCATGGTTCCAAGAGGTCCCTTGAGGTGGTAGGAAATGGGAGTGCGAATGGTGAGAGGGGTGAAAGGTGGTTAATTTTTATATGGTACGAGGTAGCATGCTCTTTGGGCAAGAGAACCATGGTCACAATGGGAAAGTTCATGACTAAAAGGCTTTTTGTTTTGACTGATATGTGAGATAGTCTGGGATGAGGAAATTAACTCCTTAAGGTCTTCATGAAGCTAATCGATGTGGGAAGCTTCATATTCTCTCGCTTTTTTTTAAAGAGCTTTACATAACTGTCCTTCGAGGGAGTAGTCTATTTATAACAATGATGGTAGAGTAGAAGATGTCCTTTGGAGGGAGTCATCTCTTAATTCAAAGTGTGACTCAAGGATTTGGATCCCATGTGAAGGCTTTGAAGTCATGGACAAGACCAAGGTGAAGAATAGGATTCTTGTTCATAAAGTAGGGTGAAACGACCATGGGATCTCATCTAAAGGTAGACGAAAAGTATCCATGAGAATCATGCTATGTACTGCATCATGGTACACATATTTAAGAGAAGATAACAAGTGATGGGTACGCACATGATTCTTGTTTAATCATTGGTGAGGTGTAAGAAGTGGATAGTGCTCAAGGGATGAGCATGGAAAGAGGTAAAAAGTGATGTAGGACTAAAAGTCAATAGTAGAATGGTCGAAGATGTAAGGAATTAAGGGGCTCAGATTTAGGTTTACCATCAAGTGAAGATAAACGATAAGCACCTGATCCGTAAGTATGGGATGCTCCTTGGTCAAATGACCTGAATATTGGTGAATACCACATATGATGTATGGTCTAAGCCAATTAGGGGAAAATTTTCCCCATTTACTTTTTTCTGCTTTGGTTACATGTTGATTTTCTTTCAGGACAAGGTCAAAGACTTGGAAGGTTTGTTCATGGACATGTTTGTTGCAGGCATGTTTGATAAATTTTTGGTAAACTTGAAGGTGGTCAAGAGCGTTAAGATGACATTCGTCTAATAACTCAAGTTTTTCTAAACGACCCTGACAAAATTCATCATCATTGAGCATGTCATGGAGAGAAATGTGGAGTGAGGTAATCTAGACTTCGAGAGGTAGAACAGCCTCTGTACCATAGACCAGAGAAAATGGTGTGGCAGAAGTGGAAGTATGGATACTAGTGCAGTATTCCCACAGGGCAAAAGGAATGTGCGTATGCCAGTCCTTCCCAGTATCGTTAACCACTTTCATGAGATTTTTTTTTAAGATTTTTGTATTGGATTTGGCTTGGTTGTTGGTCTATGGATAATAAGGTGATGAGAAACTTAGCTGAATGTTGAAGGCATTGCAAAGTTTTCGCAATGTTTTGTTTTTGAATTGTTTTCCATTATCAGTGATGAGGCGACGAGGAACACCAAAGAGGAAAATGATGTGATGATTGATGAAATCACATATTTTCTCGACTTTCATGGAGATGAGTGGTATGGCTTCAACCCATTTTGTGTAGTATTTGGTAGCGGTGATGATCCATTGATGTCGTTGGGAAGAATGGGGGTTGATCTCTCTGACAAGATCCAAACCCCATTAAGAGAAGGGCCAAAGGTCACGGGAAACTTGTAAGGCATGACTAGGTGTATGATGAAGGTTGGCGTGTTGTTAGAATTTTACACAACATTTGACATAGTCACAACAATCATGGTTGAGGGTCGGCCAGTAAAATCCTAGGCATAGAATACACTTAACAACAACAAGGCCACTAAATTTACCTCCACATATGCAATCATGAACTTCCTTAATGGTATAAGGACTTTTAGAACTCGTGAGCAATCGTAAGAGAATACCATCAAAGCCATGCTTATAGAGGATTCCCCCCATGATGACGTAATGAGAGACCTTTTTAAGGAAGGTGCGTTGTCCATTACGAGTGAGATCAGAAGGTAAGATAGAGAGAGAAAGATAGTCAGAGTATTGTTGATAGCAAAGGTTGCTTGGGTCTAGGGCGACGGTTCTGATGGAGTAAACGTCACGAGATAAATAAGAGGGTGATTGGAGTCATTGTATGGTGAAAAATATTTTAGAATTGGCAGGCGAAGTGGGTATTTGGGAAGCCAAGCAAGCCATGGTATCTATAAATTTGTTGGTTGAATGAGGGACAGTTTGAAGGGCGTAATGGTCAAAGGTGGTCAAAATTATGTCTACATGATGTTTATACTTTTGAAGTATCTCATTATGACATTGGTATATACTATTGACTTGGTTTATGACTAATTGAGAATCACCAAAGATGTTGATTGATTTGACATCTAGGGCGTAGGTGGCTTAGAGACCTAATATGAGTGCTTCGTATTTGGCAATATTCTTGGTACAGTAAAAATCAAGTTTGAAAGACAAAGGCATGGGCTCACCCTTAAGCAGAATGAGGATAACACCAACCCAAACCCCACGGTGACACATGGAACCATCGAAGAAGAGTGTCATTTGGTAAGTGGGTTCGTCCAAGGAAAGGGTAGCAATCGACTCATTTGGAAAGTAAAAATTAGAGGGTTGATCACTAGAAATAGGTGCATCAACCAATTGGTCAGTGATAGCTTGACCCTTGATGGAATTTTGATGAATTAATTCGAGGTTGAGGTTGGATAAAATCATAAGCCAACGTGGGGCACATTTATTTTTCTAAGGTTTAGCATACATGAAGTGTAAGGGTTCGGTGTTGGTCACAACATAGGTTTTGTGGTTGAGCAGGTAATGGCGAAGTTTTGTTACAATGAAAACTTAGGCTAATTTTTTTTTTTCCGACATGGATATAAAGGGTTTCGTAGTCTAAAAGAGTATGGCTTATGTAATAAATTGTCTGCTCCCTATGTTGTTCATCACGATGAGCGAGCATGGCCCCTAAGGAGTGATCGGTAGCAGAGATGTATAGGTAGAAGGGTTGATCTTATTTAGGTGGAATGAGTATGGGTGGTTGGAGAATGTATTGTTTTAAGGCCTTAAAATATTTATGGCAGTCATCATACCATTTAAAGGAGACATCCTTCTTAAGTAGATGATGAAATGGTTGATACTGACCAGACAATTGTGAAATGAAGCGGCGTATAGACTGTAACTTATCTTGTAGGCTACGGAGTTTTATAAGGTTAGTGGGCAGAGGCATTTCCATAATGGCCTTGAATTTAGCAGGGTCAACTTCTACACCATGTAGGGAAATGGTAAAACCCAGGAGATTTCCTGAGAGAACCACAAAGATAGACTTCTTGGGTTGAAGGTGAACACAATATTTAATGAGGTGGTCAAAAATGGTTTTGAGGATGTCGAGGTGCTCAAAGAAGCATTTATATTTGGCCAGGAGATCATGCACGTAATCTTCCAATATAGATGCATGATGTCATGGAAGATATAAGTCATATCCTGTTGATATGTCGCACCAACATTTTTTAAGGCCAAATGGCATGACTTGATAGCAGAACGTTCCCAAAGGGGTGATGAATGTGGTTTTGTGTTGATCCTCCTAGGCAAGAAAGATTTGGTTATAACCTGAGAAGCCATCCATGAGTGATAGCATCTTGTGACAAGTAGTAAGGTCAACCAGTTGGTCAATACCAGGTAGAGGGAAGTCATCTTTTGGGCAAGTTGGATTGAGATCATGAAAATCTATGTAAATGTGGATTCCCCCTATTGCCTTAGTGATAGGGACAATGTTAGAAATCCAACAAGGATAATCAATGGGTAATATGAAGGAAAAAAAAAAAGCACTGAAGTTCTTCTTTAACGAGAAGGGTAATGCGAGGGTGCATTTTCCTCAAAAAAAAATTGACAGGTTTGGCATCGGGAACGGTGATGATATTGTGGACCATTATGGTGGGGTCAATACCGGGCATGTCTATGTAAGACCAACCAAACACGTGGTTATGATATTTGAGAAAAGAAGTGATGGCTTATTATTCAGCAGCATCTAAAGATTGACCGATCTTTAGGATGTGTGGGTCGTCCTGAGTATGAATGTTGATCTCGATAGTCGATTCATTCAACATGGTTTTTGTCTTAGAGGGTAATGACTGATGAATTAATGAGTCTTCTGAACCAAGGTAGGTGAGTATAGATTCATCATCCTGACATTGAACGATGTCAATTGAATGTGTATCGTCATCGATCATTTCAGGATATAGGAAGGGAAGAGAGGAAGGAGCCTCACCCTCGCATTGATAAGTCAAAGGCCCTAAGGAAATGGTTTTTATGAAGAAAAAAAAAATAAGAGGGACGGATTATGGATCCATCGACTCCATCGGCAAAGGTGGTGATGAAGGCGGAGCGGGTGAAGAGGGTGTGTTGGTGCCCACTTTGACCCTCCATTGTTTTGCAATGTTTTTCCCTTTGCTTTGCATGCCCTTAAATGTTTTTCCCTTTTGAGATGGATGAAGAAAGAAGAGCATCCCACCAAAGGAATGTTAGATTTAGAGAGAATTTGAAGAGGTTGTTTGACAAGAAGGTCACTCCTAGGGCCTTCAATATTAGATATCTAGTTTTGTTATGGGACAACAGAAATGAAGATAAGAGAAAACATGGTACATTTGATGCATTATGGATGGGCCCTTACTCCATTGATATAAAAATTGATGAAAATACCTTTTTTCTCAAGGACTTAGATGGGGAATTGCTTGAAATTCTTGTTAATGGAAGGCATTTGAAGCATTTCTTGGATTAATCCCCAAATTTGAGGTATGCACCAACTTGTACAGTGTATAGTGTTTGGCTTTTGCTCTATTTTTGGTGTTTTTTCAGTTCGTGGTTTGCCTTGGTGTGTGGAAGCCATTTTTTGTTGGTTTCTCAGCTGGTTTTTAGTGGCTTTGGCTCATGACTCCTTTGCCCAATGGATTCTTTTGGCACTTGGTCTACGTTGTTCTTGTGGCACTCACTGGGAATGCCCATCCCTGAGTAGGAACCGATGTTGGAGCCCACTTTGACCCTCCATTGTTTTAAAATGTTTTTCCCTTTTCTCTGCATGCCCTGAAACGTTTTTCCCTTTTCAGATGGATGATATAATGTTTTGTCTCCCTTTTTATGCCTTGAATTGTTTGAAAACTCATTTTCCTTGCCCCTTTCTAAGAAAAATACCAAGTTTTCTTGGTTTTCCCCTAAATGTTTCAAGTTTGTGGGATTTTCCCTTTTTCTCGACCATGGAGGCTCGAAATTAATTAATTTTTACTTGTATGCATTCAACAACCCTTTTCCATGGTCGTAAAATGTTTGAAAACATGTTTCATCTATCCTTTGTTCCAAAAATTCTTCATCCACGAAGAAAAAAAATTGAATTCGGGAATTTGTGGCATTTTTTTGTGTTTTGACGGCTAGACAGGCATCATTTGCCACTCAAATTCATCTTCAGCGTCCTAGGGCATCGCTGGCAACTTTTGTGTCCTTTGACAATCATACGGGCGTCATTTTCCCATCAAATTATAGCTCACATACTTTTGCATACGTGGCTTGTTCTAATTGACAGAGGGGATGCAGATCGGTGGTGGACTTGGAGAATTTTTTCCTTTTTGGAAAAATGTACTAAAATGCAAAACAAGGTCGTGGGCCCGCTTAGTTGAATTAATGCCTTGTTCACATTTTTTCTCATAATGGAAAAGCGGAGGTTCGGGATTTCGGGGGCAATTACGAAATTTTGCCTTTTTCAGCAAAATGGACTTAAGGTCTTAAAAGAAATCACGGCACTGAAAAAGAAGGAATTTGAAGCCTGCGCAGAGCAGTGGGCCAGCGAAGGAAAAGTGGGAAAATTTCCTTTTCCGAAAAAAGGAGTTAAAATGTGAAATGAGCCCGCAGATCCTCAGCAATTTAGAAGGTGACACGAGGCATGGAGAGGTGGAGGTGCAGGTCTGCGAAGGAAAAGTAATTTTTTTTCCTTTTTCACAAAAAAGGTGGAAATGTGTAGAATTGAGCCGTGATTACAATGGGGCCCACCTTGGGACATGTGTCAATCTCAGAGAGACGGAGAAAAATGTCAATTTTTTAACATTTTTCCAAAAGTGTTGAAAAGTCAAAAAATGATCCCAAACCCATTTCCAATCACATTTTGACACGTGGAGGGATCAGATTGTAGGGAGAAAGGAAAATTGACGGTAACTATACATTTTGACATTTTTATCGCCATTTTGGCTCCAGGAAGTGTGGAAATGTGTTTTTTGCATCGTATTTTATCAAATTTTTTGTGGATTCATGTCATTTTGGCCTGTATGATTCAAATCAATCATTTTGGAGGGTCAATTTATAGATCCAAGGCACATATCAAAATGCTTTTTCTCTAGTTCGTGCAAAACATGAAATATCAAATCCAAATTACAGAGAAAAGTTACATAATGGAAATTTGAAGGGGAAAAGGATGAAATGATGGAAGAGGAAGATGTAGCGGGTGCCAAAATAATAATACATGCTCCCATGACAAGAAATGATGAAAAATTGTAATAATTTTCCTTTTTGCATGCCTAGCATCTCCTCCTCACAAAATTGGTTAAATGTCACTTTCAGAAAATCATGATGGAATTTCGTAACAAACAAGATGCCATAGGATATTCTTTTTTTGGGAAAGAAGGATCAAATGTAAACAAAAGATATATAATGCATGTTTTTTGACATGCAAAGGGTTGGGAAATTCAAAATCATGAGCAATTTTTTTAGAGAAGCTCATCTTTTGATAAACCCTCCAAAAAACCTGGTTAATGTCTTTTGTGTTAGATATTCATTCATTTTGAGTTGGTTATAAGTGTATAGCCATCACACAGCTCTGAGATTGTTCCTGAAACTCTCCCCTGCTGAAGAATCTAACAAGCTTTTGAATTAATCTATGTTATTTTGGGAAATATGATGTTTTTTATCATGTTTAAATGTCTATAAATAGTTTTCCTTATTCTTGTTGCAATATTGCATTGAAATATTTAGAAATCACACAGATCTCATCCTTATTAATAGGTTAGTGGCATGTGCAATTTCATTTTTCAGAAGAGCTTTCATCTGACATTGAAAATAAGTAGTATAAAATCACTTCACCTTCATTTTGTTGATAGAGATTTCTTGTAAGCCTTTAAGGGTACCTTAGGCGTGATTTGATCAGAGATTTTGATTATTAATTGAGTCCTTTAACTCAATCTTTTTTGTTGAGGTCTCAAATATTGTGTGAAGAGTGCAAACCTGGGCCTCCATTTGTGTATCTCTTCTGGTTGAAATAACATCCTGACTGTTTTAAAGCATTTTATCTGATAGTTGTTCAAATGTTGTAAGAGGTTGTCAAAGATCTGGCATAGTCAAGTTTGTCTTGTCAATATTCCACCAAAAATCATTCTAAAACAACAAATCCTACCCCATAATACCCCTGTTTTGGCTTGTATACCCACAAAAGATCAAAATCCATTTGCTAAAGTATGCAGAATAGAACAGGATTTCAAATGTCTTTAGTAACCCTTGCCTTGCATTGAAATTATCTCCATAATCTGGAGTGACAACTTGTGAAAGTCAGATTTGGGGTGTTGTTCATATTTTCCCAAGGCCCTTTCCATACTATTTGCACAAATTGAGGGTTATATTCATCTCCATTACCATTTGAGGGTTAAAAAATAGGTCCTCTTACCTTGGTTGAAAGGCACAACCTAAAAAAGTTAGGACAAGATCAAGTCCTATTTGAGTAGTGTTATCCATCTCTCCACAAATCCGAGTGTCAGTTAGATCACATCCCCAGCTACAAAATGGCATACATCATGATATATCTACCTTCAAGATTCATGCCATATCTGTGATGCTACTCAAACTGAAAAGGAGAAAAAAATTGCGTACCAACAGGGTGGAGAAGGGCTGATGTACTCGATGAGTTCAATGCGGGCCTGCTTGGTAGGTGATTCAGCAGAGCCAATACCACTATGGTCGTTATGTTTGTGGGTAGTACATGGAATAACAGTATGGTGGCCTTACTCGTAAAATCCAAAATGAAAACCTTTCCATGCACACCGGTGCAGGAAGGTGTGAGTGAAATGGCAT
This sequence comes from Taxus chinensis, assembly GCA_019776745.2. NCBI lineage: Eukaryota > Viridiplantae > Streptophyta > Pinopsida > Cupressales > Taxaceae > Taxus > Taxus chinensis. The sequence continues at coordinate 324,576,857 of CM034155.1, read as the reverse complement.
TTGGTGAGAGACTAGAAGTCAGCAGAAATTGGGTGGGTTTGTGATGGTGGTTCGGGTGTGTAAGTGGTAGTATCAAGTCCCCCATAGGTGAGACTGGTACAAAGGTGAGGAGGACCATAAAGGAGGCATTCTCCTATGTGGTGATCATAATGAGGGTGTTGGTGAAGACATCCATACTCTTGTGAGTAAGGAATGTGTTGACACTATATAAGTGATACTCCCCCAGAGTGAGGCGTTGAAAAATGCCTTCCAAGGGATCGGTGGTTGGTATGTGCATAGATAGAATAGACAATGTGTCATTGGACGATGTGGAAGTGGAGCTGATAGATTGGGAGGTTGATGGTTTGACTATGGAGGTTGTGGCACCAGTAGGAAGGGATGAGGCATGTGCGGTTGAGGTAGCGACTGTACTGGTAAGAAGAGGTGTAATTGAAGTTGTAGTGGTTGTGGCGGTAGACACCTTAATGGGTATAAACACGTCATTGGGTCGGTAAAGCATGTTACATGTTTTAAAAGGTGATGGATCAGCTGGAATAGTGTAGGTGTGTCCTTCATGCTCAAAATTTACACAACGATGCAAAGTGGAAAGAACATAACCCATGACACGAATCCAGGGTTTTCCAAGCAACAAGTTATATTGAAATTCCCCCTCCAAGATGTAAAATAACTTTGGAATATTGTGGGGGCCCATGCGAATGTGGAGTATGATGGTGCCTAGTGTAGAGGTGATAGCGTAATTGAATGAACGCAACATGACAGGATGTTTATGCATGTGCATTTGAGTGAATGCATGGGATGAAATGATATTAATGTTTGTGCCCCCATCGATCATTACATGTCATACTCGTATATCATTGATGTGGACAGACATGAAGAGAGTTGGGTCTGGGTCATCAGTTTGGTGTTGTGTGATCTCTTCCTCTGAGAAGCGAAGGGAGGCTACTTGGTGACCAGGGTGAGGTGTGGATAAAGGTGGAAATTTCATGAGAGAGGCTACATGATGGGGTGTGATAATGGAGGCTACAGGTGTAGGGTCATTGGGTAAAACCTCAATAGATTGTAGGACCTCCATGAGATATTGACGATGGGATTCCAAGGTTTGGATGAGGTCATACAAAGACATTTTGAGGGGGGATTGTAGTTGTTTGAGCATTGTGCAGTGTGTGACCCCATTAGAAATAGGATATGTGGGGCTGTGGATAGTGATTTTAGGTATGGGTGTAGATGGTATGTTGGGTATAGGATTGGTTAGTGAGTCAGTTGCCTTTTCCTTTCCTTTCTCCTTCTGAGCATGAGTAACAACGTGAATCATGTTGATTTGAGGGGAGTTGGTAAATGGAGAAGGTGTAGGATGAGTGGTATAACGACATGACGGGAAAAAACCTACCGGGGGAGAAAATCCTTGTGAAGTGAGCTGGGCACAATGACATTTAGGTGATGGTGTGACAAGTTCTCTGATGTGAACCATGTTAATTTTGAATCTTGGGGGTGGCTCTAAGAGTTGAGGGGGTGGAGGTCGTGGTTGTTGAGTAGGCAGTGAGGGAAGGACTGTGGGAATGGGTGTTGGTGAAACGCGGTCCTCATCGAGAATGTCATCATCATCAAAGTTTTCTTCAAGAGGACACAACTGGATAAGGATGGTTTTCAAAGCCTTGTAGTTCTCCACATCATTCCCTGACACACTATGGTAGACACAAATTTTAGTGTCATCAAATGCTTTTAGCTTGGGTTTGAGGGGTGCATAAGGTCTGAGTAGCGGTAATGTGATGACAAAAATCTCAAGGAGGTTTGTCAAGATTTTGGCATAGGACCTTGCTAGTGGGTCGTAATGGGAAGTGAAAGTGGGTTTGGGTGTAGGTGTGGCTGATTATTGAGGAACGGTATTTGCAGCAGGGGGAGTGGGTCGAGCTATGATTTTGGGTGTTGGATTGGTCTTGGGTGTTGGTCGTGCTTTCTTGGGTAGGGGTATCGTAGATGAACCGGTAGGAGGGTGTGTAATCATTTTTACTACCTTATTGGATGGTAGCGGATTTTTTGTCTTTGGGGTTGCACCTTCTTGGGTAAAGGTGATATGGGTATACGAGATCTAGAGGGAAAAGAGGATGGGGGAAGAGGGTGAGTTACCCATTGGGTCATGCAGGGGGTGTGAGGGACAGAGACTGAAGTGTAGTGGGTAGTGAAGAAGTTGCTGAGGGTATTGGAAGTATGGGTGGTAAATATGTTGTAGGTGCAGGTGTAAGTCATGTTGGGTGCCTGGGTATGTTAGAGGTTTGTGAGGAAGGAATGGGTTGTTTTGTTTTTGGTTGATTGGTGGGTGGATATTTCTTAACCGTTCTAGGAGGTTGAGGTCCTAAGACAGACAAAATGGGTGAAGGTGATGAAGGTATGATTGGCATAGCTAGGGTGTGAGTTCTATGGGTTTGGTTCTTCTGTTTGGGTGTCAGAGTAGGTTGGGTGTTGACTATGGAGGATGTAGCTAAATCTAGTTTTATAGGTGGATGAGTAAGGCTGGTGGTTGGGGTGACCCCTAAGGTAGTAATAGGTTTGGTTGAGGAAGATGATGTCGGTGAGGGTTTGAATTTAGATGTATGTTGGGTTTATGGGTAAGGGTGTATGTTGAGCTATGATTGGTGTCATGGAATAAGTTGTGATAGAGGTGGTTGTGCTCAATTCAATTGGTCAATTATTTTTGGATAGATAGTGGAAGTATCAGCAAGTGACATCTGCATTTGCATTGAGATAGAAAGCAGAAGACGCCCCCAAAGTAAGGATCTATCCACATAATCTAAGCGATCGGATAAGCATGAGAATGGCACGTTTGTAGGTGAGGTTAATGAAGACCTAATGGAAATTCCTATAATATGTGTCTTAGAAATTGGGAATTCGCTAGCTTCAGCTTCCGTGGGTAAGAGAGCCAAAAGTAGGTCTGTAGGATCTTGGGTCGCTGATGGAGAATGGTCACCAAGAGGAAAAAGGTATCTCTACTGGATCCTTGATCGGTGGAGGAGAAAATATGTTCTCCTCTGTAGGTGGGGGAGATGATGGGTGCTCCTCTATGGGTGGATGAGATAAACAAGTATCCTCCATGGACTGAAGAAGTACTGTGGGTGATGGTTCTCTAGGTGGTGAAGCCAAAGGTGAAATTGTCTTGATGTTAACGGAAGGCTCCTCCATGAGTGAGGAAGGAGGTGAAAGGTGTTCCTCTATGGGTAGAGGAATAGGTGAGGTGGGTTTCGATGCAGAAGGAGGACTTCGGGCTAGGATTTCCTTGATGGAAGGAATATGTGGTAATTGGGAAGCAATGGGTGCATCCTTGAAAATAGCGCAGACCTCACGGGTATGGCTATCATGAGTTGAGGTCTCACCGATTTGATCAAACAAAGGGGCATGATTAGGAAAGGGTTTCTTAAATATGTGTAGGTTTTGATTGGCAGGGTACATTAGGATTATCCATAGTTAACTCACCTTTCTTGAGCATTTCTTGGACAATGTTTTTGAAATTGATGCAATTGCTGTCAATATGACCCTTTACTCGATGATAGTTACAGAAGTCGTGTTCTTTATACCATGCGGGTGTACAGTGAGCAGGGTCAAAACCAGTGTGTGGTTTTATAGGAGGAAGGGTGATGGCCCCGGCTTTAATGAGATTTTCTAAGACAAAAGAATAAGGCTCCCCAATTGGGGTATATTTCCATTGTTCACGTATAAATTAAAAAGTAAGAATGGGTGAGAGTTTAAATGAGGGACTAGCCTGATTTTACGGAAGAGATGGGCCGGATTTGAGTACCACTGCATTAGAAATCCCCTTGGACTTTGAATAATTGTTCTGTGGTTTCGAAGAAGAAGAGGCGTCATTCGACTTGAATGTCGAGTTCTTATTGCTTAATTGGATTTTCTTCTCTTCGATGGCCCGAATCTCTAGCTTTCATGCCATGGTGAATGATTTGTCGAAGGTTCAAAAAGTCTGGACCTGCAGGGTCAGTGAGATATGTATAGCACAAGCCCGTGTGAAGATCTGGATGAGTTTGGTTTGCAGTAGTTGGAATGTGAGTTGATTGATCAGGCTACGCTAGCGAGCAATGAAATCTATGATAGATTCATCATCATACTGACGTGTGGAGTATAGGTCAGTCATGGTAACCTTCTTAACAATGTTAATGGAGAAATGATCCAAGAAGGCTTGGGCTACCTGATTAAATGAAAATATAGAGTGTCTAGGTAACCCACTATACCAATCTAACATAGGTCCAGTCAGAGACATGGGAAAGGTCCTCAGTAGCAAAGCATCATCGTGGGTGATTAGGTAGCACCCATGTTTGAAAGACCACAAATGCTATTGTGGGTCTTATTTGCTATTGAAACTGTTGAATTTAGGCATTTCCCAATGCATTGGGATATGGACTGATAGGAATGGATGGGTGGATAGGCTCATTACAAATCTCATCATAGGTGACAGAGTTGCGTGTGCCAGAAACTGATGCTTTTAGTGTCTACATCTTGTCCATCATTAACTTGATTAGGTTGTTTATTGATTGTGATGGATGGGTGCCTCCTATAGTGTAAGAGGGCTTGTGTTGGACATGTAATAAGGGTGGTATTCCAGTATATGGCACTGCTATGTAGGTAGATTGAGAAGAAGGTAGTGAAATAGGGTCTACATACCTAGAGTGAATAATAGATGAAACATGAGGCTGCTAATAATACATATATGGATGTGGAACGGTCGTGGTGACCCTAGTGGCAATGGGGGCTAAAGATTGCGAAATAGAAAGGATGACGTTTTGAAAAGGCGTAGGGGTCACCGATACCAGAGGTGTAGTGTAGCTACGGGTATATGAGAGACAATAGGCATGGATGAGGTTATATTCTAGGTGGTTGGCGAAGGTATAGTGGATGTGGCGGGTACAATGGATGTAGTAGACGTGGCAGTCATAGTAGGTATAGGGCCTAGCTACGAAATGATTGGGGGTAAGGTAGATGTGGGCAACGCGGAGCCAAATGAGGTTGATGTAGAAGTGCGGACGAGAGTCGGGGGGATAGATACAGGCATGTTGTATATCAACTGACTTGAGGCATCTCAAGTGGATGAGTGGGAAAGGTAAAACTGTAAGGCGGAAAGATTTTGGTCAAGGAGTTGTGTGAACTCCTCGTCTCCGGTAGTGATAGTGATAGGTTGGGTAGGATTCATGGGTGATAAAATAGAAGGTGGTGAAGGACTAGGTGGGAGTGGTTAACAACTGGCGTGGAATATGAGGGCATTCGTTTGGCTTTGTGTCAGCACCATGTGAACATGTACTGATCAGGTTGTACTGTTTTCTGTAAATGACACAAAAATATAGCAGAAAATAGGAGAGACAGGCGGTAGTAGGTGGATTAGGAATCAAATGTTAGCTGGAAAATGACACAGACTGATCGATGCCAATTAGGTTAAACCGATGCCGGTCATAGGTAACCATGGCCAATTACTGTGGAAAGTGGACAGTTGATCAAAAAACAAGGTATAAGGCCAAATTTGCCAGGTATGCCAAATACTGATGAGATTTACTAGGTCAGTGGATATGATAAGAGTGAAAGAAACTCTGAACAACTAAAGAAGGTGAATAGGTGTCCTTTTGGGTAGGTTAACCAAAAGAACAGTGAACCGATATTGATTGGGTATAACCAATGACGGTCAGAGGGTAACTGATGACGGTAGCTAGACCGACACTGGTTACTATGGAATTGAAATAGTGATGAAGAAAATGTGGTTGTGAGTTAAAATTTAATGTGGAATCAAACCCAAAATTCTAGGAATGACGAGAGTATGGTCCAGGCACACTCAGATGAAGTTGGAATACACCAACTATGATGAGGAGCATGCAAGGGAAATAAGAAAATGAAGAGCGAAACCTCTCACCTCAAAACGTAAGCCAAGTAGAAACACTAAGAAAACATGATCCTAAGAGTGCCTTTTCTATTATGTTTGTTTAGCTTATGATATTTTAAGGATTGACTCATGAACTATAAAATAGAGTTTTTTGGTGAGGATGGCTTCCTACGAAGGAGATTTACAAGGAGAGGTTTCAGGTATGTTATGGTGGGGGCGGGCTTTGCTCTGAAGCATGACTCGACAGAGCAACGAGCTGGGTGCCCACTATACCGTGATAGTGTGATCACCTACAACTTCTTCCGGGAAAGATGTTATTTAAAATGTGAGTATTTTAAATTTGTGATTTTGGATAAGACTCAGAGAGAGAGAAAGAGAAAGAAAGTTCTTTTCTACGAATATTTTTTCAACCATTAGCTGGTCATGACTTCCAGTGTATAGGTTACCCTCATTTAATGTGAGATAATGCATAAAAGTAGAATGAAATGAATTTAACTTTAAACCCAAATCGAAATATGTAATTTGATGACACAATAAGAGGAATAGGAGAAAGTATGATCTTTCACTAATGTGATGCAAAATAAAATATAAGAAGAGTTTGTTTTAAGAACCAAAATACGATTTCTTTGAGAAAATAGGACGAAGAGAAGATTCCAAGGGAGAAATTTTAATGTAAGAACTTTTTAGAAAGGAAAAAAACACACAATTTTTCACCTAGAAATGAAGAAAATGCAAGGAACTCTCGAATGGGTCCCACCAGGCATGCCAAAATGTTTCACCTAATTCTTAGACGTTTCTTGGAAAATAACTGAAACAAGATACGGGTAATGGGCTAGCAGGAATACCTATTGAGATATTAGTCGTGGGTTGTTGTGCGTGTATGACCTCTTGAATCCACAGCTGATCATGAAAGATTCATTTTTTCTTAGAAGAACTACCTAAAATGGAACACAAGAGCCACCAAATAAAAGTTAAATAATATATGTAGCGGATTGCCTAGTGTGTGCTATATTCGAGAAGTGTGATACTTCCTAGACGATTGTAAATCCAATGTTTAAAGAAAATCAATGTGAGAGCTAAAGGAAATACTACTGTAGTTAAAATGATTTAGGTATCCCATTCGTCTATAGTAAGAAAATTTGTTCATAATAGGCTAGGATATGATTAAATCTGAAGGTCAAGGTCACTGTCAGGATACTGTTATTGGCTAAGGTCAGATTCTGGGAAGTTTAGTGTATTTGATGGTGGTTTTAGGATATGATCTGGGTTTTTGATATAAGACACAGAGACTGACGTTGATTTTGGTTAACCGATGACGGTTATGGGTGACCGAGCATTAGTATGGTCGAGGTATAAAAAACTCAATAAAACTTGGCTGGGTGATAGATATGAGGTTGGATGAAGATGGAAAGGCAATAGTTAAGATTCGTATGGATCCTAGATATGTACATGAATGATAAAAGTCCAGATATGGACAATTCAATGGTGTGGGTAAAGAGATGGTCAAGTTTGCATGGAGATAAAATTGTGCGGAATGGAGATGAAAGTATAAACTAATAACAAATGGAAAAGGATCTTGCTCAAATGACAAGGAACTAATGCAGGTTAACAAACTTACTAGTTTATACGAGATTGATGCCTAGTTGGTAATTATGGGTGATTAAATGAAGTTGGTGTAGTGTTGGTGCTTCCTCAGATTCTCCTATGAAGGTAGGTGGCTATGTGATAGCTTCAGGTATTGGCTATGGGTGTTTTGATGCTTGTACGGATGTTGGTCCTACTTTCACATGCAACTCTGGTTTCGTCACTTGTTCTCAGAAGATGTCTCTCTCACTCAGAAATGTTCCAACCTCTAAACAATGTCCCAACCTCGAAATAAGGTTATTTTTGGGAGTTAAATGGTAACCGACGGCGGTTCTAGTCTTAACCAGTGGCTGGTTAAGGGTAATAGGCGTTGATTAGGGTGGGATTTCCTAGGTTTACTAAACTATGTAGATCCCCTTGATTTTTTGGGATATCGCTCATTTCTTCCATGGATTCGAATGGAAGCTTCCCTCTAACATGTGGGAATGTGGTTAGAGGGGATGTAGGATTTGATTTTTAGGGTTTGGGTAGGTCTTAGTTAGTTATGGTAACTTACCAAGAATAAATCTTAGGGTGAGGTGGGTAGATGAAGTGTCTAGGTGAGGTGGATAGGTGTGGGCATTATATAAATTAGGATATTTAAATAATAGATATTGTGAGGTGATGAATTAATTAAATTAAATTAATATTATAGTGGGGCGAAGGGGGCCATGGCTAGGTGGATGTGTTCGAGGTATTTATTTATCGACGGACCAGGGGGAATGTGACCTAATTTTATTGTCTACAGGGGGTTCCCATGAGGGGGAATCACCTCCAATTGTTACCAAGGGGTTGTGTGTTATCTATTTTATTAGTTTCCTTTATTTGATTTTATTATTTGATTTATAGTGATCTATTCTCCTTTTCTTAATTACTTGATTTGTGTCTAGATTGGTAAATTAATATTTTAACTAAATTAATTTTGAATGGGTCAATAGGAATTCATTTATTAGATTATATGGCTCTTGGATTATGTGTTGTAAGTTGAATGCTTGTGATCTTGAGTGTTGTACACTCTACCCCTTCATGAAAATTCGAATTTTTCCTTAAGGGCCAATTTTGGAGGCTTGTGGGACAAGTCAAACTTTTCCCATACCTATTAAATTTCTATACCAACCATACCTATGGGTTGGGGTATCAAAACTATACCCCATTATGTGTTTTGGGAAGATAAAAAGGTAAAATTTCATTGCACTTTCTTTCATGTAATTAAAGTTTGTCCTTAGGGGGTGTGGTCTTGGATTGTGTGTTTAAGTAAATTGTCATTCCTCTCACCCACCAATTTATGGTGCATTGGGGTTGAGGTTTGAATTATGAGGTGGAGTTGAGGATGAGTGATGTGGCATCCTACATGGAGCTACATCACCCTCCTCTCTCTCTTTTCTATTTATTCAAGTTCTTTTTCTTGTTTGGGGGTTGCTTCTTTTCTTTTGTGCTCTTGCATTTTTTGGAGTTGGAAGATTTTGGAGTGCTTTTGGATTTTTTGGAGTTTTTTTGTGATTGTTTGGGCTTGAAGAAGCTTGGTGTGTGACTCTTGGATCAATTTCTACCATGGAAAGGTAGGAGCTACACTCTTGTAAAATATTTTCTTTTATATTGTGTATATGTACATGTTTTTGAGTGTTTTGGTATGCTTGTTGGGTGCTTGGGTAGATTGATTAAGTGTGGTGTAGGAGGGGACTATGGGGGTCTTACATGTAGGGAGGCATAAAAGTTCATTTCATGTTTTGGAGGGAGTTGGGTTCAGTGCCCCACCTTGGACAAGAAAATGCTTATATTTCTTACTCGGTTGTTTTGTTGACGGAGCCATAAGAGATTGTAGGGAGGCATAAGAAAATGTGGGAGGTATAAGAGGTTCTTGAAGGAGGAATAAGAGTTATGTAGGGGTTTAGAGATGTGTATTGGAGGGTTGTAAGGTGGGCACCTTTTTCCCATTAGGAGGCATAAGTGACCTCCCCATAGATCTTGCTCCTTTGGATTTTACATTTTGAAGCCTTGTCTATTTTGTTGCTTTCCTTCTTGTGATTGTAGTTTTATTGTTTGTGTTTTGAAATGGTTGTAAAATCTTGTATTGTGATGTGGAAGCTTTTCTTGTTGCCATGAATTGAATCCATTTTTCATTGTAAAGTGGTTGGGGCTCAGGGGCCAATGAGGAGGAAAGCTTCTCCTCCCCTTTGGATTATTGGTTGGGTGGAAAGTGTTACCTCTCCCCCCCTTTTGTTGTGGATCAAATAAAGCATGGTGGATCTCTCTTGTTGGCGATGTGAAACTTGGAGCATTATTGGTGTCCAAAAGAAATCTTTCCTTGTGAGAAAACCTTCTTATTATTTCCACTCAAGGTGGAAGACTTGTAATATTGTATTGTGTTGAAAAGAAATGTTGTATTATAATTTTTAATATTAGTTGAAGGAAGCTCATTGAAGAGTTGAAAAAATTTCCTTTCTCTTTAAAATTGTAGTATTGAAAAAAAAGAATCAAAATGGAAATCATGTGTAAAAGTTTAGTTGAAAGTTGTATTGTGACAAAGAAAGTTTGTCTTCATTGTGAAGTTGTATTATTGTAAATAAGAAAGAAGGGATATAGAAGTCGTAAGATGTTAATAATGTATGCATAAAAAACTTGAATGGAGAACAAAGTTGTTATAGTTATTTTGAACATATAAGTTGTAGTGGAAATGGAAAGAGGCAACAAATTCGAAGTATAAGGGTATGTTGAAATGTTGCTTTTTGTAGTAAGAAAAAAAAAGTAACAACATTAGAAGTATATTTAGTTCCTCTTCTACCCTTGGAATTGAAAGAAATTTTTTTGAACAAAATGAGAATAATCTTGTAGTTGTTGTTGTTACTATTGAAATAGAAAATGCTTTAAAGTGAGTAATTTAACTATGGAATGAATAAATGGAACTAAATCTTACAACTGGAAACTTTAGGCACATAAAATCAAGTTCAAAATGAATTTTAAAACACTCTAGTGACTTTAATTTTTTGAGAAATCTCATATTTGAAGGTTCTATTTCTAAGGAACAGGACCACCGCCTTGTACAGAGTGACGGTCTCGCAACCGCCACTCAGACAAGGAAGCGGTCTCAGAACTTGTGCTCCAGCAAGGTGGCGGTTCGTGAGTCGTCACCTAGGTGGGGCAGTGGTCCCAGGACCGCCGGCCTGCTATGGGCGGCGGTTTTGCCACTTACTATAGAAAATGTAAATCCACGCCTATGCAAATTTTAACTTGGTCAAAACAAAATTATAAGCTTGTAAAACTTACAAGGAAACCTCCAGTAAACAAATAATGGCTAAATCTCATTGTTTAAATGACATAAATCTTCAAATGGATAACTAGAAGTGCTAAAACTCATATATATTAATAGAGGTAGGGTTTTCCCCAAATGGAGAACTCTTAATACAAATAGTTTTGTAATAAAACAAGATATGAAAAGGAAAACACTTCAATCCTTGAATGAAAGAAATTACAATGATAAATCTACATTTTAAACTAATCTAAATTTTATTTCTTTGTAGACTCCTCCATATTTATTTCTTTCTTTCTCCCATGGCTTCCTTCTCTCCAACCTACAAATTAAACAAAGGAAAAGTGACCAAATGAGGAGAATTGGGTAAAGAAAGAGATTAAATAAAAATTCATAAGGATATTTAGGGTTAGTTTGGAACCCTAGGATATAGTGACCACAAATAAATTGATCCAAGTGTTTAGTATCAACCCTAAATTTTTTTTTGTAGGAATATACTTTATATATGTTTTAAATAAAAATTAAAGGTATGTGTAGATGGGTGAATGGGACCATTTAAATACCTTGGTATGCAAAGTAACTAATCTAGTTCCTAGTATGTATTAGAAAAGTAATGAAATGGACACTTAAGCTATTTAAATAATGCAATTATAGTAACTAAGTCTAAGGTAAAGTATTAGGATGGGAATGTTAGTTAAGGAGGAGAAAAAAATTAAACCAAGTAATTTAAATTAAGGCACGTCTCTAGTTGAATGTTAATTAATTGATCTTAGAGATAAATTAAGAATATTTAATCATTTAACTAAGACTTGGTTCATCCCTTGTAATGTAAAGATTATTGGTGAAAATAAATTTAATGCTCACTAAGGGATGACATAGCAAACTTGAATGGAGAACAAAGTTGTTATAGTTTGATTGATAAGGACACAAGGTAGATCATGTCTCGATTGACAACATGTTTACATATCCCACTTATGAATGTTTGCATTTTAAAATTCTTAACGAATCCTAATTTTAAGATGCCAACAACATGCCTAGAATAGTTTTGGCCCATATAAAAGCATAACTAGGAGTCACATGGATCCTATTAGATTTTTCCCTTTTTCCCATTTTAGAATAATTTTTTGTAAACCACATAGTAAAGTGAATAATGAAAGTGACATTGAGATGATAAATTGGATAAAATTTAGCAAATATTATTAGGTCAAAGACAATTTGAGTCATGAAAGAGGTGTGAGACATGTAGTTATTTAATCCCTACCTCTTTCTTTCACACTTTCCACTCATTTATTTTTCATATATAGTGAATATAATGATGTCCAATTGAAATTTTTGATGCGATAAAAAAATAGAAAATCTCACTTCCCCCATATTTTATAAAAAATTCTATTTATCTCACTTGTGTAACGGTTGGGTATTTTTGCCATAGAACTAAGGTACAGCAGGCTTGTGACACAGGAACAATTAATTGATATTCTATTCAGCATAATTACAAATAATAATAAGGCTAATAAATAGCCATGGAAATAGAAAACTGACCTCCTACAAACCAGGAAGTCACACAACAAAACAACCCGTTAATGTCATTACGGGTATAACAAAGATAAATTGTTGAAACAATATAACAAACTTATATTATTAATAATGAGTTATAATATAACTCATATTAATAATATTACAATATAAAATAATGAGAGCACTATGATATTTTTAACATTCCCCCCCTTAGTGTCTCTCTCCCGGGAAAACGCCATCTTCAACCAAGAAGCATGCCGCTCCGTAGGGCCTGCACATGGTCTCGATGACACCGACTGGGGAACTACATCATCCGGGACCAGTTCAACCAATGGGAATCATGGAGAAGGCACGAAGGTTGCCAGGGATTCACCCCTCTCAGAAATTTGATCAATGATGTTCCTATCATTAGTATCAATGGTACAATTTATCATGTGGGCGGCGGGACACACAAGCACTGCACTAAACACAGGAATCTCAGGGATGCTCATCTGTTCTTATTCATCACCAAGACACCCCTATGTCACTAAAGTAGTTTGCAGTTTCTCTGAGGTAGTGAAAACTCGGGATGCTGATTTTCCTCCTGCCTCTGTTGCCTCCATCCTCCAATAGATGATGGTGCTCAGTCAAAGAATCATTGGACCTTTAAAACTCAATAGTTTACACTTATGATTGCAAGGGACTCTCCTTTTTAGTACGTACGAACTGGTGATGGAGGAATGAGAAACAGTAATCAGCCAGAACCAGGACAATCTGCACAAAATCTCGACAATAGGTCTACAAGAAATCTTATGAGTCTACGGTGTCCTTGTTTGAAGGAAGATAATGTTATGCCAATGACAGAACTTAGATGTTTCACCCTCCCAGAGGATCCTAAGGGCTACAAAATCAAGGAGGAAACAAGATTACTAAAGGTTCTTAAGGAATTCAAAAATCGGCTGGGTCTACATATGTACATGGATTTAGCATTTCTCAGTCATGACTGGATAGAGATGTAGATAGATTTCTATCAGAACATGCATAAAAAACAACAAGGTAAGATATGGCATCCATCAGTAGCTAAAGCTTACTTCATTGCTGTCTTTGAAACCTCTGAAGATTAACATTTAATTTGTTTGTCAAAGTGTATTGGGTTATGTGGGGAACACGGGCTTATGTCCAAACCATGGTATCCATCTTTTGACCCATTAAAGGAGTCTTTTGATACCTATCCGATTTGGGTTCGTTTACCAGGACTCCTATTACAGCTTTGGAACAGATCTTATCAATCATTGCTATATAGGGATACTTTAGGCTCATGTGTGGACTATTATGATGCAGACCTCCAGTCAAACCCATAGCTACTGTATGCTCAAATCCTGGAACACTTGAAGCTCGTAATTTATACACAAACTTATACCAGATCAGAAATCAATAGCATAAGAAAATAGTGGAGCCAGGCTTGGGAGATAAGGATAACAAGATGGTAGACTTGCATTCAGATGTCGGCGTTGGGTTCCAAACATTTCTTATTCCATCACAACGCTGGATCTGTGGTGGTTACAGAAAACACTCCAAAAAAAAAACCCCAAACAGCACTGGTGGACTAAATAGCTTTGATTCTCTACTTGAACATCTTACAATTGACCCAGATCTGGCTAAGGAATCTGGGAGTGGCCGTGTAAGGATAAGTTAACTCATTTATAAATGCATGGTAGATGCACAACCAAAACATTATTGAATACACTAGTTCTTTATGAAATGATTGATACTAAAGCAAGATTTAAGACTAAAGATATTTTGAATCCCCATATCTATGTTGATCACTTTAAATAAGGCCAGATAAAACCTAGTGCAGCCCATTCCAACTAAAGTGGATGAAGGAAATCATGGAATGGTGTGGTGGACCCATAGATCTAGGAAAAAAAATGTGGGAACCCCAATGTAGACGTGCCAGCTGCCAAATCTAAATCCACCAAATATATGCTCAAAGGTAATCCTAAGATTCTTATATATTTGACACGATCCTCTAGACTCTTCATTAGGCAAATTCCATTAGCTGCTAGGCAACTGTGTCACAAGTTGTTATGCTTGATACCAAATATTTTAGCTGTTTTGTAGCAGGAAAAATAAATTGATATTGCTATTCCTTCCTTTACAAATAATACTAAGGCTGTTAAATAGCCATGGAAATAGAAAACTTGACCTCCTACAAACCAGGAAGTCACACAACAAAACAACCCGTTAATATCATTACGGGTATAACAAAGATAAATTGTTGAAACAGTATAACAAACTATATTATTAATAATGAGTTATAATATAACTCATATTAATAATATTACAATATAAAATAATGAGAGCACTATGATATTTCTAACATTCCCCCCCTTAGTGCGAACACGGGGAAAACACCATCTTCAACCAAGAAGTATGCCGCTCCGTAGCCTGCACATGGTCTCGATCCTAAACATCAACTATGGGAACTACATCATCCAGGGACCGTTCAACCTATTAGGAATACATGAACTGAGACCGTTCAACCAATTCACATCAACCATCAAATCAGTTTGATCAAGAACACTTCCTGCAATAGTATCAATGGTACAATTTATCATCACGGGGGACACACAAGCACTGCACTGCACACAGGAACAGGGATGCTCATCTGTTCTTATTCATCACACAAGACACAAAGATGTCACTAAAGTAGTTTGCGGCCTCTGAGGTAGTGACGAACTCGAGGACGCTGATTGTCCTCCTGCCTCTGTTGCCTCCATCCTCCAATAAGAGGATATGCTTAACAAATAATCTTCATCACTTGAATAATTGATAGGTTCATTGTCACTTGTATGATTAGAATAATCATCCCAATCTTCTTCAGCAGCTAAAGCCTTTTGTTCCAACTTATCATCTAAGATATCTTTGGAGCTCTTTTCTTACAATTCACAAAACCATGTCCTGGTTGTTTACAGTAATGACACAAAAGACGTGTCTTTGAAGATACAAACTTTTTTTTACCTTTAGGAATGATGATTTATTGTTTGCAACCATGACAGAACTTCTTCTTCTGGTACAGACCTTTTGGTTTTTTCTTCCTCATCAAGCAAAGAGGAAATTAAATTTTCCAAACTGGGATTGATCTTACTAAGAATTAAAAACAATACTCGAATATTTACATTTTGGATATTTAGTAAGACGATTAGCATCTTCTCCATCTACCTCTGCTTTTATTCCTGCATAATTGATTTAAAATGGATCGAAACTGGCTGATATGTTGAACCATATTGTCATTTTCTCCCATCTTTAGCCCAAAAAGTTTTTGCTTCAACGCCATTGCTGCACTACCTTTACTTGAGATCCAAATAACTTGTTCAATGTCACCCAAATGTTATTAGATGACTTGGTTAGATCAATATGATGCAAATATGTATCTGGAAAGACCAAGGCCAATAATTGTTATTGCTTTCCGATCCTTACTTTCCCATTTCACTGCTTCATCTGCATCATTCGGTTTTTTAATTTTTCCAAAGACAATGTCCCATAAGTCTTTATCAATCAATTGTAATGCGTGGGTTCGTACTTGCCATGTGTGGAAGTCTTTACCATCAAATCTTTCAATTACATTTATCTTTTCCATTTTAAAACTCCACAAAATCGAGAAACTTGAACCGAACAATAACAAAATCTTTATATTGGTAGAGATACTTGACTTCAATAAAGAAAATATATCAAACTTGGGAGATAACCGACTACATACCCAAATTAATTTGTAATCTTCATTCCATGCAAACAGATAAAAAAGTGATTTACAGAACATTTGAACGAATATCAAATAAATCTGTAACCTTTCCACCGACACTTAATACAATTCCCCCAATTTCCCAATACAGATGTTGACCACGATGTATGCTTCTGCTGCGGATCTGATCAGATTTCTTGTTCAAGGAAAAGATTCATTTAATAAATGAGTCAGAGGTTGTCGACTCACCACCGCCAAGTGAAGATACAATGGAGGCCTGAATTCAAGGGAAACAGTGATAAAGACTGAAAGATTCCAAAAAAAAAATGCTAGTTGATTTAAGAGATCCGTACATTTAGATCCGAACTGTTGCATTCAAATTTCTATGTTCAAGAATAGCTTTAAATAGAGGCCAAGGAAACAAAGCTCCATTCTCAACTGCTTAACAGACTGGATCTGAACGTTAATGGAATGGAATTACCCATTGAATGCAGAACACCAAACTCAACAAATAAACTTGCAATACGGCTCAAATGCAGATGTACCAGCTGAAAACTGTCACTCTCCAAATTATGCTCAAACACGCGTCCATCTCCAAGGTCAAATAAATAACGATCCTCAGGACAAATTCATGGAAATTCCATAAGACTCACATTTAGATGTTTTGGCCTGATACCAAATATTGGTACAGCAATATTGTGTACACAGGAAAAATAAATTGATATTATATTCAACATAATTACAAATAATACTAAGGCTAATAAATAGCCATGGAAATAGAAAACTGACCTCCTACAAACCAGGAAGTCACACAACAAAACAACCCGTTAATATCATTACGGGTATAACAAAGATAAATTGTTGAAACAATATAACAAACTTATATTATTAATAATGAGTTATAATATAACTCATATTAATAATATTACAATATAAAATAATGAGAGCACTATGATATTTTAGAGTGCCTTGGTATTTAGGCCAAGTTATCTTGACCTTCCTACTTTGGGTCTCTTTTTTGGTGCTTTCTTGTTTCTGGTTTTTGGTTTTGTCTAGTTGTCTCTTTTTAGGCCCGTGGGCGTTGTTTGGTGATGTTTCTCCTTTGGGCCTTCATGCTTATCCTTTGGTTGTTCAGGGTTCGTCATCCCTTAAAAATCTATTTTTTTTACCCAATCTAATAAAAAATGTTACATTTTATAGATTTACTTGTTAGTGTTGGTAGTGGAGAGACCCCAAGTGTGAATCTTTTGATCCATAACCTACCACCCAACATATATTAACAAAACAAACCCACAAATAAAAAAGAATCTATTTTGTTAAAAATACAAAAACTTTAAAGCAAAGCATCATCACTTATATGTACACAAAAAACAAAAGCCAATTATGAATTATCCAAAAACAATATTTCAGGATACCATTTGTTGGATCTGTAATGTCAATAACTAATTGTACATTGATAACAATTTATTATAGACTCAACTAGTGCCAGCGAATTATCACAATGTACAAATATAAAATGGCTATGGGTTCTTTGATTATTTCCTTCCTGCCATATCCATGTTGTGAACAATTTTAGAGAAATTGTCATTTAGAAAAGGACGTCCCACATAAGGGTCACACATTCCTCTTTCCATCTTAGAAAATACCTTTTGTTATCTCCATAATTTGTTTATTCTTTACAGACCCCTTCTTCTCTCCACATCACCTTCATTGGCTTCATGCTACCATTGAAGATTATACTTTCACCACGTTCAGTTAGGTCCATTGAATTCAATATGTATTGGATTTCCATTTTTTTTAATCAATAGAATTGGTCTTTTCATTGAGGGTCCTCCAAGCTCAACATCATATTACATCGTGAATAATGTATTACATATTATGATCCATACTTTCTTGCATCTACCATCTCCTCACACCACTCACACGATCACTCAAGTTTATAACTTCCCTCAACTCTCATAAGGCTTTGCATCACTTATGGTTGTCAAACATTGCATTGGTCGACTCTCCAAACAACTAGATGATTGTTGCTACAAATGTCGCCATGCCTTAACATATGGGTTGAAATTTATTCCAACTATCCTTGAGCAACATCCATGCATTAAAAATATCCCACACATTCATTTTTTTTGGCTTGTGAATAGATTATAATATTCACACCAACAAGCTAGATTATAATCATCTAGTCAATCAACTGAATTATAATATTTACATTGAAACATTACATATTTATAGCTTGTGATGACCTAAAGGATTGAAGAAGGACATAGTGCATGTAATAAAACGAAATTTTCCTCTTATTTTAATTCCTCAAAATTATTTACTGTAACGCCCACTAATTCACGACATAAAGACCAACATAGCAAAGTACAGGATAAATGTTTTTGACTTGTTTGATGTACATAAAAATGCAACAGATGGTCACAAAGGTTACGACTAACTCTTCAAACAGCTTGACTCAACAATGACCTTATGGAAAACACGGAAACAACTAACACCCATCAAGGATAGTTCACTTTACTCTTTGACAAGGCACCACAAAACAGCTCAAGCGTAATATACAGTCACAGTTGGATACACTCCATGGTTTACAATCCCTTAAGGTTATGCATTTACCAAGAATGTTTTTTTTCAAGACCTGCCTTAACAATCTACAAGATTCATGTTTGGTTCGAGCATTCTTCTCACAAATGTGAACTTATTACTTTGGTAATCTAGACTAACTAGCTGAAGCACAAGATTTCTGAAAGAGGTTCAACTAAAGATTGAAAAAGCTAAAAAATTTGTTTGACCAAAAGGCACACCTTTCATCTCTCACCAGGTTGCATAAACATGCCCAAGCTGAAAATATTGATTTGGACATCGATTACATAAGTGATGAGCGTAAGCTCTAACTGAAGTGGAGTTCCATTACAACAGTTATCAAAACATCCTATAGAAAAACAAGTGAGAGAAATTCATCCTTAGCATAGATAGATTATCTTCTTACGGGGCATGTGGAAGAAATTTCCCCAGGCACAAAAGAGAGGCGTAGAAAGAACTTTTTTTCCGGGCGCAAAATAGAGGCGCAGGAGAAAATATTTTTTTCCCAGGCACACAAGATGGGCATGAAAGAGACTCAATTTCTCATGGGCACGCAAGATGGGTGTGCAAGAAGCTCTGGGTGCGCAAGAGGCTCTGGGAGCGCAAGCCGGGAACGCAAGAAGCTTTTCCTCTTATACGAACTTCAAAAGCCCATAAATTTTGATAGGGAACTCCCTTTTTGGAAAACGATGACTTTTCAGAAATATCTTGATGTTCTCTTTTTAGAGAAACCTTAAGAAGTTAATTTGGATAAAGTTTTTAGGGTTAATCTTGAGAAAAAGCTCTGGAGGCTTATAAAATGAAAACTGGTGACATTCGACTTATAAAATTTTGTTCAATTTGACCTCCCTCATTTCTCAACATGCCAAAAATACATAGATGGTTTCTCTTAGAGGAATTTAGGATGGATTGCAAGATATAATTTTGTTGATTTAAGATCAATTCAAAATTTCTCAATTTTGACAATGAAACAACTGCAATTTTACCTTTGTTTGATTTGAAAGGATCCTTAACCATTTCTTAAGTGGTTTAGATTATTTGGGGGCGCCTTAATCATATTAAGTTAAATTCAATGTTTCACTTTATTGTTCATTGTTCCAGGGGTCGTTCTGTGCATTTTTAATAAAATATTTGCCAGTTTGAAATTTTCTCTAACAGAGTTCTACAACTTCAATTTTGATTTGATCCATTTACATTTACCAACATAAATTTATGAATTCATTCTAATCCAATCACTACAATACTCTATTTCCTTCAAATCATATTCCCTTCATACGTATTCCCTTTTCAATTTTCCAAACAAAGATTTCAAATACATTGCAAACCCATATTTCCAATGAAGACAATATCATCTTAATAGAACTAAATAAATTCTATTGACTTGTATGATTCTTTTACAACTTTCTTTTCCATTGATCAAATACAACTTATAAGATATAAATCGTTGTTTTCTTTCATCCAAAAATTGAAAATAGAGTACATCTCTTTCACATTTCGAATTACAACTTTCATAACCAATACAAAACATCTTTCCATTAAAAAACCCTACAAGGTCATCCACTAAGAAGTGGGAAAGGGTTACAATAAATAATGATCCTAACAATGATTGTCAAAATTGTATTTTTCCTCTACTCCAAGACAACAACATGAACATTCTCCATCTTTTTAAATTTTGATCACAACAAAATCAGGGGAAAGGCAACACTCTCCACCCAACCAAGACATCCAATGAAAGGATAAGTCATCCTTCTTCATTGCCCCTAAGCCCCAACCACAATGCAATAAGAAATGTGTTTCAACACATGGCAACAATAGGCTCCCACAACACAAAGACAATCTTTCAACATGCACATTTCATATTAAAACACAGTCCAAAACAAAACAATAGTTTTACAACTGCTTAAAAGACAACAAACAAAACTTAGGATTCTTTATGTAAGCCAAAGGAGCAAGAAACTATGGGGGATGCTACTTATGCCTCCCAAAGGGGAAATGGGTATCACCACCTGAGAATAAACCACAAAAATATAATATTTCAAATCCCTGACATGCCCTTATGCCTCCCCCAAGTACCCCTTATTCCTCACATTTCCTTATGCCTCCCCAACCTCTTATGGCACCCCATAATGAGTACAGAAATGCAAGTTATTTCTTTGTAAGGTGAAACCCAAATCCCAACTCTCTCCACACTTATACCTCCCTAAAAACACTTATGCCTCCCACAAAATAAACTCCATAGCCTTCTCCTACACCATTCCTAGGCCATCTACCCAACATCCCACAAACAATAACAAACATAAAAGCATTTACAAATTCATAAAAGGGAAAAGAAGAGCATTTCTAAGAGCCAAGCTCTTACCTCTGGACATGATGGATTTTGTTCCAAGTTCAAAAAAATAAGATTTCCAATGCAAAATAGTCAAATAAATCAACGATCTACAAGCATGCAACAATCTCCAATCTTCTCCAAAAGCAAGATCTCTCCAAAACCCCAAAATAAGTCTCCCAAAATGAAGTGATAAAAATGGAGCAACCGAAAACCAAACTAAGGAATTCCAATTTATAGAAGAGGGAAGGGAAGAGGATGAGGTGGATCCAAGTGGGATGCCACATCACACATCCTCAACTCCAAGCACAAAAGTTAACTTCATTCTCCAATGCATAATCAATAGGTGCGTGAATAATATGACAGTTTTACTTACACATTCAAACAAGCCCACACCCCATAAGGACTGAAATTAAAACATGTAAGAAAAATACAATAAAAATATTCAACTTGACTTACAAAAATGCATAAAGAATGGCTAAATTTAACTCTCCAACCATAGGTAAAGTTGGTATATAAATTTAAGAGGCATGAGACAAGTTTAACTTATCCCACAAGTCTCCAAAATCAGCCTCCAAGGACAATTTCGAATTTAAAAGAATATGGAGTGTTTCATACTCCAAAATCAACTTACACATCTCTTACACATCACTTACACATTTCTTACAACACTTTAATTTTAGGCCAAAAACTCTAATAATTACTTTCTTATGACCCAATTTGATTAATTAAATTTTAACAATATGATTACTCACATTAATTAACACACCATTTAATAAATAAGGAAAGGGGTCAAAGCACCACAAAATAAACACATGCAATATTAAAGTAAGGAAAATAAATAAAAGAAACATAAAATCCCTTGTCACATTTGAAGGTGATCCCCTCCATGGAAATCCCTAACAACAATCAAACACACAAACAAATAAAGTTACCATGGTGACCTTGTTGAATTCATCTATAATTCCAAAGTGGTTGGTCTCCAATCACCTGATGTGTGTTGTGATATTTTAAACTGCAAAACACAAATACCGCCTTCGGCCTCGTGGCCACATCAGAACATCAAAATGAATATAATATACTGCCCAACTCAACAATATATATGTGAATCACAAAAATCATCAAGCCAATCAACTGTGTCACTTAATATTACATCAACAACTATATCATCATCAATTTTAATTCAATTTTCATTTTCTAGGTCTACTCAAAATATCCAAATATCACATGTCCGAACAACATCTATAATGTAACCATGTCAGACAATATATCAACATCAATATATAAAATATCTCTAATAATCATCATCCATCATATATGAATCAGAGTCGGTAATAATCCATGCTCTAGCATCTAATCATCATACTAAATTAAAACTATAACAATGTCCGTGGTATAGTCAATAGTGTCATGATCAGTATCAAAAGGTGTCAAAGGGAAGTGGGCACTACATTTATGTTAAAAATCGTTTCAAAATTTATGTCTTGGTAATTGTCTCTGTCCAACGTTAGGTAAATTCGAGGTCACGTTGTTGTTCTTGTTGTCATATATGGACACTTTCATCAAGACTAATGATGGGGAAACCCTACTCGCTACGTTTAGCACTACAAAGAAACTAAAATTGCAAATTTGCATGAAATAGTTCATATAAGGAAATATAAACGTAAAATTTTCTTATCTAACATTTGTAAATTTCAAGATTCAAACATGTGCAAGTTTATTTTGGTAGTATTCAACGTCCACTCGCACCCCATTTCCCGTTCTTATGATTTTCACAAATGACATGTGTTTCATTTATGCCTTTTCATAACAAAGAAAATTTTTACATGTATTCCACCAATTATTTCCACACTCTTAGATTTGTCCCCCCTTAATCTCCTTTTTTACTGTCCACTTCCACCTCCCATGTTTATCTCCCTCAAGTTTTATTTCTTTAACACATCCCATGGGGTTCATTAGTTAGGAAATATACTAGCACGTTCATTAATATTAAGTTAATTAAAATTTATAAAATCAAATTCAATATACCGGTAGACATTATGGGTCAAAGTATTTAAATTATTAATTTTTTGAATTAGATAATTGGGGTAGGCTAGAGAGGTTGGCCATAGGAGAGGTAAAGTTAATTTCAATGTAAAATTAGAACTTTGAACCTTATTTTTTAAAACTAAATACCTTAAAATTGTAAAACTTGTTTGCTCATAAACTTAAATTATAATCTCTTTTCTAATAAGTAAATATCAATTATGAGATTCTTAATCAAGAAATGATTAAATCTTAACATTAAGGTAATTGTTAATACATTTGAATGGCTTCAAACTTTCTTTCTAGAGAAATGACATATTAAGAAAATAATAATTAATAATAATTTAATATATTAGATTAGAAATAAAAAACTGCAATAAAATTATAATTGGAAAATTCGTAAATATGGTACATTGGAAAAATAGGGGGTATGTTCATTCTAATAATATAACGTGAAGGGTATTATCAATTGAATAATTAGAGATAAACACAAAAAATAGCGGGTATTCTTTAATGCTTTTCAAACGAATTTGATATACCATAATTTTACAAAGTGAATCCATGTAACGAATCCCTTTCGACATTTACATCTCACATTTCACATGTGATTGCTACATTAAATTAATTAAATGATTAACAATTTCAAACTAAATATTGAGTAAAATTGTAAAAATCAAAGCTTTTATCTCGAACAGAAAATGCATACCTAAATTTTGAAACTGTAATTGCCATTTCCCTCCATACTTATAACTATAAATAATTGTGCATGCAATAAAGAAAAAACCATGGACGGAGAATTAATAACATTCCCTCCCCTATGTTTGGGTGATAGATCGTAAATTCAATTGCAAACAAAATTCTACTAAACACTTGTTACGGAAAAAGTTGTTAAAATATACCCGCATAACTTCAAAGCATAAATGACTCCGCAAGTTAGAAAACACCTAAAATAAAAATTTTATACGTTTATATAGCTAGCCACGACGATGCCAAAGGACATCATACAATATACATGGTATTTTATTTTGTGGTCCAATATTATGAGCTGACTTATCGTTTATTAAAATCGGGCATCTCTTCACATGTCCAAAATTCATTTGTATTGTGTGGAGGAAAAGAATGCTTTTTTTATATGGTTTGACTTTCACTCTTCATAATTTCAATCTCTATGGATAATATTATGTATGATTTCTCATTGTATCTCCCCCTGGGATGTATTTCAGTGTTGGGAGTCGGAAAGTATAAAGACTTGTGTTTGAAAAAATAATATATACTTGTATTTTGGAAACGTTACCTTCCTAGTTAAAATTTATATCTATATTCTTACATATCCCCTTTAAACAACCGTAATCCTAGCATAACTGAAAATATATCCGGTAATATTTTCTCTATAAAAACATCCACAAAAAGCAGAATTTTCTATCATGTCATAGGTTTTCGTTTCAAACATTAGTTTTTTTTTTTTTAATTCAAGAAAAGCGTCGAAATCTAAATTATTGTTGCTAAATTGGTTGGTAATATATTTTGCTGTTTAGAGTGGGCTTACGGAAACATTTAGATTGATTTTTATTTTTATTTTTATTTTGCAATTTTGTAATTATTTTTGGGGTTTGTGTTTTGATTTAACTTTTTTAATTTTAATTTTTTTACACAAAAATAGTGACGAAGTATGTCAAGTCCAAATAAATGTAAATTATGGGTATAACTTCATTTAAGAAATCTCGATTAGTTTTCTTCTTTGATTAAACTATACTAAGAATTTAAACTAGGCATCTAGAAATGACGTACCAAAAAGAAGTGATGTATAGGTAAGGAAGGAGGAAAATATTCGGGGTTCGCTTGATAAGTAAATGACATGACATGAAGCATTCAAAAGGAAAGGCTATCAAAAAATCATGGTTCTACAAAATCTAGAATTTGTATAGGCAACTTTTTTGAAACTACAAGAGAAGGTATCAGAATCTAGAAAAATATTCTAAAAGTTTTCGTTCAAATACAAAGGAATTTCATGAGGTTGTCAGACATTGCTGGAACTAATTATTGAATATTTCAGTACCTCTTTAAGGATTTGTAGAATTTTGTAAACTATGGTTTTGTTTTATAATATGAAAATAATTTTGTATAGATCATGTTTATTTTTTTAAAATAGTGTTTAGAAAATATACATATCTTCGAAATGGATCTCATTCGATTACAACAACTTATGAAAATTGCATGAAATAAAATGTAAAATGTTATATTAGTCATATATTTATATCTTAGTATAAAATTTTCAACAATATCCTATCATAAAATTTGAGTTCTTCATTAAGTACCTTCAAGATAGTCAAAGATGATAAAACATTTAAAATAAAATATTGCAGATATCTATGTCAATGAGAAACCATGAAATTTCCAAGGTTGGCGTTATACTGGATGAATTTTTTTTAAAAAAAATCTTTATATTAGATGTAAATCAAAAATAAATATTTGATTTTGAGAGGAGAGAGAGATGGAGAAATGAAAATCCCGAAATTTTACTTTCCACCACTTGCAAGAAGTCATAAATGGAGTGAAATGATAGTATGGTGCTTGAAAAAGGCTCCATGTGATGTTCAATAACTTGTAGCCGTAAAAAAAAATTGCCCATGCTTCATTGAATGTTCTCGCAACCATCAATAAAATCATTGTTCTGAACCTGACGACGTTATCAACAAAATCAGCATCAAAACTTCATTAATTTTTGCATTTATTAGCTTTTGTGCATTAGTCTCACAACCATGATTCCAACGACACCAATTTTGCGTGATTTCGTTGAGAGATGCAAAAGTTATGGTCTTTTGAGTGCGAGAAGCTATTTTTATTTTGTCATGGATTTCTTGCATTTTAAGGGATTGAATAGAGGATGTTGTGCCCTTTCTAAAAAGTCAAATTTTGTGAAAAACGGATCTCGGTCAAAATTTATGACCATTTGAAGTTCGAGGGGAGGGAGTTACACTTTTCCTTTGTATTGTGGGTTTTCAAGGAACTCATGTCTCTGTGGTACTCAGACCGTTCGGGACTCCTTCCACATCGCCCAATTCAAGCTTTTCTTTCCCCGTACATCCATCGTTGACCGGGCTGTTAGGGTCGTTGACTTCTGCTCCACCCGCTTTACTTTTAGTGCAGTGATTTCGTCTTTTTTGGGCTCTATTGTTCTGGACATGTTTTTCCGCCATCTCCACAATACACCAAGTTTCTTTCTCGTGTGGAGAAATCAGTGATTTCAGGCCCAACTTTCCTTCTTGTTCCTATGCGGCCTAGGACGCACCGATCTGATTTTTTCGCAAACCACTATTACCTTAGCATTTCGGCCCCGAACTTGGTACGACAAGCCTTTGTACGACCCACATTGGTTCCATGCATAGCCTCCAGACCCGATTTGCACTAAAATAGGCCCTTGACTTCAATTTGTTTTCAATTTTTTTTACAAAATTTTTTAACTCCTTGGATTTCTCTTGGGTACGGAAGTTAGAGAAAAGCAAAGGGGTCCCCAAAAATCTAATTTTTTGGCCTTTCACCATTTTTTCCCCTCCAAGTTTGAAGAAATTGTGCAAGTTATCAAAATTACCTTGGGGTTGAATTTTGGATAACACATATATTCCACCAATTATTTCCACACTCTTAGATTTCTCCTCCCTCGATCTTTTTTTCTATTGTTCACTTCCCCATCACATGTTTATCTCACTCATGTTTTATTTCTTTAACGCATCCGACGGGGGTTCATTAGTTAGAAAAGATACTAGCACGTTCATTAATATTGAGTTAATTAAAATTTATAAAATCAAATTCAATATGCTAGTAGACATTATGGGTGAAAGTATTTAATTTAGTAATGTTTTGAATTAGCTAATTGGGGTAGGTTAGAGAGGTTGTGTAGTGCCCACTTCCCTTTGACACCTTTTTCTTGATACTAATCATGATATTGTTGATTATATTATGGACATGACTATGGACTTTATTATAGTATGATGTTAGATGTTAGATCATGGATTATTGTTAACTTGATTCAGTTATGATATATTATGATTATTAGAGGCATTTTGGATATTGATGATGATATATTGTTTGACATGGTTATATTATGGATATTGTTTGGACATTGTATATTTGAATATTGTGAGAAGACTTAGAAATGGAAATTATTGGATGATGATATAGTTGTTGATAAAACTGTAAATGATATTGTTAGATTGCTTTGATGTTGTTGTGATTCATATATCTAAATGATTTTGGGAGTTATATTTATATTATTTTGGATGTTCTTATATGGCCACAAGGCTGAAGAAGGTACTTGTGTTTTCCAGGTTAAAATATCACAACAAACATCAGGGGATTGGAGACCAACCACATTGGAATTCTAGATTAATTCAACAAGGTCACCATGGCAACTAGTATTTGTTTGTGCGTGTTTGTGTGTGTTAGGGATTCCCATGGTGGGATCACCTTTAATTGTGACCAAGGGGTTTTATGTATTTTTTTTATTTGGTCCCTTTGTTTATGTTTACATGTGTTTATCTTGTGGTACTTTTACCCTTTCATTAATTATTAAATAGTGTGTAAATATTGTGAGTAATCATATTGTTGAAATAAATAAATCAAATAGGTTGTAAGAAAGTAATTAATAGAGTTGTTGGCCTTGAATTAATAGAGTCGTAAAATATGTGCAAGTTAACTTTTGAGTGTGAAACACTCCACCTTCTTAGAAATTTGAAATTTTCCTTGGAGGCTGATTTTGGAGGCTTGTGGGACAAGTTAAACTTGTCCCATACCTCTTAAATTTAATTACCAACCATACCTACGGTTGGGGAGTTGAGATTAGAATTTTATAATTATTTTTGAGAAGGCAAATTATAGGTTTTAATTGCACTTTTCTTACATGATTTAATTTTCGTCCTTTGGGGTGTGGGTTGGATTTGAGTGTGTAAGTAAACTGTCATATTATTCACCCACCTATTTATTAAGCATTGGAGAATGAAGTTGACTTTGGGGGTCAGAATTGAGGATGTGTGATGTGACAACCTACATGGACCCGCCTCATCGTCTTCCCTTCCGTCTTCTATTAAATTCAAATTCCTTGCCTTGTTTTGGGGTTGCTTCATTTTGGAGATTTTATTTTTGAGCGAATTCCTTGCTGTTTTGGGAGCTCTTACTTTGAAGAAGTTTTTGGAAGATTGTTGCATGCTTGTGCTTGGCTGATTTGGACTGCTTGCATTAGGATAAAACTTGTTATTTTGGAACTTGGAGCAACTCCATCATGGAGAGGTAGGAGCTTGGCTTTTGAAATGCTTTTCTTTTATGAATGTATATGGTAAAGTATGAATGTTTTGGCATGTTTGTGGGATGTTGGGTAGATGGCCTAGAAATGGTGTAGGAGAAGACTATGGATTTTATTTTGTGGGAGGCACAAGTGTGTTTTAGGGAAGTATAAGGGTGGAGGGAGTTGCGATTTTGGTTCCACCTTACAAAGAAATAGCTTACATTTCTTTACTCGTTATGGGGTGTCATAAGAGGTTGGGGAGGCATAACGAAATGTCAGGAATAAGGGGTACTTGGGGGAGGCACAAGGAATGTCAGGGCTTTGATATACTATAGTTTGCAGTTTGTAATTCAGGTGGTGATACCCATTTCCCCTTTTTGGAGGCATAAGAAGCATCCCCCATAGTTTCTTACTGCTTTGGCTTTCTTGAGGAAGCCTTAGTATTGTTTGTCATGCCTTAATGTTGTTTTTCATGCTTTAATGTAGTTGTAAATTACATTATGTTCTAGATTGTGTTATTATTGTGAGAGTGTTTCTTGTGTGTTTGTGGAAGCCTATTATTGCCATGAGTTGGATCACATCTTTTATTGCATTGTGGTTGGGGCTTGGGGGCCAATGAAGAAGGATGGTTCCTCCTCTTTATTGGATGTCTTGGTTGGGTGGAGAGTGTTGCCTTTCCTCTACTCTTGTTGTGAACACAATTTGGAAGAATGAGAAATCTTCATGTTTTTTTCTTGGAGCTGAGTGTAATGCCCGCTAAAATATCCCACTTGAGACCCATGAACAACCTAGGTTTAGTTACAAAATTCTGAAATATTTTTTTTAAAGTGTTAACAACCAAAGTCTCAAGGAAAATTAAATTCAACTGATAATTTTTCCCATCATAATAATTACTAATTCCACATTATAAAGCAACAAGTGTAATAAGTCCACACCTAGCTCAAATCTCCTTAGGGATTAATTTAATCACTGATTACATTGACATTATAGCTAAATATTCCTTGATTAAAATTGGGTTAAGGGACCAAAATAATTAAATACCCAAGGAATTTAATTCTACAAGATCTAAGACAAGAGCAAGGTTTAATTACAGTGGGGGAAAAGAATACATATTTAAAATCACCAGAGTAAATTCTTACTTACCCACTCCTAAAACTCGGTTAAAGATTCAATTTAATTTTTTCCCCCATGATTAACACAATTAAAACTTCCTAAAAACATTCCCATTAGATAGGAAAATTTCTCACCTTTCTAGTGATATAAAGAAGTCCTCCTAACTCCTCATATTTCTCAAGTTATGGGCTGGCAGACCTTGGGAGGAAAATTTTCCCAATAGCGGGTCTACGGGCCTAAGGGAGAAAATTTTCCCCAACTTGGGTCTACGGACTTCAGAGAGAAGTTTTTCTTGGATGAGGAATGTGGACCAGTGGGGCAGGGAAACAAATTTTTCCCATGTGCGGGCCAGCGAAGCGAGGAGAACTTTAGCACATTTTTTCCCCCTTTTGGGACAAAAGAGTGCTTTGCCCCTGTGCGCCCACGAGCCCGAAAGAGCACGTGTCAGCATTTCCCAACTATAGCGGAAAGTCTAGCCACTGGATAATTTTTAGACTTTTCTCCTTTTTGCCAAAAAAGTGCTAAGGGATCAAAATGATTCGCGCCTCCGCCGATGCCCAAGACGCCACGTGTCAGTCATCCATTGGTCACGGGTCGGCGGGCCGATGGGAGAACTTAGAAAAATTTTCCCAAAGAAAATTTTCAAAGTGCTAAGTTTTTTTTAAGGGATTCCACTCCTCTGTCAATGCCTCGTGACGCTATGTGGCAGGACCGGATTGGTTGCGGGTTGGTGGGGCCGCTGAGAAAACTTATTAAATTTTCCAAATTTAAATTTTGAAAAACACTAAGGTTTAAATGGGTTTCGTGCCTCTGTTGTTGCCTCGTGAGGCCACGTAGTAGCATCTGATTGGCTGTGGGTAGGTAGGGTGGCGGGAAAAATTAGGAAATTTTTCCCAAATTTTTTTTTAACTTAGGCGATATTGACGAAAGAAAGGCTTGCGGGTCAGCGGTGCGGAAGGGAACTTGTCCAAAAAGGAACTAATGGAAAATTTGGGCCCGCAGGTCCACCAAGGAAAATTTTATTCATCTAAAATTTGATAGTTAGATTATTTTGAGCCTGAAATGAAGTAAAAACTTCAAAAAGCCATAACTTTTGATTGGGAACTCGGTTTTTGCAAAACTAGGACTTTCTAGAAAGCTCTCGATGTCCTCTTTCCACAAAAACCTTAGGAATTTGATTTTAGTAAATATTAAAGGACAAATTTTATGGAAACATTTTTCCGTCACTTAGAAAGTGAACTGGTATTTTTAACTTATAAATTTTGTTCAAATTTATCGTTAAATCTTTTTTCACTTTTCAAACAGGCATGGAGGATTTTACTTGGAATATTTTAGGATAGATTGTAAGGTTAAGTTTATTTGATTGATTTGCATTCAAAATTTTTCAATTTTATACAGCAAGAAGTTTGTAATTTTTCCTTTGCCCGATTTGAAAGGTTCTATAAAATTTTCATAAGTATTTTGGTATGTTTGGGGTTGTTTTGACCTTACAGATAAAATTTGATATTTCATTTTTTATTTTTGATGTTGCAGGGTCGATCTGTGCATTTTGATAAAACATTTGGTAGTTTTGAAAACATCTAACACAGATCTAATTCGAAAGGATCTATTTTCCATTTATAGTCTTCTAAGTATTAGAAATCATTCTGGATCCAATCTAACTCATTAAGTTGGTTCGAATCAACGTATTCAAATGCTAAATTACAATTCTAATTTTCAAACATTTCATTTCTAAAGAACAAAGCATTATGACATTTCTTCATACATATTCACTTTTTCATCTTTCCAACAGAGATTTCAAATTAAATTCAACAATCAAATTTCCAATGAAAGCAATATCATTTGAACAAAGTAACCACTTATATTTATATAGATCAAATAAAACTTTACAACCACAACTCTTTCTCATTACATTCCTTTTTACAAACAGAATACAAAGTAAATTTCTTTCACATTCAAAAGGGATTTTATTTCCAAAACATATTAACTCTTCAACACAAAATGTGTATTAAATTGTCATCCACATCAAGTGGGGAAATGGTTTACAAAAGTAATTTCGCAAGGGACTATCAGAACTTTGTCTTCTTCCTCAATTACAATATACATAATGTAATTTCTTCCACATTTATTCAAAAACAGAGAACATAGTATATCTCTTTCACAATTCAATTTACAACTTTCATAGCACATACAGACCATCTTTCCATCACAGATAATGTACAAGTTCATCCACTTCAAAGTGGGAAGGGTTATAATAAGTAATAATCTCAACAACGACTGTCAAATTTTTTTTTTTCCTTTTCTCCAGAAAAACAATATGAATATACTCCATTTTTCTTTATTTCAATTTTATCACAACAGAACAGAGGGAAAGGCAACACTCTCCACCCAACTAAGACATCCAATGAAAAGGAGAATTCATCCTTTTTCATTGGCCCTCGAGCCCCAACCATATTTCAATTAGAAATGTTTTTCAACCCATGGAAACAACATGCTTCCACAACACAAAGACAAATTTCTCATTCAAAACACAATCCCAAACAAAATTACAGTTTGCCACCATAGAAAAAAATAACAAACAACACTTAGGCTTCATCATGCAAGCCAAATGAGCAAGAAACTATGGGGGATGTTGCTTATGCCTCCCAAAAGGGAAATTGATATCACCACCTGAGAACAAACTGCCAAAATATATATCATTTCAAATCCCTGACATGCCCTTATAACTCCCCCAAGTGCCCCTTATTCCTCACATTTCTTTATGCCTCCCCAACCTCTTATGGCACCCCATAACGAGTAAAGAAATGAAAGCTATTTCTTTATAAGGTGGAACCCAAATCCCAACTCCCTCCCCACTTATACCTCCCCAAAACACTTATGCCTCTCACAAAATCCCCATAGTCTTCTCTTACACCATCCTTAGGCCATCTACCCAACCAGCCAACAAATAAAACAACACATTCAAACATTCAATCATTCACATATGCATACAAATAAAAGGAGAGTATTTCTAAAAGCTAAGCTCTTACCTCTCCATGATGGAGTTTGTTTCAGGTTCCAACCAACAAGCTTTCCAATGCAAAAATAGCCCAAGATCAACAAAACACAGGTCTGTAAAAAGTCTGCAACTTTCTCCAAAAGCAAAAGCTCCAAATAGAAAAATAATTCACCCCAAAATAAGTATGCAAAAGTACAACAACCAAAAGAGCGTGTAACCCCCAAAACAAGAAAATGAATTCGAATATATAGAAGGGGGAAGAGAAGAAGATGAGGTGAATCTATGTAAAATGCCATATCACACATCCTCAGCTCCAACTCACAAGTCAACTTCAATCTCCAAGGCACAATAAATAAGTAGGTGAATAATATGATAGTTTTACTTACACACTCAAATCTAGCCCATACCCCAAAGGACTAAAATTAATAACATGTAAGAAAGTGTAATTAAAACATTCAGCTTGACTTATAAAAATGCACAAAGAAGGTCTAAATTTAGACTCTCCAACCATAGGTAAGGTTGGTATAAAAATTTAAGAGGTATGGGACAAGTTTAACTTGTCCTACAAGCATCCAAAATCAGTCTCCACGACGATTTTGAATTCCAAAGAAGATGAAATGTTTCATACTCCAAAATTTACTTACATATCTCTTACAAATCACCAACACATTGTTTACACATATCTTACAACATTTAATACAAGAGTCAACCAATCCAATAATACTTTTGGATTATTGATGATGATGATGGATTTATGGATTATAATACTTTTGTTATAGATTATATGTTTTTTAATTTAAATGTGTTAGTGTTTTAGATGGATTTTTGATCGATGTTAAGAAGCATGGTTTGTAAAGATGTGGTCTAGTGTTTAATTGATCCAAATGACTATTAAAATATGCTAAAACAAAAATATAACTAAATAAAATAAGGTAAAATGAAATAATTTCCCAACTATGGATTTGATATATACATGATGGGTTTTGAGAAGTGTGAAAACATTTGCACTTGTGGCCTTATCAAATGTTAAATAAGATTATCAATGGGTAGTCACACAAATCATGATAGAAATATGAGTTTAAGTGAATGTGATTTGCTAAGATGATGGAATGGATTTTATGTATGTAGGTTGATGTGGGAGAGAGGGACCTCCTTTTCAACATGTTCATAGGGAAAAATTCCCTAGCTTTACATATTATTTTGAAGAAAAATAATTATGATGAGAAGCTTGTTATAATGGGAAAGTTGATCGATGTGAGAAGCTTTCCTGGATTCTTTTGATATTAATGTATTTTTGAAGGTTGGTCAAAGTGAGAAGCCTTTTTGCATGTGTAGCCATCCTTCGAGGGTATGGTATACATTTCGACTTTTGAAAAGATGGTTGTCCTTTGAGGGATCGGTCCATAATTTTCACTAGTATTTGTCCTTTGAAAGAGTAGTGTAGATTTTTATAATTTTGAAAATGATGTAGACTTGTGAATAGTTATGCTTCAAGGGATCAGTCTATTATATTTTGATATCTTGATATGAGGAGCATCCAAAACATACATTTTTGAGTTAAGGGAAAGACCCTGATGAATTAATTCAAGGGGGGAATAAAACATGTACATGAACTACACACAGATGCCCCATGTCATGTTTTTGGTTGGCACAAAATGGATGGACGTAATGATTTTAAGGGGTTCTTGCAATAGTGGGACTTGTCAGAAATGAAATATGGGATGAATAGAGTTGTGGTGCTCATCATTAAGGTGTATTTAGGATGGTGATGGATAACCACATACTTTCAAGCCATTAGAATGATATGATAATGATAGGATTTGGATGTGACTACTATCATGACGATTGATTATTTAAAAGTAGAAATTTTGCAAGTGCGAAGCATTTAGAGGTTCCCTTTTAGGTTCCCCATCAAGATAAGTGAGAAAATACACTCATGACCCATACTTTTGATTAATAACATATGGACCAATCCAATTGGGGGAAAATTTTCAATGTTTACTCCATTCTAATGTAGTGACATCTTGATTTTATTTAAGTACAAGATCACCAATTTTAAAATCAATTTCTTGTACATGGTTTTTATATGCTCTACTAATACATTCTTGGTAGAATTGTTGATGTTCAAAGGTTGTTAAAAAAAATTCATCTAACAATTCAAGTTGTGCTAAGCAGTCTTGGTGATATTCTTCATCGGGGATAAAATATTTGAGAGATACATGGAGTGACGTAATTTAGACTTCAAGAGGTAGGAAAACCTTTAAGCCATAGATGATTGAATAGGGATTAACACCGGTAGGTGTGCAAATGCTAGTTTGATAAGCCCAGAGAGAAAATGAGATTTGTAGATGTCAATTCCTACCTGCGTTGTCTATTGTTTTCATAAGGATTTTTTTAAGTGTTTTGTTAGAGGCCTCAGCCTATCCATTTATTTGAGGATAATATGGTGATGAGAAACTGAGCTTGATGTTGAATGGATCACATAGCATTGTAAACTCTTTATTTTTAAATGAATTTTCCATTATCTGTGACGATCTTGTGTGGGATACCAATACATCATATGATATTTTGATACTTGAAGTTGATGATAGGTCCTGATTTTGTCGAGGTTAAAGTAATGGCTTCAACCTACTTAGTAAAGTATTCAGTTTTTTTGATAATGGAATGATGTTTTTGGTATGATTTGGGATTGATTACACCAATGAGGTCTAACCCCCATTATAAAATTGGCCATAATTCATGAGTTGGTTGTACTTCTTAACTAGGGACATGAATGAGATTTGAGTGGAATTACAATTTGACACATTTCTTTAGGTATGCACGAAAATATTTGGTGATGGTAGGGTAGTAATACCCTAGCTGTATGACGTGTGTAGCGATGGAATTGCCACTGAAGTGACCACCGCATATGTCAACATGGACCTCTTTGATTTATTTAATTCATTCATGTGATTTAAGGCATCGTAATAGTACACTGCCAAAGCTAAATTTATAAATGATACCACCTATGATGACGAAGTGAGTAACATGTTGAAGAAATGATCGTTTAACACCATGTGATAAATTTGATGGTATTCTACATTCAGGGAGATAGTCATAAATTTGAGCGTAACATATATTGGGTGGATTATTGTCAATGATATTAATGGAAGGTAGCTCATTTTTATTTGAAGGATTATCCAAGCATTGAATGAATATAGACATTTTAGTCTTATCTTTTGATTTTTATGTTTCAAAAGGGATGAGGGATTTGAGAGATGCCATAGTGTTTGTAAACCTATAATAAGATTGTGGAATAGCTTGAATGGTATAATGATCGAATGCGTTGAGAAAGAAGTCGAAAAAAACATCATAATTTTTTAGGATTTCATTTTTACATTGATATTCTCCTTTAACCTGATTGATAACAAGTTGTGAATCTTCATAGATTTCTAGACTATGGACACCTAAATAGCGGTATTTAAACCCATGATTAAGGATTCATATTATGCCATGATGTTAGTACATTCAAATTTAAGTTTCAAATACAACGTAAGTGGAATATTCTAGGGAGGTATGATGACAAATCGAGCCCCTCCCCCCTCTTGGCATTTAGAACCATCAAAGAAGAGAGTCATTTTAGCAAGAATAAATTAAAATTCATTGATTTTGTTGATGTATTCATCAGGAAAGTATTTATGAGGGAGTTGATTATCTGGAAGGGTTGCATTGGCGAGTTGATCTACAATGGCCTGACCTTTAATAGATTTTTGTGATATAACTTCAAGGTTGAGTTTAATCATGAGCATAAGACATCAAGTTATGTGATCATTGTGATAAGGTTTAGAGTATATGGTTTTAAATAGATTAAAACTAGTGACGACATATGTCTTGTGATTGAGGAGATAATGTCTAAGTTTGGAGGTGGTGAAATATAGCACACAACATAATTTTTTAGCTTCGGTGTAGCGTGTTTCATACTCATGGAGTGTGTGGCTAATGTAGTATACGTCTTGTTAATGATCTTGATTATCACGATAGGTGAGTATAGCTCCTGGAGCATGCTCTAAAGTGGATATATATAGATAAAATGACTCCCCTTCATGTAGTGGAGTAAACATAAGGGGTGATAATAGATACTGTTTGATTTCATAGAAGTATTTCTAGCAATCAAAATCCCAATGAAATTCTATATCTTTTCGGAGAAAATGGTGAAGCAGTTCACAATGGTTAGAAAGTTGTGATATGAAACATTGAATTGACTGCAATTTACCTTGAAGGATACAAAATTGTTTAAGATTAGATGGTGTAGGCATTTTAATGATTTCTCTAACCTTTTCCAGGTCAACGTCAATGCCTCAAATAGATATGATGAATCCTAACATTTTTCCAGTGAGAACACCAAAAACACATTTTGGAGGATTAAGAAAAAGAAAAAACTGGATGAGATGAGTGAAAATTGATTCAAGGACATCAAGATGGTATTTTCATGATTTAGAATTTCCTAAAAGGTCATTGATGTAGTCTTTGATAATCTTGTGGATTAGGTCATGAAAAATGTATGTAATGGCATGTTGATAAGTAGCCCCTACATTTTTAAGACCAAATGGCATGACATGATAGTAGAAGGTTCCCCAAGGGGTGATGAAATAAATTTTTTGTTGATCATCAGGAGAAATGAGGATTTGGTTATAACACAAAAAACCATCCATGAGGAAAATCATTTCGTGCTCAGCTATTAGGTCGACAAGTTGATCTATGTTTGGAAGAGGTAAATCATCCGTAGGACAGACTTAATTGAGATCCTTAAAATCTATGCAAATGCATATTTTACCTAAAGCTTTAGTTACAGGGATGACATTAGAGACCCATTTTGCATAGTCAATGGGTATGATAATGTTGGAAGATATGAGGCATTACAACTCTTCCTTAACAAGGAGAACTATGTGGGGATGCATTTTATGGAGTTTTTGTTTAAATAGTTTAGCATTAGGATATGTGACTATGCTTTGTATGACAATGTTAGGATCAATTCTAGGCATATCATTGTATAACTAGGTGAAGGCTTGGTAATATTTTTCTAAAAACAAAGTGAAATCATCTAATTCTTGTGGATTTAAATATTGACTGACCTTAACTATGTGAGGATCCTGAGGCATGCCTTAGTTAACGTTGTCGGTGGATTCGATAAGGAGAATTGGTGTGTCACATGGTAGTTATTTTTGAAAAGAACGGTGTTTAGATGCCATATGTGAAAGAATATCCTAGTCGTCCTGACACTAGAGGATATCTATAGTAGGTGAATCTTCATCAACCATTTATGGTCAAACAAGGGATAAATATTTAGTGGAGCGATTGGATTGATAAGTACTTGGCCCTAAATATATAACATTGATTAAAAAAAAGTTAGGTGGGATGGATACAGTGTCGTTTGTGTCCATAGCATCTTCAGGGTTTGTCAGTGATGTTCTTTCTAGTTCAGAAATAGATGTAGCAACTTCAGATGTAGTGTCTTTAGACATTACAAAGATGGAATTTTTATAACCTAAACAAATTTTCTCATAGGATTTAAGTTAACGTGGGATGAATAATTCATGGATTCCTTGTTCATAATGCCTGAGGAAAAAACCTCTCCATGTAAAATGGTGAAGATACATACGGGAAAAGTTTGGATTGTCGAGGGATTTGAAATTTAATGTGAATGGCATAATGTGGTGTGGATTGATAACATGGGATGGAGGATTATCAAGTCCCCCATGGACGAGGTTTGTTTTGAGATAAGTAGGACCATTGGAGATGACATATCCTACGTTTTGGTCATACATGGGTTGTTTTTTGGGACAACCATATGTCTTGGATGAAGGGATGGAGTTGAGTATGAGGATACGGTATTCCCTGAGTGTAAGCCATTTTATAGCATCACTAAGAGAGGAATTATTTGGTAGCTTGGAAGAATGGATAAATATGCTAGTAGATGCTTCATCAGATGTTACAGGTGTGGATTTTCATACAAGAACATCATTTAGGCGGTACATCTTATAACAGTTAGCAAATTGGTTTGGATCGGTGGGAAAGTGAAACTCATGGAAGGAACACAACGCATGGCAACCCAATAAAATTTTGTATTGAAACTCTCCTTCTATAATGTAGAGGATCTCTTGTAGGGTTTGGATGCCAACTTTGAGTGGTAGAATAATAGTGCCTAACATGGGTGTGATAGTGTCATTGAAGGATCATAATAAGATTGGCGTTTGAGAAATAACAGTGTTGGGTAACTTAAGTTGATCAAAGGAAAGGGATGATATGATGTTAATGAAAACACCGCTATCAATCATGACCCTCTTGATGGAGATGTCATTGATCTGAGTGGTAATGAAGAGTGGTAGGTTGTGGTCCTCTTGTCTGAGAGAGGGAATTTTAGATGGTTCGAATGATATACCGATGGATGCTTTAAGAGCACCCACATACATTGTGAAGGGAAATGGATCATTAGCTGGTATGGTTATGGATTGGAGGGCTTCTATCATAGCCTATTTTTGAAAAGGTGATGTTTGAACTAATTCATAAAGTGACATCCTGATGGGGGATTGGTGTAATTGTTTGATGACGACATTTTTTACCATAGTGAAAGGGGGTGTCCCTGCTTGTATTGAATTTTTTTTCTCTAGGTGAAGGTGTTTGATTAAACACTTTGGGAGCTATAAAAATAGATAGTTTTATTTTATCAGATAAATCTGATAATTCAAGAGGAGGTGGTATAATGATGAAATTTTTACTTTTTTTAGATTCATATGATTCATTGTCATAATTTTGTGAGTGTGTAGTGATGTGTACGACATTTAATCGATGAGCAGACATTTTAGGGATGGATTCTTCAATTTTTGATGATGATAATTTTGATGTTGGGGTTGTGTTTGATTAAGAAGGAAGGAAGAGAAGACTACCAATTTCTTGAACTTTTAGGTGAAAGGATCTACAATCCTGTATGGAATGGCCTTATGTTCTGTGGTAATCACAGAAAACATTGAACTCATACCATTCAAGTTTCCATATGTGATGATCAGACAACTTAGGAGTTGGTAATGTAATAAGTGACCATTAAAGGAGGTCATGTAAGATGGTGGCATAACGTCCTTTAGGTGTTTTTGTGGATGGTAACAATGTTTTGCCCATATTTTCCTCATAAGGGAGCAAAACTTTAGCTACATGTTGGCTTTTTTTGGTCATGGAGGATTTCTAGGAGTCATGATGGATAGAGGATGAAGACTTATATGGGTGGTCGTTGGTGTGGATAGTTAGACTGTGTGATAGGTTAAGGTGAGGACCCAATATAGATGCCTATTATGGAGGATAGTTGGACTGTGTGATAGGTGAAGGATATGGACTTATTGTAGGGGTTTGGTAGGTGGGATTTGACCCTGAAAGTATAAGATAATGAGGTTCACACAAAGGGGTTTGATCTGTAAAAACATATTGAGGTATTTTTAAGACCTGAACGACACCTTGTTTATGAGGCCATTTTGTAGTTTTTGATATACTGGGTGTGGTTGATGAAGATGCAGAAGAGCCATGTTTCTCTGAGGTAAAGGGAATTTTGGGTTGTTTATCAGATGTGTCTTTAGTCCTAGTTTTGGAAGGTGTATAGTATGCGGGTATAGATCCAGTAATGTAATGAGACAAGGATGGGAGAATAATTTTAGTAATAGTATCAATAGGAAAGGATTAAATAGTCATATTATTAGGCTCGTTGGATACTGGTATGGATTCCATATGCTTTGATTTGATTGGAAACGAGGTGGGTTCAGGGATATGCTGTACCTTTGTTATTATATTGATGGTTTGGGTAGCATTTGTTTGTGGTTGATCTGAAGATGAGGGGTGATTTGGAAAAGGTTGCTTGAATATGTCAATATTTTGATTTGGGGGTGAATTTGGATTATCTAAGTAGATTTCACCCTTATCAGTCAAATATTGAATTACTTTATGGAACATGTGACACATTTCGATGTCATGTCCATTAACCCTATGATACTTGCAATAGTCATTATCGCAGTATCAAATGGGTTTAGATACCGATGTTTCAAGGGGTCGAATAGGTAGTAGAGATATGATATTAGAGGCAAGTAGTTTGTCAAAACTACACTATAAGTCATTCTTATAGGTGTATAACTACGTTGTTGATGGGAGAACTCAGTAGTGGGTTTTTTCTTGGGAGGTGATTTAACTGTGATGGCATTGGTAGATGTTTTAGACTTAGCGGGGTTAGATGCTAACTTCGATGGAAACTCAGATTTTGGTTTCTTAGGACGAAGCTTAACCCAACCATCTTCTAGAGCTCACAATTATAATTTATGGGCCATGGTAAAAGCCTCATCAAAAGTTTGAAATTATTGGATTTGTAATGTAGATGAGATATTTTTAGCACATACACGACAAAAAAATTAGATTAACTCTTTTTGTGGTAATGAAAAATATAGTTTATTGATTACACCTCTCCAGCAAGTGAAAAAATCGGAATTAGATTCATCTTCGAATTGTTTGATGTCATCTAGGTCATTGATAGTGACTTTGCAGGCTATGTTTATAGAAAAGTGTTTTAAGAAAATTTGGGTGATTTGTGAAAAGGAGAATAAGGAATGTTGTGGAATGTTATTGTGTCAATCCAAGACAAGACCGGCAAGAGACATAGGAAAGGTCCTCAACATAAGGTTCTAGTCGTGAGCTATTATATAGTAGGTGTGACAAAATTCATGGATGTGTTGTTGGGGATCTTCCTTGCGATAAAATTTGGAAGTTCTCCATGTGGCAGATAGGCTTTATATGCCACTAAAGGGTGAATGGGTTCATTGAAAAAACTTTCATAAGAGAGAACATTATTAGATTAAGATGAAGCAACTTTGAGATTGGATATGCGGTTCAAAAGGGATTGGAGAGGGTCAATATGAGTTTGTTGTTATGAGGATGAGCTAGGTTAGAATAAAGGCTAACTAGGTTATGAGTATGCTTGATATTGCTAAGGAATTTTTTACTGGTAGGGAATATTTTATTGGGGAGTGTTCTATTGAAGAACATTCTACTAGTAAGGGATATTGTTTTATGAGATGTTATATTGTGGAATGATTTATTGAGATATGTATTTTTGAGGTACATTGTATTGAGGGATGTTTTGTTGTGGCATAATTTGATGATAAGGGATATTTTATTGTGGAATACTTATTTGGGAGGCTAAATGTTGCTAGGATTATATGTATTGGTACTGTAATGGTACTAAAGTATAAGTGAGTGGTTGTGAATATGTAAGTGATTGTTGAAACAATATAGCAGAAGTAGCAAATGATGGTGTCTGTTGTAGAATATTTTGCTGCGGGACATTATATTGTGGAATGTTTTGGAGAGGTGTAGATTATGAAATGTAAATCAGTGGTTGGGATGGTTTTGGTAGGTGTTATGAAATAGGGTGAGTACTAGAAATGAAACTGGTATTGACTATAGGTGTAGTGGTCAGGATAGACATGGTGATCTTTTGAATGGGAATAATAATTGGTTGCGAAGATACGATATAAGAAAATTCCACGGAACGTGATGAAGGTGTTTGTACCTATGAAGAGCCTAGAGGTGTAGGTGAGGAATTTATGGTACTACTTAGGGGCGATGTAGAACCTATATAAGGGCTTAGTGAAGAGCTAAATTGTTGAGAAAATTTGTTTTTCTATGAAATAATATGGATTTCATAAATAGGGATTGAAGATACATCAGTGTCTTGGATTGACTGGTAGAATACTGATCATTTGATGCTTCAGATTGGTTAGTAGGAATAGGGAAGTTAACATTTGAGGTTTCAGGTTCAATGACATTTGACGTTCCATATTGATTTGAAGTGTATGGGTACAACTGCTAGATGTCTGGTTCTTGATTTTGACCAATGATATGTGCAATGGAAGATGAAGGATTGTCTGTGTATGGAATTGGTTGAGGTGTAAATGGTTATAGTTGAACACTCCTACCTACTAAATAAATGTTGAGGGAAATAGGGTTTGAATCTAATATTGTTTCGAAGAAAGAATCTCCCTTATTATAGAAATGAGGATCAGAT
The DNA here is from genome assembly GCA_019776745.2 of Taxus chinensis. Lineage (NCBI taxonomy): Eukaryota > Viridiplantae > Streptophyta > Pinopsida > Cupressales > Taxaceae > Taxus > Taxus chinensis. The sequence continues at coordinate 324,534,490 of CM034155.1, read as the reverse complement.
GCCTCAAGTTGAGAACCAGGAGAAAAGGGGTGTTTTGTTTCTCCTAGTCCAAATGTATGAAAGATTTGACCATGGTATTTATGTGGGGAATTGAAGATTTGTTCCCTCATTTCTTCATTATAGTTGACCCCTAATTCATTCCAAGTTTTTTTGGTATTAGAAAGGGGAGAGAATGTAATTGTTTGATTAAATGGAATCTTTTTTTGTATAAAATGATGTATTTTAAAGGGTAACATGTTGCTGAAATGGTATAAGTAGCAAGGTGGACATGTTTTAAAAAGCTTTATTATGAGCTTGTTGTCTGGTAAGTACCATGGTAAACAAACACACAAACACCTAAAAACCAAAAATGACTAATTGGGTTGATTTATTAACAACAAGAATAAGTGTCATTCTATATTTTTCTTGATTAATTATGAAAGAGTGAAATGTGTAAGATGGTTAACGAAAGTCGTAGGAAATGGTAGTCTATGGTTGGTTTTAAGAATGTTTAAGGGTGGACTCCTCAATTTACCATAGGTAAGTGATGCCCAACTCTGTACTATTTTCGGTACAGGTATTGTATTGGGGCCTACCCCCTCACTTCACGGTCCCGCTGCAATAAGGGATTCAGGTGTTGATTCAATATATACCAAAGATAGGAGATTATACTCAGCCAATACACCGAATCAGTTTCCCTTTTGGGTGATGAAATCCCAATCAATTATCACCTGGTAGGGAATTTCTTGAATGCATTTTTAATGTTAAAGTGATTTGGTTGTGTGTGGGGGAAGAAATAAGTGAATACAAAAAAATTATTTCCTAATTAGACTATGTGAAATAAGATGGATGCAAATAGTTTTTTTTAAGATCCTAAAATGAAATGTTTCACTTTGATGAGGACAGTCAAACAAATATGCAAAACTGAAATAAAATATAAGGTTTTAGGACTTACCATGAGAACGCTCCTATTTTTGTTAGATTTAGACAATTTTCAAAGAAATAAATCCAAAAACCTAGAAAACGAGATTTTCAGAAACAATACCCTCCAAACAAGCTCATAAAAATAGAGATAAGAAAGCAATAAGTGGAAAGTAAAATGTGAGGATATATATAAGAAAAACACACACTCAAAACATAGGTAATTTCCCCAATCACTGGTGATTGGTCTAATCACAAGCGATTATTACATGGTGAACCAGAAAAATAAATACTATTTTATTGATGAAATGAAGCAAAAGGAGAAGGGACCACATGTCCCACAGGGTGTGCCAGAATGTTGATAAAAAATTCACCTTTACAATTGGATAGGTAATAGAATGAGGTAAAAATAGATCAACCTTGAATATGGTATGTTTTCCAAGGTACCTGCAGATGATGCTAGTGGATGTTGATTATTGCACTCTGTGAAGAATGGATCAAGCCCCTTTATTGTGACTAAATCTGTAATCACAGACACTACAAAAGAGAGGATTAATAATATGGATAAGCAAGTTTCCTAGAAAAGGTCAGTTTTTAAAATTCAAAGGACTTCCTTACATGGATTTCAACCCACTTTTAAACATTTAATTTTATTTATGAAAATGGGATACGGTATAAGATATGTGATAAATGTCCATGACTTATTTAGTCTATTACAGATATTTAGCTAATAATGATGGTATGAAAATAAATAATTCTATATTCTCAGAGAAATTAGATCCCATTGAACAGGCTAGGTCATCCTCCTTAGAGAAATACAAATTAGGCTCCTCAATGTAATCTTCAATGAAGAAGTTTGAATACTCCTACTCAGTGTCATACCAATGTGTAAAGTCAGAATCAAAATCTGCAAGGCTTACTTCACTCCTAATCTTTGACTTGGATTTGGTATCTGGGCCTTCAGGTATGTTTTATCCCACTTCATGTTGGTACTTGAACCAAGCTAGATCCACTTAGATATGCAACACTTCATAGTAGGCTTCCCATAATTCTTTAGTAGCCTCACAGATCTTTTGGGTGGACTTAAAGATGGTCTCTAACTTATCAATAGGAGTTGCATGCATTGTTCACAACTCTAGGTCATGCATTAGATCATACTATTCCCAATAAGGAGGATGTTTAACAATTGGCAGTGAGTTGATGTTTTTGATTGGGTGGTTAGGTCCTCCTATGGCCATATAAGAAAATACATGCATGAAATAAGATTAGTAACAAAAATTATTTGATTAAAAAATTGGAATGAAATTTTATTACTAAAGAAACATAAAACATAGTTGATTACAGGAAATGCAAGTGATTCCAGGAAATGAAGACAATTCTAAGAAATTTTTACATGCTGATAAAATAAAGAATTTTATTTTATGATAAAAAACTATGATATTTTAAATTCAAAAGGGAAGAAAGTAATGATTTGGTAAGCTTATTTAAGATGGAAAATAGAATTAAAATATGATGAAGAACATTGGTGGACAATGGGATATGATAGGTTGATATCGATTGTGGTTGGATGATAAACGAGATTATGAAAAGCACTAAAATGCTTGACAGACGTGAATGTGTTTTTTCTATATGTAAAATGACCTTTATGAAACCTAAAAATGTTTGACAATGCTTGATAATGCTCTCTAATTCAACTGGATGGTCATGAATGGTCCCAAAGAGAGGCAAGGAAAATGGTATGTATAGATCACCGGTGGCCAAGGAAATCATCAATGTTTTTAGTTAGTTCGAGTTTGGGAGAGATACGATGGGATAAAATTTTTATTTTAAATTATAGTGCTTAGGGATTTCAAAGATGAGAGTGGAGTCATGTTAAGATGTCTATGAGAATGGGGTTAGATGAGGATAGAAGTGATTAAGATAGGAAAATAATTTTTTGGGTAGTTTCCCTTAATTAAACTAGTTGTAACTTAGTGTGAAGTAGGGACTTTTCATAGGGAAAGTGGAGCGAGGTAGTTATGATAGGTGTAGGGATACATTTATAAGGTTTCCTAGTTAAACTAGTTGTAACTAGTGGGCCATGATGAGTTCACATGGTGAGGTGTAGGGGTGAAGTGGAATATCTAATTAACAATTTAATTAATTAATTAGCCATAAGAGGGGGGATGTGACTTAGTAAATGTGAGGTGAGTGATTAATTAATTAATTTAAAAGGGTGCAGGGACAATGACCTAGGTTTAGGGATTTTGTTTAAATGGTGCGACGACGAGTTTAATCAAATTAATTAAATGGATGAATTAGGTCATGAAATGGTATGCAGACGGGTATATTTATTCGATTATTTATGTGACAATGGAGCGTGCAGATTTTTTGTTTGTACAACATTTGTTGAATAATATCTGATAATCAAACATAATAAGGTGGGATAGGTAATTCCAACAACAATTGTGGACATATCAGACATAAGAAGGTGGAATAATGTTAATGTACAACATTCAAATAGAAATTTTGGACAGCATTGAGAGAATTCAAAAGAACTTTCTATGGCATTGGACTAAAGAAAGATTTAGATACCATTTAGTGGCTTGGGATCAATTTTGTATACCAAAAATAATTAGTGGACTGAAAATTAAGGATATCATAAAGATGAATGTTTCTTTTATTTCCAAACTTGTTTGGAGAATTCTTAAGGAAAAGAAACCTTGGACTGAACTTATTAGGATTAAATACTTGGCATAGAAAAATGTGAATCCATTCATTTTTGAAAAACTTCCCATTGGTTCCATTTTCTGGAACTTGCTTCAAATCAAACATATTCTTTTCAAAGGGTGTAGATGAAAAGTGGGCAATGGCTAGGATATTATTTTTTGGGAAGATAATTGGACTGATTTCAAGATGAGTGATAAATTTGGTTCCCTCAAAGATAAAAGGCTACATTGAAGAGGCTAGTAATAAGAGAGATTGGAAACAACTTAAAGTTGATAAACTACAACTTGATATCTCCTCTTTGTAAATTTTTTTTTCTCTCATTACTCTTAATCAAAAGTATAACAAAGATGAGCTACTTTGTGTTGATTCATTTTATGGGGAGTATATAGTCAAATCAAGATATAATGCTTTTTTTAGCAATCAAACTGGATTAAATTGGAGTAAAATCTGGATGCTTGAGTTAACCCCAAAAGTTAATTTTTTATGCGGCTTGTGATAAAAGCCATGATTATTACTAATGATAACATAATTAAAAATGGTTTCATTATGCCCAACATATGTTGTATGTGCAAAAAAGAGGCTGAAGACATCAAACATATTTTCTTGCATTGTGAATATGCTCAAAATATTTGGGGTCTTATCTTTACAAATTTTAATCTTCATTGGGTCCTTCCTAACACCTTCTTGTATACCTGAAAGAAATGGGATCCACCATATAAACATAGCATGAGAAGAAGATTATGGAATCTGGTTCTACCTCATACCATATGGAGATTGTGTAAAACTAGAAATGGTATAATTTTCAGGAACAACAAATAGGTATACAATAAGATCTTTAAGGAAATTGCTATTTTTTTCAAGGATAACATTGAAAGGTTTAAGCTTCATAAAAATAAACCTTATCCAAAGGCATAAGAAACTATTCTTGCTTCCTGGAAGATTGAAACTAAAAATCTTCATCAGAATGATCCAAATAGAATCGAAACATCGACAGTTCATTGGATTCAACCTCCCACTTTATGGTACAATCTGAATTTTGATGGATCTTCCAAAGCAAATATTGGAGCATCAGGAGGAGGTGGAGTAATCAGGGATCATAGAGGTTTTCTTGTTACTTCTTTGGCAGGTAGAATGGGCCACCAAAAAAACCACTATTCTGAATCCCTAACAACATTATGGGGGATAAGCATAGTTAGGGATTGCAACATTTCCAATATTATAATTGAAGGGTAATATTTGAACATAATAAACCTCCTAAATCAAGTTCAACCCCCTAGTTGGACTGCTAGGGATTTCATTTATGAATCTATTGAGATTTGTAAATCATTTGCAAACTTTCAAATCACACACACCTACTATGAAGGCAATAAAGTGGTAGATATTTTGGCTAACTATGGTGTTAGTAATAACATGAAAAAATGGTTTAGTGATGACATTCTCCCTATCATGGTACACAATGACATTATTAAGGATAAATATGATATTCAAAACCATCATTAATGAGCCCCCCTCTGCTGATTTGAAAGTGATTATCTCCTTTGCACATAGGGTAATTAATACCACTCACATTTCACATGATTTTTTGGTATGTGAAGAAGTTTTTGAGAAGTGGATTTGGGGAAGAAGCATTGAAGTTTGAAATAAAAGAAAAAACAACAAAAAAATGGGTGGACCTCCATGCAAAACATAACCCATTTTTGACCCGGATTGGAAAGATGATGTGATCTTATGGACTTATTTTCAAATGGGTGGGTTCTTTAACCTCATTGAGAAAATGTAGGGTCATGATCAATATGTCTTTGTTCAATTTATAGCTGGGTGGAAATAAAGGATAGTTGAATATAGAGATATCCGCATCAAATTTACTGAAGAACTTATTGCTGAGGTTACAGAACTAAGCCTTGAAGGGGCTCATTTGAAGCAAGTTAAGGGTTATGTGGATTCCACCATTACTTGGGAAAATTTTGAGAAGAAATTTAGAACTAGATATGTCTTAGCTAATCACTGAGAAAGGAAGCAAACTGAGTTTCATAGTTTGAAACAAAATAACATAACTGTAGCTAAGTATGAAGCTCAATTTTTAGATCCGATTCATCATGTGGACTATATAAAGGATGAAGAGTCCAAGGTAACCAAGTTAAAACTGGGTTTGAGAAAGGTTATACGGCAAGACGTGAATATGGTCAACCCTAAGAGTCTTGCACAAGTAGTTACTGCAACCTACAGGGTGGAAGAAAAAGAGCAGTCTTGCCTAAAATACCGTCAGGAAACGAAAGAGAAGGCAATAAACAATAAAAAGATTGTTGTTTCCTTTTCTGGACCTCACCGGAAACCTAAGTTCAAAAGGACTACTTTTAATGGCAAGCAGAACAATGGAAATCTTCATTGAAATAATTACCGGGGAGGGCCAAGGCCTCTCATTAAATAACAACAAAATAATTAGTAGGCTGGTGGCAATAGATACGCACCTACTACAGGAGACAACAAGGTTCTGGTGGTAAACAAAGAACCTGAAAAGGTCTGTTGGACATGTGGTAAGAATCATTACCAAAGAGATTGCGCAAAATTCCTTGCAAGCAAGACATCAAGCCACTAAGTCTATGCAGCAGTAGATAACCAGAAGCCTGAGCTCTAAGCAACCCCTATTGAGACTAGAGGTAAAATATTTGGCATTGAAATTTCTGTTCTATTTGATTCTAGAGAATCTGATTGCTTTGTGTCTCCTACAATAGTGTAAAAGCTAAATCTGAAAACTATTCCTATGAAAGAAAAATGGCAAGTAGAATTTGGGATTGGTAAGAAAGTGCATATTTATGAATATTTAGATCAAATAGAAGTTGATCTAGGGATGTTTAAAACTAGATTAAATCTGCATGTTGTTCCTTTGGTATCTTATGATATGATTATTGGCATGGATTGGTTGCAAGAACATAAAGCTCAGATTGATTGTTTTGACAAAAGAATACATTTTTTTGATGATTTTGTCTTTGAAAAAGTTTTGTTTGGTATCAAAAACAACAAGTTTTCACCCACTCTTTCTTCCTTACAGATGAAAAGAGAAGTCCATAAGGGATGTCTCTTATTTTCCTTACACATGGAAGAGTATTTTGATATGGAGGAACCTAGTTTGCATGATTATCCAGTATTAAATGATTTTAAGGATGTTTTTCCTAAGGAATTTCTAGGTCTTCCCCAGAAAAGAGAGTTTGATTTTTCAATAGATATAATGTTAGGTTTTAACCCCTGCCTCTAAAGAACCTTATCGAATGAATACTATGGACTTGCAAGAGCTAAAAGTTCAGATGCAAGAACTTCTTGAGCAAGGAATGATTAGGCCAAGTGTGTCCCCTTGGGGAGCACTGATGGTCTTTGTTAAAAAGAAAGATATTACATCGTAGTTGTGTATTGATTACTGCATGCTCAACAAGGTTACCATTAAGAATAAATATCCACTTCAGAAGATAGATGATTCATTTGATTAAATGAAAGGGGCAACTATATTTTCTAAGATTGACTTAAGGTCTGGTTACCATCAACTTACAATCAAATAGGAATATTTACATAAAATAGCTTTCCGTACAAGATAAGGACACTATGAATTCATGGTTATGCCTTTTGGTTTGACCAATGCACTGATTGCTTTTATGAACCTAATGAATAGTGTTTTCAGAGATTTTCTGGATAAGTTTGTATTAGTCTTCTTGGATGACATTTTAATTTATTCTAGGGATGAGCAATAACATGAAAATCATTAAAGAATGGTTCTACAAAGGCTCAGGGACCACAAATTATATTCAAAACCGTCTAATTATGAGTTTTATAAAAATAAAGTGCACTACTTATGACATATCATTTCTAAGGATGGGATTTCTGTGGATCCATCCAAGATTAAAGCTATCAAAGATTGGCCAGCTCCTAAAAATGTGACAGAAGTCCGAAGTTTCATGGGCTTGGATGGGTACTATAGAAGGTTCATGTTATCCAAAATTCACCCCTCAAGGTAATTTTGATAACATGCATCAAATTCTTCAGTCCCGAGCAAGTAGATTGATTCAAGGCCTGAAATTGTGTTTTTTGGGCCCCCCTCGGCTTCTCTCTAACTCTCCCATCGAAGAAGAAATCCCAACAAGTTGAGAAAATGGAAAAAATGCAAAAAATAAGGTTGCAGGACTGTTTTAAAGCATTTCGGGTTTGAAGGGTTTGGGTCGTACTGAGGTTCGTCGTACCAAGCTTGGGTCTGAAAAAACAAAGAAAATAGGCTAAGTCAGACATTTTTGTCCCAGGCGGTCTGCGGGACAGTTGGGACATTAGGATGCGAGGGATGCGAAAAGCCGAATCGGCTGAAAGTAGGGAAAATCGTCAAGTTTTCGTTTCGCGTGGTTTGGGATAGCCGGGAAAAAAGTATGCATGGGACACGAATCGGCCGATTTTCCGAAAGACGGTCCATTTCGGTCAGTTCGGGGATTTTTGTCTAGGACAGCCGGGATAAAGGTACGCGAGGGACGTGAAAAGGTGAAAAGGCCGCAAAAGAGAGACAAGCCCAAATCGGCCGATGCGGGAGAATTCACCCGGGACAGCTAGGACAAAGGTACGCGTGGGATGCGAGGGACGTGAAAAGCCGAAACGGCCGAAGGCAAAGAAGAAAAGTCAACGTTTGACCCGTGAAACTTCAAACGGCCATAACTTTTGACTCCGAGCTCCGATTTTCACAAAATTAGACTTTCTGGAACGAGCACGACGTCCTCTACGCGACAAAAATTGTATTTATTATTTTTAATGAGGGTAGATATATTTAAATAAAAGAAACATATTCGGCTCCAGTCAGTTAATGCTCATTCCCGTCAAATGACAGAAAACGCCTGCCAGACCCAAAATAGCTGCCCGCACTCAGAAGGCCATCACTTTTTCATTTCTCAGCGAAATCACACAAAATTGGTACATTGGAATTGTGGTTCCAATATTGACGCACAGAAATCAAGAAATTCCATATTTGATGAGAGATCGATGGATATTTTTTATAAAACGTGTCCGGGTTCATAACAGTGTTTTATTTTGTGGTTGGGAGTGCAATTAAGAGGCATGGTCATCATTCTTTCTCTGCTGCAGCACCTAGGATAGTATGGGGAGCCTTTTGCAAGTAATATATAATCATTTTACTCCATTTAATTCCTCTTACAAGTGGTTGAAAGATAGATTTCGGGATTTCTATTTTCCCTTCTCTTTCCCTTCTCATTTTTCTATAAATTGGAGTGTTGGGCTCATTGTAAAGGGGGGGTAGTTTTGTAGCAAAGCTCTGCCAAAATTGCTTTGTGAAGCCAATCTGTTGCAGGCCCTTTTTGTGGACTCCTTGCATGGTGATCCAGGCCCTTATCTTGTAACCAATTGAACTGTGCATACCAGGAAGCAATAAAATACAAGTTTGTGGATGTATCTTCCCCTGCTGTGTTTTCTTGCATTCTTCTTGCCCCATTAACCTTGATTATAAGAATATTGTGTCTATTATTATGTTCTTGCAGGGATCCATTATCATTGTGTATGTTTGAAATATTGTTGTAAAATTCATTTTGCTAGATTATGGAGAACTATCATCACCCCTTCTAATGTGCACTTTTCTTCTGTATCTCACACATTTGAAGACTACTCTCACACCCTCCTTTTCTGGTGTATCACCGATGTAGTGTAGGATTTCATCTTATGCATTCTCTCTCCCTGGTCCCTTGGAAATTTAGGTTAGAATAGTTAGTTTCCCCTGCATTAGAGTAGATTGTGGCATGTAGTTTAGGAGCAAGAACCAGCTTTCTCTAGAGGTCTATCTCAAGTAGCAAGGCCCACAACTTGGAGACAGTACCCATGTTATCCAATCACACCGTGAGTTCAAGTATATGCACTTGTATGAACAGAGGGGTGCTGTGATTTGGTGATAATAGTTTGTGAATGAATTTTCACGAATAGTCCATCCTATCACATTGCTATAGAGAAAGGGTAAACTTTTTGAATTGACTTCTAGGTGTGAGGAAGCCTTTTTAAAGTTGAAACATGCTCTCACTAAAGCACCTATCTTAATGGTTCCGGATCCAAAAATCCCTTTTGAGATCTGGACTGATGCATCCCTAGATGGTTTAGGGGGTGTACTAACTCAAGAAGGAAAGGTAGTGGCTTATGAGTCACAGAAATTAAATCCTAATGAGATGAAATATCCCCCACATGACTTAGAGTTGGCTGTAGTAGTTCATGCTCTTAAGAAATGGAGACATTTCTTGTTGGGTAATACATTCAAACTTATAATAGATCATAAAATTCTAGAGCATTAGATTACTCAAGACAACTTGAATGCCCGATAAAGGAGATGGTTGGAATTGATTAGTGACTATGATATGGACATAAAATATGTCAAAGGTAAAGAGAATTGAGTGGCTGATGCACTCAGCCATAGAGTCCACTTTGCTGATGTTTCTAGAATAAAATTTTTACTAAAGGATCAGTTGTTACAATAGTAGAAAATAGTTATTTTCTGTCAGGAAATGATTGAAAATTTATTATAAGAAATAGTGGATAAAAAGTATGTTGGGTACACCTTGGACTTAGATGGTATTCTAAGGTTCCAAGGTAGAATTTACGTATCTTTTGAAGGAAACTTTAGAACTATTCTGATGCAAGAAGTGCATCAAGATCCTCATTTTGCACATCCCCGGGTCACTAAAATGACTCATGAATTGAAACAAATTTATTTTTGGCTTGGTATGAAAAAGGATGTGCTATATTTGTTTCAAAAGGTGAAAGTTGATCATTTCCATCTCGATGGTAAGCATTTTCCCCATGACATTCCAAAAGAAAAATGGGAAACTATAACTATGGATATTATTTCTAGTTTTCCAAAATCTAAAAAGAGGCATGATACTATTTTAGTTGTTGTTGACATGCTAACAAAAATTGCTCATTTTATTCCTGGTAATCTAATGGATGATGCACCTATACTTGTTGATATATTTGTGAAGGAAGTTGTAAGATTACACGAAGTTCCTGAATTGATTATTACTGATAGGGATACTTTGTTTACATCTCGGTTTTGGCAAACTCTGACAGCTGCTTTTGGCACAAAGCTGCATTTTAGTTCTTCTTATCATCCTGAAATGGATGGGAAAACTAAAAGAGTAAATTATGTATTAGAAAACATGCTAAGAATGTATGTTATGGACCAGTAAAACAAGTGGGAAGATTTTCTGCACTTAGTTGAATTTGCTTATAATAACACTTATCATAGTTCTTTGCAAATGGATCCTTTTGAAGATTTATATGGAAGGAAATGTAGAACACCCTTGGGGTGGAAAGGCCTTGAAAATATGGAAACCACAGGTCTTGACATTTTACAAGAATACGATCAACATATGATTGTTATAAGACAAATATTAAAGGCTGCAAGTGATAGAAAAAAGAGTTATGCTAATAAGAAAAGGACTGAAAAAGAATTTTAGGTGGGTGAAAAAGTGTTTTTGAAGGTGAAACCTCATAAAACTTAAATTAAGTTGAAAGACATCTAAACATGCACCTAGATTTGTTGGTCCATTTGAAATTTTAGAGAAAATTAGTGTTGTAGCCTACAGGTTAGCATTTCCTCCTTCACTTTCTAAAATTCATGACATATTTCATGTCTCACTTTTGAGAAAATATGTGCATGATCCCTCACATGTGCTAACTTGGTAGAACTTGCAAGTAGATGATAAGCTAAATTTTCAGTTTGAGCCAGTAAGGATATTATTGCATCGAAGCATTAAGTTGTGAAATAGAGATATCCAACAAGTTTTGGTCCAATGGGATAGCCTAAGTGAAAGAAGTGCCACTTGGGAAGATTCAGAGTATGTAAGAAAGAATTTTCCATTTCTTTTTAAGTCTAGGTAATCAGATAAGGTTCCCATATAAAGGCCTGATAAGGTTCCCATATACAAACAACATCTTTCTGGAAGGAAAAAAAGGACGAGAAGAGGGAGATGAGAGGGATGCAAAAGATACCATTGACGGATCTAAACTCTGCAACTCTAAGAAGTCTCACAGAATAATGTCGATCACGAGATCCTATGCGTCTGGACTGTAGAAGAGCCATCCACACCGAACTGTGTGCCTTCCCTTAGGAAGGACAAAAATGTAACATCCTGACTTTTGGAACTCAATATTTTTAATAAGGCTTAATTGGAATGATATTTTGTGGAATTCTAATTTTGAATTATCTTGGCATTAACTTATGTGTTAATTATTCCTTGTGGAATGTGGCACATAGTTTTATTTAAAATAAATAAATAAAACAATTAAATTTAGCCTAAAGCTAAGTGGAGGCATTTTTGAAGTTTAATTATATTTAAATGGATTTTGAAATCCATGAAATAAAGGAGAGTTAGGTTTTGATATTTACCATTTAGCATGGCATGAAGAGAGGAGGAGATAGAGGGGAGACCATGTCAAAAACAAATCTGGAGGATTTCATGGAAGTTTTATGGCCATCTGGAGCTGATTTTGGGCCTGTAATTTGGGATCTTGCCATTCTTTATTGCAGCAATGTTGGGGAGAAATTTTCTAGAAAAATAAATAAGGTTTTGGAGTTTTATTTTGTACGGTGTGGAGCTAGGAAGCTGGAGGAAGAAAATAGAGAAGGAAAGAGGAAAAACATAGAGGTTTTTTTGGTCATCTTCATCTCGAATCTTTCAGGAAGGGTTTCTTATTTTTGTCTATGCAATATTTTACAAATAAATTGCATATTCAGTTTATTCCTCTTCTGGGTAATGAGAAATATGGATTATCTATTGTGGGTATTAATATTTTCGAATCAATCCTTTATGGTTATTTGGAAAATGTGTTTATTTTAATATGGGAATTATATATTCTACATCTCTCAAGTATGAGAGCCAAATATTTTGTTTTTAAATCCTTACTTGATAAATGGAATCAATGAGGTTATTCTTTGGGTGTTGAGAGAATGTTTCTTGACATTTTTGCTATGGATTTTAGACTGATATCCAAGATGCATTTTTAAATGTTGGAATGTTGTTTTTGTTGGTTGATTTGTTGGTCTGCTATAGCTGTTATAAGTTGTGTTGTTGCTACTGTAACAACTGCTAGAAGAGTTGTGTTCTTTAAGGATTTATTGGTGTGGTAACAACTGCTAGAAGTGTTGTTTTTTTATTAAATTATTGTTGCATTTTTTGCTGCAGCATCGGCTGTTATAACACCAAGTTTTGGGTTAATTCCTTGTTGTGTGTAGTTATTATTTGAGGTGTTATTTTGCTGCAACATTAGCTACCAAAGCACAGTGATTTTGGGTGATTTCTATGCTCCATATTTGTTGTTGATTGCTATTTTCTTTGCTGCAATTTTTGCTATTAGTACGATGCATTTCATCAAATGGTTAGTGTGCAATCATTTTCATAGCATTTTAAATTATTTGCTATGACATTTTGTCAAACGGTTAGTGTGCAATCATTTTCATAGCATTTTAAAAGAATGTTGTGCTATGACATTTTGTCAAACGGTTAGTGTGAAATCATTTGGCTAGAATATTTAAAGAATGAGGTGTTGTGACATTACATCAAACAGTTGATATGCAATATTTTATTGGCATAAATACATGAGTATGGATTATGGCATTTTATCATGCTGCGGAAATGAATTAGTTAGAATTGAATTGATAATATTTATGGAATTTTATTATGCTGCTGGAACAAATTCGTTTGAATTTATGTGAAGTTATTTTATGGAATTTTATCATGTTGCTGGATTGGATTCATTGGAATTTATGTGAAATTATTTTATGACACTTTTTCATGCTACTGAAATGCATTCTTGGATTATATTGGAAGGTTATATTATGAAATTTTGTCATACGGTTCACATGTATCCTTTGAGTAAAAAGGATTTGTTGTGCCTGTTGAAAATGCATTATGTTGCTGATCTGATTTGGCATATTGTTCATTTTGAGCTTGTGAAGTGAAGTTCATGATATGAAATTTTGTCATACAATTGGTATGCATTCCTTGGAATATATGTGAATTCATTATATGAAATTTTTTCATATGGTTGGCATGCATTCTTGGGTATAAAGGATCTTTTGTTCCTCTTGGAAATTATGTTATGTTGTTGATCTGATTTGGCATAATGTTCATTGTAAGAATTGTAAAGTGAAGTTCATGTTGATGCTTTGACAATTGTTTATCATGCCTTCTCCTTTTTATATGGAGCCTATATGTGACATTTCTTCAAACAGTTGGTAGGCTGATTTGATTTGGCATGAAATAATATTATGAAATGCATTATGTAATCAGCCTTATGTGAGGTAAGTTTTATGCATTTTCATGTAAGATGGTTAAAGAAACCACTCTTGAAAGATATTCTGAACTTGGATAGTTCATGCATGTATACATGCTTTTTGAAATCATTATTATAATAATGAATGAATTAGTATGTTGATGCATGACTGTATATTTCTGAATATGATTTCATTTGTAGAATACTACATATATGAAAATGGAAATCCTTGTACCAGTTTAGTTTGAGCTGACCCTTTATGGAAAATACATGCCATTCTAGAGATAAGGGAAAGGAAATAATTTGAAGGGATCCAAGTTGATTTTAGATCTTGCTTAGCTACTATTATATTTTAGTTATGGAATAAATTGTACTAGATGTATTGCTGAAATAATGAATATATTATATAAGCTTATGAGGCTCTTTGCCATTGCATGTAACCTTATAAGATTGTACTGAGATATTAAAAATAATGAAATATCCTTTGGACTCAAAGCTGATTTTTATCGATGTGTTTAGCACATATGATTTGTTTGTATAATTGTATGATTTGATTATGTGTGAAATCAACATATCAATTAAGTAATGGGATTATTGGGAGTAATGGAAAAAAAATTGGACCTCGGTTTTCGAGGTCCTTACACTTGGTATCAGATATGAGGTTTTATAACACATATGCCTCTGGGAACGTTATCTAATACTTCTCTTTTTACTTACCAGGAACAATGGTAAGAACTCGGAGCAGTGGTGGTGTGAATAACCGAAACCAAGGTCATGGTGGCTGGAAGGGGAGGAGATGGAAGAGGTACAGGTAGAGGATTTGGTGGAAACATCAACCCTGTCCTCAACCCCACTGAAGAAGTCTTAAATGAACTTCTTAGGACTGTAAACACTTCGCAAGATAGATTGATAGCTCATGAGAATAATCTAGAGTAAAAATGTGGCCTAGGCAGTAATCAAGTAAGACATGACCAGCATGAGGTAAACCTGGGAGACTTGAACAACCAATTGTATGCTCATGAAGATTTACCCATAGGGAATAGAGTAATAGATCCCTTCCTCAAGGAATTGAAGAAATTTCCTATTCCTAGATTCAAAGGGTTATCCACTGACTCGGGTGATAAAGCTGAGGCTTGGTTGTTTAACTTACAACAATACTTTGGGTTGCATGATTGCAACTCCAATACCAAGGCCCGTATTGTAGTTTACCACCTCGAAGAGCATGTTGTCCTATGGTGGGCTCATTTGAAGCAAGTTAAGGGTTATGTGGATTCCACCATTACTTGGGAAATGTTTGAGAAGAAATTAGGAAACTAGATATGTCTCAGCTAATCACTGAGAAAGGAAGCAAACTGAGTTTCATAGTTTGAAACAAAATAACATGACTGTAGCTGAGTATGAAGCTCAATTTTTAGATCTGATCCATCATGTGGACTATATGAAGGATGAAGAGTCCAAGGTAACCAAGTTCAAACTGGGTTTGAGAGAGGTTATACGGAAAGACGTGAATATGGTCAACCCTAAGAGTCTTGCACAAGTAGTTAGTGTAGCCTATAGGGCAGAAGAAAAAGAGTAGTCTTGCCTGAAATACCACCAGGAAATGAAAGAGAAGGCAATAAACAGTAAAAAGAGTGTTGTTTCCTCTTCTGGACCTTACCGGAAACTTGAGTTCAGAAGGACTGCTTTTAATGGCAAGTAGAACAATGGAAAGTTTCATGGAAATAATTACTAGGGAGGGCCAAGGCCTCTCATTAAATAACAAAAAAATAATCGGCAAGATGGTGGCAATAGATACACACCTGTTATCGAAGCCAACAAGGTTTCGATGGCAAACAAAGAACCTCAACAATTCTATTGGACATGTGGTAAGAACCATTACCAAAGAGATTGCCCAAAATTCCTTGCAAGCAAGACATCAAGGCACTAAGTCTATGCAGCAGTAGATAACCACAAGCCTGAGCTCCAAGCAACCCCTATTGAGACTAGAGGTAAAATATTTGGCATTGAAATTTCTATTCTATTTGATTCTAGAGCATCTGATTGCTTTGTGTCTCCTAGAATAGTGCAAAAGCTAAATCTGAAAATTGTTCCTATGAAAGAAAAATGACAAGTAGAATTTGGGACTGGTAAGAAAGTGCATATTTCTGAATATTTAGATCAAATAGAAGTTGATCTAGGGATGTTTAAAACTAGATTAAATCTACATGTTGTTCCTTTGGGATCTTATGATATGATTATTGGCATGGATTGGTTGCAAGAACATAAAGCTCAAATTGATTGTTTTGACAAAAGAATACATTGTTTTGATGATTTTGGCTTTGAAATTTTTTTGTTTGGTATCAAAAACAACAAGTTTTTACCCACTCTTTCTGCCTTACAGTTGAAAAGAGAAGTCCATAAGGGATGTCTCTTATTTTCCTTACACATGGAAGAGTATTTTGATATGAAGGAACCTAGTTTGCATGATTATCCAGTATTAAATGATTTTAAGGATGTTTTTCCTAAGGAATTTCTAGGTCTTCCCCTAAAAAGAGAGTTTGATTTTTCAATAGATATAATGTCAGGTTCAGCCCCTGCCTCTAAAGCACCTTACCGAATGAATACTATGGACTTGCAAGAGCTAAAATTTTAGATATAAGAACTTCTTGAGCAAGGAATGATTAGGACAAGTGTGTCCCCTTCGGGAGCACCAGTGGTCTTTGTTAAAAAGAAATATAGGACATTATGGTTGTGTATTCATTACTGCCTTCTCAACAAGGTTACCATTAAGAATAAATATCCACTTCCCATGATAGATGATTTATTTGATCAAATGAAAGGGGCAGATATATTTTATAAAATTGACTTAAGGTCTGGTTACCATCAACTTAGAATCAAAGAGGAAGATTTACATAAAACAACTCTCCGTACAAGATATGGATACTATGAGTTCACGGTTATGCCTTTTGGTTTGACCAATGCACTGACTACTTTTATGAACCTATTGAATAGTGTTTTTTAGAGATTTTCTTGATAAGTTTGTATTAGACTTCTTGGATGACATTTTAATTTATCCTAGGGATGAACAAGAACATGAAAATCATTTAATAATGGTTCTACAAAGGCTCAAGGACCACAAATTATATGCAAAATTGTCTAAGTGTGAATTTTATAAAGATAAAGTGCACTACTTAGGACATATCATTTCTAAGGATGGATTTGTGTGCATCCATCCAAGATTAAATCTATCAAAGAATGGCCAGCTCATAAAAATGTGACAGAAGATCTGAAGTTTCATGGGCTTGGCTAGGTACTATAGAAGGTTCCATGAATTAATTTTCATGAATAATCCATCCTATCACATCACTATAGCGAAAGGGTAAACGTTTTGAATGGAATTATACGTGTGATGAAGCCTTTTTAAAGTTGAAACATGCTCTCACTATGGCACCTATCTTTCTGGTTCCAAATCCAAACAGCCCTTTTGAGGTCTAGACTGATGCATCCCTAGATGGTTTAGGGGTGTACTAACTCAAGAAGGAAAGGTCAGTGGCTTATGGGTCATGGAAATTAAAGCCTAATGAGATGAACTATCCCCCACATGACTTAGATTTGGTTACAATAGTTCATGCTCTTAATAAATGGAGAAATTTCTTGTTGGGTAATACATTCAAACTTAGAACAGATCATAAAAGTCTGGAGCATTAGATTACTCAAGACAACTTGAATTCCCGACAAAGGAGATGGCTGGAATTGATTAGTGACTATGATATGGACATAAAATATGTCAAAGGTAAAGAGAATTGAGTGGCTGATTCTCAGCCATAGAGTCCACTTTACCGATGTTTCTAGAATAGATTTTTGATAAAGGATCAACTGTTACAACAATAGAAAATAGATATTTTCTGTCAGGAAATGATTACCAATTTGTTACAAGAAATAGTGGATAAAAATTATGTTGGGTACACCTTGGACTTAGATGGTCTTCTAAGGTTCCAAGGTAGAATTTACATACCTTTTGAAGGAAACTTTAGAACTATTCTGATGCAATAAGTGCATCAAGCTCCTCATTTTGCACATCCTGCCTAGGTCACTAAAATGACTCATGAATTGAAACAGGGTTATTTTTGGCTTGGTATGAAAAAGCATGTGGTGATATTTGTTTCTAAGCATGTTTAGAATTTCAAAAGGCCTGAAATTTGATCATTGCCATCCTGGTGGTAAGCTTTTTCCCCATGACATTCCAAAAGACAAATGGGCAACTATAACTATGGATTTTATTTCTGGTTTTCCAAAATCTAAAAAGAGGCATGATACTATTTTAGTTGTTGTTGACAAGCTAACAAAGGTTGCTCATTTTATTCCTAGTAATCTAATGGATGATGCACCTGTACTTGTTGATAGATTTGTGAAGGAAGTTGTAAGATTACATGGAGTTCTTGAATTGATTATTACTAATAGAGATACTTTGTTTACATCTCGGTTTTGGAAAACTCTGGAAGCTACTTTTGGCACAAAGCTTCATTTTAGTTCTTCTTATCATCCTAAAATGGATGGGAAAAGTGAAAGAGTAAATATATTAGAAGACATGCTAAGAATGTATGTTATGTACCAGTAAAACAAGTGGGAAGATTTTCTACACTTAGTTGAATTTGCTTATAATAATACTTATCATACTTCTTTGCAAATGGATCCTTTTGAAGCTTTATATGGAAGGAAATTTAGAACACCCTTGGGGTGGGAAGGCCTTTAAAATTGGGTAACCACAAGTCCTGATGTTTTAAAAGAATATCATCAACACATGATTGTTATAAAAGACAAAAATTAAAGGGTGCAAGTGATAGAAAAAAGAGTTATGTTGATAAGAAAAAGGACTAAAAAATAATTTTAGGTGGGTGAAAAAGTGTTTTTGAGGGTGAAACCTCATAAAAGTTCAATTAAGTTTTTTAAGGCATCTAAAATTGCACCCATATTTGTTGGTCCATTTGAAATTTTAGAGAAAATTAGTGTTGTAGCCTACAAGTTAGCATTGCCTCCTTCAATTTCTAAAATTCATGATGTATTTCATGTACTCACTTTTGAGAAAATATGTGCATGATCCCTCACATGTGCTAACTTGGTAGAACTTGCAAGTAGATGATAAGCTAAATTTTCAGTTTGAGCCAGTAAGGATATTATTGCATCAAAGTGTTAAGTTGTGAAATAGAGATATCCAACAAGTTTTGGTCCAGTGGGATAGCCTAAGTGAAAGAAGTGCCACTTGGGAAGATGCAGAGTATGTAAGAAATAATTTTCCATTTCTTTTTAAGTCTTGGTAATTGGATAAGGTTCCCATATAAAGGCCTGATAAGGTTCCCATATACAAACAACATCTTTCTGGAAGGAAAAGGAGGAGGAGACGAGGGAGATGAGAGGGATGCAAAAGATACCATTGATGGATCTGAACTCTGCAACTCTAAGAAGTCTCACAAAATAATGTCGATCATGAGATGCTCTACCTCTAGACTGAAGAAGAGCCATTTGCACTGAACTGTGTGCCTTCCCTTAGGAAGGACAAAAATGTAACATCTCGACTTTTGCAACTCAATATTTTTAATAAGGCTTAATTGGAATGATATTTTCTGGAATTCTAATTTCGAATTATCTAGGCATTAACTTATGTGTTAATTATTCCTTGTGGAATGTGGCACATAGTTTTATTTAAAATAAATAAATAAAACAGTTAAATTTAGCCTAAGCTAAGTGGAGGAATTTTTGAAGTTTAATATATTTAAATGGATTTTGGAATCCATGAAATAAAAGAGAGTTAGGTTTTGATATTTAACATTGAGCATGGTGTGAAGAGAGGAGAAGATAGAGGGGAGACCATGTCAAAAACAAATTTGGAGGATTTCATGGAAGTTTTACGGCCATCTAAAGCTGATTTTGGGCCTGTAATTTGGGATATTTCCATTCTTTATTGCAGCAATGTTGGGGAGAAATTTTCTAGAAAAATAAATAAGGTTTTGGAGTTTTATTTTGTACAGTGTGGAGCTAGGAAGATGGAGGAAGAAAACAAAGAAGGAAAGAGGAAAAGCACAGAGGTTTTTTTTGGTGATCTTCATCTCGAATCTTTCAGGAAAGGGTTTCTTATTTTTTTCTATGCAATATTTTACAAATAAATGCATATTCAGTTTATTCCTCTTCTAGGTAATGAGAAATATGGATTATCTATTGTGGGTATTAATATTTTCGAATCAATCCTTTATGGGTATTTGAAAAATATGTTTATTTTAATATGGGCATTATATATTTCATATCTCTCAAGTATGAGAGCCAGAGATTTTGTTTTTAAATCCTTACTTGATAAATGGAATCAATGAGGTTATTCTTTCATTGTTTAGAGAATATTTCTTGACATTTTCGCTATGGGTTTTGGACTGATATCCAAGGTGTATTTTTAAATGTTGGAATATTATTTTTGTTAGTTGATTTTTCGGTCTGCTATAGCTGTTATAAGTTTTGTTTTTGTTGTTGTAACAACTGTCAAAAGAGTTGTGTTCTTTAAGGATTTATTGGTGTGGTAACAGCTACTAGAAGTGTTTTTTTAATTAAATTTATTTTACATTTGTTGCTGCAACATCGGCTATTATAACGCCAAGTTTTGGGTTAATTCCCTCCTATGTGTAGTTATTATTTGAGGTGTTATTTTGCTTCAACATTAGCTATCAAAGCACAGTGCTTTGGGGTGATTTCTATGCTCCAGATTTGTTGTTGATTACTATTTTCTTTGCTGCAATTTTTTTCGCTAGTACGATGCATTTCGTCAAATAGCTGGTGTGCAATCATTTGCATAGCATTTTAAAAGAATTTTGTTCTATGACATTTTGTCAAATGGTTAGTGTGAAATCATTTGGCAAGAATATTTAAAGAATGACGTGTTGTGACATTACATCGAACAGTTGATATGCAATATTTTATATGCATAAATACACGAGTATGGATTATGGCATTTTATCATGTTGCTGAAATGAATTCGTTAGAATTGAATTGAATATCTTTATGCCATTTTATTATGCTACTGGAACAAATTCATTTGAATTTTGTCAAGTTATTTTATGGCATTTTATCATGCTGCTGTATTGGATTCATTTGAATTTATGTGAAATTCTTTTATGACACTTTTTCATGTTGGTGAAATGCATTCTTGGATTATATTGGAAGGTTATATTATGAAATTTTGTCATACGGTTCACATGTATCCTTTGAGTAAAAAGGATATGATGTGCCCGTTGAAAATGCATTATGTCGCTGATCTAATTTGGCATATTGTTCATTTTGAGCTTGTGAAGTGAAGTTCATGATATGAATTTTTTTCATACAATTGATATACATTCCTTGGAATATATGTGAATTCATTATATGAAATTTTGGCATATGGTTGGCATGCATTCTTGGGTATAAAGGATATTTTGTTCCTCTTGGAAATTCTGTTGATCTGATTTGGCATAATGTTCATTGTAAGAATTCTAAAGTGAAGTTCATGTTGATGCTTTGACAATTTCTTATCATGCCTTCTCCTTTTTATATGGAGCCTATATGTGACATTTCTTCAAACAATTGGTAAGTTGATTTGATTTGCAATGAAATAATATTATGAAATGCATTATGTAATCAGCCTTACATGAGGTAAGTCTTATGCATTTTCATGTAATATGGTTAAAGAAACCACTCTTGAAAGATATTTTGAACTTGTATAGTTCATGCATGTATACATGTTTTTTGAAATCATTATTATAATAATGAATGAATTAGTATGTTGATGCATGACTGTATATTTCTGAATACATTTTCATTTATAGAATACTACATATATGAAAATGGAAATCCTTTCCAGTTCAGTTTGAGCTGACCCTTTGTGGAAAATACAGACCATTTTGGAGATAAGGGAAAGGAAATAATTCGAAGGGATTCAAGCTGATTTTAGATCTTGCTTGGTTACTATTATATTTCAGTTATGGAATAAATTGTATTAGATGTACTGGTGAAATAATGAGTATATTATATAAGTTTATGAGGCTCTTTTCCATTGCATGTAACCTTATAAGATTGTACAGAGATATTTAAAATAATGAAATATCCTTTGGAATTAAAGATGATTTTTATCGATGTGTTTAGCACATATGATTTGTTTGTATAATTGTATGATTTTATTATGTGTGAAATCAGCATATCAATTAAGCAATGGGATTATTCGAAGTAATGGAAAAAAATTGGACCTCGATTTTCGAGGTCCTTACAAAAATTATGTGCTGGAAGTTTTCCCACTCCACAAAGGAAACTAAAGGCAGCAAGACAAATAACTTTGATTCTTGTCCATGAAAGTGTGACATAGGTCTAGCAAGTGAGCACCAAGGAACCAAAGGTAAAGCCATGTGCGTAGAACTGTCAGAGCGAAGAAGGGGAACACTGGTATAAAGTATGTCTAATTGATGTGAAGGAAACAAAAAAACCCCCACAACAAAAAATGGATCCACAAGCAAGGTTGGATCAATGAAGGTCTCTGAAAAAGTGGAAGTGGTAAGAGTCCCAGAAGGGTCACTCCCAACAACAGAGATTATGAACTCCTCTAAAATACATATAGATGGATGAGGAACCTGTAGTACATCACAAGTGTACTCTACAAAAAGATCAATAAGGTTAGGCAGATACTCATCCCAATGAGGGGGCTCAAAAAATAGTAGAGTGATGTCTGATAGGTATGAGTCATCCAATGAAGGTAGAGGAGTGAAAGGGGCCTCACACACTGAAGGTGGAAAAGAGGTGGGTGTGATGACTGTATGAGATTGTATAGGAGATTTTTCGATATCTGATGAGATGTGGGATGTGACAACACTCTCTGGAATAGTGAGAGGAGGAGATATTCCTCTATAGTACTCTCGGAATCATAACTAAGTGCACAATCCTCATCATCATAAGTAGAATCAACCGAGTCTATGTCAGTGGAACTCTCATATCACAAAGAAATATATGTGGGTGGTCATTTGTAAGAAAAAGTATTGGTGAACTCACTTTTCTCCATGGATGCAAGATCATCAATAGATCCATTACCAAATGAAGGAGGATCAAAGTCTCCATGAAAATTTTAAATGAAATTCCAAGCTTGGTGTGTAAACTCTGTTAACTGTATTCGACATTGAAGGTCCTCCGGTATAGTAAGACAAGGAATGTTGTATTCCATGTCACTCTCATTCAACCAATTTTGGTGATGAATGTGGTCAATAGGTTCAGGTTCCATCCCAAGAAGATGTGGTAATAAGTTGTACATAATGTAATGATCGAGTATTCCATTCTTCCATTGTAGGTAGTTTCCTAGTCCTAGTGTAACAACAGAGCGATGAAATTCAATTTCCATGACGAGAAGAGCCTCCAAGGAATACAAGGAGAGAGAAAGGAACCAACTACCCCAGAATAATATCACACCCCCCGAGTTAGGCACTTTATAGTTTAATGCATTGATTACAATCAGATGCGACTGTGTGCCAAGAACCAATCTGTCACTCAACTTGCAATCAACGTAATAATGCGTAAGAGTGGAGACAACAATCAAGGTTTTTTGGGCGCAATAGTTCAACGCCGTAAGCAAGCACAAAAATGAGTGAAAACAAGAAGGGGAAGAGAAAGCCTTGTGAGAAATAGCATCTCATGTCATATGAAATAATTCCTTTGCTGTAAGACTGTGGCGGATGCGCTCACAAGTCCACAAGCAATAAAAGGGATAGAACAAAGCTCAAGATGATGAGCTAAATTAAGAAATACAAAGACACCCCCCAGAATGTGGCACTTTATAAAATAGTTCATTTACAAAACTGATAATCCCATCAACTAGAGTGCGAAAAAATATGTAACTTTTACTAAATAAGTGCTCAAAACCAAGCAACGAGTCAAAAGTTATAGCAAAAAAAAATTCCCGTAACTGATGGAAAAATGCTAATAAGCCTACAAATGGATTAAAAAAGTGCCCTAAACTCATGCAAAGGGTGCCATATGTATGCTTTTTGGAAACTACATCAAATTTTAGATTGGGTTTTTTTAATTGCGAGGGGGGATTAGCCTCCTACCAACCCCGGACCTTGCCCTCCGTCTTCGACACTCAAAGGAAGGATATTAAAACAAGCAAAGAAATATCTAAAAAGAAATTACAATGCTAATTAAATGTTTTACACCTTAAAATATTTTAAAAGGTGATTATTGATTTACCATTAATCAATTCTAATGGAAGGAAGGTGTATCACTAGAGCTACAACATTGTTGACCGAGTTAGTGAAGGAGAATGGAAAAACCACCAAGGAAGTCGTCGAGAGGGAGATCTCGAGGAGTTAGCTAGCATGGTCAGAGGTCAATGGAATAGTCCCGAGGTGCCAGAGTGGTGGTTGGTGTCAGCAACAGGTGGTCCACGCGAAGGAGACGGTGCCTACACAATAGTTGAATGTAGCAAAGAATCTACGGGCTAGAAAAGAAGATGACAGAGATTAAAGGAGCACAATCACTAGAAATGATAGAGAAGATAACAAAAGCTGGAAACGGCTGTATGGGAGCTCGAGAACTAGGTAGAGAATGACTATTGGGAGCACAAGAACCAAGAAGAGAACTATACTTTTGAATGTAGAAGGTAGAATGAGCAAGTTCCAAGCCAGCAAGACAAAAAAAAGTGAGGACAAGGTAGAGGGTGAAGATGTTGATCAACACATGCTCTAGAAGATTCGACTGTCGAATGGAGCCCGGAAGAAGTAGAAAACATAGGCCAAAGAAAAATATAAAACCCATGTAGATCTCAAGTCACAAGGTAGGGAAGCTCAGTTAACAGTGGAAAAAACATGTTGGGTTGGAATGGAAAGGGCCAAAAGGATCCAATGAACAGCACAAGCATGCGAGCCAAGGATTCAAACGTAAACCCAATGTAAAACTTGAGAGGGCCAAAACCATGCACAACCAAGCTGTTGCAGGAAATACAATGAGTAAGAGTTAAAAAATGCACAAATACATAAGATTATTCTCAACTAAGGCACGAGTTGCAGGTGGTTATGGCATGAGCACAATGCAGGACAATGCAAAAATTTGAGAATCCAATGCACAGACTATCCATGCACAAGAAAACCAAAAAACAAGCCTTTGAATCCAAATTCATGTCCGAGCAGAGGGTTCACCAATGCAAATGATTTAATAGGTAGAAAACATCCATGCAACAGTTACCTCAAGATAGTAATGAACCACAGGTCCAGGCCAAAGAAAAAACCGAGCTCATGAGAATAGAAGCAATCACGAACTCAGCAATATGATAGAGCAAACCATCCAAAAATACCTCTAACTTGCAACTGCGGAAACCTCAATACGAGGTGAGAAATACAATTCCAAAATAATAATAATAAAAATTTACACGAGGAAAATAAGATGAAACCAGAAGTAATAAACAACTTGATAAACAAAGAGTTCATGTTTTACTGAAACTAGTTTTGATACCATGAAAGAGGGATTTGCGAGAATTGATGTCAAAAACAATGCACCAAAACGAAGTTGCACTCTGATGGTAATGTCAATCTCTAACGTAATAATCAAGATTTGAATCAATGGAAAGAAAATGCAAGTAAGAAAACAGGTCTGCTCATCCTCATAGATCGAAAAAAGGAAGTACAAATAGGGGTGTTATGTAACCCCCATGCCTAAACAAAGAAAGAATATCAATGATGTCATTGACACATATGACGTGACTGATGCATATGATGCCACTAAAGGATTAGTTACAATTCCAAATAAGGAATGTAACTCCTATGATGCATTGATGCAAATGACAATGACAGATTCTATGACAGAATCTTACACTTGTCATTTGACTTCCTAAGACCTATGACTCTCGCAAGGGAAGATGACTCACCAGGTGATGTGGACGATGACTAGGCATGTCACACACACCAACAATAATTAGGAAACCCAATTAAAGAATATATAGTAGTATTATGGACCAAAATTGGATCACTAAATATTTTGAGTTTTGTAAAATCATTAGTAGGTTAAGGTTGAGGTAGAGCCTCATATTCAATATTACCAGCATCAATGAGATATTGTATAACACTATGAACCTTAATACAACTTATATGAGGAGTGACCAATGCATTGACGATAATCAAAATGGGCATTAGCATCAAATATATTATTGTGATATGTATTTATATCAACCTTAAGAAATGGAGGTAGAGATACAAGAATACACTCAAATTTTTATTATTTGAGCACTTTTGTGGTACGCAAGGTAAACGAGTGAATTTTCATCAAGTAGGTTAAAAATTTAGCTTTGTAGGTTGTTTGATATTGAAGATAGGATAAATAGCACAATAATCCATAAATATTCACTATTTGGATTATAAAATTCTAAAATGCGAAGAATGAACAAAGGAGTAGATACCATGAGTGCTAGAGGCTGAAGAATGTGAATCATTATTCATATAAGTATGGAACATAGAATATGTATTTTGATAATATTTAGAGATCGTAGAGTCATCATATGGAGAATCAAAAAACAATTCCCCACCCAAACATAAAGGAGAAGTGTGATCCTATTTAGAGGGACAATGCTTCTACTAGAGCAAGGGTGGGAACCCTTTGACTAAAGATAGAGATGTTGATAATTATCCATGATGTTTTGATCAATAATGTATTAGAACCAATTTGGGAAAAATCTAGGGTCACTTTGGTTGGAGAAATATATTTAATTTAAGAGTTGGTTTCACAAAATTTTTACACCCAATTTTAATTCCAACATTAACCATTCATGCATATAATAATTAATTAGAACTTGCATGAAATTAATAAAATTATCAATAATAGATTAAATAAACAAGAGGAGGAATAAAATTAGATTTACAAGTCAAAGCAGGGAGGATATGGGTGTACATAATAGAGAAATATGCATATCATATACTAGAAATAATTCATTGTAGATTATGGAATTAGAAATGGAAAAATGGAAGCACCATACAACTATTGTATGGTTTATACTGGAATTGTATGGTCTTGACTAGGTTTGTATATTATTGAACTAAGTTTGTAAGATCTTAGACCCTTAAGTATTTTGGATCTGGTAGTTCATTTGTACATGACTTACCTATAAAAGACCATTATTGATTGTTTCTCTTCCTAACAACTTCAAGATGGCCTATAATCACCTATAACAAAGTAAAAAGCCTAGAAACGTGTAGAACCTTTCACTAAAGTATTAGCAAACCAAAAGGATATAAGATATTCATGTTTTGAGGTTGGACTATACTTGGTTATCAGACTCCCCATTTTTTAGCATGCACAAGTGCCGCAATACATGCCTTCATTACAATATCATGCCTCGTTTTTTTATCTTATGTGTTTTTTCAACAGTGGATAACTAGTCAACCTATTGTGGGTGCACTTGTGTGTCTAGACACTAGGATAATAAGCTAATTTTATAGTATTGAATTTACCCATGGTACCAATAGTGTGATGTGGTGTGCCTTATCTACATGATCTAATCCTTTGTTTCTTGAAACCCTTAAACAATTCTTGTAGTGAATTTTCTTTTGTTAATACATATCTCTATGACCTTTTCATGCATGGAAATGGAGAAAGATATACTCTTTTTCATGGTTGAGAGTTTTAGACCTGTAGTAGGAATTGTTCTAATTGATGTGCATTTGATTTGGGAAGATTTAGGGAACCCTTGAGTGCTTTTGGGACAATATTTATAAAAGGATCTTGTAAGATTGTCGGGTGAGTTATAAAGTAACATTTATTTTCTTAGGTATCCTTCCATAGGTGAAATATTCTAATAATAATGACCTATGAAGATGAAATGACCCAATTAAAATATTCAAATTAAAAACAAATTTGGGACAAGACTGTACAAATCATCTCATATTGAACCCTAAATACTAACCCATTTATATTATCCTATGCACAGAATAGGAAAAGTGAAACAAGGCCCCCATAATCCTTTGAGTTTCATTCTTGTGAACGTGCTTCCCAGGAGAGATACTTAGCGTGTGAGTTGTAGCACTATACGGGTCGATACTTATCTTAATGACATAAAATGTGTAAATATAATCAAGACATGGAAGATATAAATAAATAAATTAATTGGATGTTGATTGTAATAATTTCTTAGCTAGTGAGAACAATCAAAATTAGCATTACAAAAGCACAAGTTACAAAACTTTAGTGTCTATAGAAACAAAAAATTATTAATCAATTGTATCATAACAAAAATTAGTAATAGTATAAGAACATTAGAGTATAAATCAATCATGTCATCAAACAGTGTAGTAATATTATATAATCATCAAAATATAAATAAATTGTGTCATAAAATATAGTAGAAATATTATAGAATCATCATAGTATTAATCAATCATATCATAAACAAGAGTAGTAATAGTATAGAAATAATAATAGTAGTGTGAGATAAGTAATCAATACTATAAAAACACATAAATATGGTCACATGGAGGTATAGAACCAAAAACATGGAACACCCACATTATCTCAAGTTTCATGCCTAAGATTTCATGACCCAAAAACACTATCCACATGACCAGTAAAAATTGGGACAATTTTTTTGTAAACATTCATTAAGAATTCAATGTGATTAAACCATTATTTGTGCAATAAGTCTAGATGGGTTCCAAATGATATATATAACTAAGTGAGTGAAATCAACACTATCGAGATATACTATGCAATCATTAATTATCTCAATCTTATTAACCCTTATTAATTTAAAACCAAATATTCATTATCGAGGTATCATATATGGTTACACAACACCATGGTTTAGTACCACACTTCAGCTCTTAATCAACCATCATTGTTATATTTGTGCCATAAGTGATTTCCCGTATTTAACTAGGTAGACTAAGATTAGTATTAATTGGTTCCATGATGGTGAGAAAGGGTATATTATTAACTTTGTGTGTAGACACATAAAATCGGTTACCCAATTTAGTGTCCCCTGGGTTCACTTATATTCTCAGGTAACCCGGGGCTTCTTTGTATCACCACTTCTCTCTTAGGGTATTAATTAAATATCTAATTTAAAGGCCTATCCTAAGTTTACTCCACCCCATTATATTTCACCCATGGTTAATTAAACATTAACCATGTAATTCTATCTTCTACATTTATTCCGCTTCTACTTATTCACCCCATATCACTTCCCAACCTCCTGTGCTATTATTATCCATCTATCCCACCTATTTATCCTCTCCTAGAACCGTGCAGTGGGATTATTCCTGTATTTGAGTGGGAGGGATACATTTATTATCCCCACAACTCATTTCTTTTCCTCTTTGGGAAGTTGTTCCCTGGTCGGTGCTAACTGATTTTTGGTCGACGCCGATTCTTCGAAACGACACCAATTTTATCTAGGTCGGCGCCAACTATAAATTTACGACCTGAGATCCTCTCTGGTTAGATTCAAAAGAGCTGGTTTCCTAGAGATTACTTTGTTTGAGTGATTAAAGAGATTATCAGAGAAAGAGAGTGAGTTTTGTGTAGTTTAATCCCTGAGAGGTGTACTGTTACTCTGTCCGCATGTCTACAGCTCTTGCGGGTCTCCACATCTCCCCTAGTCATCATCAATCATCAATTAAGCATTTTTTAGGTATTCCCATTTGTGGATTTCTGTAATTTCCTTTCGGTCGACACCGACTCAGTCTGGCGAGGCCGATTAGTCTTCAATCGACGCTGATTTATCAAAATCGGCACTGATCAGGACTTTCTTCGGTTTCTGGGTTAGAATCCATCAATTTCTACCTCGAATCCCATTTTTATGTCTTCAATCTTTGCTTTCTGATCAATCTTCAGTAATTTGGTCTTATGTTTAATCCATTTTAGCTTAGCTTGCTTTCTTCTTTTACTCTTTGGCCTTTTTTCACCCTATGTGTCCAACTGACGCCGATTCCATCTGAATCGACACTGACTCAAATAATCGACGTTGATTCCATCTGAATCGATGCTGATCAATGCCGACCAGTCTACAGAAAATTACAAAATTCAGTTAACACAATTTCAATTTTGTTTTTACAGTTTCTACTGCGGTTTTTACATTCTGTCTATTGTTTTTAATCAGAAAACCTAAATATTTATTCACATATTTCATCATGTATGTCTTTACTCTTGATTGAAAATGTGAACTAACATCCGTCGAGGAATCTCATTGCTTCTTAGACCCACTTTCCAGGAATTTCACCCATATATCATCTAATGTCATCTTTTTCTACCAAGGATTTGTGCATCACAGGGTTCCTGGATCTACTCTACAATATTGCTCATGTGCACTCGTCTTCTCTCCATCAGCATTCTTTCCATTTAGGTCTTTAGATCTTATGCAATCTATCAGGTCTTGATTTCATTTGAGTTTTTCAAGGTTTTTTTGTTTAGTTTGGTGCATTAACTTGGACAGGTAATAAGCACGGAAATTCTTGATGTACATTCTAGCACACCCAGTGGGACCCCACCAAATTCCCTTATTGGTAAGTCCATTTCTTTTCCAGTTTTGAGCTTTGTTATTTTTCTTCACTAATTTTAATTAGTTGCTCTTAAGCATTCCCTTTCATCGTTTCGGTTTTTCTTCTTTCATTTCTAGATTTGCAAAGTTAGGTCCCTTCTTTTTTGAAAATCTCAATTCCAAATTTCTATTTCTAAAATTAGTAAATTCTTCATTTGATCATTTCGGTTTTGCTTCTTTCATTTCTAGTTTCTTAAAATAGAAATTTCCTTTCCACTAGTATCTTGTTGGATTTGTTTGCATGTTCTGCTTAACCCTGTTTTGTGGAGTGATTTGCTTGTTCATGGGATTGTTCGAGGGGAAGAGCTCAACAACGCATTTTTTGCAGTCCACACACCTTGGAGAGCTAAATCTACAGGTATTTCTCTTTTACAATGTTTTTCTCCTTTTTAAGAACTTAAAAAGAACTTGTTTATTTGTTTTCTATCACACTCAAACATTTCAATTTCAGGTGCTTAAAAATAATTTAATCACATTTGGGAAAGAACTCGTTTGACTTTTCTTCATCGAAATCAAACACTTTGGTTTTTAGTGCTTAAAAGGAACATTCTTCCTTGTCATTTCTGATGTATATTTTTCATCTAGTTTTCTAAATAGGTCGGAAAATTGATCAAAATCAGTAGTGACACTATTTGATTTTTATTTTTCACCGTTGCACACAAAGCCAAAATCACTAGGTATTAAGCATTTAAACAAAAATTCTTTCCCTAGCCTTGCCTACTTGGAAGTGACATCCAAGAGGAAAATCCTACGCGGTACTTGGGATGTGCTATAAATTCATAGAAGTTCTAGTATATATTGGCAAAGCACCTGAATCCCTTATCGCAGTGGTGTGTGAAGTGCGGGGGTAGGCCCCTATATCAAGCCATGTACCAGATCTTTTCTTGAAGTGCCTTCGGGACTCCTCACCAAAAAATTCCCCAAATCATCCTTAGTTTTGCTATCTGAGTAGTTGTTCTACAAAGCCTTCCCTAATGTTTTCTTTCTTAAAAGCATGAAAAATTAAAAGAGATAATCACCCACGCTGCTTGAATTGTCTATGCATTAGTTAGGACAATCTCCTTTTTTTCTATATTTCTACTTGTTTATAACGGTCATCACTTGGTTACAATCTAGAAAAATGGCTTAACTGGCCCCTTCTTCATCTGAGATCACCACTAATGTGGATGTTTCAACACCCCTCAAGTCTTCCTTAGGACCACTATTAGTTGGTTCCCTATCTTGGTCATATAATCCTTTCTATCATCCTAAAGTGATCCCATCACGTCCAGCTTACCCCAGTCCTTCAGAGGTATCATCTGCTTCTGATATAGAGTATGTTCTAAGAAACCTTCCCTAATATTTTCTTTCTTAAAATCATGAAAACTTAAAAGAGATAATCACCCACGCTGCTTGAATTTTCTGTGCATTAGTTAGATCAATTTTTTTTTTCTTTGTATTTCTGCTTGTTTATGACAGTCATCACCTGGTCACAATCTAGAAAAATGGCTCAAATGGCCTCTTCTTCATCCGAGATCACCACTAATGTGAATGTTTCGGTACCCCTCATGGTCTTCCTCAGGTCAACTGTTAGTTAGTTCCCCATATTGGTCATATAATCCTTTCTATCATCCTAAAGTGATCCCATCATGACCAGCTTCCCCCAGTCCTTTAGAGGTGTCATATGCTTCTGATATAGAGTATGTTCCTCGTGGAGATCCTGAATTTCAGGTGCTCCTTGACCACAACCCAATAGCCCTTATGGACTACCTAGTGCATAAGTCTGTTCGAATATCTGATCAGGGACCACTGATCCAAAAAGTTTACGATTATTCTCATGAACCATCCCAAGCTTTTATAGAGTATTTATCATGCTTTTTCTCACCTCGAACCATGAAAGAAGGTGGCACATCTATGCCTCCTTTTTCTCTTCCACTAACCATGTCAATTGGTTCTCAAATGACCTTGCTTATCCCTAGTGTCATGGCTACCTTGGCTACTCCACAGCCTACTCTTGAGAGGCCTTCTTCTTTAGCTATGATGAGTGCTATCCACGCTCCCACAAATTGCTATTAATTCTTCTATGCCATCTATTGTGTCTTAGGGCCAGTATCTCTCTATGAACCAACCCCCTCCTACAATTCAGTCAGTTCTTCCTTCTCATCCTCTAGTTGTTCTTTCTCTTAATGCTCTAACGACAGTGACCTTTACCCACCCTTTGGCATCGGCACCCCTAATAACCAATCTGGTAGTCAAAAGCTTCATTCAGAGTTTGTTTCCCACCATATCCAATCAAATCAACACCCACATTCCTCAGTCCATTCTGATTTAATCGGTAAATGTAGGAATCCACCAATCACAGGCTCTGTCTTTCATTCAACCACCTTTCTCTCAACCACTTGTCATCTCATAGCCTATTTATATGCAGGCTCCTTCACAACAAATACCTCACTAGGCGTCACCCAAAATTCCTGGTTATTCCTCTTATCATATTGTTAATCAATAGATGAATCCCCCATTAACACCTCAACAAAACCTATCATTTGCTTCTTATGTGGGACATACCAACATGCCCCCTCCTCAATCTGACGTCGTCCAAATTATTTTCAAGAAAATTGCAGACATAGAAGCCTCCACCAAAGGGGCTCTCCCATCATACTCTTTTGAAGAAGTATGTAATGAACCGATTTATCTAGCAGTGGATTTTAAGTCTTATCCTCCCAAATGGGAACTTCCTAAGTTCTCAAAATTTCATAGCTGGTAGGATCCTCAACAACACATGTGAGCATTCAAGCATGCTTGCTACCTTATAGTCTAGGATCAAGAGCTTATGCTCCGTACCTTTCCTATGTCTTTAGCAGGGCCTGCTTTAGACTGGTACAATAACATACCCCAACATTCTTTGTTTTCTTTCTCTCAATTAGCTCAGATGTTTGTTGAAAAATTCTCAATAAACATCACACATAAGATCTCGATTATAGATCTTTATAACATTTGTCAATTTGATGATGAGTCTATTATAGACTTTGTCGCTCATTGGATAGGGATAATAAATCAATTGTCTTTCTCCCTCCCTCAATCTCAACAGATCGATTTGTTTACTCGATCTTGTGCTAATCATATTTCTTCCACTTTAAGGATTCAAACCTTTCATACATTTGAAGAAGCGTTTACGATGGAACGCAAACTTGAGTCCCGTGCCATTGAACAAGGGAAGCTAAAACTTTGTTCTAAGTCTAAACCAGTTTTTTCTTGGTTTACAAAATCAAACTCTTCCGCTTCTAACAAAGATAAGAATTAGGGGTCCACCAATGCTATCGTATTAAAAACATTATGAGCTGATAACACTTCTAATCAAACACCTCGAAGAGACTCTTCATCCTCTCGGAAAGGACCCTCATCATCTTGATCTTTTACTTCATTGGGGGAATCATATGCTTCTATCTTAGAAAAAATGTTGGAAGTTCACATGATCGAACTTCCCCCTATTAGAAATTTTGATGAGAGCCAAGAATGACCATTCTGGTATTGTGAAAATGACTTCTTGTCATTATCATAGAAGCAAATGTCCATGACATTGAATGATGTCAGACCTTCAAAAACCTCATCCAAAAATTCATTGATAAAGGTGAGCTCATTCTGGATAACCCAAATGCTCCCCCAAATCAGGCGCTTGGCGTTTTTAAATAGCCTTTTCCAAATCATTCCCCAAACAATGACACTTTAGGGTCTCAAAAACCAAACACTCATATTATCAGCTTCATTTCTACTAATGGTTCTTCTTCTAATTTTGAATCATCCACAAACACGTTGACTGAGTCAGAACTCTCCTCTGCTCCTTCAAATTTCGAGATTCTTGCCATCCTCAGATGGTCCATCTTCGAGTCTTCCTTTATTAGAAATAGAGTCGTCTCCCTCTGCCTCACCATCTGATCTTCCACCTATACCTGAGACAATGTCATCTTCATCTATCTCAGCATCAAATATTCTTTCGATGCTTGAGTCATTTACATCCCTTCAAATTTCCACTATGGCTACTTCTACTTCTGTCACTCCCATTTTTGTTGCGACCATGCCTTTGGTTAATGTACCCATAGTTGTACCAACTTTTATGCCTTCGGAAGCATCCTCAATCTTAACCCTTCCCATCACTTTTTCTATAGTAATTACACCCACAATTACTGCATCTGAAGTACCTTCCTCACAAGAGGCTGCCTCTTCATTACCTATATCTTCCACCATCAGTGCTTCCTTTTCTATTAAGGAAAAATCTAAAGAGTTAGCATCGACACCTATACTTCTGACACTTGGACTCAGACATAAATAATTGGAGTTTAAACTTAAGGTTACATCATCAGTATCATATCCTTTACTTCCTCCAAAATGGTTACAATCACCTTATGCGGCCGAAGTTATCACCATCCCTAAAAAAAGAAAACCAATATTTCAGACCATCAAGACTCTTAGTGCTCTCCCTCAAAAATCCCTCTCTGCGCCTCATAAAAGATTAGATTTATCCACTGAAAAGGCGTCTTCTTCTACAACACCATCTTCACCGGTGCCTCATAAAGTGGATTTACCCACTAGAAAGGCATCACCTCTTTTATCCGAACCATCATATTTGTCACCAAAATCCAAGGCACCCTTTGTGCCTCATATCAGATCTATTTTGGCAGCTCCTCCCCCATCTAAATTAGTCTTATCTAGATTGTCGTCTATTCTGGCCAAGCAGCCTTCATCTCTGAAGACCAAAACACTTGTCACATCTTCGTCATCTTCAAAATCTATCTTAGGAGCTCCTCCTCCACTAAAATCAATCTTTCCTCACTTGCTTCCATCTCAAGCACCTAAGGCTACTTTTCCCAATGTCCAGAAAAGTAAAACAATCCCTAAAAAGTCTGTCAAACCAGATATTCAGATTCTTTTACCTCGATAGTTATATTAAGGCTAAAGAGGTGCCTTCATCATCTCTGTCCTCATCTTTTTCTACTGGATTCTATACTGAAATCCTTCACTAACTTATCCAATCTTCATCTATATCTCTTCCTCCAATCCAACCTTATAATCCCAAAGGAGTAAAACCTTCCTGGTTCAACTCTAATTTGATTTATGCTTACCATCGCACTCCAGGTCATGACACCAAGGGATGTAAAGCCCTTGTTATCCAAAATTCACCCCCAAGGTAATTTTGATAACATGCATCAAATCCTTTAGTCCCAAGCAATTATATTGATTCAAGGCAAAAAATCGTGTCTCTGGGGTCCCCTTGGATTCCTTCTAACTCTCCTATCCAAGAGGAAAACCCAACAAGTTTTAAAATGTGGAAAAGTTGCAAAAAACAAGCTTGGGCCAGAAAAAAATCACAAAAAATGGCTAAGTCCTAGTCCAGGCAGTCCTTGGGACAGTTGGGACGTCAGGGCGTGAACCGGCTGAAAGGCCGCCAGGCAGTCTGGGACATCTGGGCAATTAGTACGCGGAGGACACGGGTCGGCTGAAAAGAATTAAGGCAGCCCAGAACAGTTGAGCTGAAGGTACACAGTGAACGTGAACCACCTGAATCAGCCGAATTTGTCCCAAACAGTCTGTGCCAAGCGGGACAAGAGTACGCGAACTGGCCGAACCGGGCGAATCGGAAGAATTTGTCCCAAACAGTCCGGGACAAGTAGGACAAGAGTACGTGAACCAGCCAAACCAGGTGAAACAGAGGGCTTTCGTATTGGGAAATCTAGGCCAAAGGGATGCGTGGGACGCGAAAAGCCGAAGCAGCCGAAGGCAAAGAAGAAAAGTCAACGCTTGGTCCGGAAACTTCAAACGACCATAACTTTTGACTCCGAGCTCCGATTTTTCATAAAATTGGACTTTCTGGAACGAGCACGACGTCTTATACGCCAAAAAAAATAGATTTTTTATTTTTAATGAGGGTAGATATATTTAACCCTCCATGAAGGAAACGTGTTCGGCTCCAATCAGTTAATGCTCATTCCCGTCAAATGACAGAAAATGCCTGCCAGATCCCAAATAGCTGCCCGCACTCAGAAGGCCATAAATTTTTCATTTCTCAACGAAATCGCACAAAATTGGTACCATTGGAATCATGGATCTGAGTTCAACGCACAGCAATCAAGAAATTCTAGATTGATGAGAAATTTATTAAGATTTTTAAGAAAACGTGGCCGGGTTCACAACAATGTTTCATTATGGTGGTTGGGAGTGCAATTAAGAGGCCTATGGTCATCATTCTTTCTCTGCTGCAGCACATGGGACAGTATGGGGAACCTTTTGCAAGTAATATATAATTATTTCACTCAATTTAATGCCTCTTACAGGTGGTTGAAGGACAAATTTTAGGATTTACACCTTTTTCCTTCTCTTCCCCTTCTCATTTTTTCTATAAATTGGAGTGTTGGGCTCATTGTAAAAGGAGGGAGAGTTCTTTGTAGCAAATCTTTGTCGAAATTTCTTTGTGAAGCCATTGTGATGTAGGCCCTTGTAGTGGACTCCTTGCATGGTGATCCAGGCCCCTTATCTTGTAATAGATTGAACTGTGCATATCATGAAGCAATAAAATACCAGTTTGTGGATGTATCTTCCCCTGCTGTGTTTTCTTGCATTCTTCTTGCCCCTTTAATCTTTCTACAAGAATATTTTGTCTATTTTTTTATGTTCTTGCAGGGATCCATTATCATTGTGTATGCTTGGAATATCATCGTGAATGCATTTTGCTAGATTATGGAGAATTGTCATCACCTCTTCTAGTGTGCACTTTGCTTCTGTATTTCACGTATTTGGAGAATACTCTCACACCCTCCTTTTCTAGTGTATCACCACTTAAATAGTGTAGGCTTTCATTTTGTGCATTCTCTCTCCCTGGTCCCTTGGAAATTTAGATTAGAACAATTAGCTTATCCTGCATTAGAGTAGATTGTGGCAGGTAGTTTAGGAGCAAGAACCAGCTTCCTCTAGAGGTCTATCTCAAGTAGAAAGTCCCACAACTTGGAGATAGTACCCATTTTATCCAATCACACTGTGAGTTCAAGTATATGCACTTGTATAAACACAGGGGTGCTGTGATTCGGTGATAACAACCCTTCAATCTGTCATTAACAGCCTCTTGGAAGAATGTGATCTTCTGTTGGAAGAGGAGGAGGAACACGTGTTTCCTATCATCCCAACTACATCTAAGCCTAAATGGTCTAATCAGGCCTCTAATTCCATTAATTCCACTCCGGATGAGGCTTCCACTTGCTTCTCAAATCAACACAATTCATATCGCCAATATTAGACATTACTTCAACAGTATGATAATCCATCATCTTCTACAGCCTCTTGTCATTGCATGGGTCATCATTTCTAAACTGGCCCCCAAAAGAGTTCCTCCTTCCTCAAGTCAGCCCCGAGACCTCAGATCTCTCTTCATGCTTCACCTCAGGCTCAGATTCCATATGTCAGTTGAGGAGAAATGTGTTATGAAACAACTCACCCATGCTCTAGTCAAAAATGTCTCTTTTTGACCATCTCATTCAATCATCAGAGGATCTCTGCAGTCAGCATCGTTTTCAGGCTCTGATTGATAATCTATGTTGTATCACAGTGAATTCAGATAGAGCCCCATCCTTTCGAGATGGTTGTTGGATTAAATAGACCGTCAACCGAAACCATTTCCTTCAAGGATTCTAAAATTCCTCCCCATTTCTCCTACGGATTTAGAGGCTCGTCTCTTTATCATAGTTCAAATCAATAACAGTATGTTAAAACACACTATGATTGATAGTGGTGATACACTCAACATCCATTACTCCTCCCACACATTTGCTTAGCAAATTAAGTTACCAAAGAACATAGTGTCACCACCACCTTTCGCCCTTTGATCATTTAACAATCAGCTAGCAGTTACTTTAGGAATTATGGTCCTGCCCATTCGGGTAGGCAAGAAATTGCTTCATGAGATTTTTTACATTGTTGAAGGGAAATTCCACTACAATATGATCCTCAGACACTCCTAGATTCATACAATGCATTGCGTCCCATCAACCCTCCATTGATGCATAAAATATCAGTATGAGGGAAAAATCTATACTCATCCAGGAGATCCTTTCCCTTCCGCACAATGTGACATGACCACAGGGTTCGCACCTCCAAAGGAGAATGGGCTTGTTCTCCTTACGAGGCTTCATCCTCTTCCATACCTACAAAAAAATTACCAGATTTACAAAATCTAGAAGAAATGTTACAGCATTTTTCATTAGGAGAGCTTCCTCTTCTTTCTTTTGATGCCCATCTCAAACCTAATGAGTATGGTAGGCTAGACAAACAACTTGAATATAAACCAGGTCTTGGTCGCATCATCACCATTGGTCTGCCCAATCAGTAGACTAACTTCATCTACGGTGGTCTTGATACACCTCACTATCATCCAAATTCTCCTCCTAGGTCCAAACCCTATTCAGCAGGGTTTGATTGTCTACAGAATCCCACATTCACAAAAACTTATCTATATCGATACGCGTGGAAAGGTTTTGGCCTGGGAAAGTATGAACAGGGTGTGCATGACCTCACATCCATTCCAACTCTTAAACCACATCAAAAATTTGGTTTAGGGTTTACACCTCTCTCGAAAGCCACCGTCACTATTCTCGATGAGTCTCTTTCCATTGAGGAACCATCTTCTTCCGTCAGGTCAGAAGCATCACTTAATGTGGATGACACCATTTCCATCCCACCTAAATTTTTTTTAGTCAATACCATTTCCTTAGGTCCACTGACCTATAAGACTAATGAAAAATCCACTTCCATACCATTAGTCTTCCCTAAAATAGTTGGAGATGACTCTCCCACTATCAATACTATCCACTGTGCGGATGATGATTCTGTCCTTGCCTATCTGGGGGTAGAGGATTCTTATCTTCCTAAAACCATTCCTTCTGACATGTCTAAGCTTCTCAATGAAGCCACTGTCAACCTTAATATAGGGACTTCTGAAGACCCTCGCATCATTAAGGTTGGCCAATCTCTTAATCCACAGGAGTTAGGAGACTTCACTAGCCTTTCTTTCCCACCATTTCCAAGCATTTACTTGGTCATACGAAGATATGCCAGGGCCTTGATCTTAATATCATGGTCCACAATATCGTTACTCTTCCAGACATCAAACCAGTTAAACAAAAACTGTGTAAGATGCATCCTCGTGTAGCCCTTCTCGTTAAAGAAGAGTTGCAGCGCTTGATTTCTGCCAACTTCATCCAACCCATTGACTATCCACAATGGATTTCAAATGTAGTACCAGTAACCAAAGCTATTGGGAAAATTCAAATTTACACCAACTTCCGGGATCTTAA
Organism: Taxus chinensis; assembly: GCA_019776745.2. Classification (NCBI taxonomy): domain Eukaryota; kingdom Viridiplantae; phylum Streptophyta; class Pinopsida; order Cupressales; family Taxaceae; genus Taxus; species Taxus chinensis. The sequence goes on along the minus strand of CM034155.1, from coordinate 324,494,731 downwards.
TCTCGCTTGTCTGAAAGATGATTTTTCTCTACCTAATATTGACCAACTCATGGATTTAACTGCAGGTCACGAGATGCTTTCTCTTATGGATGGTTTCTCTAGGTATAATCAAATTCTCATCACCAGAGGACCAACATAAGATTTCCTTCATAACTCCTTGGGGGACTTTTTGTTATCGTGTCATGCCCTTCGGTCTTAAGAATGCAGGAGTAACTTATCAACATGTCAATGACCTACATCTTCCATGATCTCTTACACAAAACTATGGAAGATTACATCGATGACCTCCTTGGTAAGTCCAAACACTGTCAGGATCATCTTTTCATTCTTGCACCTCTCTTTGAGAGACTCATTCATTTTTTCCTTCACCTAAATCCATCTAAATGCGTGTTTGAGTTCTCACTGGTAAACTCTTAGGATTTATCATTTCTATTAGGGGCATTGAAGTTGATCCCACAAAAATAAAGGCTATCCTCGAGATGCCTCCCCCTTCCAACTTAAAGCAGCTCCATGGTCTTCAAGGACGCCTTCAATTAGTGCATCATTTTATCTCGCAGCTTTCAAACTGTTGTCAACCTTTTCATCATCTCCTCCGTAAAAATGTTCATTTTGAATGGGATGAGCGTTGCCAAAAGGCCTTTGATGATCTTAAAGCTTATCTTCTTTCTCCACCTGTGCTTATGCCTCCACGCGAGGGGGAGCCATTCTATCTTTATATTTTTGTGACTAACCATGCTCTGGGAGCCATGATCTCGCATCAGGATGCTAATGGTAAAGAACAGACTATCTATTATATCAGTCGCACTCTTCATGAGTATGAAACATGTTATTCCGAAGCTAAATAAATTGTGTTGTGCTCTCTTCTTCGCAACTTCTAAACTTTGTCACTACCTCCTTAATAAAAAACCCTACATTGTTACAAGTGTCAATCCACTCAAGACAATGCATGCAAACCTTATCACAATGATCGTATCACTCGTTGGCTCATGCTCATGACAGAGTTTGACCTCGAGTTCATCTCACAAAAATCTATCAAGGGTCAGGTCATTGCAGATCAATTAGCTGATACTCCTCTTCCAGACACTCAAATCCCCCTTGCTCAATTCCCAGATGAGTACATCCAACAAATCAATTTCAGTCTGTCTCCATTTAAAGTAAAACTCTTCTTTGATGGGTCCAAATGTCAGCAAGGGGGAGGTGTAGGTTTTGTCATGATTCCTCCTTGGGGTGCACCTATCCTTGTCACACACAAGCTTAACTTTGAATGTACCAATAATATGGCCGAATATGAAGCTCTCATTTTAGGTCTTCAAAATGCCATTAATCTTGGTGCTCACCATATCGACATCTTCGGTGACTCTGAGCTCATCATTAATCAAGTCACTAGTGTCTATTAGTGCAAAAATGACATCCTTAAAAAATATCATGATATCGTTCTCTTTCAGCTTCAATCCTTTGATAAATTTACTATCCAAGCTATTCCTCACACTACAAACTGATTCGCAGATACAATGGCTTCTTTATCCTCACTTATTCCACTTTTTACTGAAGACTCGTGACTTTATGTGGTTGTTCAACATTTAGACCAACCATCTCATCTCAGGAAGTTGACTTCAATCAACGTCGTCACAACCAACACTCAAGATGAGTGGTATCAGCACATTTTTTATTATCTATCCCATTCAGTGCTTCCTCCAGATCTGACTTCCAATGGCAAAAGATATTTTATCCTACATGCTAAACCGCTATACTATTCTGGGTAGGAATCCTTTACAAATGTGGCTTTGATGGTATTTTTCTTCGGTGCCTCAAAACCCCTGAATCATCTAAAGCCATTCAGGAGGTCCATGATGGTATCTGTGGTGGACACTTTGGTGGTTTGGCCGTAGCTAAGCGCATCCTACGTTTAGGTTATTATTGGCCTTCTCTTAATCAAGACTTTCGCGACTATGTCAAGAAGTGTGTCAAGTGTCAACAACATGCTAATCTCACACATATCCCTAGTCAAGGCCTTGCAACCCACAGTGGATTTGTGGTCTTTTTCACAATGGGGTCTTGATCTCATTGGTCTCATCAATCCACACTCTTCGCAGTGACATCACTCTATCATTACTGCCATAGAATACTTCACTAAGTGGGTGGAAGCTATTCCTCTTTCATCAACCAAAGCTAAACCCATTGTTGATTTTATCTATCAACACATCATTTGTCGTTTTGGTGTTCCACACAAACTCATCACAGACAATGGTAAGTCTTTCAAAAACATCTATTTACAGAAACTTTGTGATGCTTTCAATATCAAACTCAACTTTTCTTCTCCATACTATCCCCAAGCTAACAACTAAGCTGAGGCTTCCAATAAAACTTTGCGTAATATCCTCGCAAAGGTAACTAGTCGAGCTGGTAGGGATTGGCATTTACATATCCCTTTTGCTCTCTGGGCTTATCAGACTAGCATTCATACTCCTACTGGTGCTACTCCCTTCTCTCTCATCTATGGGTCTGAGGTTGTCCTTCCTTTGGAAGTCTAGATTCCATCTCTTCGTGTCTCTCTCAGAGAATTTGTCTCTGATGAGGACTATTGTCAAAATCATCTAGCGTAGCTTGAGTTGCTAGATGAGAGATGTCTCAATGCTCTTGAGCATCATCAAGTCTATCTTGAGTGTGTCAAACATGCTTATAACAAGCACTTGCAGCACCGTGACTTCAAAGTTGGTGATCTTGTTCTTAAAGAAAACCAAAATGTCACTACACTAGAATGGAGTCAACGTGGTAAGTTTTCTCCTAACTAGATGGGTTCGTACCTTGTCACTCATAAGTATGGGTCTGGGGCTTATCGGCTATCTTCCATGGATGGTGTACCTGAAATGGAACCTCTTAATGCTTTTCATCTAAGGCCCTTCTACTGTTAAAATCTATCTTACATGATCTTAGTCGTAAAGAAGATCTTTCATCCATCTGCAACCAGTCATGCATTTCGTAGTGATTCAGAACTATGTGGTTCTCTGTGTTATTTCTTTTATACCTTAAATATGAGTACTGTGGCTCTACTCATGAATTTTCCTTACAGATTTTTTCCTTCTCATGGTAGGAATACCTTAATCACTACTCCATCTATCCTAGGTGTTCATCTTGATCAAAACCACTTTAGGACATGAATATGTGGTTATACACATTTTCTTCCTCTCTATTTGATCTATCTGGTCTAAACTCAGCTTCTTCCACATCTTATCAAAAAAGAAGAAGAAAAGAGATGCTATCCTAGTCCTAAATGATAGACTGATCCCTCAAAGGATAGCTATCTATGCCTTATCAAATAAAATAAAAAATATAGACCATTCCCTCGAAGGATGGCTACCATCAAAATCAAAATACAGACCTCTCCCTTAAAGGATGGCTGTTCGTTTTATGACATTTTTCAACCTTTTCAGTAACGAACTTCCTCTATTGACTAGTTTGTTCACTTTTTAGCATCTCTGAAAGACTTCTCGTATTGATCAATCTTTTTAAATCTAGCAAACTTCCCGCATTGATCAATTTTCTTTTCTATCAAAAGAAAAAAAAATCATAGAGTTGAGGTATGAGGACCTTTTTGATCATATGGAGATCCTATTTTCCCCATATGGGCATGTATTTGTCCTTCATGTGTTCTGGCTCGAGATGTATACTTATCTCTCGTCCTTATCTACCTCCTAGATTTGGTTTGCGACTAACTAGTGTCAGGTTCATTTTATCTGTTTCTATGGCCCTATGTACATCATTTTTTTGGGGTGTACCATCAAGGTTTCTATTTATGGTCAGTGAGGAGTCTAACTTATCATTCTTCTTCTTATCTAGGTGTAGTGCCTTTTTAAAGAGCATTGCATATCATTACATCACTTTATTCTCAAATATACATTTCCCATGTTTATTTGTTGTTCATCTAGTTAAATTAACATTTAACATGTTAATTTACTCAGTCAAAGTCTATCATCTATCTATGATCATCTTATCATCTAAAATCAAAGAATGTATTAAAAACACATGTGCATCCATATATTTATATCATTTTAAATTAACATCTAAAACATGTTTAAAAATGTTAGTCCACAACAAATCAATCAAGTCACATCTATTCATCTATCATCTATAACATTTATATCACGTCTATAACCATCAAAATTTCATAATATATATCCATAACATCCATCCCTATCTATCAAAATCCAAATACAAGAGTCCAATCACATCACATAAAAGGATGAATATATATATATATATATAAATATATGTCTGTACAAAAGAGTGAATGGATTCCAATCAAGCCATATACATCATACATCCAAAAATGCCTTCAAATCAAGGCTACATCAGTATATCTACATACAAAAATAACACATCTAAATCAGTGAAGTCAGATAGGTGGAAAAAACTGTCTCCTCCACCCTCCTCTGGTCTAGGCTATCTCTCCTAGTCATCTCCTATAGAGCTAGAGATGCCTGCTGCCATGGACCTGCCGCCATCTCAATCTCTCCTAGTGCTCACACCCTCTGATGCACCACTAACCATGGCTATCACTGATCTCCTCCTCACCCCATAATGAGGCACATCGAGGGCATGTGCTGTGTTAGGGCATCCTCATAATACCTCACCTTGGAAAGGAGAGCATGATAAGTTCTTATAGACTCACCATACCAGGTGCTCGCAATAGTGCTGCTAATGGTGGTGGTCCTACTGCTACCAAACACTGTGCCCTTGACTCTGAGGTGGTGCCTATATCACCATATTTTTCCCTGAGTTCCTCCCTATGTGCCTGTGATATCGATCTCTCTGTTGAATCACTATATCTCGCTCCTAAAGAGCATTGTCTCTCTCTTGTATCAAGGTGTCCCTCTCCTCGAGAGAAGTCTAGTGTGTCTATATCAGGGAAGCATGCTCTCCCTCAAGTATCTCTAGTGCTACTGCTAGATCCTCCTCACTTGCCACTGTAGATGCTGGGAGATGTCGTGGCAGCTCCTCATGATACCATGCCTCGTAGCCCTCATCCACTCCTGCATCGTCATCATCATCTGTGGGAGGTGGGGCCTCCCTGAGCAGATCTGCTGGGATCAGTATCGGTAAATCCATCTACTGTGTCTCAACTCCACCAAGTGGGCATATTGTCTGGCCCATGTCGGATAGACCCTGTCATGGTAGCCATATCACTTGTGCTGGTGTCATAGTCCTGAATCTCTCTGAATACCACTCTGTTGATATCCCTGTATCTCCTGGGGCCATGTCTGCCCACCATCGTCAAAATCCATACTCAAGGGATCCCTCTGCTCCTGGAACCCATGGAAGCCCAAATGGTCTGATCACTGATATATGCTCATATGCCCAATAATGGAGCACAAGACTGACATCTAGCCCAGTCTGCCTGCCTGCGGTATACATCCACAGCTCGTAATATATCTATGTCAATAATGCGTCAACAAATGTAAACACCTGCATGAACTTTAGGATATCGTAGACACAGTCAAGTAGGAGTAGTGGGAAATGTCCACCTCTGGAATCCGGTAATGCATAGTATGAGATGGCCATCTAGATCAGGGCTATCAGTCTGCTCCTGGGGTCATCTTGCCGGTACTGTGAGGCTGTCCTCATAACCCCGGACACTATCTCTGCATCATCTTCCCTGTCCCCATATAATCGTACCAGGGCCCTCCTCTGCTGCTCCCGTGGGGTGATCTCTATCAGGTCCCCTGTAATCGGTAACCTGAGGATCATATAGATGTCCTCATGGGTGATGGTCATCTCACCCGTCTGAAACAAAAATGTGCATGATCTAGCTATCCCACCACTATGCATCAATGCTCACATGAGCTCCACGTCTTGAGTTACCTGCCTATGATAACAGAAACCCCCTATTCTGGCTAACTCCAGATGACATCACTGAACATCTGTCGCATCTAGTAGTATAGTCTCTAGTATCTCAGAGAATAGCATCCTGCATGTGTAGAACCTCTCATGCCTACATCATATCAAACATCGTCATTAGTTTTGTATTTATCAAAATCAACATCATTAAAATTTCATCAAATTTTTTTCTCAAAAGCTTCCAAATGTCTCTTTTTTTTAATCAGCACCAAATCATTTCAATCAGAAACTATTTACTTGATGGTCGATGCACTGATTGTATTACAATTGGTGTTGATCGCATTCTAATCAGCACCGATTTCTTAAATCGGTGCCGACTATGATGACAGAGTGCTAAAGAAGTCCCTCTTGCCTCCTACCTACAAAAATACATGAAAAAAGTACTAAATCTACGAGGCTAAGGAAAGCCCTCTTACCCCTGACCGTGTCCTCTTCCTCTTCTAACCACTGCTTTCAGAAGCTTTCTATGTTTCTCAAATTCAAATTTTGAGTTTTCCTAAATCAATCATTGCAGTGCAAATGAATCGTTACCATTCACCTTTTCTATACTTATAGGTTTTTGGAGTGGTTGGTGCCAATTATTTTGATTGGCACGTCAATTTTTGTGGTCGAAATCGATTACGAGGTAGTCGACATCGATTGTATCTCGTTGGTGCCGATCGGGTATATTTTGATATATTTTTTCATCTCATCCCACCAAGACGTGCTTTGTCCTCATCTATTATCCTGTCTTATGCATGTGTCACCCGTAACACATTGTCACCATCATTGCACCTTTATTTTCGGTACTCGTACCTGGTCGCCTTGCATAGCCCCACGTGTTTATAGCTTGTAGCTTGGCTTTGCTTGTTATTACCCTCTCGGGGCATCTCATCATTATATCTTTTGCATATGCCACGCATAGCACACCTGTTCTGCCTAGTCTAGCAATAGTTCTATTACAAAGTCCACTATAGTGGCCATATGTCAATTTTCGCAGTGGCTCTCCTCTCAAGTCCATCGTTTCATCCTTCTTGTTTAAGCGTTGATGCTTGGCTTGTTTATTTGATCATTGTTATGACTTTATTTTCACCTTCCGAGTGCATATTTTCAGTTTTATCACCCATTTTGCAGTTCTTCCCTGTGCATGGGTAACTCACGTTTTTTCGCAACCTAAAGATAGCGGGTCTGTAGGCACTAACATCGTGTCATTCAAAAGGCCGTCTAGTTGTCCCTACCAATGTGTCACTCTTTAGTTGTTACTATGTTGCAGTCATCTTTAACTCACAAGTCTGTAGCCACTTACGTCATCTCATACGAAGACCGTCTAGTCTGCCCTACCAATGTGAGTTCCTTCTAGGTCGCTACCTTTTTTTTTTTTTTACATACATCATCAATGATCAAATCTACTCTAGACATCATAGCTGGGGCATCCGCTCTTCTATTCTTTTTCATCTACCTTTTTCAAACTCAGAGATTGGTTGGAATTTTTTCGGGTAACCCCATCCCTAGTTTAAGGGGGATCACATCATCATTGTTCTTCCACTTCTTCCAACTCCTTGTTTTTGTCTCGTGGCATTGTTTATCATAAGGTACTCGACAAAAAGGTGCAAATGTAGACACTTAAATTTGGCTACCCAATTTAGTGTCCCCTGTGTTTGTTTACCTTCTCGGGTAGCCCGAGGGCACCTTTATATCACCACTACTACTCTTAGGGTATTAATTAATTATCTAATTAAAACACCTATCCTAAGTTTTCTTCACTCCGTTATATTTCACTCATGGATAATTAAACATTAACTTTTTTATTATATCTTTTTACAATTATTTCACTTCTACTTATTCTACCCCATATCAATTTCCAACCTCCTGTGCTCATTTTTATCCATCCATCCCACCTTTTTCTCCTCTCCTAAAAACCATGTTGTGGGATTTTTCTCATATTATGAGTCGGAGGGATAAAATCCTTATCCTTCTAATTCATTCCTTTTCGCCACTTTGGGAAGTCTGTTCCCTAATTGGTGCCAACTGATTTCTCAGATCAACGTCAATTTTTCGGAGCGACACTGATTCTATCTCGAGTTGGCACCGACAATAAATTTATGACCTGAAGATCCTCTCTGGTTAGATTCAGAAGAGTTGGTTTCCTAGAGATTACTTTTATCTGAGCATTGATTAAAGAGACTATTAGAGAAATAGAGTGATTTTTTTGTAGTTTAATCCCTAAAAGGTGTATTATTACTCTGTCTACATGTCTACATCTCTTACAGGTCTCCACAATCTCCCTTGGTCATCATCAATCATCAATCAAGCATTTTTCAGGTATTCCTCCCTTTGTGGAGTTTCTGTAATTTCCTTTGGGTCAACAGCTGATCCCAGTCTGGTTGAATTTGATTAGTCTTTAATCAACACTGGTTTATCCAAATTGGCACTAGATCGGGCCTTTCTTCAGTTTTTGGGTTAGAAGCCATCAATTTCTACCTCGGATCCCCTTTTTTTGTCTTCAATCTCTACTTTTTAATCAATCTTCAGTAATCTGGTCTTACGTTTAATCCATTTTAGCTTAGCTTGCTTTCTTCTTTTACTCTCTAGCCTTCTGTCTACCTGTGTGTCCAATTGATGCCAATTCACTGTCTGAATCGACACCGACCCAAACAATTGACACAAATTCCAGTTTTTTATTACGCCACCGACCCAAAAAATTGACACCGATCGCTATCTGATCGATGCTGACCAATCTGTAGAAAGGTGTAGAATTCAGGTAATACAATTTCAGTTTTATTTTTACAGTTCCCTACTTTCTTTCAGTTTTTGCTGCGGTTTTTTACATTCTATTTGTTGTTTTTAATCAGAAATAACCTAAATATTTTCTTACATATTTGATCATTTATGTCTTTACTCTTGATTGAAAACATGAACTGACATCCTCTGAGGAAGCTCATTTCTTCCCGGACCCGCTTTCCGGGAAATTCATCCATATATCATCTAATGTCATCTTTTTCTGCCAAGGATTTTTGCATCGCAGGTTTCTTGGATCTACTTGGCAGGATTGTTCATGTGCACACCGTCTTATCTCCATTGGCATTCTCTCTATCTACATCTTTGGATCTTATCCAATCTATCATTTATCGATTTCATTTGAGTTTTCTAGGGTTTTTTGTGTTTAGTTTGGTGCATTAACTTGGACAGGTAACAAGCGCGGAAATTCTTGATCTACACTGTGTTATTATCTTAACTAAGAAATAAGAGATAAAATACCATATCGTTGTTTACACAAATTAATATAATTAAGTATTAATCCATTTAAACATTATTACTCCAACTCACTAATCCAATAATGAATAAAATATAAACGACCCATGTTTTCATTGTGCTAAAAGATTAATTTATCTTATTTTACGTTGTTCCATATCGTTAAGTTTTAAGGTGTAGTATATCGATAACTGTAATTTTATTCTCACTATTATGGTTGTTAGGTATATCACGATCGCCTAATGGTGATATCTTATTATCATAAGGCAATAGAAATATTCAAGAAATATAAACTTAATCATGGATCTATTTATACTAATTACAATTGATTAAGTTCATTATGTTTTCACCTCTAGGTGGGGGGGCTACTGCAACAAGGTAGAATATAGTATATATGACTAAACATCCAAATGTTTAATTTGGCCATGTTGCACTAAGGAATTATTTAAGTTGATTTAAATGACTTTATTCCACCCAACAGTTGAAAGGGAACACTTGACTAGCACAATTTAAACTCACATGCCCATTGGGACAAGTTGAAATTTATAGGGTAAATAAAATCCCTAGGATTAAAATACTTTGCGCCATTAATTTTAGGTTCAACATTGAAGCCACAAATCTCATCCTTATAATTTCTTATTACCTTTTTCTTTACTCTTCTTATTTTTTTTTCTCTCTTTTTTGTTTAGATACAAGTTGAGGAGGAGAAGGTAACCCAAATGGAGGCACCTAAGATATTTTTTACTTGGTCATAAAATTAGTCTAACTGTATCCCTTCTATATATATTTATATATACAAGAATCCATTTATTTTGAACCTTGTGTGGTCATGCAATAATTTAAAAGGAGTCCCATTTATATATACACATGCATAGTGTGGTATAAGGGAGCAGGTGAGGACATGCAAAAGGTTTCGCCTAAGTAATATGGACAAAACTTGCAACAAGTCCAAGCCCTCCATCCGAGCATTGTGTCAAGGGAGAGAAAAAGGTCTTCAGGGGTAGTGGTCACACCAAACTCGGGCCCCAAGAAATTTACAAACTAGCAGTTGCTCCTCCACGGGGTAGGTCGTTATTAAAACAACAACATTCACAGCAAGAGTGGGAAATAAAAGTGTGTAATTGTGCAAGTAATCTATAGAGAGATTACCTACCGTAACAGTAGCAAATCAACCACGTTCAAGCAGTGTATAACAAATGCAACTAATGCACTAGGTTCTAACACTATCCGTTGAGAAAGGAAATAGACAGAAGCATTGAAGGTATGTGCAAGAAAGCACTGAGGCCGAGATGGGATCTGGAATCCAACTTGGAATAATAGGAAATGCCTATTCAAGTTTAGGGATACATTTGGAATGGGCCAAACGTATATTACTATTGCTCAAATTATGCAACGCGAGATCAGAAACATTTTGCAAGAACCTAAATAAAGTGAAAACTTGTGCACATGAGAAAAGAAATTAGAGAATATAAGAAAATGGATATATATAAAGATCAGTAAAAGATCAAATAAATGCGTAGAATGGGATAATGCATAATTTTCCTAGCACCTATGTGAAAGGAGAATATAATAAATCCAAAATCAAGTTGGAAGAGGAGATAATCTGTGCTAACTCCAAATCCACATGGTGATACAAATCTGAAGCCTGCGCAAGATGGAAAATATCAACGAGTACAAATACAAATTCTTTTGCATGGTCAAAGGCGTCACATATGTTAAATATTTTTAGGAAAAGGTGTATGTGAAAACAACATAAGCAAGATAGTATATTAGTGTTGGAAAATCTGAAAAAACTCACATTCTGCGTGGAGGATGTAGATAACTCAGAGGATAACAGTCCATATAGATAAATCAGAGAATAATAGTGGGTGGTGAGGATGTTGAGGATGTAGATAACTCAGAGGATAACAATCCATGTAGAAACAACTTGTTTAAGTATAAATGTAAAGTGGTTGTTTGTGTAAATTATTGGGTCCGAAAGGGAAATACTGAGAAAAATCTAAGGGTGTGTGTGCTAACGTTTTTTCGTAGGTATCCATTTGTTATAATTTAGTAAAATGCTGACCTATTTTATTGATTTCATTCATCTAGATGTCTATAATATTGCAACTAAATTTGCAAGTTTCAACAGTTTAAGCATGTAGTTTTCTTTTTAAATGAAAGCAAGTTGGCATTCCTTGTAACTGATATTGCATTTTAAACAGTTTACGTATGTAAAATATATTTGTATCTTCATCCAAAGAAAAATATTTGTAGCTCATTTTAAATAAAGATTAATGAGTAAATAGAGTGAAGATTAAACAATAAATTATGTATATGTACAATTTATTGCATTAGGTTTTTTAAGTAATATATTCAAGTTGAGGTTATACATGTGTCCTTATATAGATGTGTGTTATAGTATTGTGTTAGTGGTAGATAAAAATGTATATACATCTGTATTTGTACAATTGTTTACAGGTGCTTGTTATTGTTGGGTATCTTCTATTGAGCTGTATAGAATTTCTTGTAGCACTTGTTGTAAACTATTTGGTATGTGTCTTCAATTACATGTGTGGCATGTGTTAGCATGTGAGCAGTCTCCTCTACTTTTTCCTAGGTGAGCTAAAAAGTGAAGAGGTCATCTTTGTCAATGAGGTTGTTACTTTGCGCATGTGCATCAGTAGACTCACATACCAGATGGTGCAAAAGATTGGTGTTGTTTGCGAGTCATGTAGCCATCTTGTAGAAGAAATCAGTCCAACCTTTTAATCTCTGAGTGTTGTTCTTTGGATAAGAAATTGCACATGCATGCAATAAAAATATTAGTACAATAAAAGGTGCAAGAATATATAATGTAGTTGTACAAGACAAATTTATAAATACATTAGAATTTGAAAAGGTAATATTTATAGATGAGGCATATCTATACATTGCAAACCGAGTAGGAGGTGGGGAAACTTTTTATGGCTGGGTGGCCATGTGGATCTTTAGGAAAAGATGGGCCTCTACTCTATTTTGATTTTATACATATTTATTACATGTTTTTCATGAGTAATGTGAAAATTAGAAGGGTGTGGAAATAAACAAATCTGAAAGTTCTCATACTCGATAAAAGAACCTCAATGTGAGGCAGGTGAGAGCCCTCCTCCACATATATTGGCTATTATCATGGTTTTCTCTCCTTTGCATATAATTTCCTATCTAGTTATGTATTAGGCAATGTTGATTTCACAGTTCCTGAGTTTTGCAGGCGACGACTAAGAGTAGGAGGAATGTTTAGAATTTTAAGTATGCATCAATTATGTATTGTTGTTAGCTTGTTCATTGCATATAAATGAGTTTTCATTTTGAAGGTTTGTTATTTTATTTCCCTAGATGAGGTCATTCTAGTCATGAGAAGGAACTGTTCATTTTTTAGTAGCGTCTGAATTTCTGAGGTTTCATAGTAGTTGCCTAAACCTAACATGTTCTATTGTACAACCTTTTTACTGGAAATTGGTGTCTAGCAGTATAACAATATTGAATCTATGCCAAAGTGTGTGGCTAGCTACTATGCCAGAATACATTGGCACATCATTGATAGGAGGTAGTTGAGCTAAGTTGCCAACTATTATCATTGAGCATCCGCCAAAGTATTTGTCCGCAGATTTAGGGAAGGACTCGCACAGGAGGAAGTTGATATCGTTTAACATTCATGGGCCAATAAAATTCATTTCATCTATTAAAATTTAATATATCTATTTCATTTTCTCTTTGAAAATTTAGCATCATTTGTCCTTGCAGTTCCTTCACATCATGAATCGAGATAGAAAGTTTTGCATGTATATTAGTGGTGCCATTGATATGAAAAGTTACTATCCGTTTGGCACCAGACGTAGTAAACACGAGCCGAGAGCAGTAGAAAGAGAATGCAGTACACGATAGATTTTCCTGATCAGGTACGAATTTCCCGTGCCATTTGTTCCGTGAATGGTCATGAAAATCATTTTGTATTGTAAAAGTGTCTTGAGATAGTGTGTCACTATAGATTCATTTTTTTCTCAACTGTAATATATCATCATTAAAATAATTTCTATCGTGTCGATTAATGTGTCTAGAGATTAAATTTATTAAAATAGTTTTTTTATCAAAATTTTCTTTATTGTACTCGTCAATGTCTATATTCCATTTTTTGAAATTAGTCACTACAAGAGTGTCTATTTTCATAGTCAAGTATCGTATTTCCAGTAATTTAGTCATTTTTTTCATAATAATTGTGAGTCAAATTTGTATCAACAAAACTCTTGAGTTATTGCTTTTTCATAACTATGTATTTTTCATCATTTATGATTTCTTGTCAAAAAGTCTAGAAAATAAAAAAATTCCTTGTGGATGCATCATAAATGGAATTCGATGTCCTAAAAACCATTGATCCTCAAACGCTAAATTTTGAGTTCGTATCAATATAACGGAGGATATTGAATATCTTGTTTTTTACAACTCTCAAATAGATTCCCTTATATCAAAGGAAGGAGGAAAATAGAGGTTATAGGTCGATCAACGACCTCTTATATTCCTCCTACGACGGGTTCCTCGTAGATGGTTTGGTGGCATTTTTTAGAGTCTATTTTCGTTTCAGTATTCTTTATTTTTCAGTGTTCATATTGTGTTTTTTGTTGAATAAACCCCTTTTCAAAACTTTGGAAGGATTTTGTTTTTTAGAAGACTCGCTTTTGGGGAGTAAAAGAAGATTACAAGGCAGGATCGGGAATGGTTATCCAGCTAGTGTCAAGCTTTTTGATCTATGAGATTCAAAATTTGGTCTCCCCAGGAGGGAGGGGGATTCCCACAGGAATCGGAAGAGGTACAGAGTATTCCTGCATAATTCAACTCATCATTACACCTTTACAAGTGTAGAGATATAATCTATGGCATTTTACCTATTCTAAGAATCACTTTGAGGAGGTGGTTCAGATTCTTAGTAATTTAGTTCTTCATCATGTTCACATTAAGGTGGTGAATATTAGCAATAAATAATGTTCACACTAAGGGGGTGAATGTAAGGAATAATGTAGAGATCATGTTATTAATGTTATTATTATAAAATAAATAATTACGTCAGTAATTATTCATTAATGATGAGTCAAATATATGTGTTATAACCAACATTGTATACTCTATATAATTTGTTACATCTGTATTATTAGAAAAGGGCCATGTGTTTCCTATTTTGTAAGAGGCACTTTTCCTAACTCCATGGCTATATAAGAGCCATTTTATTGGTAGGAATGATATACAGAGTGAAGAATTTTTTTTATTTTTATTTTTTCTATGCTCGTACCATCATAACATCTTTCAAATCTAAACGCAAATCAAGAAGAGGAGGTATATATCATTTTCTCTATTTATAGCTTGAGAAACAAGGAAGTGCATTAAGCCTCCTCCATTTTACATATCTCCGATTATTGAAAACAATCTCGTGCACATTTGCATTATTCATTCAAGAGCAAGTAGTTCTGTGATTTCTATACAAATAGCTTATCAGTTGGGTCTTCATTATGAAGGCATTTCTAGAGGTTTGGTGTAATTAGATGGGACAACGGTAATAAAAGTTGGATTAATTAAAGGATTGAACCTTATACTACATGCATGTCCCAATGTCATAATATCGCAAGATGTATCAGTCATAGACTTTCCACCACCCTTTGCATTACGTTTCTCAAGAGACTTCAATGCTAAAATTGGAGGTTATTTGTCTGTTGATTACTCACATACGTTGTCCATAACAAGGTATGGAGCCAAGGCTACAATAAAATATGAGCCTATTGCAAAATTTCAAGCAGAGATGAGGTTCCATAACATGAGCCTAAGTTATGGAGATATGTACATGGCCCATCCTGAGGAGATAAGGTTGGTTGTTCTGATCATGGAGGCAATGTGTTGTTTTGCGCTACCAGATGTGGAGGGTGGGAGATTCCCACGGGCGCTGATGGGGATTTTTCATGACATGATGGAGGATATGACTCATTTTTCTTAGGCAATAACGTTCTTGGTGCAGCTATATAGGGAGTTGTGAGCCTACGGGAGGCTCCGAAGGTTCAGTTTGTGTTGTACCTTTCTCTTACATTGTTGGGCATATGAGCACATCATATGTGTTTGTCTAGTGGGCTTTCCCCAACCCGATGCATTCAAGGTAGGTTTGATCTGAGTTGGGTACAGGTGTTAGGTACCTGTTGGTGGAGAGCACATGGTAACTAGGGCTGCACATGATGTGGCGTATTATAGGATATTGTTGGAGGGGTTATCTAGTGTTGATAACATCTGAAGGCCGTATGTCAGTTTCCTTTCATATAGGCACATGGAAGTGGAGTTGAACGAGTTACAGATACTGAGGTGGATAGAGGGGTGTCGTGTCGGTGAGCACGAAGCAGTTTGGGCTACCCCAGGATGTGCCTCCACCATTCCCTTAGTACATGAGAGATGACGTGGAGAGGCTTATGCCTCTACCACAGTCGATAGTTCCGACAGGGTAGGAGGAGCAGGAAGTGGACCAATGGATTGATGATGTCGAAGTTACAGATAGATACAGGAAGTGGTGGCTAGGATACCTATGGGAAGCACCACTTAGGCCAGCGTAGCCAGAATTGGCTACCCTTATAGTTCATAGGGATACTTTATAGGGGCAAGTTGTCACTTTACAGGCCCAGATCACAGTATTACAGGGGCAGTTGTTAAGGTCTGAGGAACAGGTTGCCACATTAAAGGCAAAGGTGGTGGCTTTATAGGCCCATATAACATAGGGACAGGTACCCGCACAGTGTGGGAATGGAGACAAGGGACATGTATCCTCCCTACAAGTGCAAGTAGCAGGGTTGTAGGGCCAGTTGGCCACTGCACAGGTTCAGATTGTGACCTTATATGACCAGGTCACAGCATAAGCAACACCTCAAGCTTAGAGAAAGGGTCCCATGGTACAATTAGTAGCAGGATAGGGTCCCATGGTACAAAGAGGGGGGTAGGGTTCACAGGTACAGGAGACAAGGTCATCATTAGCAGGGTAGAACTCACAAGTTAATGTGAGACCAATGGCACCACCACAAATAGTGCCTATGGCCAGGTTCAGGGATTCCCTAAACGAGGCGCAGTACTATCAGAATCACCTAATGACTGCAGAGATAAATTTCCCCTCTTATGTTGAGTATAGAGCATAGTGAGCGATGAGCAAGAGGAATAGCTCTCTTACTCATAATTGAGAGAGCACAGGGGCCTGGCGAGCCTAGAGATAGGGTCATGGTGAGGAAATGGGCTCACGGAGGCTAGGCTCACCTACGGATCAGGAAGAGACTGGATCTAGACCTAGGAATGGAAGAGAGATGCCAATAGGGCACCGCATTGGAGTAGAGGAGGAGGAGACCAATGAGACTGACATGGGCATCATGTGGGGTGACTATTAGTCACCATATATGTCCAGGGTATGGATTTTTATAGGTTTTTTATATATACCAGCCTATGTGTTAAAGATAATGAGGATGTACATGATATTTTTTAAGTCTTTTGATTATTATACCGGCATGCGTGTCAAAGATGTTGAGACTATATATGAGAGGCACGTGTATTGATTTTGCTTCTATACACATATGTATGGACACACAGATTCTGATGATATATATAGATGGTGATATTTATGATATGATGTTGTACTTATGTTGTAAAATTTTCGTTGTTATATGTATATGGGTGAAAACCAAGTGGATTAGGCATGATGGAGTTAGGTCAGTTTAGCCATGATGGAGTCAGGTCAGTTTAGCCATGATGGAGTCAGGTCAGTGTAGACATGATAGAGTCATGTTTGTTTAGGCATGATGGAGTTAGGTCATTTAGGCATGGTGGAGTCATGTTTTTAATTTTGATTTAATGTCAAAGTTATCGGTAACATGGGAAATAAATGATGAGTTATATGTATGTTATGGTGTAAATTTCCAAAATATTTTATTTTATAGAAATGTGAAATGATTGATTGGATGTTTTTATGATGTGGTAACATGGTAGATATGTATGTTTGTATTAATTTCCCATTGTTGTAGAAAATGGAAACTAAGATAGAATATGAAATAGGAAAATGGGGGGAAATAGGTTAGGGTAAAGAGTGGCTGAGCTAACCTCCAAGGGCCCCATGCCCTAGGAGTGTTGCCTACATAGCCCTAGTGAAAAGGGGCCTCAAGATGATGTAGTTCTCCCATAAGTTGGGCAAGAATTAGAGGAATGAGTTGGGAGGTTTTAGGCATGATTGAGTCTAGGTCATAGGCATGGTTGATTCTTAGGTCATAGGTATGGTTGAGTCTTAGGCAATAGTGGAAAGCTTTGGTGTCGATAATCTGGTCCTGTGTAGGGTAATCAATAAGTAATGAAGAAGGTAAATGGTAAGAGGTGGTAAAAAATATGCTTAATTGATAAGAACACTATTGAGTCCACCATACCAAAGATGGGATTATGAGCAAAATAACCTAAAGGCGTTGCATAATAGACTTTATAAGGTTGAAGAAAGTCACATGATCACAAAATGTTGCAATCATAGTGAATCCCTTGAGCATACAATAAATTAGGGTGAAAAGGTAATGAGGTGAAAATGAGTGGTTTAGCGTAACTTAAAGTAGGACAACGTGTTTACCTGGAAAGAAATCCATGATCAAAAATAGGCAAGTCCATGAATTTTTTTTAGCATTTTCTTCTTTTGTTTTTGTTTTTGATAGATTGGTCAATGCGGGAGTTCTAGATGGGATGATTATATTATCTCATTGAGGTCTTCGTGAAGCTAATCGATGCAGGAAGCTTCTGAACATTTTCTTTTTCTTTTATAATGACTTGATATAGTTGTCCTTCAAGGGAGAAGTCTATTTATAGTGGCAATAGAAAGAGAAGAGATGTCCCTTTTGACAAAGTCATTTCATTGCTGGAAGTTTGACTCAAAGATTTGAATCCCATTTTACTTTTGGACGTTTAAGTGATGGACAAGACTATAAAGGAAGATTAGGTTCTTTCTTAGAAGACAAAACCATGGCACACATAGGCTAACTATGAAAGATATGGTTTCAAGTGATGAATGACCATATGATTCCATATTTGAAAAATACAAAAAGCATCCATGAGAATTATGCCATAAGTAAAGCCATGGTACTCATATTGAATATAAGGCTAAAAGGTGACGGGTAACCACATGATTCTTGTTTAGTCATTGATCCTCAAAATGGGTAACATGTAAGGTGAACGGAACTCAAGGGACGAGCAGTTAATAAAGAGAAGGTGATATAGGAATTTATTTCAACAATAACATGGTCTAAGATGCAAAGCATTAAAGGGCTCAAGTTTGGGTTTACCTTAAAGTGAAGATAAATGATTAACACCTGATCCATAGGCATTAATAACAAATATAGGGTCCAAGCTAATTAGGAGAAAATTTACCCCGCTTACTTTTCTCTTCTTTGGTTACATGTTGATTTTCCTTCATGACGAGGTCACCAACCTGGAAGGTTTGTTCATTGACACATTTTTCATAGGCACGTTTGATACATTTTTGGTAGATCTAAAGATGATCAAGAGCATTGAGACAATGATCATATAACAACTCAAGTTGTGTAAAATGGTCCTGGCAAAAGTCATCGTCGTTGAGCATGATTTATAGTGAGATGCAGAGAGATGGAATTTTTACTTTGAGAGGTACGACAGCCTCGGTACTGTAGACCAGAGAGAAAGGTGTGGCATCAGTCGAAGTGCAAATACTAGTGTGGTAAGCTCACAAGGTGAAAAGAATGTACATATGCCAATCCTTCCTAGTATCGTCAACTACTTTCATAAGATTTTGTTCAAGGTTTTATTGGTTGATTCTATTTGTCCATTTTTTATGGGTAATAAGTTGCGAGAAACTAAGTTGAATGCCAAAAGCGTCACACAAATTTTGTAGGGTTTAATTTTTAAATTACTTTCTGTTATCAGTGATGAGGCGGCGAGGGACACCAAAGTGAAAAATGATGTGATGGTTGATAAATTCACATATTTTCTCAATTTTGTATAAATGAGGGGAATGGATTCTACCCATTTAGTGTATTATTCAGTAGTGGTTATCATCCATTGATGACATTGTTAAGAATGAGGATTAATCTCTCCAACAAGATCCAAACCCCATTGAGAGAAAGGCTAAAGGTCTCATGTGACTTGTAAGGCATGACTAGGTGTGTGACAAATATTAGCATGTTACTAGCATTTCACACAACGTTTGACATAGTCACAACAGTCATGATATAGGGTTTTCCAATAATAGCATGGGTGAAGAATGCCCTTAGCGATAGCTAATCCATTAAAGTGTCCTCCACATATTCTGTCGTGAACTTCCTTGATGGTGTAAGGAATTTCAAAACTTGTAAGGCATCGTAAGAGAATACCATTGAAGTCGCACTTATAAAAGATACCACCCATGATGACATAACAAGAGAAAATTTTAAGAAAGGCACGTTGTCCATTACAAGTGAGATCAGGAGGTAGAATGGAAAGGGAAAGGTAGTCTGCAAAATGCTTATACCAAAGGTCATGTGGGTCAGGAGGAACGGTTCCAACGAAGTTGACATCTTGAGATAAATAAGAGGGTGATCACAACCTTTATATTATGATAAATATTTTGGAGTCGACAGGAAAAGTGGGTATCTGAGAAGCCAGGTAGGTCATGGTATCTGTAATTTTTTTAGTAGAACGTGAGATGGTTTGAAGTTCATAATGGTCAAAGGTAGTAAAAATTATGTCAACGTGACTTTTTTACTTTTGTAGTATTTCGTTACGAAACTAGTATATACCATTGACTATGTTTACAACCAGTTAGCAATCACCAAAGATATTAATTGATTTAACATCTAGGGAGATGGCGGTTTGAAGGCCTAATACGAGTGCTTCATATTCAGTGATGTTATTAGTGCAATCAAAATCTAGTTTGAAAGATAAAGGCATAGGTTCACCATCAAGAGGAATGAGGATAACACATGCACCGCCTCCACGCTGACATTTGGAACCATCAAAGAATAAGGTCATCTTGTAAGTGGTATAGTCCAAAGAGAGGGTAAGAATGGATTCATCCAGAAAATTAAAGTTAGAGAGATGAACTCTAGAAAGAGGTGTGTTTTCTAGTTGTTCAGCGATGGCTTGGCCTTTAAGAGACTTTTGATGGATGAATTTGAGTTCAAGGTCCACAAGAAGCATGAGCCAACATGCAACACGTTGATGCTGGTAGGGTTTGGCATACATGTAATGTAGGGGATCTGTGTTAGTGATGACAAAGGTTTAGTGTTTGAGTAGGTAATGACGAAGTTTACTGGCAACAAAAACTAAGGCTAAGAAAAGTTTTTTAGCATGGGTGTACCTAGTTTTGTAGTCCAAAAGGGTATGGCTTATGTAATAAACCACTTTCTCCTTGTGCTGCTCGTCATGATGAGTGAGCATGGAACCTAAGGAATGGTCATTAGCAGAAATGTATAATTAAAAAGGTTGGTTATCTTTAGGAGGAATGAGCACCAGTGGTTGAAGAAGGTAATGTTTTATGGCGTCAAAGGCTTTGTGGCATTCATGATCCCATTTTAATGAGACGTCTTTTTTTAGGAGATAATGAAATGGTTGGCAGCGGTCAGAAAGTTGTGAAATAAACCAATGAATAGATTGTAACTTACCTTGCAAACTTCAAATCTGATGAAGATTAGTAGGTGGAGGCATTTCAAGAATAATCTTTACTTTAGCAGGGTTAACTTCTATGCCATGCAAAGAAATGATGAAACTAAGGAGTTTTCCTGAAATCACCACAAAGACACACTTCTTAGGTTGAAGGAGAACACAATACTTGATAAGGTGGTTGAAAATGACCTTAAGGAATTTAAGGTGTTTGGCCCAATGTTTGGATTCAGAAAGAAGGTCATCCACGTAATCTTCCAATATGTGATGCATGATGTCATGGAAAATATAAGTCATGACTCACTAATATGTAGCACCAACATTTTTAAGGCAAAAAGGAATGACTCGATAGCAGAAGGTCCCCCAAGGAGTGATGAAGGAATTTTTGTGTTGATATTCTGGAGTGAGTAATATTTGATTATAACCCAAGAAACCATCCATGAGTGATAGCATCTCATGGCTGGCAGTGAGATCAACCAATTGGTCAATGCCTGGTCGAGGAAAGTCATCTTTGGGGAAAGCTAAGTTGAGGTCACGAAAGTCCATGAAAATGCAAAGTCCCCCTATCACTTTTGTGATAGGAACAATGTTAGAAATCCATTGGGGATAGTCAATGGGTAGGATAAAGGAAACTGAGAGAAGGAACTGAATTTCTTCTTTGACCAGAAGAGCAATGCGAGGATGCATTTTCCGTATCTTTTGTTTTATGGGTTTGGCATCAAGAATGGTAACAATATTGTGGACCAAAATGTTTGGGTCAATACCAGGCATATCAACATACGACCAAGAAAAAGTGTTGTTATGGTCCCGGAGGAAAGAAGTAAAAGCTTCTTATTTAACAACATCTAAATAATGGCCTATCTTTAGAATCTGTAGGCCATCCTAAGTGTTAATATTGATTTTTATAGTTGATTCATTCAACATGGTTTTCATCTCAGAAGGTAATGACTGGGGAATATAAAAATCTTCCACACTAAGGTATGTGAGTATAGACTCATCGTGTTGACATTGAACGACATCAATAGAAGGTGTATCGTCATCGATCATGTCAGGATATAGGAAGGGAAGAGAAGAGGGGGCCTCTTCATCGTGTTGATAAGTTAGAGGTCCCAAGGAAATCATGTTTACGAATTTTTTTTTTAGGAGGAATAGATCTGGGATCTACGGACTCCATGGGTGAAGGTGGTGATGTTGTTGAATGGGGTGGAGAAGGTTTATTTTCCTCAATGAGGTCGATGCGGGCCTTCTTGGAAGGTGGTGCGGAAAATCCAATTCCACTGTGATCATTATGTTTATGATTGGTACATGAAATGAAGGTATGGAGGCCTTGTTCATAACAACCGAAGCCAAAGAATTTCCATGTGTAGCGATGAAGGAAAGTGTGGATGAAGTAGTGGTTACTAAGAGATTGAAGGTCAGACGAAAAGGGTTGTGTTTGGGATGGAGGTTCAGGTGAATAAGTGGTTGTATCATGTCCCTCATACATTAGGTTAGTGCAAAGGTTGGGAGTACCATAAGGTAAAACCTCACCTATGCAGTAGTCATAACGATGGTGTTGGCACAGGTTTCCATACTCTTGTGGAGTGAGGAATGTCTTAATATTGTAGAGGCGATACTCCCCTAGAGTGAGGTGTTGAAAAACACATTCTAAGGGATCAGTAGTTGATATGTTGGTAGCGGGGATAGAAGAATAGCTAGGCAATTAGGTAGGAGGGGTATCAGTTGGTTGGGAAGTAGATGGGCCAACTGCAAAGGCTATGGCAATAGTAGGAATATAATAGTTAGGTGTGGGAGAGGTGGCAGAAGCATTGGTGGATGGGGTCATGGGTGAAGGAGAAGTGGGGGTAGTGGCAGATGCCTTGACTAGTACAATTACATCATTAGGTCGGTACAACATGTTATAAGTTTTGAATGATGATGGGTCGACGGGGATGGTATATTTATGCCCTTCATGTTCAAATTTTACACAACGGTGTAATGTTGAAGGGACACAACCCATGATGCAAGTCCAAGGTCTGTCAAGCAATAAGTTAAACTATAAATATCCCTTTAAAACATAGAATAGTTCTAGGATAGTGTGAGGACCCACACGAATGTGGAGCATGATGGTGCCAAGGGTGGAGGTGATGGCATTGTTAAAGGAGCACAACATAACTGGGTTATTATAAATACAATTAGAAGGGATATGTATTTGATTGTACACGTGGGAGGTGATAATGTTAATGTTAGCACTACCATCGATCATGACACATCACACGTGTATGTTATCGATATAAACGAAAATAAAAAGGGTGGGATCAGGATCATCTAACTAGAGAGGCACAATCTCCTCCTTAGAGAAACTGAGGGTGGTGACTTGATTAGTAGGCATGGGGGTAGAAGAGGGAAATGATTTGGTAAGCAAGGCCACGTGATGAGGGGTGATAATGAAGGCCACTGGTGTGGGATCATTGGGTAAAACTTCAATGGATTGCAAAACCTCCATAAGGGATTTTCTATGAGATTCAAAAGTTTAGACGAGATCTTACAAATACAAGTTTAGAGGGGACTGATGTAATTGTTTTATCATTGTGTGATGGGTGACCTCATCAGAGATAGGGTATGTGGGTCCCCGAATGGTGATTTTGGGCATGGGTGCAGAAGGTATACTGGGCACGGGGGTGGTTGATGGGCTAGTTACTTTCTCTTATCCTTTGTCTTTTTGGGCACGGGTGGAAACTTGAACCATGTTAATATGAGGGGAGGCGGTAAATGGAGAAGGTGTAGGATGAGTAGTGTAACAGAATGATGGGAAAAAACCCACCCAGTGGGAAAAGCCTTGTGAAGTGAGTTGGGCACATCGACATTTGGGTGGTGGTTTGGCCAACTCTCTGATACAGACCATGTTGATCTTGAATTTTGGAAGTGGAAAAAAAGGTTGTGGGGGTTGAGATGTGGGTCATTGAAGAAGTAAGGGATTATTATGTCTTATGACAGGTGAAAGTGGAACATGGTCCTCATTAAGAAGGTCATCATTCGCAAAAAAATTTGAGGAGAAAAAAGTTGGAGAAGAATGGTTTTTAGAGCCTTACAATTTTCTACATCATGTCCTAGCACACGATGATAGTCACAAATCTTGGTTTCATCAAACCATTTTGGTTTTGGTTTGAGAGCATCGTAAGGTTAAAGCGGTGGTAATGTGATGACGGAAATCTTTAAGAGATTGGTTAGAATGTTGGTGTAGGATCTTGCTAACGGATCAAAATGGGAAGTGAGTGTGGGTTTGGTTAAAGGTTTGGATGATCATGAGGAAAGAGGCTTTATATGAGGGGGAATGGGTTGTCCCACTCATTTGGTAAGTGGTATTGTCTTAGGTTTTGATGGCATTCACTTGGGCAAATGTGTGGTAGAAGAGCTAGCGATGGAAGGTTTTGTTGGTGTAACTACCTTATTGGCAGGTAATGAGTTCTTATATTTGGGTTGCACCTTCTTGGGTAAAGGTGTCACAAGAGTATGGAATGTAGAGGGAAAAGGAGCTGGTGGAAGAGGACAGGTTACTCATGGATACAACTGAGTTGCAGTGGAAGTGATTATAGAGGTTGGGTGGACGGTATGGTTTGAAGTCGTATAGGAAAAGTTGGGGTTATAGTAACTAGTGGAGGTATAGGTGGTAAGATGTGCACGGGTGAGGGTGAGGGTGTTTGTTGTGTGGGTAAATGAGGTGTAATAAAGGATCATGATGCAATA
Source organism: Taxus chinensis (assembly GCA_019776745.2). Classification (NCBI taxonomy): domain Eukaryota; kingdom Viridiplantae; phylum Streptophyta; class Pinopsida; order Cupressales; family Taxaceae; genus Taxus; species Taxus chinensis. The sequence goes on along the minus strand of CM034155.1, from coordinate 324,470,215 downwards.
GTAGGTTTTTTAGCATTTGACCGGCCTTGGGTAGGAGACTGTTTGGTTAGGGTTGATAGATAGGGCCCTAGGATGGATGGAAGAGGTGAAGGTGACAAAGGTGTGGTAGGAGATAATAGTGTATGCAGCCTAGAAGGTTGGGTCTTCCTTTTAGGTAGAGGAATAATGTTGGTGCGGGTTTGGGAATATTTTGCTAAGTCTAATTTGACAGGTGGGTGAGTAAGGATTGATTTCAGCATGAGACCCAACGTAGTGATGGGTCTAGATATAGATGAAGATATAGGTGTGGGTAGGATTTTAGGTTTTTGAATGGTTTTAGTTGTGGGTAAAGGTTTGGATGTAGGTAGAGCTGATGAAGAAGAATTTGTTTTAATAGGCATGGTGAATGTCGAGCTAGTTGTTGGAAATACGTTTGGGTAGATCGTGGAATTATCCTCAAGAAACATTTGTATTTGAGTCAGAAAGGCGAGATGAAGACGTTCCCAAAGCATGGAATTATCAACATAATCCAACTGATAGGACAACTATGAAAATGGGATTGTTGTAGAAGAAGATGGAGTTGGTTTGGTGGAAATCCCTGTAAAATATGTCTGTGAGATAGGGAATTGACTAGCATTGGACTCTGTGGGAAAAAGAGTTGAGATCATATCAGTGGGGTCCTGGGCTACTGAGGGATACCCGTCCCCAATAGGTAGTGGCATATCTGACGATTCTCCCATGGGTAAGAGATATGGTACCTGGGGTGAGGTCGACTTCTCCCTGGGTGGAGGAGAAGTCGATGATGATTCTCTTATGAATAGGAGAATTAAAAGTGTTGACTTTTTGTTAGGTTGGGAGGTAGACAATGAAATGGCATCAAGAAAGCATTGATTCCTCCATGAGAGCAGGGGGGAGATAAAGGGGACTCCCATGGGGGTGGAGTAGAAGAGGTATGTTCCTCTTTGGGTGAAGGAGTAGAAGAGGTATGCTCCTCTGTGGGTAGAGGAGCTCGTACCATAATTTCCTTAATCGACGAAATAGGTGGAATTTGAGGAATAGCCGGTATGAAATCAAAAAGCGCGTGGGCTTCACAAAAATTATTGTTGCTGGATGAAGTTTCACTATTTTTATTAGGAAAAAAATTATGGTTAGGGAACGGATTTTTAAAGATTTGAAAATTTTGATTTGCTGGCGTATTCGGGTTGTCCACAACGAGGTCTCTATTATCTATCATCTCTTGAACAATGTTCTTAAAAGTGATGCATTTACCATCACTATGGCCTTTGACGCGATGGTAATTATAGTACTCATGCTCCTTATACCATGTGGGCATAGGACGAGTAGGATGAAAACCAATATGAGGTTTTATGGGAGGAAGTGTAATGGCTCCAGCTTTAAGAATATTTTCCAATACTAAAGAATAGGGCTCTCTAATTGATGTGTACTTCTACTGCTCCGACCAGAACTGAAAGGGATGGACAAAGGAAAGATTGGAAGAAGGATGGGCTTGATTAGAGGGATGAGATGGACCTACTTTGAGAACTACTATGTTGGAGATCATTTAGCTTTTGAATAATTATTTTGGGGCTTTGAAGATGAAGAAGAATAATTTGGTTTGAATAGGGCGTTCTTGTTTCATAATTGGATTTTCTTTTGTTTGATGGTGCAAATTTCCATCTTTCATGCCATGGTGAATGTTTCGTCAAAGGTTCATAACATTTTTACTTACAGAGTTGGTGAGATGTGTCCAGCATAAGCTCTAGTGAATAACTCATTAAGTTCATTTGGAGGTAACTGGAATGTCAATTGGTTGATAAGACTCCGCCAACGAGAGATGAAATTTGTGATAGAATCATCTTCATACTGTCGTGTTGAATATAGGTTGGTCATGGTGACCTTCTTGACTATATTGATTGAGAAGTAGTCTAGGAATGCTTGAGCCACTGAGTAGATGGAATGTCTACGTAAACTAGTGTACCAATCTAATGCAGGTCTTGTTAGGGACATGAGAAATGTTCGTAAGAGAAAAGCATCATCATGGGAAATCAAATAGCACCCATGCTTGAATGACCACAAGTGCTGTTACAGGTCCTCTTTACTGTTGAAATGATTGAACTTGGGCATTTCCTAATGTATAGGATATGAGTGAATAGGAATGGATGGATGAATAATCTCATTACATATTTTTTCATAGGTCAAGGAGTTACAAGATCAGGAAACTGATGCTTCTAATTTCTACCTCTTTTCCATCATCATCCTAATGAGGTCATTAGTGGGTTGTGAGGAATGGGTGCCTCCCGCAGTAAAGGAAGGTTGATGATGGGTGTATGATTTGGATGGAATCCTAGTACATGAGGGTGTGGAATATGAAAACTGTGAAGGGGGTATAGATACAGGTGGAATGTACCCTAAATAGGTGACAGAAAAAATAGGGGGCTACTAATAATGCATGTAAATAGGTGGGGTGGTCGTGATGACTCTCGTGGTAATGAGTGGTAGAGACTAAAGGATATAAAGAACCAAATTTTTGAAAGGGGTGTGGGTTTCAGACACTATAGGTGGTTGTGATGTAACTGGTACATACGAATAAAAGGGGGCACATAGAGCTATGCTCAAGGTATTTGGTGAAGGGACAGTTGACACAACGAGTGCGATAGACATCATTAGGGCAGAAGTTATGGTAAAGGTGGACCCTAACTAAGAAACCATAGGGGGTAATATAGATAATGACAGCATCGAGCTAGTGGTAGCTGACGCGGAAGTGGGTGTGAGGGTAGGAGGGATAGATACAGGCATGCCATATATTAACTATCCTGAGGAGTCCCAGGTAGATGAGTGGGAGAGATAGTATTGTAAGGCCATGAGATTATGATAAAGGAATCTTGCAAACTCCTCATCTCAGGTAGCAATGGGGATAAGCTAAGTTTGATCCATAGGTGACAGGATGGATGGCGACGATGGACTAGGTAGGATTGGTTGGTGGTTGGAGTGAAATACAAGGGTGCTAGTTTGGTTGTGAGTCAGCACCATGTGAATTATTATTGACCTAGTAAGACTGTATTCTGTAAATGACACAGAAAACAATAGAAGTAGAGAAGGACAAATTCTGGGGGGTAAATCTGGTCAGTGTTTTGATTAAAAATAAAACATAGAAATCGATGATGGTCATAATGACCAATGATGGTTACAGGGGAACTGACGAAGGCTATGATAACCGATACTGGCCACTGTGGAAAGTGCCTATTTCAAAAAATAAAATAGAATTGATGAATATGAACTGGGAAAGTTATACCTGACAAAGATATCAGAAAGTTAGGGGATATGATGGTGTCTTAAAGACCAAAAGTAGAGAAGAAATAGGTGATGAAGGATGTTTGAGGTAAAATAACCAAAAGATCTAGAATCTGAAACTGATTAAGTCAACCGACTATGGTTAGATGTAAACTGATGACGGTCACTGGACCAACATCGGCTACTGTGAAATTAGAATAAATGAAGAAAATGGATGTTTGTGACTTTAAAATAGACAAAGAATCAACCTAAAAATCTTGAGAATGACTAGATAAGGTCCTGAAACACTTAGAAATAACCAAAATACTCCAGCTATGATGGGGAGTGCAAAAGGAAGAATAAAAATGGAGAATCATAACTCACACCTCAAAACACAAGTCAAGAACAAAGCTAAGAAAAACATGTAATCCTAAAAGTGAATTTATGTTTGTTTTAGCTTATGCTATTAAGACTGACTTGTGAATTTAAAATAGATTTTTTGGTTGGGAAGGCGTCCTATGAAGAAGGAAATCCAAAGGTGAGGTTTCAGGTTATGTTATGGTAGCAGTGGTCCTTTCTCTAAGGTGATGACTAGAAAGAAATAACCAGCTGGGCACCCACTATTAATCCTCTGATCGTGTGATCATTGACAGCTTCTTCTGGGTTGGATGTTGTTTAAGAAGATGTGTAAATTCAAATTTGTGTAGTTTGGCAAAGAGAGAGAAGAAAGAAATGTGCTTTCTATGGTTCAATTATGTCAACCATCAACCGGGCATGACTTCCAGCATATAGGTTGCCCTCATTCTTAAATGTGAGCTAATAATGCAGCATACAAGGATAAAATGCAACAAATTTTATAACCCAAATTGACAATTATATTCGATGAAGTGAATGATGAATAGTTCAAGAACATGATCTTTCACTACTATGAAAATGCAAGAAGGAAGAATTGGTTCATTTTAAGCACCAAATGACAAATGTCATTTTAGACAAGTAGAAGAAAAGAATATTACCAAGGAGAAGATTAAATGTGTATTTTTCAAAAGGAAAGAAACACACAAAATAATTTCCCTATATGAAGAAAATGCAATGAACCCAAGAGAGGGTCCCACCGGGCATGCCAAAATGTTTCGTCGAATAGTGATGTGTACATAAGAGTAAAAAAAATAAGGTAAGGGTGAGGAGGAATACATGTGAATGAAGGTGGAAGGTAGAGTACGCACGTTCTAATTTCCCAATCTAATGTTGATTGTGAGAAATTCCTTTTTGCTAGGAGGAACTACCTGTGAATACAAAAAAGACCACAAAAGGAATATTAAACAATATATGTCAGTGGACTATCTAACGTATGCTAGATCCGGGAAGTGTGATACTTCCTAGATGGTTTTCAATCCACTTTTTAAACAAACTTAAAGGAAGAAATGATTTAAACCAATAATGTCCTATTGTACTTGAAATAATTTAGGTGTCTCATTCAAGTATAATAAACCAATCTAATCTAACTGGCTAGGTTATGATCAGATCTAGAATTCAAATAGGTAGATAAGGTGGTCAGGACAGGTCAGGGTCAAGCTTTAGGTGATTTGGGTTGTTTGGGCGAAAGGTATGAGGTTCTTGTTATTGGTAGATTTATAAGACATAGAGACCAACGCCGGTCTAGTTGACCGATGCTAGTTAAGAGGAGACTGACGATGGTTTGGTTTAACCGGTGTCAGTAGGGTCAGGCTAATAGAAACTCATTGAATTTGGATTTTGATGATTCTCTAGGATTTCCCTGGGAATGGAAAGATAATGGTGATGTAGATGAAAGTGTTGGGAATAGTTAGAGATGTCTAGAGTATAGTATGGGAGGCTGGGAGGTTGTAGGTGGTTAGGTAAAGGATTGGCAGGAGGAGGGAGAGATGATGGGATGCAAAGGATATTAGGACTTTTAAACAGAGATGAAGAAATTGATCTCACTAAGTATGGAAAGATATATATTTAAATGTACTTACTGGTTTTTGGAGACATAGTGCTTGGATGGAGGTGATGGTTGATCCATGGAAATGGTGGCCAATACCATGCTTTTGCTTCCCAGAATGTTACCATAAATATTTTCCTTTCAGATCAATGCTTAGTTGTTGGTTCCAGATTTCTGGATGTGCAGGAGTGCTCTGGTGCGTGCTTACATACAGATCTATCTTCTCCAAAACTCCAAGTAATTCTTCCAACCTCTCAAAAAAGGTTACCAAAGTGAATATATGGTAACCAACGATAGTTTAGGGTGATCGACATCGATTTCGGGTGTATCAATGTCGCTTAAGGTGGGAAATCCTAGGTTTGCTAAAAATGATAGACCTTGGCAATATTTTTGGCCATCTCTGCTCATTATCCTGGATCAAAACGAAATGTTGCACTTAGATAAGTAGGAATGCAGTTATAGGGAGAATAGGCATGTGATTTTATGGTTGAACTAAGTCTTAGTTTATTAAGGTAGGTAGGACTAAGTCTTAGTTAGCTATGGTAAGTGGATATTGAGTCCTAGTAAAAAGGAGACATGCGAAGAATAGGTTTATGATGAGGTGTCTCGGTGATGTGGTGGGGGTGAGGTGTTTAGGTGAGGTGGAAATTAGTTTAATTAAGTTAATTAAATAATGAATATTTTGGGAGTGGGTATTAATTTAATTGTAGGTAATTAAATTAATATACAAGTGGGGTAAAGTGGGAGTGTGACCCAAATTTTGTGTCTACAGGATTTCTCCAAGTCTTTCAGTTATTCTTGCAACTGTTCCATACTTATGTACTGAAAATAATACTTTGGTACTTCTTCACTTTTAGATGCCTCAACTTGGCATTGTTCCACTATGGCTTGTGTACCTACAAACACCCACTCTGAGAAACAATTAGAAGAAATATTTTGAGACCTCTTGGCCTCCCTAGATACCTCCTCCTTCTTTGGCGCCTCTTCTTTTTCTTGTTGCATTTCTTGCAAATTTCATCTTGGTTTCTCTATAGGCAACTCCTCATGTTGCTCTTCTCCTAGCAACATCTCTTCTCTCTAATTCTTCTTCTTCCACTCAACTTTTGTCTTTCTTCTGCTCACAATTTCATGTATGGGCCATCTAAAAACCTTCATCATGTAAAGTTTACATCCATGCAATTTGAAAATTTCACTCTCTTCCACCTATTTCATTATCCTTTAAAATTCCTTTCTAATGGACTAAATATCTTCTTGAGCTTAACCTGCCTCTGCTTCTCACTCTTTATTTGTGTCCTTGAAGCCATCTCTACAAACAACCTTACAAATTGCATAATAATGATTAGACAAATTTAAATGCTTTCAAATATCCTCTAAACAAAGCATAGCTTTGATACCAAACTAGTGTAGGGGATATTACTCAAATTAAACTTTATCTATCTTTTCTTAATGTTTACCACACAAATGTTGTTTCACAAGACCAAGGCCTCAAACTTTCTCTAGAAGACTCACAACACCAAACCCTATTTGAGGATCACCTAAATTAGGTTCTATAACATCACTACTATACCTTGACCTATGCTTCTCCACATTTTAGGTCCATTAAGACCTAGTACATATTCACATATGAAGAAAAAAATAGAAGGCTTCCCAAATATCATTTGATCAGAGGTGATCACTTTTTCAATGTCTTCCCAATATGTAAGTCTCCTATAAATCACATGAAAGACCGGTTTATGTTATAAATGTCATTCATGGCTTTTCAACATGCATACCTTTTGGGTTGTCTTAGTTACACTATACCTCATAAGGAGTTCTTCTTGTAATGCATTCATGAGACTATTCATATTGGATTGAACATGTTGAAGACATCAAAACAAAGCTCCAGGCTCCCTTGGTGATTAGTCAATCATTGGTCTTCAATGTTGATTATTAAACTCTTCCCTAAACTCTCTGTAGCCTTTCTAGGCCCATGCATACTCAATTCAAGACCATGTATGTACTTACAATTTTTTCATGGTCTAATATCATGCTCTCTAGACTTCCTCCATTATGATCAAGGTGTCTAAGGTGATTAATATATTTTTCAAATGCTAAATTTGGTCAATTCACCTTATTTTACTCTATCACTGTGAATTATACAGGATTTTACTAGTTCTTGTAGTCACTTTCTACTCAAATGAAGGAAAATGGATTAAGACTCCTCCTAGAATCATCAAAAAATACCAATCACACATGGGTGGCGTCCTTCAACCTTCATGTAATGGTTCTTCCTTCCATTATGCCCAACTCCCTTTATGGCAGTCCTCCTTTTGTGATCTAGTATATTATATTAGTTTTACAGTCAAAATTTCATGAAAATGATGGAAAATTCTTCTTTTAAAAACCACAAAGGTCCTTAAACATATTGAATACACTACCTTCCACCTCTCATATCAATCTAGATTCATGAAAGTCTACCATTTTGTTATATACATGTGACTGTAACCTGTTTTGAAGAGCTTGAAAATACATTCAATGAGATATTCAACTACACACAATCAATCTCCATAAGATTTTGGGATATTGTAATCCATGCCAAGATAGAGAGATTTTTCAAATTATAGATAATTTCATTGGTCTAGTAAAAATATATCAAGAGCCATAGTTTAGGCCCGAGAGGTAACAATTTACAATAACATTTATATTAAGCATTTTCAAAACTTACAAAACTCATGCATCCATTCCTTATCATCTGTAGAAGCTCTTCATCTTAACAGTCATGAAAATTTGATCATCTAAGTGTCATTAACGGTTTTTATATCACTGTACAAAAAGAGGTTTCATCACAATCCATTAAAATCTTACATAATTCCTTCAAACAAATATGTAGTTACATTTCAAATCATCATTCATGCTATAATATTCATTACTCAGTCTCAATAACATCTTCTCTTCTCAATTACATTCGAAAACACCTATGAATAGGTGGAAATTCTTTAAGTAAAGACTCCTAACAAGATCCTAAACTAACTCCTGAACTGGCTCAACAACTTCAACAACCTTATCAACATATAAATCAAGTAGATATCATCTAAATAAACCCTTATAGTCCTTACAAAACATATATTACATGATGACATGGCTTAACAACTCTATTTCCAAGTCAAAGTCACCTTACAACTTTCTTACAAGCCCATATTGACCTTTTACAAACATGATTACTCTATTTACAAACACTTATTAACCTTGTACAACACATTTAACTCTAACACACCTAGGAAAACATGTTTATTGGTCTCATATGACCTTATTAGGCTTTGTACTTGATTCTCCTGCATCATATAGATGTGCTTAGAGGGAAAAATTTACTTATGGTAGCATGAGAGAGAGACAAATGTACTTTTGAGGGAATCATCTATTTATAAGAATTCCGACTCCATGAGTAGAGTTTTTTTTACCCCATATATATATATTTGATTGAAAGTCCTGGAGAACACTATAAAAAATTATAGGACTCTTTTATGAATGCAAAAAACATAGCACGAAAAGGTTAGCTATGAAATAGGGGTTTCAAGTGATGAACAACCATGGGATTCCATCCTAAGAAGGATGAAAATTATCCATGAGAATCATGTCATGAGTAGATTCATGGTACTCATGTTTAAGACAAGGTTGAATGGTGACGGAGAATCAAACAATTCTAGTTTATTCATTGATCCTTAAAACAAGTTGGTGGAAGGAGAGGTTCGCTCAATGAAAGAGTCTATAAATGACATAAAGTGATGTAGTACTTTATTCAATAGTTGAACGGTTAAATATGTAAAGCATTAAGGGGCTCAATCTAAGGTTTACCTTCAAGAGAAGATAAACAATCAACACCTGATCTATAGGTATGAGTGATGATATAAGTTCCAATCTAATTAGGAGCAAACTTACCTCATTTAATTTTTTTAGATTTTGTTACATGTTGATTTTCCTTTAGGACAAGGTCACCAATCTTGAAGGTTCTTTCGTGAACACATTTTTCATAGGCAAGCTTGATGTGCTTTTGGTAGATTTGAAGGTGTTCTAGAGAATTTAAACAACATTCGTCTAATAACTAAAGTTGTGCCAAACATTCTTGGCAGAAATCGTCATCGGAGAGCATATCTTTGAGTGATATATGAAGAGATGGAATTTGGACTTTGAGAGGTAAAATGGATTTTGTACCATAGACCAAAGACAAATGTGTGGCAGTGGTAGAGGTGGGATTGTTGGTGTGATAGGCCCATAAGGCAAAAGTAATGTGTGTGTGTGTGTCAATCCTTACTAGTATTATCAACCACCTTCATAATAATTTTGTTGAGGGTTTTTTTATTTGATTCATCTTGACCATTTGTTTGAGGATAATATGGTGAAGAGAAACTGAGTTATATACCAAAGTTGTAACACAATTTGCATAAGATTTTATTTTTTAATTGATTTTGATTATCAATGATGAGGAAATGAGGAACACCAAAACAAAAAATGATGTCATGGTTGAAGAATTCACATATTTTCTTGGCTTTGATAGAAATGAGAGGGACAGATTCCACCCATTTAGTGTAGTATTCAATTGTTGTGAAAATCTATTGATGACATTGAGAAGAATGAGGGTTTATCCCTCCAACGAGTTCCAAACCCCATTGAGAGAAGGGCCAAAATTCTCTATCAACTTGTAAGGCATGACTTGGGGTGTGGTGAAGATTAGTGTGTTATTGACACTTCACACAACATTTTCCGTATTCACAGTAGTCTTTGTTAAGGGTTGGCTAGTGATGAGTAAATTATTTGGATTATTTATATCATTCATATTATTGATAATTTGTCATTTAAACATGATTTTATAATGCATGGGGATGCTTTGTATAGGTATATCTTATTGAGTTTAATGCATTTTCTTTATTTTCCTCATGCAACCTGATTAACCATATAACTTCCTAATAATTACCTTCGTGAGAGAAATGTGGTCATGTGTGCAGGAAAATAATGAACATTTATTGCCAATGGAATTAAGGAGACCCGAGTTTGGAGTTGGAGTGGAGAAGTGGAAGAATTTTTCCATCTATCGGCCTATAAGTATGGGTTTTATTTCTAACAGTCTTATAGGAATTTATGAGTATTAATAAATATTGTTAGTGAAATACATTAGTTTTGATAATTTTGGCGCATTATGTAACCACCTGTGTCTATATAAAGACACCTCCTTGAAGAATAATGTAGTAGTTGGTAATAGTTATAATCTGTGATATAGCTTGTTGCATTTAGTACTTTTCCTTTCCATAATGAATACTTCATGGAGCTTATTTGAATTAATATAAGGAGATATCATTTTGAGAATCTTGAGTTGTTAAGATTTCCATTGTCCTAAGGAAGAGAAAAGGCCCACTCAACTAAGGAGACAAGAGGTTGTCTACATTTACGTACGCATATGGTTTTTTGATAAGTCATAATCACTCAGTTCCTTTACTGTAATTTCTATTTCAGTGTGTTTCATTTAATTCCTGTTTAACTATGTTCATTATCCTTATTGAAATTCCCATTCAAAATTTTTATTTCCTCTTATGCAAATTCTAGTTAGCATGTGCTTTTACTTTTACTGCAAGTTTTAATTATGAGTGTTCAATTTCAATTTTTTTCTTTCAATTCTACGTCTACATTTCCATTTGAGTTAGAAGTACAAATTTCAAAATTCCTTTTATCATAGTAACTTAATTCCATAGATTTACATTGATTTTTTGTAGATTAGTAGCAAATTCAGAAAGATCTAACAGAAACCCCCCAAGAGTGTAACTGGATACATAGGGCTTCATTGCATACATCCTGGGACACAACCCTACTTATATAGTGACACTAGTAGATCAATCTATTAGTTAAATGATTGGAAGAATACATCGACCCATCATTTTTGACATCATTTCTGGGGATGCCATAAGCACATGCCATTTTTTCACTTTATATGCTATTGGTGTTTATGGAGTTCATCCATGGAACTAGTAGAAGTCATATGCTTTATTTACATAACCAACCTTGATGCATAGGCCATAAAACAATCAAAGGGTTTTATACCACGCAACATCCAACAAATATCTCCAAATAGACTACACATAAGAAACATTGAGAGTGACACTAAATCCAATCCAATACCTAGAATCCCTTCTGAAAAAATTGCATCATTCTATTTGGAACCAGAACAACATTCAGAAATGGGAGACAATAGGAATAATGAGAACTACCCCTTGGGTAGAACCTTTTCTTATCCCATTTTCCTTGATGAAGATGAACATGCACCTATGAAAAATATCTCACCATCCATCCTCCCTATATTCTAAGGCATGTTGTCTGTAGAAGATGGCAATCAGTTCTTGTTTGAATTCGAAGTTCTTTTCCATACATATGAATATAGAACAAACAATCAAAAAGTCAAACTCTTTCTTTCCACTCTCAAAGACTCTGCTATGAGATGGTTCATGGGATTTTCCTCTAACTCCATTCATTCTTGGAAGGGTATGGCGATAGCCTTTTTGGATAAATACCAAGACTATTGTAAGGGAAGGGATAGGAATGAAGATTTCTTCCAGATAAATCAAAAATAAGATGAAAACCTAGAGAATTATCTGGATAGATTTATATTTATCCATTTTATGAGTGGTTATGAGTTACATGCAAAAATTACTAAGACAGTTTTCCTTAAAGGAATTGATGAGGAAACCAAGGATTCCCTCCATCTTATGGGAGGAGGTGATGTGCACAAACATAGTATAGAAAAAATCATTGATCTATTCGGAATTTACTCTAGAACACTAAGAGGTATATGAAAATGAAAAACATCCAAGCTTACCCTAGGAACCTCTGAACTTCTGGAGGAAATGGCCAACATCAAAACAGAAATATTGTCACAATTGACATCAACCATTAATGAGCTAAAATCCAAAACTAGTGTTGTAAAATAACCATTGGATATACATTTCCCTAAAGGCTGAAAGAGATATCCCCTGAGAGAGTGTCCTTTGGGTATCATAGACAAGTGTTTGATCCGTGATGCTGCTAACCACGATACTAAGCATTGCACTTTCTTACCTCAGTTGAAAGGAGGATTGAATGTTATCTCTCACACTGATGTAGAGGTAAAATTTGTTCAAAGGCCAAATAATCATGTTTTGTATACTCCTCGGCTTGTTTAAAATCCCTGGAGAATTTCATGGCCCAGTCAAGTTCCTCAGCCTACTTTGGGACAACCTGAATGGACACCACCAAATTGGATGGCTTACCCACATCCACCACCATGGATGAGTCCCTACAATCAGCACGGTTAGACATCACTAGCCCATGCAAATCCATGGCAAACCCAATAGTGGGTACCTCAACAAAATCCTAAGCAAAACCAAAAGTGGGTACCTCGACAGAATCCTAACCAAAACCATCAATGGACATCACAACAAAATACTAATCAACAGATGAGGTTCCAGAGACCACAACAAGCTTTAATTCCCCCACCACAAAACTATCAACAACATGGAAAATCATCACAAACACAACTTCCAGCCTAGCCTGTAAAAAACCCTAAAAATCAGTAGAGAGCTTCAATTAATGAAGTAGAATAGAGTGATACAATGCAAGTTAATACTATCGGTAGTTTGCAACTAAGGTCTAGGAATATATTGAATCCTCCTATTTTTATCACAAAAATACCTGTAGAAAATGATAATAAGAGACACTTAAGGACAATGAAGAAATTACACATACTCCACAAACACAAGATACTAGGAATGGTCAAGGAAAGAATCAACATGTTCATACAGCTCATTTTCCTAAATGATTACAAGAAACTCAAACTGCAGATGAAACAATGCTAGTTCAAGATTTGAAAAAGGTGAACATTGAGGTCCCACTTCTGAGAGAAATAAGGGATATTCCTAAATTAAACCAACCATTAGAAATGAGTGTATAAAGACATCAGGAAGGAAGAAGAAATACCCAAAAAAATTCAAGGTGGAAGGGAATTTAGGTGATCTTGTTGCTGGAAAACTTATTTCACCAAAATACGAGGATACTGGGAGTCCATTCATTACTATTTTTATAAATGATCAGTCAATATCTAATGTTTTGGTGGACAATCTATTGTTTAATATATTGTCCTTAACATGATTACAACCTACCAATATTGTTCTTCAATTAGCATATCAATCTATTAATTGACCAGATGGTATGGTTGAGGATATCATGGTCACTATTGAATCCTGGGAGTATCTCGTCAATTTTATGATATTACAACCTAAATCTCAAAAATTGGGATATCTAGTCATCTTAGGAAGACCCCGGTTGGCTATTGTTGTTACATATATTGACTGTAGGTCAGGAAAAATTACCATTTTAAATGGGAAAAAATCCAAGCATATTTCACTGCATCCTCTTGCCCAACCCTATGTGTATGATTATGAACATGCATGGGTAGATTCTTATGATACTAACTCTCTGAGTCCTTATTATCTCACCACCATTGTAGTAAAAAATAACATGATATAAATTTTTGAGTCATACACATTGCTTGATGAAGAGGGCTCTATGGCTAGGAAAATCAACATTGTGGCTAGGGAAATTGGAACTAAGGATACATAACCATTTTTTCTGAGGAAATTTGATATTATTACCTTGGTAAGTGACATTTCTAATAAATATTGTAAGGAAATCTATGCTTATAATGTAGAATGCACAATCACTGATTTCTATTGTCCTTTAACCAAGATTTTGTCTCTTGATAATGTAACTATTTTTCACATGCTTCAGCCTCATTTTTGTCCCTTGAATTCTTTAATCACTAATGCAAAGATCACTATTTTGAAAGATACCAAGCAAGTGAATGTTGACATAGGAAAAGAACTGGCCATTGGTAATAATTTAGAGGCCAGCCAACAAGCTAGGCATTTCAAAATTTTGAGGAAACATTCCAAAGATTTTGTTTGGGATTATACTGACATGAAGTGAATTTATGCTAGTATCTAAACTCGCCATGTCTACACTGAGGATGTTAAACCCATAAGACAGCCACAATGAAGAATGAATCCAGCACTCAGAGACAGTAAAAAATGAGATAGAAAAATTGCTGAAGGTAGGATTCTTCTATCCTATATCTAATAGTCAATGGGTATCGCCATTAGTTATAGTTCCCAAGAAAAATGGTAAATGGAGGATTTGTGTAGACTATATGGAACTTAATACAGTCACCAAGAAATATTACTTTCCCCTGCCTTTTATTTATCAGTTTCTGGATAATCTGTCATCACCAATCTGACACTATGATAATTCTCCACCAGGAACTCCTCGTGTTATGATTATTTACTAATGCACAACTTTTAGTTTGTTGGATGTAATCTGGAAACACAACAACAAACGTAACATAAGAATATCATAGACTATGATATGAAGGAATGATGAAAAATCTGAAATATAAGTGTAAATTATAATATCAACATGAAATTGTTACAATCTCAACCATGAGGTACTTCAAGTGTTACTAACTTCACTTGCCTTCCAACAATAACTATGGGAGAAACTTCACAATTACACCTCTCAATGTCTTCTTTAACACACCTTTTAAATGATGGATTCCTTTACACACTTACTCATACAATATTTCTCACTACTTCCTTCTATGCTAAATGAGGGGGGTGGCCTCTTTATTTATAGAAATTTCAGGCTTATCCACCTTATCTCTAAGATAGGATAAGAAATCTACTCTAACGAATCATATTCCATACCTTAACTCTTATCTTTACATGTAAGCTTATCTTTTAAGATAAGATAAACCTTATCATTTCACATGGGTTCCACCTTTTTAGAATTTTTACAAATAAAATACACAAAATATTTATGACATCACTCCTTGTCCTTATTACTAATACTAATTCCTAATCATGTAGACCCTACTTCTCTACTTACCCTAGCTTTGACATTTTAATATTACTGAACCACTTACAAAAAATATTTACTTTTTACCACAACATTCCTATTGTACCTTGACTGTTACCGTACTATACATTATTGGTGGCATCGTATCAGCAGCACCGTTATCTTCTATTGGACCTATTCCTCATACACATATTAATGAAATAGAAATTACGAAGGAAAATTTTAGTGTCAACAAATCTCGTAGGTAAGAAATATTTTTCCTTCTTGGATGGGTTTACTAGGTATAACAAAATATGTATTGCACCTGTTGACCAGGATAAAACCACCTATTGAACTATAATGTTGTTGCTAATTTTATTTCAAGATTGAATATTTCAAGTGATTAAGAAGCAACCCAAGATCATTTTCCAGATAAACATTTGTTTGTAGTATCAACTCAACCTCCATGGTTTGCTGATCTTACAAATTATTTAACTATAGGGAAGTTTCCTACCTATTTTACTCATAAAGAGAGACAAAGATTAGTAGAAAATAGTGTAACATATAAGTGATGCAATGGAATTTTATTCAAATGATGTCCTAATAGAGTTCTTCGCAAGTGTGTTCGGGAAGATTAAGTATATGACATACTTCGAGCTTTTCATGATGATCCTGAAGGAGGAAATTACTCAGTGAAGAGAAAATTCACAAGGTCCTCGGAGCTGGGTACTATTGGCCTTCCCTTCACAAGTATGTAAAGAAGTATGTGTGGTAGTGTGATGCATATCAAAAAATGGGGAAGCATACTTTATCCATTGAAATGCCTCTCAATCCCCAGCTGGTCTTAGGACCATTTGAGAAATGGGGAATTGATTTCGTTGGAAATTTTTATCCCCCATCTTTTGGGAAATAATACATGTTGGTATACATTGACTATGCCATGAAATGGGTTGAGATTTAATCACTAGCATCTTCCATTAAGGACGTTGTTGCTAATATTCTATACAATTGCATAATGCTAAGATTTGGTGCCCCTCGAGCACTTGTATCTAATCAGGGACCTCAATTTGTGTCTAACATGATTGAGGCTTTTATACAAATCTACTAAATCAAGCACTTGAAATTGTCACCATACCACCCCCAATCCAATGGGTAGGTAGAAGTCACCAATAGATAACTTGAGGACATTTTGATGAAAGTGGTCAATTCAGATAGGAAAAATTGGGTACCAAAACTTCCAAAAGTGGTTTGGGCCTACAGTACAACTTAGAATACCACTACAGGGTTCTCCCCATATGAACTGGTGTATGGGAAGAAACCATTTTTACCTATTGAATTTGAATTATAGACTTGGAGGAAAGAAATGGATGTTGGTATCGATTTGGACGAAGCAAAACGTGAGAAGGTGATACACCTGAATGAGCTAGATGAAATGTGGATGGAGGCCCAGTAACAAACCAAGATTATTCAAAATCAAAGAAAGGCGTGGAATGATTCTCATATCAAACATAGGATGTTAAATGAGGGATATTTGGTCTTACCTTTTGACTCAAAGTATCAATAGTTTAAAGGCAAGATGAGAACATGATGGTTGGGACCATACCAGGTTGAGGAAGTTTCTGATAATGGCTCTGTGTGACTATTTCCAATTGATGGAGACAGAAGGACTCTTCTTTTGAATGAACATAGACTTAGGATGTATCAGCGTCCTCTAGACAAGGAAACCTTCACCAATGACATCATGCTGAGTAAGGAAATGGATGTAGAGGAGGTGCTTAGCCCCTCCTGTCAGGAGTAATTATTGTTTTTCAATTTAAATAAAGGAGTATGATCATAACGTTTATCTTCTTCCCTTAGTTAATTGTCTTGTTTTCAATAAAAGCATAAATCTTCATTGTTTAAAATTCCACTAATCACATTTTATCTCAAACTGTAGGACATGGAAATCTATGGATATCAAAAGCTGAACTGGTATGAGTAAGTGCATTCTAATTCACTACGTTTATTTACTTATGAAGAAATTACCCATTGCATGTACTTATCATAATTGCATCCCTAGACAACGTTCAATGCATTTATTTGAAATATCATTCCAAATCTTATGACATGAAGTGGGGTATAATAAGTATTAATTATGGAGGGTATCCCTAGTGTCAGGATTCTAAGAAAAGGATGAACTACTTTCTAGGAGGGATAGGTTTCAATACCATTATAAATGATGGGATATGTGCAGTACCATGTAATAAACCTTCCCACGCATGCCCGGTCCTGTCAACTTTTCACGCCACCAAATTTGCGCTGACTTCAGGAAATTCGAGGATTTAGGTGCATTTCAAATTGATCCTTACTTACCACTTCCTATCGTTGCTTGGTGAATTTGAACACACTATTATCACTACCATTACACTGTGGGTTCAAACACACCCTTGTTCTTTTTTCTCTATTGTCTTGATTCACCTTCACCATGGGACAAAAGAAAAAGTCAGAGCCATATTATCCGAAACCATTACTCAGGATCGCCATGATTTTGTAGGTATTTTTATGATTCCGGTTGGCTTGAATTCATAATTAAATTCAAAGGTTTTAACGAAAGATTGGTGGATGAAGTCCTAGTAAATTTCAAAGTTACTTGCTCACGCATTAGAGGAAAAAGAGTGGAAATTACCAGCTAGGTTGTTTCTGAACTATTTGGTTTACCAGATTTTAGTATGAAAGTGATGAAAAATTCTCCCCTTGAGGACTTTCATGCTATGTTTCATGATGATGGTGAAGCATTTCCTGAGGTAATCCTTACCTCCCAAAGTGCTCAGAAAGAAGTTAATAGGGAAATTCTACCCGACAATATGAGAGAGATGGATAAATAGGTTAATATATACTTTATATGTGATGTTTAGCCATTTGTGCTAGGTGGAGATTCACTTAAATTTCTCATGCATTTAAAGAAAAGTTGCATCAATCGTGCACTCAGGGTGAATTTACCAAAATATTTGGTTGATGTAGGTATCAAATTAGGCCAAAAATATAAGAATGGAGGAGGAAAGGGAGTGCTAAAGCACTTACGGCTCATTCAATTACTCTACTTGCATAAAAATTTTACAGATCGAAGGGAAGGCTCGAGTGGATGATTTTGGGGGAGGGTTCCAAGCTAAATCAGCTCAAAAAGGGGCCATCTTCTATACCTTGACGCACTATTGAGTCAATCTCTCGCCCTCCATAAGAGAATGAGGAGGAAACTAGTAGTTAGCAGTAGGTGGAGGAACCTCGTACTCAAGAGAATGTGGAAAAATCTGGTAGTCAAGTGAGCCCATCTTCTACACCTTCTAGTTCTAAGGGTAAGAGTACACTTGCCTCTATATTATTCTATTTCACTACGGCCACGATGGTCCTGTGCTTTGCATAAACCTAGAAGTTCTCAGTTGGAGGTTTTCAATGATGATTTTGCTCCTATTTGGGAAGATAAGGAAAAGGCAGAAACCATGGATGTCCCTGCTGACAAATTTCCAAACGCTATATTCACTACATCTATCCCTACCATAAAGAGCTCAGATATTCCCACATCTTCATAAATCAACTTAGTAGTTCTGGAAATGTCTTATGTACTTGAAGCATAGATTCTTTCTCTAAAATCAATTATAATGGAGATTGGTAGCCACAGATTAAATGAAGCTAATGTCCCATGAGGTTATTTGGAAGAGATTACATTCCTTACATAATAGTTAAAAGGTATGAAAGAAACAAATTTGTCTTTGCAAACTTAATTTACCCAACAAACAATAGAAAAGGTTAGATAAATCACATCTTTATAAGTAGAAGTTAGTAACCTTAAGTGAAAAAGAGATATAGGTCTTATAATTTTGAATGATATCAATCAATTATCTCTTCATAATTTAGAATTAAATAAAGAAAAAAAATTAAAGGGAGAGGTAGAAATCAGCAAAAATGAAAAATAGAAATTACAATCTCTTTTAGACTTTGTTTTTCCTTTAGCCTGTAAGCTCTTGTCTTATAGGAAACCATCTTCAACCTACAACATTTTTGTTCAGGAACAATTTTACTTTTCTCAGTTACTAAGGTTGTGTTGTCATGAGCATTATGAAGCTCTTGATGGTAATACTTTTCTATCCATTTTCAAAACCAATACCCCTGATATTTAAAATATGCTATGTGAGTTCTACCTCCATAACATGTTAGTCCCCAATGTCCCTAACTTCTTCATTAACTTGTTTATGGGGGATTTTCAATTAAAATATTTTCATTCCTTAATTCGGAATCAGATTGTGTGGGGTGATCAGATGGATATCTTTAATCAAGTAACTCACATGATAGGATTCTATATTTAGCCTATACATCACAATGATGTGGTTATGCGAAAGAACTTCATATCTCTTTACTACCAAGCTTGTATTGGAGATAATACTTCAAGAACACTACTAAAATGTGTGGAGGAATTTGAAACTTATAGTTAGCAACACTTTGGGGTAGAAATGCAAGCCTGTGACAGGAGGTGGGACACCTTGATTTCACCATTAATGATAAGAGAGGTTATTTCACCTCAAAATTTGAGTTGGAGTATCAGAAGAGGAGATGCACTCATCACCATAATTTGTCAATTATCAAAAAATAATGATAAACAATACAGTGATAAATGGGTGGGACTGTAGGTAAGGCCACCTCTTCTCCTTAGCCAAACTACAACTTGGTAGAATAATGTTGCCTAATCAATTGAGAGTTTCACAGCTTGGTTCGAAGTAATTTCAAATACTCAGGGATGTAAAGGTACCAGGAAGCAATATGTTGACCAATTTGAAGAGTATGACATGGCTTAATAGCTTGGTCATAGGGTACGGCATAGATGAGTTACATTGGGACATGTAATAGGTAAAGTATAGGGGAAATGATGAGTACATTTTTTGGCCTATTTATATCATTCATATGATTGATAATTTTGCATTTAAACATGATTTTTTAATGCATGGGGATGCTTTGTATAGGTATATCTTAGTGAGTTTAATGAATTTCCTTGTTTTTTTCTCATGCAACCTAATTCACCATATAACTTCCTACTAACTACCTTCGTGAGAGAAATGTGTTGATGTGTGCAGGAAAATAATGAACATTTATTGCCAATGCAATTAAGGAGCCTTGGAGTTGGAGTGCAGAAGTGAAAGAATTTTTTCATCTATCAACCTATAAGTATGGGTCTTATTTCTAGCAGTCCTATAGGAATTTATGAGTCTTAATCAATACTGTTAGTGATAGACATGAGTCTTGGTAATTTTGGAGTATTTTGTAACCACCTATGTCTATATAAAGACACCTCCTTGAAGAACAATGTAGTAGTTGGTTATATTTATAATCTGTGATATAACTTGTTGCATTTAGTACTTTTCCTTTCTGCACTAAATATGTCATGGAACTTATTTGAATTAATATAAGGAGATATCATTTTGAGAAACTTGAGTTGTTAAGACTTCCTCTGTCCCAAGGAAGACCAAGGGCCCACTCGACTGAGGAGATAGGAGGTTGTTTATGTTTACGTATGCATATGGTTTTCTGATCAGTCATAATCACTCATTTAATTTACTATAATTTCTATTTCAGTGTGTTTCATGAAATTCCTATTCAACTGTGTTTATTTTCCTTGTTTATATTTCCATTCAAAATGTGTGTTTCCTCTTATGAAAATTCTAGTTAGTGTGTGTTATTACTTTTACTACAGGTTTTAATTATGAGTGTGTAATTTCAATTATGTTCTTTCAATTCTGCAGTGCATTTACATTTGTGTTACAAGTACATCTTTCAGAATTCATTTTATCACAGTAACTTAATTTTGTAGATTTACATTGAGTTTTCATAGATTAGTAGCAAATTCAGAAAGATCTAACAAACCCCCCCCCCCCCCCCCCCCAATGAAAGACCCAATAGTATAACTAGCTACATAGGGCTCCATTGCATATAACCTTAGACACATCCCTGGTTTGATAATGACACTAGTAGATTAATCTATTAGTTAAATGATTGGAATAATATAGTGACCCATCATTTTTAGCACCATTTTTGGGGACACCATAAGCACAACATGCCATTTTATTCACTTTATATGCTATGGCTCTTAATGGAGTTCATCTACGTAACCAGTAGAATTCCTACGCCTTGTTTACATAACCAACCTTAATACATAGACCACGGGACGATTAAGGGAGATTTATACCATGCAATATCCAACAAATATCTCTAAATAGACTACACATAGGGAACACTGAGAGTGAAACTGAATCCAATCCAATTCCTAGAAGCCCTTCTGAACATCTTGGATCATCCTATTTGGAACTAAAACAACATTCAGAAATGAGAAATAATAGGAATAATGATAACCGACCCTTGGGTAAAACCTTTACTTATACCATTTTCTTAGATGAAGATGAGGATACACCTATGAAAAGTATCTCACCATTCATCCTCCCTATCTTTTGAGGCATGTCTACAGAAGACCCTGATTAATTCTTGTTTGAATTCAAAGTTCTTCTCCAGACATATGTTAACCGAACAGACAATCAAAAACTGATGCAGGAGCATCAAGGAACAAGACATAATAAGGTCATACAAGACCATGATACATGTTGTTTATAGGTGTGTTAGAGATAAATATGTTGTAAAAATGAATATATGCTTGTAAGAAGTTGGTAAGGTGACTAGAATTGGCATTTAAGGAGTAATATAGGCTAATTAAGGTCATTTTAAGCCTTGACATCATGTAATAGCTTCCTTGTACGGATTATAGGAGAGTATCAAGGTGATATACACATGATTTCTATGTTGAGAAGATGGTTGAGTCTTCCTAGGAGTGTGAGTTGGCTTAGGAGTCAGTTTAGGAGCTTTAGAGGGTCTATTCTTAGCTAATGAATACCTATTTCATAGGTGATTCGATGGAGATGAAGGAGGACAGGGGGTTCTCAAGGTTGGAAGAAGATGGAATAATGAATAACAACAGGTGTATGATGTTTGAAAGAATAAATATACTCTGCTTTGCATGAAATAGCTTGTTTCAATGGACTGTGCACAAGAACCTTGGCAGGACAGCAAGATAGAAACCCTCCATGACATGAAAATGATGTAAATCTCGTGATTATTAGCATGGAAAGATTCTACAGGTGATTTGGATCACATTGGTATTTTTTGTATGTTTTGAAAATGCATAATTTGGATTTTATAGCAAATTGTTGCCTCTCGGGCCTGAACTAGGGCTTTGTATATATTTTTATTCCATGGATAGAATCACCTGAAACTTTTACAATATCTCTACACTGATATGATCTAAAGACCATCCAAATTTTGTGAAGAATGATCTTGTGTCGCTCAAGCTATAGGTGACTGTGTATTCGAGATACAACAGTGATGTATTGTTACAGTCAAATAAAGAACATGCACAGTTTTTGCTTTATAGTATTGCTAATCATGATGATAGATTGATAAGATAGAAAAAATAGGGATATATGGGATGTATTTGCATGATCTCAGGTTTGAATGCATGAAGTTATCACCTTGTTAGTATATAAAAGATGATTGCATAGGATTAGGACTGTATTTGGCAAGAAAGCAAGACTGCAAACATGAAGGAAATGGACACAATATGATGAAAATCCATTGATAAGGTATTGGAGGGCACCTATCCAGGTATATTTGTTGAATATGAATGACATTGGACATATAGGTACAAGGGAAATTCCTTCCCTCTAGTTATAATCAGATTGTACAGTGGTCTAGGACTGTGTTAGTTCACAATAAAATGTTCAAAGGGATAATGTCAAGGAGAATTTGAGTTAAGAACCAATGCATGAAGGCTCGGAGGACACCATCCAGGTATGAATAATATGTTTTAATACCTATAAGGAGAAATATTTAATGATATTGCCTTCATTTTGTGTAAAACATGACTGTGGCTGATCTAAATGTTAAGATTCAGAAATCAGACTGGTAAATGCTTGATTTAAGGAGCTAGATGAATGTTGAAGATCTAAAATTTTGTGTGGAGAGGGTTATAGAATATACAGACCTTGTGTAAAAATTTGGAGTCTTAAAACAAAGACCCAGAAAAGTTATGAATGATTTAGGACTGTCCCAAATGAGTTGGTTTCTCAAGAGCAAGAAATAAAAAAAACAAATGAGATAGAGGGAGTTAGACAAAACTTTAAGCCATGAAACTTTAGGAGCAAGGTTTTATGGTAAAATGAGAGCCAATGAATCTTGTTAGACCTTCTGGGTATTCATGAAGCTCTAAAAGTTGAGATAGAGGCACTGAGTTAAGATGGTGCATCATTTTTGGTATCAAAGCGAGATAGGAGATCAAAGGACAGCCATAACAGGAAACGAAAGGTAGATCCAATACCAAGGAGTTCAAGGTAACAAACACATGTTTTCAAGCTATTTATTTCTATAATTTTCAGAGAACTCCATATTGTAAAGTTTTTGATTGAATCAGTCATGGAGGTAGGAGCAGTGTGTGAATTGGTTAAGTTACTAAGCTATCAAAAGGAACAAGAAAAGAAAGAGAAAAAGAGGAAAGAGGAGAAGATGAGAGGAAGATTGGAACTTCAAAAAGAAATAGATGAAGTGAAGAGAGATTTGGAGAAAGTGACCACCATGTGGTTACAGTTGCAGGAAGAAGAGAGCCATCAAAAGAAGAGTGGCCTAGTATTGAGAGGGAAGATGAAATGGCCTGTGAGGTCATTGGTTAAAAGAGATAGAAGGAACAGAAAGGATGCCTTGAAGAAGAAAGAAGAGTCGCCAGATGAGCAACAAGAAGAGGTGAAAGAAGTTCTCATTGTAGAGAACAAGAAAGAAGAGAAAGTTCCAGAAAAAGCACTTAAGGAAGGAAAGGATAATGAGAGGAAGGTGCTAAGGAAAGGAGCACTCATGGAGACACTATGGTCTCTTGTTTTTATATCTAAGCTTGTGTTTATGTTTGCAGGTATGAAGAACTTGTTGATGCAGGTTAAGCTTAAGAGCTTGAGAAATATGAAGGATGGGGTAAGCCAAGCACCCATGAAGAGAAATGAACAAGACAGCTGCAAGGACCAGCTTGAAGAGGGATATGAAAAGAATGAAGACTTCCATGATGACAAGGGAAGCATGACAGAGAACATGGAGTATTATGATGCATTGGATAGCATCCCAAGTGAAGAAGAAGTCCAGGAAGAGAGTAAAGCCAGACAAGAAGCCATTAAAGAGGATATAGGCAAGCTAAAAGCCATTGAACAAGTAAGTATGATGACTGAATATGATGATCAGATTTATGATAGTGATGTTTCTGACATTAAAGAAGACCTAGAGCAAGATAATGATAAGAGGTTAACACAAGAAGATGTGTGTGATCATGCAATGCATAGAAGGTTCAAGGAAATAGAGAATGAAGATAAATCAACAGGTCATCAAAAGTATATGCTACCCAAAGAGATCAAGCATAATTATGTGATGCCTAAATGGCTTGAGAAAACTAAGGACAAAGAGGAGAAAGCAGAGTCCAAGAAAGAGACCATCAAACTGGAGCTCAGTCATGAAGAACCAAGGCAAGGTATGGAGGAAAATTCAGTTTACAAGATAAAATCAGTCCAGTATGCAGGTGCACAAGAGAGTAGAAATAAGTACAAACACGGCCTAACTCATGAATGGAGAAGAAAACATGAAAAACAAATGGTTTATCAACCTAAGGTCATCCAGAACAAGGTATGGAAAGCTAAGAGCTTCAAGGAGCAGTAGTACAAAGTCATCAAACATGAAATAATGGAAAGTGGAAGGTCCTCAAAAGATGGTGAAGCAAGAGCTGAGTACAGTCAGGGAAGTCAGAGTTCAGAGAAGGATGAAGAAAAAATAGGTCCTATATATGATGAAGATGAAAGAGAAGTTGATGGAGCTGACATGGAAGAAGAAATGAAGATACTAGAAGAGTTGATGAAGAGAATGACAGCAAAAACAAAAAGAAATGGAGAAGAAGAGCACTCTGTAGACATTCAAGAGGCTTCATGGCCTCAACTCTTTACTTCTAATGGTGTTGTTAATATTGTGAATGCAGGTTTGGCAGACAAAGAGATGAATCAAGTGTATGATTCAATGAGAAAGTTCATGAGACAAGAGGAACAAGAAGATATAAAAGACACATGTGATGATGAAATTGAGGCATTTAAAGGTAGAGAAGCACCAAAGTATGATTTTGAATACATAAGCATGGAACAGCTGAAAGAAGAACTAAAAGCATTAGAGGAAGTCATATATCAAGACAAGGATACTCAAGTAAATAGAGATAAAGATAAGACAAGTGAAGAGGTGGTAGAAGAGAATCAGATTTCAGTTGAGGAGGCATATGAACCTTCAAAATAGGCTGAGGAGGTAGATTTTTGCATTGCAGACCTTCACTTCATTCCTAAGGTGAAGCAAGCTTATCAAAACGCCAAAAATGACAGAGAAAGAGTATTATTGATAGAGCAGGTGGAGAAGACTATCAAGTCTTATGAGAACATTCTTAGCAATGATCAAGGAGCTGTAGCTACATGCTGTTATGAACACGAACTAGAGTTAACATACTTAGTGAAGGAGATAGAAGACCAACAAGAGGCAGAATTGAAGACAAAGACCATGAAGAGGAAGATGAAGCTAGGAGCAAGCAAAAAGAGTAGAATTGAGGAGAGGAAATGCAAGAGGAGATGGAGGAGACAAACTATACCATCAAATGTAATAAATATGAATTGGAAGACAAGAAAGAAGAAGAACCATTTGAGCAGGAGCTCAAATTCTTTCTCTCAAGGGCACTCTGATGCAGGAGCATCAAGGAACAAGACATGATAAGGTCATACAAGACCATGATACATGTTGTCTATAGGTGTGTTAGAGTTAAATATGTTGTAAAAATGAATATATGCTTGTAAGAAGTTGGTAAGGTGACTAGAATTGGCATTTAAGGAGTAATATAGGCTAAGGTCATTTTAAGCCTTAACATCATGTAATAGCTTCCTTGTACGAATTATAGGAGAGTATCAAGGTGATATACACATGATTTCTATGTTGAGAAGATGGTTGAGTCTTCCTAGGAGTGTGAGTTGGCTTAGGAGTCAGTTTAGGAGCTTTAGAGGGTCTATTCTTAGCTAATGAATACCTATTTCATAGGTGATTCAATGGAGATGAAGGAGGACAGGGGGTTCTCAAGGTTGGAAGAAGATGGAACAATGAATAACAACAGGTGTATGATGTTTGAAAGAATAAATATACTCTGCTTTGCATGAAATAGCTTGTTTCAATGGACTGTGCACAAGAACCCTGGCAGGACAGCAAGATAGAAACCCTCCATGACATGCAAATGATGTAAATCTCATGATTATTAGCATGGAAAGATTCTACAGGTGATGTGGATCACATTGGTATTTTTTGTATGTTTTGAAAATGCATAATTTGGATTTTATAGCAAATTGTTGCCTCTCGGGCCTGAACTAGGGCTTCATATATCTTTTTATTCCATGGATAGAATCACCTGAAACTTTTACAATATCTCTGCACTGATATGATCTAAAGACCATCCAAATTTTTTGAAGAATGATCTTGTGTCGCTCAAGCTATAGGTGACTGTGTATTCGAGATACAACAGTGATGTATTGTTACAGTCAAATAAAGAACATGCACAGTTTTTGCTTTATAGCATTGCTAATCATGATGATAGATTGATAAGATAGACAAAATAGGGATATATGGGATGTATTTGCATGATCTCAGGTTTGAATGCATGAAGTTATCACCTTGTTAGTATATAAAAGATGATTGCACAGGATTAGGACTGTATTTGGCAAGAAAGCAAGACTGCAAACATGAAGGAAATGGACACAATATGATGAAAATCCATTGATAAGGTATTGGAGGGCACCTATCCAGGTATATTTGTTGAATATGAATGACATTGGACATATAGTTACAAGGGAAATTCCTTCCCTCTAGTTATAATCAGACTGTACAGTGGTCTAGGACTGTGTTAGTTCACAATAAAATGTTCAAAGGGATAATGTCAAGGAGAATTTGAGTTAAGAACCAATGCATGAAGGCTTAGAGGATACCATCCAGGTATGAATAATATGTTTTAATACCTATAAGGAGAAATATTTAATGATATTGCCTTCATTTTGTGTAAAACATGACTGTGGCTGATCTAAATGTTAAGATTCAGAAATCAGACTGGTAAATGCTTGATTTAAGGAGCTAGATGAATGTTGAAGATCTAAAATTTTGTGTGGAGAGGGTTATAGAATATACAGACCTTGTGTAAAAATTTGGAGTCTTAAAACAAAGACCCAGAAAAGTTATGAATGATTTAGGACTGTCCCAAATGAGTTGGTTTCTCAAGAGCAAGAAATAAAAAAAAACAAATGAGATAGAGGGAGTTAGACAAAACTTTAAGCCATGAAACTTTAGGAGCAAGGTTTTATGGTAAAATGAGAGCCAATGAATCTTGTTAGACCTTCTGGGTATTCATGAAGCTCTAAAATTTGAGATAGAGGCGCTGAGTTAAGATGGTGCATCAAAAACTCAAACTCTTTCCTTGCACTCTCAAAGACTCTATTATGAGATGGTTCATGGGATTGTCCTCTAACTCCATTCATTCTTAGGAGGCCATGGAGACAGCCTTTTTTGATAAATATCAAGACTACTACAGGGGAAGGGATAGGAAAGAAGAGTTCTTATAGATAAATTAAAAAGAAGATGAAAATCTAGAGGATTATATGGATAGATTTCTCTTTCTCCATCATAGGAGTGGTTATGAGTTACATGCAGAAATTAGTAACACAGTTTATCTTAAAATACTTGATGAGGAAACAAAGGATTCCATCCATACTATGGGAGGTGGTGATGTGCACAAACTTAGTATGGAACAAATCATTGAGTTATGTTGAAGTTAATCTAGAACACAAGGAGGTATACAAAAAAAAACATCCAAGATTTCCCTAGGAACCTCTAAAATTCTGGAGGGAATGGCCAACATGAAAACAGAAATCTTTTCACAATTGACATCAACCATTGATGGGATAAAAGCCAAAACCAGTGTTGTAAAATAATAGTTGGAAATATATTTCCCTAAGTACAAGAAGATACATCGCCTGAGAGAGTTTCCTTTGGGTTTCATAGACATGTGTTTGATCTATGATGTTATTGACCATGATACTAAGCATTGCACTTTCTTACCTCATTTGAAAGGAGGATTGAATGTTGTCTCTCAATCTAATGCAGAGGTAAACTTTTTTCAAAGGCCAAATAATCAGGTTGTGTATTTTCCTCAACCTGTTCAAAAACCTTGGAGAATTTCATGGCCCAGTCAAGTTCCTTAGCCTACTTGTGTTAGGAAATAAGGAATAAAATAGGTAGAATAATCCCTCACCGAATCGCAATAATAGAATATAATATGCAGAAAATATTATAGATCTCAAATAGTGTAGAATAAAATAACACAACACAAAGAGACAATATGTAACATGGTTCACCCAATTTGGGATACGTCCACCAAGAATCACTTACTCAAATTTTATTACAAGCCACCGCTCTCTCAATACAATACCCAAATCTGTTTGTAGCTACACTCAACAAACTCTACAATGTTACATTATACCTACCATATGCATAAAACCATGTAAGTATACAATTTCTTAAGTAATTTTACAAAACCGTGGGTATCAAAACCATAGGTCAAAACTGTCCCATAAACCTATGGTTCAAAATCCCACCCATATGAGAAAATCATGTTTCTCAGTATATCGAGCACATTTTAAGGCCAAAACCTAACAATACGCTTAGTGTATAGTCTTCAACATTTTCTCACATGAAAACAGGCTCCACAACCTAACAATCTCCCATTTGGAGACTAGTTTTTCTTTGAGAAAGCTTCTCAATCCTTCACTAGTTTCTGTGAATATAAACCAAAGATGAACATAGCTTCATTTTTTTCCTTGTGACCACCTTGGTCATCATGTCTATAAGATTCTGACTGGTATGAATCTTCTCCATCTTCAACTTCTCTTCCTCCAAATTTTTCTTGATGAAATGGTACCTTAACTTTATATGCTTCATCCTAGATGGAAAGTAGAGTTCTTAGCTAGGTGTATAGCACTCTGATTATCACTATGCAACTTTCCTTCCTCCTTCTTATTCCCCAACTCCTCAAGAAATTGATGTAACCAAATCATTTCTTTTTTGCCTCTATGGTAGCAACATACTCAGCCTCCATGGTTGACAAAGCCACCAACTTCTGTAGTCGTGAAATCTATCTTATTGTTGTCCCACCTACAATTTTAACATAACATGTCATGCTCCTCTTGATGTCTACATCTCCAGCCATATCTAAATCTACATAACCACACAAAGTGGTGTCTAATCCACTATAGCACAAAATTGTCCCCATCGTCCCTCTCAAATATCGAAGGATCCACTTTACTGCCTGTTAGTGATCTCTACCTAGATCACTCATAAATGTACTCACTGCTCCCACTACATGGGCAATATCAGGCCTGGTGTACACCATGACATACATCAAACTACCAACTGCTGATGAGTAAGGTACCTTGGACATCTATTTTCTCTCCCACTATTTTTTGGGATACCGCTCCTTTGATAACTTGAAATGGCCTGCCAAAGGAGTCCCAACCAGTTTAACAACCTGCTTATTAAACCTCTCCAACACTTTCTTAATGTACTCTTCCTGAGATGAATTCATCTTTTGTTCCTTCCTATCCTAAGATATTCTCATACCAAGGATTTGTTTGGCTGCCCCCAAATCCTTCATAGTAAAGGATTCACTTAGATTTTTCTTGAGTACTTTTATTTCCTACATGTTTTTACTTGTAACTAATATGTCATCTACATACAGATAAAGGATAATATAACTGTCATCCTCAAATTTCCTTCTATACACGCAATGTTCAGAATAACATCTAATATAACCTTGCTCCATCATGAAGCTATCAAATTTCTTATACCATTGACGTGGAGCTTGTTTCAAGCCATACAAGTTCTTCTTCAGTTTGCACACCATCTCCTCTTTACCTTTGATCTCATAACCCTCTGGTTGCTGCATTTATAGTTCCTCCTCAAAATCACCATAGAGAAACGCAGTCTGTACATCAAGTTATTCTAAGTGCAAGTCTTATGCTGCAACAATTCCTAGAACATATCTAATAGAAGTCATTTTTACTACAGGAGAAAAAATCTCATCAAAATCTATACCTTTTTTCTGTGCAAACCCCTTGACCACCAACTAGGCCTTGTATCTTTTCTTGCCTCCTTCTTCCTCTTTGACTCTGAACACCCACTTGTTCTATAATGCACTTTTTCCTTCGAATAGCTTCACCATATCCCATGTCTAGTTTTCCATGAGAGCTTGATGATCCTCATCCATGGCTTGCTCCCACTTCGTCCTGACATATACCTGCATTGCTTCATCAAAGCTCTCTGGCTCTCCACTATCAGTGAGTAATAAATAATAAAGAGAAGGAGAAAAACATTGAGGTTCTCTTCTTACCCTAGAAGACCTCCTCAATATAGGAGTTTGGGGTTCCTGTTGAGGAGGTTCCTGAACTGATTCATGTGTCACTTTTTCATCCAAAATATCCTCTATCACTGCATATTCTTTCTTGGATTCTTCCCTATTTTCTTGCAACTATTGCTTATACACAAATTTCTCATTAAATACCAAATCCCTAGATCGAATTATTGTCTTGGCCTTAATACTCCAACATTTATATCCAAAGTCATCACCACCATAACTAATGGAAGTACATTTTTCTGATTTAGCCTCTAGTTTGGTCCTTTCATCCTTGTCTATATGGAAAAACACCTCACATCCAAATACTCTAAGAAATGAATAATCAACTTTCTTACCATACCAATCCTCCTCAAGTATGCCTCCATCTAAGGCACTTGAGGGTCCTCTATTTATCAAGTACACAATTCTACTCACTACTTCTGCCCAAAAATAAAGAGGTAGTCCATGTAACCTCATGCTCCTAGCACGTTCCATTATTGTTCTATTCATCCTTTCTAACACCCTATTTTTTGTGGAGTTCCTGGAACTGTATTTTTCCTGCGGATTCCACTATTAGAACATTAATCATCAAATTCATTGTTGCAATACTCCCCTCCATTATCTAACCTAAGACATTTTAGCTTAAGACTCGTTTCATTCTCTAGCAAGGCTTTCTATTTAACAAAAGTGTCAAATACATTAGATTTTTTTCTAATACAATAAACCCAAACTTTCCTTGTTGCATTATCAATAAAATTAACATAATAACTTGAACCCACAAGATATGAGACCTGAGTTGGACCCCACACATCATAAACCACCAACTGTAACTTACTCTCTTTCTTTGTAGGTCCAACCTTGAGAAACCTTACTTGCTTCTATTTCCCATATATGTAGTCCTCACAGAACTCCAAACCTATTTTTTTATATTCAGGAAAATCCTTCTTTATGATCTCCATGCCCTTATTGCTCATATGACCAAGCCTATAGTACCACAATGTTATATCTACTTTTGAAGCCACCAGATTACAAACATTAATGCTATAAGTGGTTAAATACAAAGTTCTAACCTTCTTACCTCTTGCCACCACAAGAGCACCCTTGGTAACCTTCCAAGAGTTTGTTGTAAATATCACAGTACAACCATCACTTCCCAACTGCCCTGCCCATATCAAATTTTGTCTTAATGTAGGCACATGTCTAACATCCTTCACTAGCCAAGTATTCCCATTCTGCATCTTAACGTAAATAGAACCTTTTCCAACTATGCTACAAGGCTCATCATCACCAAGAAAAACAAGCCCAAAATTTCCTTGAACATAATCAACAAAATAATGCCCATGTGGAGTAGCATGGAAACAAGCCCCTAAATCTAAAACCTAAGATTCAGTAATATTGTGCAAAGAAATAATCAAAGCATCCTAACATACATTACATGTTTCCACATTTTCCTCCTTGTTTTATTTTTATTGTTTCTTATTCTCCCAAAGCTCCCAACAGTCCTTCTTTATATGCCTAGACTTTCCACAGTGCTAGCATACTATCTTTCTTTTGGATTTTGACCTTTCCCAATCCTTTGATTTTCCACGGCTTCCTCTATTCTTTGGTCTCCCTCTAGTTTCAAATATCAAAGCAATCCCTAAAGTAGAAGATTCACAAGATATTTTTCTTTGCATTTCCTCGCTTAGAGTGACCCCTACAACATCCTCAAACTTCAAATTTGAGTTAGCTGGAACCGAGTTGCTTACCACCATTACTGGTCTATTCCAACTCTCAGGTAAAGAGTGCATAATTAATAAATCCCTAACTTCTTCATCAAATTCTATTATAACCAAAGCTAGCATATTTACAACCGTATTAAAATCATTTACTAAACCATTTTCAGACATCTTCATATTAAACAAATTTTTCATTTAAAATATCTTATTAGAGGCAGAGGGTTTTTCATACAACTTCCTTAATCCATCCATCAATTCTTTTGTAGTCTTTTCCTTTGAAACATTAAATAATACCGAAGATGCAAGACACAGCCGGATTGTCCCAAGTGCCTTCCTATCTAGAAAATACCATTCTGCATCCATCATGCTCGAGATTTTTTTCACCTTCTCAGACAACAGAATATAAATATCCTTCTGATAAAGGTAATCTTCCATTTGCATCTTCCAAATACTAAAATTTTTCCCATTGAATTTATCAACCCTTTATCTTCCATCATTTATCATAGCTCCCACTCAAGATAAAACTTTCCATGTGATTCAACACTTCAGCAAACTAAACCAGGCACTAATACCAATTGTTAGGAAATAAGGGATAAATTATGCGGAATAATCCCTCACAGAATCGCAACAATAGGAACTAATATGCAGAAAATATTACAGATCTCAAATAAAAGTGTAGAATAAAATAACACAACACAAAGAGATAATATTTAATGTGGTTCACCCAATTTGGGATACATCCACCAAGAATCACTTACTAAGATTTTATTACAAGCCACTTCTCTCTTAATACAATACCCAGATTTGTTTGGAGCTATGCTCAACAAACTCTACATAATTCACACCAGAATTTAAAACACATCTACAATGTTACATTATACCTACATATGCATAAAACCATATAAGTAGACAACTACTTAAGTAGTTTTACAAACCCGTGGGTATCAAAACTATGGGCCAAAACCATCCCATAAACTTATGGGTCAAAATCCCACCCATATGAGAAAAGCACGTTTCCTAGTATATCGGGCCCTTTTTAAGGCCAAAACCTAACAATAATCTTAGTGTATAGTCTTCAACATTTTCTCACATGAAAACACGATCCATTACCTAACAACTTGGGGACAACTTGAGTGGACACCACCAAATTAGATGGCTTACCCAAATCCACCACCATGGATGAGTCCCTACAATCAGCAAGGTTGGTGATGTAGCCTAAAATTCAGTGATGCAAACCTAATAAAACCCTAGACACGTTGACACATCACTCATCCCAAACTGAGCACTCACCTGAAGTGCACAAAGGTACCAGGTCCCTCTTTAGGGTTGTTATTATAGGATGTTAGCATGATGTAGACTTAGCACATGTAGTTCTATTACTAACACATAATTCTACAGAGCATACCATATATATATATACACATAATTAAGTACTAACCATGATGAGATAAAAAACATACTAGATTCATATACACAGAAAAATAAAACTTAGATTCAACCAATATGTTTCATTATATTCAATGTAGTAAGTATATAGAAGCTTCATTATAATAATAGTAGTATGTGCGTAACAAATCTAATTACATATCTCTGTATATATCTCCTCTCGGTATGTCAACCTCTCTATTACACAGTTTACCACTTACTTATAAGGGTGGGGAATTTCCCTTCACCACTTATCAATTCTCAAAATAGGTTGCATGCTACTAATAGCAATGCACCTTTACAAACCTAACCACACATGCAAGTGTGCTAACAATAGACCACTACTAGCTAACTATTAGTGGCAAATCTATTTCTGTCATGTGTCTATAAAAAGTTCTTCGTAGT
Organism: Taxus chinensis; assembly: GCA_019776745.2. Classification (NCBI taxonomy): domain Eukaryota; kingdom Viridiplantae; phylum Streptophyta; class Pinopsida; order Cupressales; family Taxaceae; genus Taxus; species Taxus chinensis. The sequence goes on along the minus strand of CM034155.1, from coordinate 324,436,029 downwards.
TAATCCTCTAGAAAAATACAATGCATGGCGCACACGTCTCTGCCTCATTTGTGTGCTCTGTATGCCATATCTAAAAATAGATGTTTATGAGTGAAAATGGATAAGTCCTGAAAAGCTAAAATTTTGTTGTGTGCATGTGTTTTCCCTATTTATTTACACCTTTGAATATGCCTCAATTTCCCACGCGGACCTCTTGTGTGCTTTCTGTCAAGTTTTTTCTTATCAACATTACCCCACACTAATTGTCTCCCTGACAATGATCATCTCCAAAACTGAAGTAAAGAATTGAAGAATGGAAAGAAGTAAAGAATATAAGAATGTAAAGAATGAAAGAGTGTTTTTACTCTATTGTTTCTTCTTCTGTAGTCTAAACAACTAATTAAGGATATTCCTGTTTTATTTTGGCCTCCAAGGTCTGTAACTCAGTGAGTGCTTCCTCTTCTCTTTTTGGAATATCCATAGCAATATACTCTAGTTCATCTTTCACAATTTATCCTTTCTCATTTTGCAAGACCAACACAGTGTTGGACATTGTAGTCATCCTTCCCTCTAGTAAATCTATCTTCTACACAATGAGCTTCCCAAGCTCTTTCAGCCAATTCTTGTGTGGTTCTTGTGCTACTTCTAGGGCCTCACACTTATGTTTAACCATTGATAATCTTTCTGCGTGGTCCAGTGTTTCACCCTTCATCACTTTATGGGCCGCATTGTTCTCTTCCAAGGGTTTTATGTTAATGAGTGCCTCTGGAGTTGTGCATATGTTCAAGGCTTGGTCTACTTTCTTCAGTTCTTCTTACAACACTTGCAGTAGTCCTTCATATGATGCAATCTTCCACATCAGTAAATCTTTTTTGCACTCTGCCTCTTGTGTTGGATCCTTTGGTATTGGCATGCGCAAAGGTTCATCTTCAAGCACTATGTCCAGCAATGTACCTACATAGTGTATTACCGAAGGAAATGACTTTTGTACCTTTGGCTCCAAGTGTGGCCTAGCTCTTATGATATTATCACCAATTTCCTCTGTGATGTTGATAAATACAACATTCTTTTTCTGCGCTAAGTCTTTTTCCTGTGTTAGGCGCACTATTTCCCCATCCTTAGTCTTAATCTTTTCCCTGAGCACCCTAATTGTGGCAGCCCTATCCATATTCCATCTCACCACCTTTGTTGATACTTTCACCAATGCATTGGTTACATGTTCATCTGACATGACAGTAGGATTTGTTGTCATGTGTCTATCCTGAGGTGTCTTCTTCAACCTCCTTGATACGCATGACTCCTCACATACATTAAAATATGGCTCATCCGTGTGTGTGTGCATGCACCATGATAATTTCTTCCTTGTGCGTATTGTAGCCATATCTTCATCCATTAATTCCCAGCCATATAAGTTCTTTTGTGACAGTGTGCTCTGGAAATGGGTGCAAACAATTTTACCTACATCCTTTGATAACCCATGGCTAGTGGAATGTGCTCTCCACTTGTTCTTATAGACCTTGGCTGTTTAGGAACTTGAACCTCTAGATTTGGGACTTGTGTTTCCATGTATTGAGTAGTCTCTGTAGTTGTCTCAAATGTTCCCTTTTCCTTCTCTTCTCTTTACTTCATTTCTTCATCTTTATTTTCTTCTATGTTCTCTGGAGGTGTAGGAGAATTAGGTGCACTCTCCTCTGATTATTTTGCCTCCTCATTCAACTTCAGTTTCCTTCTCCTTTTCATGGTTTTCTCCTTCTATGGAGAGATTCTAGGTAATTTGGGAACTTTTTACAGAGTAGTACCCTAGGTCCTTGTTCTCCTTAACACTTTCTTAAATTTTTGCTCTCCTTAGACTGCATCCAAGTCCTCATCATCCCCCCCTTGTGGCAAAGGTGGTGTAGTGGTACGCTTACCTTAATCCTTATTCATAGGATTTCTTCTACCTCTATGCTCCAAACTACCACTATCCTCACACTCATCCTCCTCATCCTCCACTTCAATTGGCTATGTGGACTTAGGCACTAGGATTTTTTTCATCGCGTGTGAACCCTTTGGTGGTGCTGGAAGTGGGAAATCATCTTCCATATACTTGTTATTCTCCATCTTTGGATTTAGTTGGAGGTACACTAGTGCTGCTCCAATATCTCCCATAGCCAAACTCATTGGTTTAATGTTCAATACATCTGAAATGAGCCTTTCAATATATGTACCCCGCCTTGGATGCACATATTTCTTCCTTAGCATGTGGTATTCACAATTTACCTTGTCTGTATTGAACGTGATGTGTTGTGCATCTGAGAACCTATGTACTGGTGCCTTGAAGTACCTTATTGTGAAGGCATATGGCAACTTACACTAAGGGATCCATGCTCAATCCTTCATGGAAAACCATGTTATGTAAAAATGTTGGTACACAGTGAACTGAACTACCTTTCCAACCACAAAATGCAAGTCCTTGGGGATGCGCCATTCTTCTTCAAAGGCCACACGGAGCCTATCGTACCACTTCTTAGCCCTTTGCTTCACCTTTTATGTCATGGATCCTTCACACAAGTACTTTTTGAAGCATTCTGTAGGTGACTTGTGCTCCATGGGATACTCCCATATCTTCTCTTTTGGTCCATCTGGCACTCCGATCTCCATGAACACCAGTGACAATAGAACAGCTCCAAAGCCGATCCTTCCTCCTGTGCGCACTTCGTCAATGTTATTTTCTGTAATGTAACATGAAATGTTGTAGACTACCCCTTCAAACATATTTTTAGCAATGTGTAGCCACATGGTATTCACTTGTAACCACCTCTCCTGGTATTTTAACTTTGTAATGAGATGTGTGGCTGTTTGCACAACTGGATATTTCTTCAGTTTATCAATGTCCATACCACACAGACACTTTGTGTATAATAACTTGTTTCTGGTCTCCAATATTGTGGCCTTGTCTATTAGATCATCTCATAAATCTTCTCCTGTGCCTTTTAATCCCATTACCATGGAGATGAGCATGGCTAAAATTCTAGCTCTGCATCCTGTAAAGTAGAAAAACTCTTCATGCACTTTGTTCAAGAGCCACTAGTACAAGGGCTCATATTTCCCAAAGTAAGGGAGTTCACATAGCTGGTAAACTCCTATCTTCTTCAAGAGCTTCTTGCCAGTATTGTCATACATCGACATGTCTTCCTTCGTACATTTATTTTTCTTTGTGTTCATCAAGGCATCAAGCTTCTTCTTATTCTCTGCGGTATGATTGTTGTACTCACTCACCTTACTTTTCCTTATGTGAGAATCCCAATCCTAGCCTACGATAACCCCCTCTAGATATTTCATCTCTGAAAAATTACTTTCGGGAGCCATCTCCTCTTCTTCTTCGACCACCTTCTTATTTCCCTTCCCTCCTACTACAAAATCTTTCTTGGGTGCCATTTCTACCTTGTAATCCTTTGTGGATCCTCACCTCTTCAATTCTGTAATGTGTGAATCAAACCCTATCTCGATTCAGTGTGCCCAAGGTGAAATTACATGCCTTACTTCTCTCTGTCACCTTTCTTCACTCAAACCCTTCACTGGCGGGGACACAATCTCTTTTTGCGCATAGATATCTTCGTCACGACTTGCTACACACCTCTCACACCTCAATTCAGTCACTCATCTCTTCGTACTTAGATATTTCTCAAATAATCTTAATCACAACAGTAAAAATGAATTTTCATCACATCGTTATATAGATTTTCAAATTTTTGATGCATTCAGTGCTCCTTCACCTACCAAATATTCTCTCATTAATTGACCAATTCCATCCTTTCCATGCGTTACATCTTCGTACCCCAGCTATAACCTTCCAGATTTCCTTCCTACCCTCTATTCACAGACTTCTCTTCAATGAACTTCCTTGTACCCAAGTACCTCATCACTGCACCTTCTACTGGTAGTTTTTATGGCCTCTACTTACCTCGAGTTATACTATCCCTTCATTCATCTCTATCTTTGGTCACTTTTTAGAAGCAATCCTTCGACTTGAAGAGCACCCATAGCAGCTTATTCCTTTCACCTTTCAATTCCCATGATTTTTTACCTGAATATTGACAATCCACCCCTCACTAAAAATATGTGCAATCCTCTACGCATAAACATGCTTCATATAGTAATTAGCTTCATGTGCGCAAGCACACTTATTACACAAGAATAAAAACTAAATTGACAGTGTATAGAGAAAAATAAGGAAACACATTAAGGGAATGTAGAATTGAAAACCTAATCTAAATGGAAATATTGCCTTATTACAAACACCAAGAAGACTTATTTATAATAGGGATTCAAACTACTCCCATTGAAGTAACCGGGTAGTTGTGTTCCATCAAGTGCTTCTAACTGGAAAGCACCTGTTTCAAGGATATAAGTGACAACATACGGCCCCAACCAATGTACCTTAAGTTTACCTAGATGGTGTAAAAACTTAGATTCATAGAGAAGTACCATTTGTCTAATCTCAAACTTCTTTTCCCTTATGTTTCTGTCGTGCCAAGCCTTCTACCTGGCCTTTTCTTACTTCTATCTCCAACGTTCTATGGCTCTTCGTTTATCCAGAAGAATTATTTTTTTAATTCATTCGTCTAAAGCTTGCTCATCAGCTAGACCTCTAGCACGTGCAATACGCAAAGAAGGTAACATAAATTCCATATGAAGAATGGATTTTGCACCAAACACTAACTGAAATGGTGTTGCTTTGTTCAACCTTCTATATTTTGTTTGATATGCCCAAAGTACTATAGATACTTTATCATCATAATCCTTTCTTTCAACATCACATATTTTTGTCAATGTCTGGCCCAAAATTTTGTTGAAAGCCTCAGCAGTTCCATTTTCTTGAGGATGATAGGATGTAGTCTTATGGTGTGCAATCATGAAATCATCCAATAAAATTTTGATTGTCTCGTTAAGAAAATTTGTGCCCCTATCATTGGTCAAACTCAAAGGACATCCATACCTTGTAATAATATTTTCCCATAGAAACCAAGCTGCTTCTTCTACCGATCTTGTTAGATAGTCTGTGCAAGTTAAAATGTGGCACGATCTAGTTCTACACGCAGCTGGTGAAATGGGACCCAAAAAATCTAAAGCCCATTTCTCAAATAGTTTTGCACTAGTAATAGGTCTCAAAGGCATTTCATCTCACTGACCTAGTCTTCCAAGATGTTGACATTAATCACATGTCTTACAAAATTCCTTACAATCTTTATAAGGGTGTCCCACCATAATCTAGCGAGTAGAATCTTACATGTAGTGGCATCACCTGTATAGTGGCCACCTGCAATTCCACCATGATCTTATTCCATAATACCTGTGCGCTCATGTTCCAATACACAACGGTGCAATACCTCATCGTGACCCAATTTATACAAGTCACCACTAGTTAACATATAAGGTGCGGTGCGTATAGCAAGTCATTTATTCTCCAAGTATTTCATTCCTTTTGGTGCCATCCCTATGTGTAAAAAGATAGAAATGTCCTCTAGTTCTGATGGCACATGTTGTAACCTATATAACTGTGCATCTGGCATGGTATCCTCAATTACTTGTGCTTCTTCTCTTGACTGTATTCTTGATAGATGGTCTGGTCCAAAACTACTTTTTCCTAGTTTTACCATAACTGTGAAATCAAATTCTTGAAATAAGAGCACCCATCGACATATGCGCCCTTGTAAAACAATTTTATTTACCAAATACTTCAATGCCATGTGATCTTTATAAAAGACGAATGGTGTAGCTAGTAGGTACTGGCAGAATTTATACAGCGCATAGATCATTGAAAAATCTTCACGCTCTATAGTTATGTAATTTTGTTCTGCAGGAGTCAGCTTTCTACTAGCAAAATAGATAGGATGATCTACAATACCTTCTCCAAGTTGAGCTAACACTACACCAATGACCATGCCAGAGGCATCAACATGTACATGAAATGGTTTGTCCCATGAAAGAAAACACATAATAGGTGCGACAGTAAGTTTCTCCTTCAATGTCTCGAATGCACGTTGTTGTTTTTCTCCCTAGTAGAACGTACCTTTCCCTTTCAGTAACTCTTCTAAGGATGTGGCAACTTTGGCATAGCCTTTGATAAAAAAAATTATAATATCCTGTATGACCCAAAACTCCGCGCACCTCACTTTGACTGGTAAGCTCCCTTATACCTATAATGACTACAACCTTTGTTGGATCAACCAACAAACCCTCCTTGTAGATTGTGTGTCCTTAAAGTATCCCAGATGGTGTAGCAAATATGTACTTTTTGATGTTCAAAGAGATACTCAACTATCGACATCGTTCAAACATTAAGCGCAGATTGTCACATTGATCCTTAACTAATCCATACATCGTACAATTGTCTCAATATACACGTAAGAAGTTATGAATAAATTATTTGAATGGTTGGACAACTGTGCATGAAAATAGAGTAGGTGCATTTTTCAGACCAAAAGGCATGACAGTATAGGAAAAGCTTACCCATTCAGTAATAAATGTAGTCTTTTCTTGATCCTCCTGGGAAATCCTAACCTGATGATACCCAAAGAACCCATCTATAAATGAATACATTTCACACCCTGCAACTCCTAGTATTTTCTCAGTGAATGGTGTAGGGAATGGATTAGTTACACATGCAACATTCAGCTCCCAGTAGTCCACACATATTCTAATCCATCCATCCTTCTTGATACTAATCACCATTGGACTAACCCATTCTGACTCATCAAGGGGCTTGATAATTCTAGACTTCAACATGTTATCAGTCTCTTATTTGACCTTTTTTCACAATTATGGTTAATACCGTAAGGTCTCTTTCTAACTGGGCGTGCACCCTCTTTAATCTTTATCTTCATCTCCCCTAACAAATCATGCATTCCTTTAAGTTCATGGTACCCTCTAGGAAATAGGTCTTGGTAATCCCTTAGTAACTCTATGATTTTTTCCACTTTAGAGTATGACCAATAGTCTCCAATTATGGCCTCTTTAGGCTCAATATATGTTCCAATATTCACCTGCTTTTTCTTCATAGGTTCATGATAGGCGCACGTGGTTTTATCCACACTTTCCAATACCTCATGCCTTCCTATTGAATGGTTTACCTCTAGATTATCTACTTCTTCATCATCTACTAAGTAGACCATTTTTCCTTTCTCCCTCTCAAAGCAAGTTCATTGAAGTAATGTTACATCGGCTTCTAGTTCTTTATCAAGATGCGCTCATGAGTCCTCTTTATCTAATAATTCTTGAAGGATTCCTTCAGCCTTGGCACTATCCCCCATGGTTAAACACTTGATAAATTTTAATGCTTCTTCCTCTAGAGGATTTGTTGAGAAGAAGTCAAACATATGGGCCATTCTTGTAATTAAATTTTTCCAATTTCTAGTTTCTCTATGGAGTTTTACATATACATACCAAGCACACATGTAGCCTTGTAAAGTGGAATAAAACTGGTACACCCAAAGTGAAGGTGGTAAATCTTCTTTCCCTTCTATCCATACTCTCTCACACTTCTAAACATGGTGTTGAACAGGTTGATTACCGTGATAATTGCATATTTTTGTAGGTGCATTGCTCCTAAAGAACCTAATAGTAAGAGCAATCCCAATTTCATTCCATTTGACCATATTATCCCTGTGGACCACCCACCACCATGTTGATATCCCACATAGTGTATATGCTAGCATATTTCTTCTTTCTAGTGGATCTATCCATGTTTCTTCCATGGTGCGCAAGAATATCATGGGATCCCCTTCTCCTGTGTAACAAGGTACCGAGTTGTTACCTATCCTCCTGACATAACATGGTTTTTGTGCCTTAAGGGAATATGCTCTTGAATTTGTGCCCTACCAACTCATAAGTGCTATGATCCCAATTATCACATGCAACACTCATAGTATCACTAAAAGATTGTGCATCCTCCCACTGAATTATTCATTCTTTAGTTAGCTCAATCATCTATGGATCTCAGATGGCATGTACATAAATCCTATTTAGATCTTCACTTAATGGCTCAACATAGGGTGTAGACTTTCTATCTATTAAAGGAATAATAACCCTTTCCTCTTTATTTTCAAAACTGATATAGCCCTTTTTGAACCGAAGATCAACATTATTTTCATAGCACCAAGGAAGCCCCAATAGAGCTGGAAAGCTATCTGACTCTACTAGCGCTAAAAATTCAAAGTCTCTAGTGAACTTTACTCCTTGTATGGTAATGGATGCATCTTTCAAAACTCCCATGGAAGTGGCCTTAGTCCAATTGGCCATGAATAATACATTAGAGGATGGCTGCAATAGGGGTCTTCCCATTTTTACCCATTCATCCAAGGTAAGAACATTAACCTCCACGCATGTATCAATCAGTATATTACTTAATAGCCACCCATCCACAACAACATTCAAGGTGATTTCCTTGTCATAATCTAGGCTATGAGGAGGGAGATTTGCATGTAGGATTTTTCATCCAGTCTTAGTACTTGCACATGGAGTGTTCCCTTTTAACCAACTCCCAAACAGTGGAATGATGTTCTCTTGGCACAACATTTTACACACTTCTCTCAAGTCATCTACATCAGCTTGGATTGTCTCTGATGCTCTCTTCTACTCCTGTAAGTACTATATATCACCCTGAAGGTTCCTTAGAACTCCCATGGTATCATGATAAACCTCCTTTTGATAGGTATGATCTGGGTATCGTGCATAAAGAACCTCATCTTTAGTGATGGTAGATTTCTGATGTAATGCCTCCCTGGCACATGTTGCCTCAGCGCGGGTCATAATCTTCACTTCTAGTTCCTCGGATTCTACTTCCATCTTGGGCATCCATTGATTGTCTACAGTACGATGTATCCTAACCATCCCTGTGTCTTTATTTTCTTGTTTATGTTGCTTACTCATATGCTCATATAAGTCTGGGAACTCTTCATACTATGGTTCTTTCTACAAAAAGAACATGCAATATTCTGTGGACACTCATGCCTATAGTGGTCAGGAAATCCACATGTATAACACATTCTGTGAGGGAACTCACTTCTTCCACCACTATGGCCTCATCCTCCGAATCAACCACGGTATCCACAACTTCTACTACGATTGCCTTCAAAACGAACCTCATTTTGATCATAGCATTCCTGATTTTGCTCCCAGTCCTGATGCTCATTCTTTCCCTTAGATTTATCTGAAACTCCTATCTATCATACACCAATATCTATAGCATCATGGATCTTCCCAATCAGCTGATAGTCTTTGATGTCATGAGTTGTGGATCTACAGATTTTATAGTAGCTTGAAACATTCTTCCTTTTCACATGTGGTAATAATGGGCACCGGATAGCATCATGCTTTAATTGGCATATTTCACAATCCATCAGTAATGAGCATATTGTTCTACAAGGGCAACTATCCTTTGTGTTACCTTCTACTTCAAAATTTGTGCACCAAATCCCTATGCACGTCTCATGAGCTGAATTTGCTGATATTTTCTCCAACTTTGTTGCCATTGTTGCTATTTTTTCTTCTAAAAATGGTCTCACCCTGGTATCTATCCTTCTAACTACCTCAGCGGGTAAGGCTGCTTCAAGTGATTCACACAGATCAGTGTATGTCTTATGTGATAATGCCCTCCTAAAAGGGGTAATCAATCCCCCAATGAACCATTTTGCATGTTGGCTCGCATGTAAGTCATAAGAAATCTTTGATAACAACGTTTTAAACTATGCATCATACTCTCTAACACTTTCAGTAGTACCTTGCTTAATATCCTTGAGTACACTTATACTCTTCTGCTCAAACTTAGGGATATGAAACTCTTTAAGAAATGCATCCTGTAATGCCATATATTCTATGCAGGTCTGATTAGGATCAAAAATTTTATACCAGCTGTGTGTGCACCCTTGTAACATAGAAAAAATTGGCTTGCCCTACACTTAGAAGTTGTGATTCCTTTTGCGTGCCACAATATTTCACACATGTGCACATGTTCAGTAGTATCTTTTATGCCCTTATACTCTGCAAGACAAAGGGACATTTCCATATATATATTATGGGATGGGTGTAGACCTTTCCCACCTAATCCAAATCCTCATGTGTTCCCCCTACTTCCAGAACCTCTAGATCCACCTGAACCAGAGCTACCAATGCCTCCTGATCCCAAACATGTAGCTAGAATAGGTCCTATAGACGTACTCCAAAATTAGTACTATAATGAACCCCTACAATCTTTGAAGTAGTTCCACTTCCAGAGGTGAATCCAACATTCCGTACACTCATGTATTGCATCGATGATGTGCCTGAAAATACACCTCCAAATAACAATGAAGCCATCTGCTCTGTCATTGATGTGCTTTCTCTCTTACTTCCCAAACTCACTTGTTGACTACTTTTCATACTAGATACTAGAAAATCAAGTGCAAGGGCTAGTTTACTAGGTGGATTTAGATGTGTGCCTATGGCCCAGGTAGTCTCTGCTGGTGTGATTCGTCGTGAGGCCGGGGGGGATCCCTGTCATGATTTCTAAGATGGGGGAGTTCCAGATGCTCTAGCTCCAAGTCTTCTAAGTGAGCTTCAAAATATTCATGAGCCATCTCTCTCCTCAATGCCATACTTTCTTCAACAGTACACTGCTTCTCTATCTCCCTCTCACGTGCCTCATTATACTTAAGTCAGCTTTCCTCTCTATTCCTTTTTACTGCTATGTCTGCCATCTTTCACCAATCTTGCTCCTAACCCCATGCATGGTGGGGTTTAGATAGCAATCAATTTACTTTCCATATTCAAAATTACCATTAGGATCTTGATCTTTGTAGGAATGCCTTGTAGGTAAGCTCCCCTTGGGTATCGTAAAAACTAGAATTCAGCTATCTCTGGACATGAATAAGTGGAAATTGAGTATTCCAAGATATAGTAGTTCAAGACACCACAGAACCACGTATCCACCACTCGATTCCAAATCTGATCAGTATCATAAAGGGCCTAAAATTCTTCCTGCATCTAGACAAGTGCGTGATACCTCCAATTCCTCTTAGATGCATAAGCACTCAGCCACTCGTACAATTCTACTGGAAAGATAGAAAAAAATCTCTCATATAAACTGTCATACAAATTTTGTTCCACGCATATGTGTGCATTAAACTTAGATCCAGTGCTAAATTTTCATGTGTATTCTTCTTCCATATCACATATCCATTCTTCAACACTTGCTAAGGTCAAATGGTATGTCTTTATCGCGAACCATCCAAAAAACAACCAAAATAGATGTCCTGGCAACAAAACCAATGATGCAGCATAGAATTCAGTGATGCAAACCCAATAAGACCCTAAACACACTGGCACATCACTCAGCACAAACTGAGTGCTCACCTAAAGCGCAGAAAGGTACTGTTGCTTGGATATTTTTTCAGGCCAAAATATGAGGTTCAACCATAGTGCATGAGATCAAATCCCTCCTCAAAGACAGGTGAGGTTGCCTATTTATTTCTAATCTAAAACACAACAGAAATAATATATACAATATCCACACTATTCTAACCATTGTGGTTGGGATACAATCCCGAAATCCATATCAGCACAAAGTGGAGATATTACAACTTAGAAATGCAATGGATTAGAAAGGAAACTTATTAGAGATGAAACAAAGTGGAAAGGGAATGAGAGGAACATATTTTATTTCAAGCAAACACAGATCAAGAAATACTTATACGAGTTTTAGATAATGAGTGTAATATTTTGAAATGATTAAAATGATTAAGAATACTAAACAAAGAATAGCTCAAGATTTTGGACGTAAGAACAATATCTCAAGATAGATGAATCCCACAACACAAAGTTTGTAAAATAACACCTGTTCCTATTCTTCAATGATTAAAAAGAAAATACAAAGCTTTTCTTCTTCTTCACAATAGCTCTTAATATTCAAAAAGTCTCCCCTTGAAATACACAAGCATCCCTTATTTATAATAGAGAGAGCAGAGAGAAAATAGGATAAATCCTAGAAAATAGTCTTTTAATGAGAGTCCTATTTTGCTTGACTCTCACGCAGGAGAACAAGTCAAAATTTTCTTCCTATGTGATGAAATGAAAATGAAAAAGACATGACAATTTCTTGATAGAAATGACATGAAACATTATGTTTATTCTGCTTCGTCATCCTTGTCTTCTTCCAGCGAAGCCTGCTTGTCTCAAAATTCTTGGAACTTCTGGATTATGCTCTACATCTCATCTTCATCTAGTGCACTAGAATAATCACTTAGGACCTCACAAGTTTCCTGAGTGTCACTTGCATTACCAGGGAGTTTCTTCAATTTCTTATTGAGCTTCCTTAGTGATTCCAAAACATTCTCAATCCTTATGAACTTATCGATGGCTGCCAGATCAAAGATGGAAGTTGGTTCGTGCTGAATTAATTCCTGAATTTTCTTATAGAGATCGTCAGTAGGTAGAATATTTGAGCTTTCATCCAACACCTTGGTGAAGATCCTAGACAACTCCTCTTCTATGTCATTGGTGGCATCAACCAACTGATCTCTAGATTCCCTCAACTTGCTGCAAGCTTCACTGAGAATATTTATCCTGAATCTGATGGCTTTGGCAAGCTTGGAAATGCTTATCCCCATGTGGAATAATTCCTTCTTCCGTTAAGATCTAGGATGGAACCTGTTTCAGTGCATTGAGGGCTTCCAAATTTAATTCAAGGTTCCTGACTTCCTATGAAAACTCATCATCCATCTTGTCACCATATTTCTTTATTTCCTCCAAGGATTTATAAACTTCCACTGTGTCATCTATGACCTCTCTTCCTTTTAGGAGTAGCCTCTTTATCCATTCTTCAACCATTCTCCCCTTCTCATCAATCTTTTCAATCATAGGCACCGATGAGAAATCAAACCTGATAGTCATAGGGGTAGAAGATGACGGTGTTGACTGAGAAGGCTTTGAAAGCTTGAGTAGTACCTCTGTCAACTATTCAACTTTCTCCTTTAGCTCATCCCTGCTTACCTTTGTTTCTTTCATCTTTTGGAAAAGCACGTTCATGGCATCTTGTGCATCCTGTTGTGCTCCTTCTATTGTCACTTTTCCCAGATCAACCCTTGTAATCTGATAATCAGTCATTGTTATATCCTCCTTTGTTTTGTCAGCTGTGGGAGTGGCAATCTCTACAAACTTATTCCCTGAGGCATCCACTGAAACTCTTGAAACCGTTTTGGGTTTCTTGGAAGATTTGGCAGGAGAAGCCTTGAGTGAACTGAAATCGAAGGCTGGTAGGGGAACTACCACCTTCCTCTTCCTTAGAGTCTGATCAACCAACCATTGAGGTACAGTGGAAGAAGTTTCTCCTATTGGAGGTGTTATGGTTGTATCTGTGGGTGGAGGAAGATTTACTTGCAGAGTCATGATGAGTGCAAGTGTAGTGATTGTGGGAATAGATTCAGGGAATGAAGGTGCAGAAGGAGGAGGCATTTCTAGGGCCATCGTAGGTCCAATAGAGAGAGGTGAGAGATCGGAGAAAATGTTAGCCATGGCTGATGAGAGTGGCATCGAAATATGAGATGAGGAAGATTAGGAGAGAGGGGGTAAAGATTCTAAAGCCAAAGCTTGAGAAGCAAGAGAAAGGCTTACCTCCGATGAGAAATCAACAAAAGGAGAAACAAGAGGTTGACTAACCTCAATTTCTGAAATAATTTCTCCTTGTTCTAGTGGAGGAGGTGAATCCAAGATCTCAACTATTTTTTTTTGGAGTAGCAGAGTATTCGGCCCCTTGCTTTTCTCCTTTCCTGAAAAACTTAAACTTTATTTGCCTCTTGGTAGGGATTTTATCCTTTTCCTTTTCTCCCTTGGAGGGTCCCACTTCTAAAGTAGTTATCTTTGAAAAAATCTTTTCCTTATAACTCATTCCCTAGGAAATGAGCCATGCCTTAGTGCGGACAAGAGTCTGAGTAACTCTTTCAGTGATAGAAGCCTTTTCAGCAATAGACCAATCAATGGCTGGGAATCCAAGTTGGTCTCCATCTGACTATTCGTACCTAGGTTCCAGAACACTTTCATTGTCTATGGTACCTTCAGGGATATCAGCTAGATCTAACATCTAAATTTCTTCAAGTGTTAGTCTGTTGTTGTCTTTTCTTCAGATGGCAACTTCATCATGAAGATCAACCCAGATATCTTCCATAGTGGGCACATGCAGGTACAATGTTCCATATGACTTGAGGACTCCTCGGATGTCAAATCCCTCCCTCATCTTCATGTGCTTCTTCAATTTGTCCTGAAGTTCATGCACCACATTCTTGGCCTTAACCATGGTGGAACATGTATACCTTCCAATGGAAATGGGGAAGGAGACAACGGCTTTGTGTCTGCTTTGTTGGAATTTGTGAAAATCCAAAAATTATCTGACCAACTCCATGAGGATCAGTTTGTCACCTGGGAACCTGGGAAAATGGAAAGGATTACCGTGGAACCTTACCACCCAAAGATAGGTAAACTTCTTGAATTGAAAGAAGATGCAACCCCATTTTGACACTTTTTTCCATGCTTCATCGGAAACCCTTCTCTTCCTCAGATTAGGATCCAATCTACAAATGTTTTCGTAGAAGAAGGCATCATTCACTCTTCTAAATTGGTCTTCAGACCCTTTTATTGTCAGTTGTGGGAAGTACCGATATATGTGTTTCATTGCTCAGTTTCCCTTTGCATCCAGCCCTGGATAGTTTCTCATGCCTGTTGCCACATAGGTGACATATGACATCATATAGAACTTTCTAGTAGACAAGACCATTTTCATTTGGGAGTCTATATCATTACTTATCAGGCTACCCCAATCAATCCCTTGGTCATTTTTCTTTATAATGACCATGAACTGGTACATCCACCCTTGGAATTCTTTTGAATCTGGGAGTCCAAACAACTGGCTCAGCAGGGTGATGATATCACTGACTTCAAGAATAAAATCACTTCTAGGGACCGACTTAGGAAACCTAGAAACAACGGGCTTAGCCTTGACCAAGAACTTCTTATTTACGTGCTTAATCTAGTATTCATGATCCTTCTCCCAAGCCTTTTGTGCTGATTTAAAATCTAAATCAACGTATTCCGTAAAGTTGGGAAACTTTAGGAGTTGATCAAAATAATCTCCATCCAATTTCACTATAGACTCCCCTGCTTGATTTCTTACTGAGCGGGAGGCTAAGTCATAGTGGGAAGCGCAAGCCAGGATGAATTCAGGGCATTGGGCTGATATTGGAAATCCTAATGTGAGAGGGAGACCATTGCTGGCTATTGACTTCGTCCATGGATTCTTAGAAGAATCCTTAATTCTTTTCCATAAGTCTTCCATATCTATATTGCCGAGCTCTGTGTCCCAGATGTCATAATTACAGCTTACATAAGAAGAAGACTCCATCTTCTGATACTTATACTTCATCTTTCTTGACTTATCCTAAGATGGGCCAGGGTCTGACATGAGGAGTATTGAGAATGCCTTGATGACTTCTGGAAGAGTAGTCAAGTGTGAGAGCTTGTTGAGACAAGTGTACAGACCCGACACACCTTTCGGGTTTTGAAACTTGCAAAACACCTTCAAAACCTGAAACTGGATTGTATGTCAGAAATTAGGTGTTTCAAACACCAACAGAAACCTGAAATATTGGTGGATTTTAGAGGATGTCAGACACTTTGAGAAACTCAAAACACTAACAGGGTGTTTGTTAGAAGTAAGGCATATGGCACATCAATGAAAACCCAACAAAAAATGGAAGTGATATGATTTCGAGTAGGAAAAAATACCCGACATAGTGCAGCACTCAGAGGATGTTGAACAACTTTTAAGACCTGACACAAGGTGGAGAAAGAAAGTTGTCAAGAAGCCTACAAAACCTGAAAGAAGGTGGAAAATGTATGGTGTCGAGCCACCTGCAAAACCCAAAAAAAGGATATAGGGTCTCTGTCCTATCAGAACATGAAAAATCTCCTTCTTTGTTCACTTCATGGGTTTTTAGATTCTTTTGAAAACCACAACTTACAATAAGTAAATAACCAAATGGAGGGGTAAATTCTAAATGAGAGCCCACATGAAAGAGACAAGAAACAAGAAAAACAACCTAAAACCCTAAACCAGTAATGGAAGAGGAAAAGAAATGGAAACCCAAACAACACACCTTAAAAACAACCCCAAGAAGCTTCAAAACAAAAAGAGGAGAAGAATACCTTCAACAAGATCGAAAAATGATCAAGAATGGATGGTGAAATCGACCGGGAAGCTCAATTGGGTCTGGAGGTGGAAGAAGCATGCACAGAAATCCAACACATAAAAAATGTACAAGGTAACAAATGACGTGGAAAACCACCTATTTATAAGACCCTAGCATTAATTACACATCATTTGATGCGTGTGCCAACTACCAGACAACTGGACATTAATGACATGTCATCATGCGTGGAGTGTCTGAAAACCTGACACAAAGGGTTTGGTTTAATTCAGGTTTCAGGTTTCAGAAAACATGAAGCATGACGCATGAGATGTTGAGATGCTTCTAAGTCCCAAAATCCTGACACAAAGGCTTCATTTGGGTTTTGGGTTTTGGGAAACATATGACATGAAACATGCATTGGATAACGCATGTTCCGATGCTTGGGGGTTCTGAAAACCTGACACACTGTCAAGACCATCGGGTTTCAGGTTTCGGGGAACATGGGACATGTAACATGCAAGAAACATGCTTTCATGCAATGAAAACCTGAAAACCCAAAAATCTCCTTCAAAGGGGAATTTTAAGAGATATGTCCAAAAATTTTCTATGGTTATCTCATTTTTAGCTGGAATCACTAAAACAAGATAACAGTTGGCTCCAGTTGGGGACTTTATTTGAGACATCAAAGGAAGAGAACTCAGAATCAAGAAGCTTTATCCATTGGGCTACGGATTTGGAAGAATAAAAATTTAAAAAAATAAAGAAAGAAAGAAAGAAAACACACAACAGAAAATAAATTATAATACAGTGCAAGAGAGCATCTTGCATTACTGATGGAACAACTTTAGATGTTGGCCACTGAAAGGTAGAGGGAGTAACTCTCCATTAAGGTATGATAGATAGAAGCTATTTTCACCATTCAGCTGATGGATTTTGAAAGGACCTTTCCATAAAGAGTCAAACTTGCCATGCATCCCTTTCTGTTCCCTTCTCTTATCCCAGAGAAATACTAGATCTCCAAGTTGGAAATCATGTTGCTTTGATTTTTTTTCAAATATTTTTTTGACTTTTCTCTGATGATCTACAATGTGATCCACCACCTTAATCCATTCTTCTTCTATCCTGAATAGGTACATTATCCTTTTCTCAATAGAACTTTGAAAATTTTCATCCTCAATTGCTTTAGCCAACCATAAGGCTGAAAATTCTACAGAGATAGGAATCTCAACATCAATCACATACAACACCTGGAATGGGGACATTCCAATAGCTCGCTTAGGAGTAATCTGATCTTCCCATAATGCATCATACAATTCTTTGTGCCATGTCCTCTTATTCTCATTGACCATCTTTTTGATTATGGTCACCAGGTTCTTATTTCTTGATTCAGCCTGACCATTACCTTGGGGGTAATAATCGGATGAATGAGCCAATGTGATCCCAAATCCATAAAAAAAATTAGTCAACTCATGTGATGAGAAATTGGAAGCATTGTCAGCAACAATCTTGTGAGGAATGTTGAATCTAACAATTATATTCTCTTTGAGAAAATTACACACAGCTTCAGAGGTTGCCTATTTAATTGGTGCAGCTTCCACCCACTTGGTGAAATAGTCTTGTGGTGGTGAGCACATAATTATGAATGGCACTAGAGGTAGGGTTCAGTAATCCAATGAAATCAAATCCCCATTGGAAAAAAGGTTCTTTAATTACCACAGGATTCAAGGGAAGAGTAGCCATCTTAGGGCGACCAACGAAATGTTGGCAAGCTTCACACTTAGCCACCCATCCTGTTGAATCTCAAAAGAGAGTAGGCCAATATTACCTGGCCCGTAATATTTTGTAAGCCATCACGAAGGAGGAGAAATGTCCTCTGCTTGCTATATTTTGAAAGGATTCTAGCAACCTTACTTGTTGAGACTTATCGACACAACACAGGAATACACCATCAATGCCCTTCTTGTCTATAACATTATCCCATCGAACGTATCTTGTAGACCTTAATTTAAATATTCTCTTTTATTTTTGGCTCAAATGTGGGGGAAATTCACCGTAAGTTAAAAATAAAATGATGTCTGCATACCATTCATCAGTTGTGCTTACAAAAAGCACCATGGGCAATTTTGAAGAAGTATCTTTAGTTTCTTCGCATTTTGTCTCAGACTTGTTTTTTGCAATCAATTGGCACATGCCTCTTCCTCGTACCAACTTGGTAGGTCTGATGTCCAAGTCACATTCTTGGACTTTGTCTATCTAGTTACCCCATTGACTACCCAACTCTTGTTGAGTCAAAATGGACTTAACTATAGTATCAAGAACAAGAACAAGAGTGTGAGAACTCAACACATAGTACCTAAAATGTTTCACCACTCTCACCACTACATAAGCATGCTTTTCAATTTGTGACATTTTCAATTCATTTAATTTAGTGGGCAACTCATGAAAGCAATGGGAGCTTCAATTCCTTCTTCGTTCTCCTACATCAGAATGGTTGATACTGTATGTGCGGAAGTGTAGCTATACATGATGAAATCCTTCTTGAAGTTTAGGCATACTAGAATAGGAGCATGAGCAAATTGACTCTTTTGAATTCTTCAAAAGAAAGCTTCCCTTCAATGCTCCATTGAAATGGAGTATTAATTTTCATCATTCCAATAATATCCTTGGCTTTATCAACAAAATCAAGTACAAATATTCTTAGGAAATTTACCTTTCCAAAAAAGGAATGCACCCCAGTTTTGCTTGTAGGCAGGGTAAGGCTTTGGATGGGCTTTACCCATTCTGGGTTGGTCTTGGTTCCTTCTTGAGTCATGATATGACCTAGCAACTTTCCTTCTGTTACTTTGAACATGGAATTTTTAGGATTTAATGAAATCCCATGATGCCTACACCTTAAGAGTACCTCCTCCAGGGGATCGTAATGATCACTTCACTTCTTAGAGAAGACTGTTAAGTCATCCAAATATACAACTATGACTTTTCCCATCAAATCAAAAGGTAATTCCATAGCTCTTTGAAATTTGGCTCCAGCGTTAGTCAAACCAAAATGAATCCTTCTATAAGAAAAGGTCCCCCATGGGGTATTGAATGTTGTTTTGTGTTGATCTTCAGAGGCTACATCGACCTTATTATACCCTGAAAATCCCTCAAGCATGGATAACATTTCTGATCCAATGACAGTCTGTAATACTTGTTCCATAATAGGAAATGGGTAATTTTCTTTCAATGAATAATGATTAAGGTTCTGGAAGTCGACACAAATCCGGATCTCACCATTCTTTTTTTTGACAGGGACAATGTTAGCAACCTAGGTGGAATGATGGATTGGAAAGATAATCCTTGCGTCTAACATCTTTTGAATTTCTGCAAGGATAGTCCCTGAGATCTTTGGATTGTAATGCCTTTGCTTCTACCTATAGGGTTTAACCTCAGGCTTCAAAGGGATGCTATGTTGCACATCCTTGGGCTTGAAAGACTTCAGATCCACATATGACCATGCTAGGATGTCCATATATCTCTTCAGGAGTGAAGTGAATCTTTCTTTCTCTTCCGAAGAACAACATTTCCTAATGTTTACCATCTGTGGTTGGTTAAGAGAGCCTAGATTAACTTGATCTACCTCTGACGAGGAATCACCTTCAGCTTTCCTTTTATCCTAAATGAAACAGTCATGCTTGTCAAACAGACCTTCCAGAGAAACTAATCCCTTTAGAATCTTATTGCCTTTGAGCTAGATGAATTCACCATCAATCTCTTGATATGAATTCAAGACAAACTCACGGAAAGCTGATTCTGATCCTTCAAAATAAAGCTCACTAAAATTATCAGCTTTTTCAAGAAAATACAATAACTATTGATCATCATTAAACACTTGCCAATGTGTTGAATTATCTAGAACACTTGGACGATACACAATTTCAATGGTATATTTGTCATGTTTTAACTTTGGGTGAGGAAGGAGAAGAGATGCAAACACGGCTAAAGAATCAGCTTTATCATTGTGATCTCTTAAAACTAGCCTTAATGGAAAAAGCATCAAAGCATTCTATGTTGTCCCACACCTTGTTCCTGTAATGTCTTAGGCAATCATTTTTCACCTGATAGGTCCCCCTTACTTGATTCACAATCAACTTGGCATCTCCCTGCACTTGGAGATTTTAGATTCCTTTTTGCCTTTCCATTTCTAATCCTAACGACAAAGATTTGTATTCGGCCATGTTATTAGTATTTTCAAACTATAACTTGAAGGTGAAGGGAAAGATATCAAAATCTGGAGATATAAGAACCACACTAGTGCCTGACCCAGATAGTTGAAACAACTTCCATTGAACTTGAGGGTCCAAAAACATTAGGATCTTCCTCCTTGACTTCTACACAAGGCACCTCAGATGTCATGAAATAATTACCCAAGTTTGCATCTTCGAAGAGAATTTGAGCCTTGGGATCATCTGATTTAGTGACTAGGTACTTCACCTATGCTTCGGGGTGGAGGACACGAGGAACTCCATTTACTAGAATTTTAGCTTTGGTCTAGTCCATATTGATTTCTCCTCCAACATATTTACAAAAACCTCTTCCTAAGAGAATACCATAAGCAGCTGGGATATCAGCAACTAGGATAGTCATTTTTACTCTCTTTTTAGGGAAGGAAACAAATGCAAACTATGCATTCTTGATTTGGCCAATCAAGGGGACTTATTTAGTTTCCATGGAGTAACACTGCCCATAATATTTAGTCAAGGTAATTCTAAGGGCATGGGATACTTTTGTGGGCATTACGTTATCAGAGGCTCCTGAGTCAATTATGCAATTGATGAGTTTAAAACCGTTTATAAGTAAGGACAAATAAAATGGTTCAATCTTTCCCAAAGAAGTAGCAGAGGTCATATTACTCTGAGGTAAAGGCTGAGTGGGACTAGGAAAAATGCCTTTTGAAGATGAACGGATAACAACCTTGCTTCTAATGAATTTGGAAAGTTTCTCAAATTACTTAGGATTTGACTGAAGGTATTCAGCTTCCGACATTTGGATTTTAGTTTTCTTTACATGGTCAATAATGTCAAAAGTGGTATATGAAGGAATGATGGTGGGCTAAGTTTTGGTTACACTGGTCTGAGCTGAGGTACTAGCCTTGGGGGTAGGAGAAAAAGAGTTAGAAGGTGAAGTTACCTTTTTAGTTATCTCCTTTTCAGCTTACGCTAAGATAGGAGAGCCTCTTTTAGCCATAACCATGGGAGCTTCTTTACTTTTCTCCTTAGAGCCTTCAACCAGCTTTCTGGGGTTCTGGGATTGAGATCATGTGAAGACTACAAATGATTGACCATCATGCTCACCTTCTTCTTCCTCGTATTCCAAGTACCCAATGCTGGAGTCGCCAGCTGAATCATCAAAAGACTCATCAGCATATCCTGAAGCTTCAAAAGCTTCATGAGAATCTTGATCTTCTGGTTCTTCATCATCCTCAACTATTTCCACTGTTGCGTTGATAGGAGGATCTTCAATGGCCAACCTGGTGGGAGTCAGCAATCAACCGATTCCTATCTCTGGCTAGGAGCACATTGGCATTGTTGAAATTCCATCTAGGAATATCCCGATAAGGAACGTTGGTCACTTTTTGAGACATTTGCTTCTTCAAAGCGATCAAGTCATTGGCCATCTTCTGAATCATAGGATCAATAGTACTCTAAGAAGAACTCTGATTTTTAGGCTTAGATGACTCTCTTCTGATCTTTCCAGCCAGAATAAGATCATCTTCTATTTCAGTGGTTGTAGCTTGAGCAGTGGCCAAATCAGGAATAACAGACCTTCTTAATAAGAAGCTCACATCAGGGGGCTGAGTGTTGATGAAGAAACACTTTTGATTTTCAAGAGTGGGAATGGCTAGGTCTAGAATCTTATGAATCAACTTGTTGAATTTTGTTATAAATTCCCGCATGGGTTCATAAGACTCCTTCTTCATATGTGTAATTTGTGCTAAAAAGGCATGAGAATATTCAGTTGGTTTGAACCTTTCTTCAAATACGGATCTCATGGTGGCCCAGTTGGTAATGCATGCATTTGGAAGATGGTAGAACCATTCTGTTACTACACCATGTAATGTTTCAATGAAGAGTCGAACAGAGACATCTTCATGAGAAACCCCAAGGATGCCGCATGCGACAAAGAATGAAGCAATGTGTTCATCAGGGTGCTGCTTCCCATCACCATTGAACTTAGGGATATTCTTACGAGATCCATGAGGTAGATCATGCAACGATGGAGTTAGGGAGAGAGGACCAATAGCTGTACACCAAGGCATAGGTTGTGCTTCCATTCTTTTGAATGAAGTGCATATAGGAATCTAAGTATCAGACAAGAATAATGCATGGCAGGTTGCAGAAACTTCTTGTTCTTGAGGAACCTGAGATCTTCAGATAGGTGAAGAACTTCTTGCTTGGCTAGATGCAACACTATTGGGGGAAAGTTTGAAATTATGTTGTTGAAGCAGATCAAAGAATGGATCAGTCTCACCCCTAGCTTGGCTTGACCGAGTAAAGATCTTTCTGGCCAGCTTGAACTGGAAAAAATGGATCTTTTGAAAATAAGGCAAATACGGAGTCACCAGACACCAATAGGATAAGCTTAGTCTTATCAATCCGTATTCCCTAGCAGAGTCACCAAAAACTATTGGTTGGATATTTTGTCAGGAAAAAATATGAGGTTCAACCACAGTGCATAGGGATCAAATCCCTCCTCAAAGATAGGTGAGGCTGCTTGTTTATTACTAATCTAAAACACAACAAAAATAATATATACAATATCCACACTATTCTAACCATTGGGGTTGGGATACAATCCTGAAATCCATATCAACACGAAGTGGAGATATTACAACTTCAAAAATGCAATGGATTAGAAAGGAAACTTATTATAGATGAAACAAAGTGGAAAGGGAATGAGAGGAACATATTTTCTTTCAAGCAAACACAGATCAAGAAATACTTATACGAGTTTTAGATAATGAGTGTAATATTTTGAAACAATTAAAATGATTAAGAATACTAAACAAAGAATAGCTCAATATTTTGGATGTAAGAACAATATCTCAAGATAGATGAATCCCACAACACAAAGTTTGTAAAATAACACCTGTTCCTATTCTTCAATGATTAAAAATAAAATACAAAGTTTTTCTTCTTCTTCACAATAGCTCTTAATATTCAAAAAGTCTCCTCTTGAAATACACAAGCATCCCTTATTTATAATAGAGAGAGCAGAGAGAAAATAGGATAAATCCTAGAAAATAGTCTTTTAATGAGAGTCCTATTTTTCTTGACTCTCACGTAGGAGAACAAGTCAAAATTTGCTTCCTATGTGACGAAATGAAAATGAAAAAGACATGACAATTTCTTGATAGAAATGACATGAAACATTATGTTTATTCCACTTTGTCATCCTTGTCCTCTTCTAGTGAAGCCTGCTTGTCTCAAAATTCTTAGAACTTCTTGATTATGCTCTGAATCTCATCTTCATCTGGCGCACTAGAATAATCACTTAGGACCTCACAAGTTTCCTAAGTGTCACTTGCGTTACCAGGGAGTTTCTTCAATTTCTTATTGAGCTTCCTTAGTGATTCCAAAACATTCTCGATCCTTATGAACTTATCGATGGCTGCCAGATCGAAGATGGAAGTTGGTTCATGCTGAATTAATTCTTAAATTTTCTTATAGAGATCGTCAGTAGGTAGAATCTCTGATATTTCACCCAACACCTTGGTGAAGATCCTGGACAACTCCTCTTCTATGTCATTGGTGGCATCAACCAACTGATCTCTAGATTCCCTCAACTTGCTGCAAGCTTCACTAAGAATCTTTATCCTGAATTTTATGGCTTTGGAAAGCTGGAAATTCTTATCCCCATGTGGAATAATTCCTTCTTCCATTAAGATCCAGGATGGAACCTGTTTCAGTGCATTGAGGGCTTCCAAAGTTAATTCAAGGTTCCTGACTTCCTGTGAAAACTCATCATCCATCTTGTCACCATCTTTCTTTATTTCCTCTAAGGATTTATAAACTTCCACTATGTCATCTATGACCTCTCTTCCTTGTAGGAGTAGCCTCTTTATCCATTCTTCAACCATTCTCCCCTTCTCATTGATCTTTTCAATCATAGGCACCAATGAGAAATTGAACCTGATAGGCATAGGGGTAGAAGATGATGGTGTTGACTGTGAAGGATTTGAAAGCTTGAGTAGTACCTCTGTCAACTATTCAACTTTCTCCTTTAGCTCATCCCTGTCTTACCTTTGTTTCTTTCAGCGTTTGGCAAAGCACGTTCATGGTAATCTTGTGCATCATGTTGTGCTCCTTCTGTTGTCAATTTTCCTAGATCAACCCTTGTAATATGATAATCAGTCACTGTTATATCCTCCTTTGTTTTTTCAGCCGTGGGAGTGGCAATCTCTGCAAACTTATGCCCTAAGGCATCCACTAAAACTCTTGAAACCATTTTGGGTTTCTTGGTAGATTTGGCAGGAGAAGCCTTGAGTGAATTGAAATCAAAGGATAGTAGGGGAACTACCACCTTCCTCTTCCTTGGAGTCTGATCGACCAACCATTGAGGTACAGCATAAGAAGTTACTCCTATTGGAGGTGTTATGGTTGTATCTTTTGGTGGAGGAAGATTTACTTGCGAGAGTCATGATGACTGACAAGTGTAGTGATTGTGGGAATAGATTCAGGGAATGAAGGTGTGGAAAGGGAGGACATTTCTAGGGCCATCGTAGGTCCAGCAAGAGAGAGGTGAGAGATCAAAGAAAATGTCTGGCCATGGCTGATGAGAGTGGCATCAAAATATGAGATGAGGAAGATTGGGAGAGAGGGGGTAAAGATTCTAAATCCAAAGCTTGAGAAGTAAGAGAAAGGCTTACCTCCGATGAGTAATCAACAAAAAGAGAAACAAGAGGTTGACTAACCTTGATTTCTGAAAGAATTTCTCCTTGTTCTGGTGGAGGAGGTGAATCCAAGATCTCAACTATTTGTGTTGGAGTAGTAGATGATTTGGCCCCTTGCTTTTCTCCTTTCCTGAAAAACTTAAACTTTATTTTCCTCTTGGTAGGGATTTTATCCTTTTCCTTTTCTCCCTTGGAGGGTCCCACTTCTAAAGTAGTTATCTTTGAAAAAATATTTTCCTTATAACTCATTCCCCAGGAAATGAGCCATGCCTTAGTGCAGACAAGAGTCTGAGCAGCTCTTTCAGCGATAGAAGCCTTTTCAGCAACAGACCAATCAATGGTTGGGAATCCAAGTTGGTCTCCATTTGACTGTTCATACCTAGGTTCTAGAACACTTTCATTGTCCTGTGGTACCTTCAGGGATATCAGCTAGATCTAACATCTGAATTTCTTCAAGTTTCAGTCTACTATTGTCTTTTCTTTGGATGGAAACTTCATCACGAAGATCAACCCAGATATCTTCCACAGTGGGCACATGTAGGTACAATGTTCCATATGACTTGAGGACTCCTCGGATGTTGAATCCCTCCCTCATCTTCATGTGCTTCTTCAATTTGTCTTGAAGTTCATGCACCACATTCTTGGCCTTAACCATGGTGGAACATGTATACCTTCTAATGGAAATGGGGAAGGAGACAACGGCTTTGTGTCTGCTTTGTTGGAATTTGTGAAAATCTAACAACTGTCTTACCAACTCCATGAGGATCAGTTTATCACCTAAGAACCTGGGAAAATGGAAAGGATTACCATGGAACCTTACCACCTGAAGATAGGTAAACTTCTTGAATTACAATATGCAACCCCATTTTGACACTTTTGTCCATGCTTCATCGGAAACCCTTCTCTTCCTCAGATTAGGATCCAGTCTACAAATGTTTTCGTAGAAGAAGGTGTCATTCACTCTTCTAAATTGGTCTTCAGACCCTTTTATTGTCAGCTGTGGGAAGTACCGATATATGTGTTCCATTGCTCTCAGTTTCCCTTTGCATCCAACCCTGGATAGTTTCTCATGCCTGCTGCCACATAGGTGACATATGACATCATATAGAACTTGCTAGTAGACAAGACCGTTTTCATTTGGGAGTCTATCTCATTACTTATCAGGCTACCCCAATTAATCCCTTGGTCATTTTTCTTTATAATGACCATGAACTGGTACATCCACCCTTGGAATTCTTTTGAATCTGGGAGTCCAAACAACTGGCTCAGTAGGGTGATGATATCACTGACTTCAAGAATAAAATCACTTCTAGGGACTGACTTAGGAAACCTAGAAACAATGGGCTTAGCCTTGACCAAGAACTTCTTATTTACGTGCTTGATGCAGTCTTCCTGATCCTTGTCCCAGGCCTTTTGTGCTGATTTAAAATCTAAATCAACGTATTCCGTAAAGTTGGGAAACTTTAGGAGTTGATCAAAATAATCTCCGTCCAATTTCACTATAGACTCCCCTGCTTGATTTCTTATTGAGCTGGAGGCTAAGTCATAGTGAGAAGCATAAGCCGGGATGAATTCGGGGCATTGGGATGATATTGGAAATCCTGTTACGAGAGGGAGACCACTGCTGACTATTGACTTCGTCCATGGATTCTAAGAAGAATCCATAATTATTTTCCAAAAGTCTTCCATATATATATTGTCAAGCTCTATGTCCCAGATGTCGTAATTGTAGCTTACATAAGAAGAAGACTCCATCTTCTGATACTTATACTTCATCTTTCCTGACTTATCTGACTTATCTTGAGATGGGCTAGGGTCCAACATGAGGAGTCTTGAGAATTCCTTGATGACTTCTGGAAGAGTAGTCAGGTGTGAGAGCTTGCTGGACAAGTGTACAGACCCGACACACCTTTCGGGTTTTGAAACTTGCAAAACACCTTCAGAAACCTGATAGACTAGATTGTATGTCAGAAATTAGGATGTGTGAAACACAAAAAGAAATGAAAAATACTGGTGGAGTTTGGAGGATGTCAGACACTTTGAGAAACCCAAAACACTTGTGGGGTGTTTCAGAATTTAGGGCATGCGGCGCATCGACAAAAACCTGACAAAAAGTGGAAGTGAGATGATGTCGAGCAAGTAAAAATACCCGACACATTGCGGAACTCAAAGGATGTTGAACACCTGTCAAGACTTGACACAAGGCATGGAGAAAGTAAGATGTCAAGTAGCCTATAAAACCTGAAACAAGGTGGAAACTGGATTGTGTCAAGCACCCTGCAAAACCTGAAAAAAGGATATCGGGTCTCTGTCCTGTCAGAACATGAAAAATTTCCCTCTTTGTTCATTCATGGGTTTTTAGATTCTTTTGAAAACCACAACTTACAACAAGTAAATAACCAAAAGGGGGGTAAATTCCAAATAAGAGGCCACATGAAAGAGACAAGAAACAAGAAAAAAAACTTAAAACCCTAAACCAGTAATGGAAGAGGAAAATAAATGGAAACCCAAACAACACACCTCAAAAACAACCCCAAAAAGCTTCAAAATGAAAAGAGGAGAAGAATACCTTCAACAAGATTGAAAAATGATCGAGAATGGATGGTGAAATCAACTGGGAAGCTCAATCGGGTCTAGAGGTGGAAGAAGCATGCACAAAAATCCAACACATAAAAAATGTACAAGGTAAAAAATGACGTGGAAAACCACCTATTTATAAAACCCTAACATTAATTACACCTCATTTGATGCGTGTGCCAACTACCAGACAAATGGACATTAATGACATGTCATCATATATGGAGTGTCTTAAAACCTGACACAAAGGGTTTGGTTTAATTCAGGTTTCAGAAAACATGAAGCATGATGCATGAGATGTTGAGATGCTTCTAAGTCCTGAAATCCTGAACACAAAGTCTTCATTAGGTTTCTGGTTTCGGGAAACATATGACATGAAACATGCATTGGATAACACATGTTCTGATGCCTTGGGGTTTTGAAAACCCAACACACTGTCAAGACCATCAGGTTTCAGGTTTTGGGGAACATGGGACATGTAACATGCAAGAAACATGCTTTCATGTAATGAAAACCTGAAAACCTAAAAATCTCCTTCAAAGGGGAATTTTAAGAGATATGTCCAAAAATTTTCTATGGTTATCTCATGTTTAGCTAGAAGCACTAAAACGAGATAACATGTACCAAGTCCCTCTTTAGGGTTATTGTTGCAGGATGTTAGCATGATGTAGACTTAGCACATGTAGTTCTATTATTAACACATTATTCTATAGATCATACCAGATCTATATCTAAGGGAGAACAAAATTAAGTACTAACCATGATGAGATAAAAAACATACTAGATTCAGATACACACAAAACACACAATTAGATTCAACCAATATCCTCCATTATATTGAATGCAGTAATTATACATAAGCTTCATTACAATAATAGTAGTATGCACGTAACAGATCTAATAGCATATCTCTGTATATATCTCCTCTCTATATGTCAATATCTCTATTACATAGTTTACCACTTACTTATAAGGGTGGGGAATTTCCCTCCACCACTTATCAGTTCCCAAAATAGGTCGCATGTTATTTATAGCTACGCTCCTTTCCAAACCTAGCCACACATGCAAGTGTGCTAACAATAGACTGCTACTAGCTAGATGACAGTATAAAATCTATTTTTGGCTTGTGTCCATGTAAAATGATTCATAGTTAACCCTCCAGAAATAACCAATGTGTGGTGCGCACGTCTCTACCTCATTTTTGTTCTTTGCACACCATCTCTAAAAATAGACCTTTATGAGCAAAAACAACTAAGTCCTAAAAAGTTGAACTTCTGTTCCGCACACGTGTTGTCCCTATTCATTCACACCTTTCAATCTGACTCACTTTCCCTGCAGACCTCTTGTGTGTTTTCTATCAAGTGTTCTTTGATCAACAGTTAGACATCACTAGCCCATGCAAATACATGGAAAAACCAATAGTGGGTACCTCAACAGATTCTAACCAAAACCTACAGTGGGTACCTCAACAAAATCCTAACCAAAACCAATAATGGACACCACAACAGAGTAGGTTTCAGCAACCACAACACAATTTAATGCCCCCACCACAAAACTATCAACAACATGGACAAACATCACAAGCATAATTTCCAGCCCAACTTGTAGCAAACCCTAAAAATCAGTAGACAATTTCACTTGATGAAGCATGACAAAGTGATACAATGCAAGTTAATAATATCAGTAATTTGTGACTAAGGTATGGGAAAATATTGAATCCTCCTATTGTTATCATGGAAATACTTGTAGACAATGATACAAAAGAGACAATTAAGGACAATGAAGAAACTGCACATACTCCACAAACAAAAGACACTAGGAATGATCAAGGAAAGAATCAGCATGTTCATACATCTCCTTTTTTAAAATGATTATAGGAAACTTGAACTACAGATGAAACAATGTTAGTTCAAGAGTTGAAAAAGTTAAACAATGAGGTACCACTTCTGAGAGAAATAAGGGATATTCCTTAATTAAACTAGACCATTAGAAACTAGTTATAAAGATACCAAGAAGGAAGAAGAAATACTCAAAAATAGTCAAGGTGGAAGTGAATTTAGTTGCTAGAAAACTTATTTCACCAAAATACGGGGATCCTGGAAGTCCAATCATTACTATCTGTATAAATGATTAGTCAATATCTAACGTTTTAGTGGACCTTAGTGTTGCCATCAATGTTATAACAACATATATGTTCAATCTATTGTCCTTAAATTCAGGTGCGATAGATTTGGTTAGATTGGATACTTTTGGGTAGATAGTAGAGGTATCTAGGAAAACATTTTCATTTGGGTAGATACCTGGAGTCAAAGATGCCCCCAAAGTGTGGAGTAATCCATGTATTCTAAGTGATCATCCAAATGAGAGAACGGTGTAGAGGTAGAGGAAGATGAAGATGATTTGGTTGTTAGCCATGTGAAGAATTATGTGGTCTGTGAGAAAAGGAAGTTTTTGGCTTTTGAATTTGTAGGTAGAAGTGGTGTATAGAGGTTGGCATGATCTTGAAAGACACTAGGAGAAGCATCGCATATAGGCAAAGGATATAAAATTGGATCCTTTATGGATCTAGGAGGGAGCAAGGTAGGTGGGGTAGACTCTTCCTTAGGTAGGTAAGAGGGTAAGATAGGATCTTCTATAGGTAGAAGTGTGGGTAGTGTGGGCTCCTCGATAGATGGAGGGATAATTGGGGTAAAATAATTTGTAGATGAAGGGGTAGACGAGGTAGATGGCTTAGTAAGAAAATCAGTGGGTAGGGTCAAATACTTTGTGGGTAGAGGAACAGGTAAGGTACGCTCCTCCATGGGTAGAGGAGTAGGTTAAATAGGCTCCTTCATGGATAGAGAAGTTTGTGCAAGAATTTCCTAAATAGATGGGATGAGAGGAAACTAAGCAGAAAGGATAGGTAATGCATCAAATATGTCATGAACCTCATGAACATTATCACCAATGTTTTAACATTTCCCTTATCCATTATCACCAACATTATCACAGATGTCATGAGGTTCATGACATATTTGATGCATTCCCTGTCCCTTCTGCTCATTTTCCTCTCAGCCCATCTATTAAGGAAATTCTTGCACAAACTTCTTTATCCATGAAGGATCCTATTTAACCTACTCCTCTACCCATAGAGGAGCGTACCTTACCTATTCCTCTACCCACAAAGGAGCTGACCCTACCACTAATTTTCTTACCAAGCCGTCTACCTCGTCTACCCCTTCATCTACAAATGATCTTACCCCACTTATCCCTCCATCTATCGAGGTGCCCACACTACCCACATTTCTACCCATAGAAGATCCTATCTTACCCTCATCTCTACCTAAGGAAGACTCTACCCCACCTACCTTGCTCCCTCCTAGATCCATAAAGGATCCAATTTTATATCCTTTGCCTATACGTGATGCTTCTCCTAGTGTCTTTCAAGATCATGCCAACCTCCATACACCACTTCTACCTTTTCACTTAACATTGGTGATAATGTCATGAACCTCATCCATTATCTAACATTTCTTGGATAATGTTCTTAAATGTTTTAAAATTTCTATCACTATGACCTCTAACGTGGTGATAGTTATAGTAGTCATTATCTTTAAACCATGCGGGTATAGGATGAGAAGGGTCAAAAGAAATATGTGGTTTGATAGGTGGAAGGGTGACGGTTCCCTCCTTTAACATCTTTTCCAACACCAAGGAAGGCTCTCCTATGGGGCTATAACACTTTTTTTCATACTTATAATGGAAATTATGAATAGGGGATAGATTAAGATGAGGTTTCAGTTGGTTTGATGGATGAGAGGGGCCAGATTTCAGGACTACCATGTTGGTGGATCCTTTTTCCTTAGAAATATTGTTGGAATTATTGTTTTACAGTTTAGAAGAAGAAGAATAGTCATTTGAATTAAACAGAGCGCTCTTGTTGCACAACTTAACCTTTTCCTCTTCAAGGGCATGGATCTCTAGCTTCCAAGCCATGGTGAATGCAAAATTTCAAAATGTTTGGTTGGGGAAATTTTTCTGGCACAAGCCCTAGTGAATAACTCTATCAATTTAGGTTATGAGTTAAAAGGTGAGCCGATTAATGATCCCCCGTCAGCAAGTAACAAAGTCAATGATAGACTCATCATCGTATTGAAGAATTGAGTATAAATTTTTCATGGATACCTTCTTAGATATATTTATCGAGAAATGATCAAGAAATTTCTGTGTTAATTGATTGAGATAAAATATTGAGTGCTTAGGCAAAGCACTGTACCAATCTAGAGAACATCCTGTCTAAGACATGGGGAACTTCCTGAGGAGCAAGGCATCATCATGAGTGATCAAATAATAGACATGTTTGAACAATCACAATTTTCCTTGCGTGTTTTCATTGTTATTAAATCGATTAAACTTAGGAAAATCCCAATGAGTGGGATTAGAGTGAATGGGTATGGATGAATGAATAGGTTCATTACATATTTCATCATAATTCAAGGCATTGTGAGAGATGGAAACAAATGCTTTGAAGGTCAGCATCTTATCCATCATCATTTTTATAAGATCCATCGTAGGATTAGATTGAGGAACAACCACTATGGAATAAGGGGGTGGATGAGATGAATAAGGCATGGATGTCACACGAGTGTTTCATGGTACTGAATAATAAAACTAAGATGGGGGTATGCAAGAGGGAATAGATGATGAGGTAATATACCATAAATATTAATTTGATGTGATGGGAGGTTATTGAGGTTGAGTGTAGGCAGGAGGAACTTGTGTGAAGACCCTTGTGGTAATGGGTGGAAGAGTTTTGGGTATAGAATGGACCATTTTCATAAAGGGAGTATAGGATGCCGACACAACTGGCAATTACATAGACACAAATATGTAGGGTGCTGATGATGAAGGAGCTCCTATATGAGGGGCCATGGATGAGGGTGATGTGGATGTTGAAGGAATGGTATATGTTATAGGAATGACAGATGTTGAAGGTGTTGATCTTACTTAGATATTAGGTGATTGTGAGGTGGAAGTGGACAATGTGACAGCAGATTGGGTACCTACATTGACATTACCAGATGCGGTGAAGGTGGTAGAATTAGGGGCCACGGAAGTAGGCATAGAGGTAGGAATCCCAGAGATAGGTTGTCCTGATGAATCATAGGTGGAAGAGGTGGCAAGATAATGTTGCAAGGCCAAGAGGGTGTGATCGAGGAATTTATAAAAATCCTCATCAGCTACAAGTACAGTCATGATATTAGGATCTAGGATCCATCGGAGATGAGATTGAGGGTGGTGAAGGGCTATAGGGAAATGGTACACAACTAGCATGAAAAGCGAGGGCTTGTGCTTGTTGGCAAGTCCAAACCATATAAAAGGTGGAAAAGAGGCATTCTAGACTCTGCAGAATTAAAAAAACTTATAAATAAATGTTTGGTAAAGAGAAATAGGTTGTTTCTAATAAAAATAAAAAACACAAAGACTGGTACCAGTCAATGAACTGATTCTTGTTAGGCAATATGACCGATGTCAGTTTCTCGACCGATGTTAGTCGCTAGACCGATGCCAATTACTGTGAAAATTGAAGAAATTTGGAAATCTGAAGAATAAAAGTGAAAAATGGGTATAATTGGGTCATGTTAAGGGTGAAAAAGACTTAGAAATGAAATGTATTGAAGTAATTAGAACACAGAAATTTTGTATGGAAGAAAATAATGTTATTTTTGACAGAATAATCAAAACACAAAGAAACTGATGGCAGTCAATTAACTGATGCCAGTATGATGAAATAATAAATGTCACTCGGTGGACCAATGTCATTTACTGATATTTTTGAGAAGATGAAGAAAAATTTAAATTTGGAGTGAATCAAGTTAAGGTAAAGCCAACCCTGAAGCTGTGTATGGAAAAAAGATTTCCTGTCACACTCAGCAAAACTAGAAAACATCGGATATGACGTTGGAGTGTGAAAGAGAATAAAAATTGATGAATTGTTCTCATAACTCAAAATTTAATTCAATCAACCAAAAAATAGCAAAAAACGTAAATCCTAGGTGTTATATTTTAGTGTTTAGTGGCTTATGCCTTTTAGAACTAACTGTGAATGAAATAGAGTTTTTGGATGATGAAGGTACCCTATAATAAATCTATGGCTGGTATCAAGTTTTTTTTGGTTGAAGTTTCCTCAATATATACCTTTTATTATGTGAGGCCCATGCTCTGATATGATAACGCGACCAGAACACAGGTCGGGTCCCACTATCAATGGGTTGTTAAATCCTTGACAACTTCTTCCTGGGTGGAAAATGTTTAATAAATGTGTAAATTGTATAAGTGGTTTGGCTAGGGAGTGTGTACACAAATGTGAATTATGCATAATCCAAACCAATCACTAAGTGGTCATGACCTTCGTCGTGTGATCGCTAATTAAATCTATGTGATCTAATGCAACACTCAAAGGATGAAATGCACAAATTTTAAACCCAAATCTAAAAATGATATTTGATGTAGCAAAAGGAGAACAAGAAGAGGAATTCTCTTTCACTAAATGCAATACAGAAGAAAATAAGAAGTGTTATTTTTAAGCACCAAAAGACAATTTTTTAACACAAATAGAAAGGAAAGAAGATTTCCAAGGAGAGATTTAATGTGAATTTTTTAGGAAAAAAACAAACTCACAAATTCATCCTATATGAACAATGACAAGAACCCAAAAAATGGGGTCCCACTGAGCATGCCAAAAAAATTCACCACAAATGTATGCTTAAGAAACAAATAAGAGGTAAGGTTAAGGAAGAATACATGTGATAGTCGAAGAAGGTGTGCGCGCATTGTAGAAGAATCAAGCCAATCATAAAGAACTCCTTTTTTGCTTGGAAGGACTACCTGAAATAGAACACAATACCACAAGAGAGTTAAAAAGTATATGGTAGTGGACTACCTAGTGTGTTATAGATTTACGAAGTGTGATACTTCTTAGAGAGGTAGTTAATTCACTATTTTAAACAACTTAATGCAAGGAAAGAGCATAAAAAAATTAATCCTATTGTATTTAATATGATTTAGGAATCTCATATAAAATACAATAAGAAAAATATAATCTAACAAGAAATTTATGATTAAATTTTGATGGTTGGTAGGTTGGTCTGGACTTGCAGGTATGAAAGAGGTTATTAATTAGATCTAAGAAAGATTTGGTGAGGTTTTGGGTTGTTGGGATAAAGTTATTAGCTCACTAGTTTTGGGGGAAATTATCGATCTTAGAGACTAGTATCGATTAGGTGACCGATGTTAGCTACTGGTAAGTGACCAACGTCGATTGGGTGATCGGTATCGGTAGGGGAAATTGGGTAGAAATGTTAAAAATGGGTTAATGAGATCTCTCTGTGATTACAAATAGAGTTGAAAAATCTTGGGTAAGGTCATGGGATTTTCAAGAAGACTTAGGAGTGATAAGATGAGGATTTGGGAAAGGTATAAAGGTTTTTTGGGAAAATGGTTGGATGGAGGTACTGTGGGAGAGATCTGGGTATGGAAAAAGTTAGAAAGAAGCAAATAACTAATAAACCACTAATCTATTAACACCAATGACAAAGAATAAATATACTTACTTCTGAAATGGAGATAAATGGTAGGAGTTGATGATGAATGCAAAAGAAGGTGGTCTTGAATGAATGCACTAGCAGTAGGAGGGCATGGTGCTTCCCTTTGAGTATACTGGAGCTTTGAATCAATCCGTGTATGAATGGTGTGATGTCTGAGTGCTATAAGGGTCTATGGTGTGTCGCAAGATTGCTAGAAAACACAAGCGTAAGGATGTAAGGTTTAAAGAGCCAAAAAACAAGATTTAGAACCCGATCAAAAAGTTAGGAAATTTTATTTAAGGAAACTGACAATGGTTAGGTGACCAGCGCCACCCGAGGAATAATCAATTCTAGTTAAGGAGAAAAGGTCATACTTACTAAAAATAGCCTGATTATTCCTAAATTTGGCATGATTGAGATTTTGGTTCCTTGTCACAAGTGTGGAATAGTGCTAAATGGAGTAGGAGAGTAGTTAGAGGGATAATAGGCCATTAATATTAGGGTTAGAATAAGTCCTAGTTAGTTAAGGTGAGTGGGGACTTAGTTTTGGGCAATAAATAGAGTTAGAACGAGTCTAGTGTGAGGTGGAGAGGTGAGGTAGATAATTAACATAATTTTGGTAATTAAATTAATTAAAATGTGTGCAAGTGGGCATGGTGATGGGATATTATTCAATTAATTAATCGAAGGGGTTTTAGAGGATTGCAACCGAATTTTTGGTGTCTACAAAGATAAATAGAACCTCCAAGTAGTAAGTATAATGAGCATAATGGAATGACCTAAACCTTCAATTAATTTATGTAAATTTCATGACTTAGGACCTTTGGTATGATTACCATCACTATGAAAGTATCTTTGAGACCTAGGGTAACTTCTTGTGATTTAATTAATTACTTAAAACAACTAAGATATGTTGTTCCAATTAATGGAACTCGGTAGACCACCTCACTATGGCCTCTGAAGTTTAATATTAATTTAATAAATAAGTTCATTAATTGGATACTACCATGTAGCAATGATACTTATTTGCCTTGTCCAGATTTGCATATTGTGACAATTGTAATAAATTTAAAAATAAGCTTCATTAGAGTTACAATGGCTGATTTTATTGCACATGTAGGTACCCCGATGCCAATTTAAGATGACTATGGAAAAGGAAGTGTGATCTTAATTATGTGAGTCATTATGCTGAAACTTACTCTCCCATAGACATCATAATATGGCATAGTGGCACCTATTCAGGCAGGTTGAGCCGGTTTGTACCTTATACGCAAATTGTACCTAATCATATATTTGTTGTTTGATCTTAATCTAGATAATAGTAATAAAGTGATACAGTGAAAAAAAAAGTTTCAATTTTTTAATGTGTCTCCATGGAACCAAGCATGGAAAACATGACTTGAAACCTTGGTCAGAGTAGTGTAAGCTACTGAATACACTGTCTTGATATCACCAATATCTAAGATGTAGGGTGCTGAATAGGATTCTGTGATGGATACCTAGGTAGACACCTAGAATAATACACTTTATTATCCTTGATTGACAAAGGAAACCATTATTATACTAGGTATATTGAATCATGATGAGTAAACTATGGGAGATCGGAAAATAACCGAGTCATACAGTTGCACATGGTTAATTATTATAGGATGGATTGATTTAGATGGAAATTGGCTCTAAATTAGGTGAATTTAAAATAATGAAGCATGATATTTGATTATATTAAAAAAATACCCTTAAATTGAAGTGTTAAAATTAGTTTTTATAGTTTTTTAGTTGTTAGAAAAGATGACTATGGTGACCAAACAAAGAAATTGAGTCTTACATAGATTGATACATGAAGAGACTGAAGGAGTTAATAAGAAATATTATTTGTTGAGGATAATTGGTAAGATTATCACAAGGAGAATTCTATAACAGACATACATTCCAAAAAAAATTATTTGAAACTAAGTTCAAATAAATTTATAGCCTAAATTGCGTTCTCGGGAAACTATGTGGCTGTGACTAGGGTTTTGGGAGGAAATGAGAACTAAAAATCACTAGAAGTGGAATTTTATCTCAAACCTTGAAGAAATCATTGTAAGATTATCATTAAGCTATTAAGAGATGAAACTTTCAATTTCATGGGTGCTATTTTTCTATTCCCTTACCAGTCCTCATGAATACTTGAGTGTGCAGTTGGAAACCTAGCTTAAATGGTCACTTAGTGAAGGGTCTAAGGTTTGAACTTAGAGACAAAACCTGAAACTTAGAAAAAAATAAGAAACCCTTAAAGGGTTCTCAAAAACCTATATATTTTGTCTTGATACCCCTTGAGCAGAAAGATATTCAGGGTAGTTGGTTTAAGAAGACCTAGTGAGGGTATTGTGACAAAAATACAAAAAGAAGAGTATCAAGAGATGGGTGTTTATTCAATATCTAAAACTTTAGGATAAATTTTTAATGGGAAATTTTTAACTAATTAAGTTTTTAAACTCTTATGGGTGGCCCTAGAACCTCCATTCCATGTTTACAAAAAATAACCTTGTTTTAAGAACTTTGTTGACAATTTTGACCAAGCAAAGGAAGTATGAAGTTTTGGATTCTCTAAAGGCACTTTTGTAGTGATTATAAAGGTATATTGAAGCATTAATACATAGAAAAAGTTCTTGGTGGGATTTTAAAATCCTAAAAGTAATAAATTTCATTATAGGAACAAGATGTGATAAGATATTGTTAGAAGATAGTTTGAGCTTAAGAAGAGTAGTGTGATGGTTTTGGGTTGAATGAGTCAATATTTATCACTAAGATAATTCATATTTTAGGTGTGAAGTAGGTAAATGAAAGGATAAGTATCAAAGAGGCTAAATAAACCAATAAATTACAAAAATTGACTAGAAACTAGAGGCATAAAGGTGAAGGGCAGTTTGAGGAATAAAGGTGAGTTAATTGTTTCTTTGATTTTTGATCATTGTTTAAGGTGTATTATGGATTGAATAAGGTACTGAACATGGTAAATAAATTTAAATAGCCAATTAAGGATATACTTGATCAAATTTTTGCATTTATAAGCCATTTTAGGGCATTGTTCATAATCTTCATATTGCAAAGTTTAAGAAAGTTGTTGATTTGTCCTTTTGAATAACTTGAGAAAGTGATGAAAGGTAGGTGTGAATACATCAAGTACATGATTTCTTAGTCTTTGATTCATGGAAAAAATAAATCAATCAATTTTATGGAAGCTAACCATGGCCAAACACTGAACAAGAAGGACTTATTTGTTGGGAATGTGTCAAGATCTCTAAAAGAAAAGGAAGATGTTTGTCTTAAACATGAAGAATAATTGAGAATATTGAAGGTTGAACTAGAAGAAGAAAATAACGAGTTGAATATGTATGATAAACTTGAAAAGAGATCTGAAGCTTTGGATGGAACTCTAAACAGATAAATATAAACATGAGACAAAATGGGAATAGGTTTTAAAGGAGGGCATGTGAAGAAATTTGAGAATGAAAAAGATGGTCCAAGCATACAAACATACATGAAGATGATCAAGGAGAGAAGCACAAGAAGGCATAAGCCACTTAGGAAACCAAATGTATCCAAGTAGAAAGGGAATTTAATGGATACTATTTTTCTTGTCATAACTATAGACATAGAGCTAAAGAATGCAGGAAGCAGGTCATAGATGACCACCCATGGAGAGATAGTAGAAGTGAGAAAGAAAATAATATAGTTTTCTTTAATTTCCAAGAAAAAAGGTTATGTTTTCATGTACTACTTATAAAAACCATCAAATCAGTTTTGGGAAGAAAGATAATCAAGAGGCATGAATATAGTAGTGTGTTATATTGATAATAATTTTAGACACTATGCTAAGAAATGTCATGATCTTAAGGCTTCCAATAAAATTTGGGATTAGAGTACACACCAAGTCAGAGGTAAGGGTAGCGTAACATGTTATAATTTTCATCAAGTTGGGAATTTTTTAAAGAATTTGTGTCATAATGAACAATCTAAGTATAGTTGTAGGCTTCATGCCTTCAAAGGGAAAGTTCAAAAGGTTTCCAACATGAAGACCAATCCCAGAAATGAGTAAAATTCATCTGTGCCTAAAAAAACTTCTTGAAAGAAGGAGGTAAAATGGATATACAAGGTCAAGGAAGAAAACTCAATAGTTAAAGAAGTAAATATTAATAGAAAAGTAGTATGGGAAGATGATGAAAAGACAAAGCAATCAATAACAACCATGAGAGATTCTAGTAAAAACAAGACATTAGGAAGTGATGAAGAACTTCTATCTCAATTTGTACTAGAGAAGGTATATGAGATGCATCATATATGTCTATTAGGGATTAAATCATAAAGTGAAGGCTTGTGAGATGAGGTTGTCACACCAATGAATTCATCTAAGAATATTGACAAGATATTAAGGACAAGAAGCAAAATAATTGAGTCATCATGTTGTTTTGATGACTATCTCCTATTTTTAAGTGGTCTCACAAGGTGGTGTGCCCTCTCTAGGCTTATATAAGTCATATATCAGCTAAAATAAGAACGGTTTGCTCCTCATTAGTCTACCAGATTGTCAATCAAAGTGTTCTCTATGATTATGTTGAGTATATGATCCAAAGTATGTTCTTGAAATAAAGTTTTCATCATTAGTTGTTGATTGGATTATTCATCATATTGCAAATGTATGTCAAATTCAAGGTGGTTGTTTAGCCTCAAGTTAAAGTTCTAGTGCTCATTGAAATTATTGAATGTTCTTGTTGAGTATTCATGTTAAGAAGTGTGGTCAAGAGGTCTTAAGGTTTGTGTAGTCTTCTTATGTGTTGTCGATATTGAGTCATGGTTGAGTTACCATTTTTAGGATGTATTCATGTAAGTGAGGTATTCAAGAGAGTATAAAATTGTAGAAAAGTGTCAATATTTTTCATCTAATGTCATGGTAAATGATCACAGTGTCCAATAGGTTTGATTAAATCTTGAGAAAATGTTCCTATTTGAAGGATGGTGTAAGCAAATATCTTGTGTACAATGGGATTCAAAAGTATTTGTTTCCTTGTCCTTCGTAGTATTCTAAAGCTTTAATTCATGAGAGAAAAATTCTTGTCAGTCAAGGTTAATTAATATGTCAGTGACAAGTTGAACTTGAATCAATTATTGTTCCTTGTTGGGACCCTAATGTAGCT
Organism: Taxus chinensis; assembly: GCA_019776745.2. Classification (NCBI taxonomy): domain Eukaryota; kingdom Viridiplantae; phylum Streptophyta; class Pinopsida; order Cupressales; family Taxaceae; genus Taxus; species Taxus chinensis. The sequence continues at coordinate 324,395,606 of CM034155.1, read as the reverse complement.
ACCAAATCTTAAAGGTGTGTAGGCATGCACGGCTGGAGGAAGTGTGCAAGTTAAGGCATGTAAGGCAGGATTCAAAAAGGGTTCTTGGAGAACCAAGGATGCACAGCCACAAAGCACAATTCGGGACTTAGCTATTTTTGGCCTTTTGGACAGAACACATGAAGAACGTGTTCTGTTTAGATAAGGTTCCAATCTAGAACATGGAGAGGCATGTGCCTAAGGCAATCCACACCTTAACACTTGGGGCCAGATCTGAGGTTGCAGAGGAGTTTTTTGGAGATCAGATGCCTATATATATGCGTGCCCTTAGCAAAGAAAAAAAGAGAGGAGAACACGAGGAAGGAAGCAGAGCTCTATAGAATTACTATGAGAACTATGGGATAAAAGGGGTAGATGATTATAGGAAGGATGTAATAAGGGAATGGGGAATGTAAATTTTGTTTCGAAAGTCTTCATGTATGGATCCAGATATGGCACATGACTACGGTCTCCCCTTCTGTGATATTCTATAGTAATGCTATGAATGAATATGATAAGGTTACCATGGTAATTGTATTAAGATCTTCTCTTTGTATTATCTGCATATTTCTATTATGCTTTTGTTCTTGTATAATCACGAACGTTATTTAAATGTTAAGTCTATTTGTGGATTTACAACTTCATACTTCTGTTAATTCTATTAAGCACTTTTACTTTTGATATGACTAAAAGGGTATAGAAGCCGTTCTGAGCTCTATAGCTTTTTTATGTCCTTTAAAATCACTAATTCAAGATCATGAATGATGCCTTCCACTAAACTCACATAAAAGAGAGACTCGGCTCCCTCTCGCGTGCCTCGGGTGAGCACCCAGTGCCCGCTGGGTTATAGGCCAGTGCGCATGAGGTTCCCTTATTCTTGGTGAGTATAAAAATGACTACATCTTGGTTCCGTTGCCAGGACCTCTTTTCGAAGTTATAGTGGAACATGGCATACATCATGGTCTATGCAAAATGTGATGATGGAGCGCTTAACACTTGAAGGTGTTGAAAATTGGTTTAAAAGCATGGAGGACGAGTTTGCTCAGAGATTCAATACTAGACCTGAGTTTGATACGTGAAGATGGGTGGAAGACACTCTCTATCATGATTTGTATGAAACCTTCTTCTGTTATTTCCCAGTAGAGTTATTTGAGTGGCTCTTGGCATATGCATCTAGGTCGGGGTGGTATTATAAATCACACCCTTAGACCCAAGAAACATACCAGAACTTACATGATGTTGATCTAACATGGACCCGTGCTATAGATCATTGGTGGAAGGGAGTATTAGCTAGCTACACTTTGGAATACGCAATTTCCACGTATTCTTGTCTGGAAGTTGATGAGTTTGAATTTTTGTGGGAGCCCAAAGGATCATTTTTGCAGGTTATCCCCCTGGCAATCAAAATCTTGATGCTAACCATGAGTTTAGAGGCATTCCTAATGGCCGGTTAAACCACTTTGAGTGCTTGGCGAGGAAGCCAGGTTGGGGAAAGATGGCTAATATAATGAATGAAAAGGAAAGGGAGGAGAGATAGCTCAAGTATGGTGAAGCATGTGAGAGGGAGATTATGAGATAGTGCGAGGTTACATTTACGATGGATTCCTAGAGGCAGACATTTTTGGTAGAAGAGGTTCACATGGAAGATGTGGTGCCTAAACAGTCTGTGTTATCCCATCTTTGCAAGCACAGAATAGAGAACCCCTTGACTTTTGATGAGAGCTCGTCACGTGGAGAAAGACGAGTTGTTGGCATGCATCTGACCCCACCTAGTGACCAAACCTTGGCACTTGGTTTGTTTAAACGAGGGAAAATTATAGTTGATCCATTTGATATCAGTGGAAGTAACCGATCAGCACCCAGAAGATACAACTTCTCGTTTGGGACTTCTATGGCTTCAGACACTATTCCAGTATTTAGTGGAATGTTTGGACAAGGCACATATACCGTTGGTTTTGGGAGCACGTCAGGAAGTGGTGGAGGAGATATGACTAGGAGTTGCACTAGTTCACAAACTGTTGACACACAATTCAGTGGGACGATGGGAACATTCGGCACGACAAACACAGGCCCTGTACCTAACACAGGAGGATCTGGAGGTGGAAGTGGTGGAGCTGGTGGCTCAGGATCTAGTGGGTCCAGTGGAGGAGGAAACACTGGAGGAAATCGAGGGACTGGGTTAGGAGGACAAGGGCCTCAACCACCTCCTCAAGTCTTTTTCAAGATGTCTCTGCACTTACCAGATTATAGTGGGATAGAAGATGCTGCAGAGCATGTGCATAAGTGTGAGCTATTATGGTGTGTGAAGGGGATCATGACTTAGGATCGAAAGGCCAGCCAATTTTCAACAACCTTGTAAGGAAGCATGCATAGTTGGTATAGAAAGTATGACCCTCATCAGACTGTTGTGGATTATACGGCACTGAATAATGCATTCTTAGCGGAATTCCACATACCTGACTTTGAACAAAAGAGCATTAAATCTCTCAAGGAAATCCAGTAGGGAATGGTAGAGAGCGTGTGGGAATATTATGCATGCTTTAAAACTCTATTGTCTAAATTTTCTTATGATATCCATCCCTCACAACATGCTCAGTGGTTTGTTAGAGGGCTGATCACACCCTTTAGGAGGGATTTGTCTCATAAAACATTCATGGACCCGCGTGAAGCATTGGAAGCTAATTTGTGCGTTGAGGTAGTTGGTAGTGTTGACACTGGTGTTAGCCCATTTCTAGAGGCTCAGATCACTGGCATGGCTAAGTAGTTGGAGAAATTATCTGCCAACACAGTTCCAGAGACTTGCGGTGGGATGTGGTGCACATATTATGACGTAGAAGGGCACACAAAGGATAATGGCAGGATATGTACTGGGAAGGTGGTACACGCCGTAGCAGTAAATTATGAAATATGTCATGAGGACCATGATGCAAGTAGGTGCCCCCTTTTACAGTGCATAGCACGTGATGTATCCTGTTACTGCAAAATATGTACCTCAACCACACATGACACCAAGGATTACAGGCTAATTGACCAAATCCATGAGGCACTTGACCTTGGTGTGCGCCAGACTGGCATTGCCAGCAATTCCAAAGGAGATGAACATTGGTATGAAGAGCACAGAGATGGAGGTAGCATGTGGAAGGGGATTTCATGGAGGATTTCATGGTCGTGGTAGCCGCGCGGGGGAAGAAGTGAGTTCCTGCGTGGAACATGCTTTAATTGTGGAGCCACAAACCATTATAAACACGAATGTCTAGATCTTCTACAATGCTCCTCGTGTGGAAAAAACATAAGTATGAAGAGTGCCCAGAGTTATATGAACATATGAGTCAGCAGCACCAGAAGGATAAGTGTGCTGCCATGGTGAGTATTAAGAAGGCTGATGCACAATGGCTCCTGCGAGTAATACGTGAATCAGAACTAGAGCCTGTTATGGTAACAACAAGGGTGGAGTCTGCGCATGCAAAGGAAGCACCTAAGCAGAGACCTCTAGTTTCAAGGGAAGAGGTAGTACATAGGAAGTATCAAAACATGGCTCACTAGAAAGAAGTCTACCAGGAAACCATGGACGTAATTTGAAGCTTACAAGGGGAGATCCAATGCTTAAAAGATAAAACTAGAAAATATGATCAAAGAAGACCAGTAGAAGCACCAAAGGATGACTTGGATGAGGTTAAGGAGGTGTGTAAACTGTTGAGGCAAGAGAATGTTATTCCCCTGCTAGGAGCATGGTTGAGAGAAAAGGTACCACGTGCTAGGGAAGAGCACGAAAGGTAGATCCTACATACAAAACTCCCACCTCACAGCCTTAATTATGACAGAGAGATCACCTTGAAAGTAGTAGTGGATGGATGGCTTCTTAGCAACATCCTCATTGACATAGGTGCGGAGGTTAATGTTCTCACTCTAGATTCCCGGCATCAAATGGGAAAACCTGCATTATAGCCATCTTTAAATATGTTGTATATGGCAAATAAGACAAAGGTAATGCCCATAGGTGTCTTGAAGGATGCAACCATTACCATTCAGGGTTCTAAGTTCACTGGGGATTTTGAAGTATTGGCACTTGCCGAGGCAGATAATTTCCCAGCATTACTTGGGCGCTCGTGGTGCTATAAGAATAATGTAGATCTCTGATTTAAGAAGGGGTACATAAGCTTTGAAAAAAAGGAAGAGAGGGTGATTATACTGCTTGCTGATGGAAATTCCACACCCTATACTGAACCCCTTGGAGAGGAAGTCTTGGACAGAATATATGTGTGCTCCATAAGAGATCCAGATACCATCCACCCTACAGAAGGAGTCATCCAGTTTGATGATGCTCAATCTGTCAGTGATACTACCAGTATAGCATGTGATAATTGGGCGCGTGGGACTTATGAATTGATTGGGAAACATCTGAAAGGATCGATGAACAAGGTAACCATGACAAGTTCAGTTCGGTGCCTGGGAGGAAAGGCAATAACCAAGTATTATGGGGATGCATACCCTGAGGTTTTTTTGAGAGAAATGGAACCTCAATGGAGGGAGGATGAACGATGAGGTATGTTAGGTTATGTTTTTATAGGCATAACAATGAGGTGGTGGGCCACACATAGTGAAAAGTTTTTGAAATGGCGTGAAGTTAGAATTACACTCACTGTTTGATTCTTGAGGAGCATTATACCCACCGCTATCAAGGATTACAATGGCAATGAACCCACCTCTTCCCATATCCAGGCATGTGAGAGGGTCTGGGGAGAAGGCGCGAAAGCTTTACCACCCTCCCTTTGGGTGCACAAGTTGTATCTGACACTACAAGGTTATGCGCTCGCTTAGTACATCCATTCTAAAACTCGCTGCCAAATGGGAAATTGGCAGGAATTAGTAGCTAACCTGGTTCACACATTCGAGTACCGAAGTACCAAACAACCGGTTGATGAGGTGTCGTAAGCTATCAAGCACCTCACTCTAAGGGATTGCACCATGGTAGAAGATAGATTAGTAGACTTACTTGGTGGACCTAGCTTGGAACCACAATTCAAAGAGGAGGAACCAAAATACATACAATTTGAGTGCGCATGTGCTGAAAAGGAGAAAGGAAAGATGGTATACGTTATTGATGGAGAGGAGATGGAGAGCCTGAATGTTGACCTTTCAATTGGGATGCATAAGGTAGTTGACAGTGCGGATGCATGTGTGCGTGCGTATCATGAACCACTCAAAACCAAGAAAGTTAACATCAGCTCAGAGAAGGAGCCCAAGGAAGCTATCATTGGGGACTATTGGTCAAACAAGGAAGTATCAAAGATCATCGATCTCTTGTGTGAATTTGAGGATTTATTCCCATGTGGATACCACGAGTTGAAAGGAATCCACCATTCATTAGGGGAAATGAGGATAAAGTTGAAAGATGGTGCGCGCCCAGTTAGGAAGAGGCCTTACAGGATGAATACCAACATGCACGTAAGGGTTAAAGAAGAGCTAGACAAAATGATAACATCTGGTATCATTGAGGCTATGGAGGAATCATAATGGATAAGTCCAATGGTGATCGGCATAAGGAAGGATGGGTGGATTAGGATATGTGTGGATTATATGGAGTTGAACGTTGTTTGTATCATAGATCCTTTTCCCACACCCTTCACTGAAGAGATTTTGGAAGGAGTTACTGGGCACGAGGTCTATTCCTTCATGGATGGATTCTCGGGATATCACCAAGTAAGGATTGCCAAGGAAGACCAAGAAAAGACAAATTTTTCCACCGAGTGGGGGAGCTTTGCATACACGGTCATGCCCTTTGGATTGAGGAATGCACCCGATGTATTCTCGTGCATAGTGTTACAAGAATTTTAGAACTTCATCCACAAGTTCCTTCAAGTATATTTGGATGATTAGACAATGTATGGATTGGTCAGGGACCATTGTGATAACTTGAGATTGATGTTTGAAAGATGTCGGTAGTTGAGGATTTCCCTCAACATCGAGAAATGTGTCTTTGCAACTCCTTTTGGAACATTGTTGGGGCGTATCATATGCAAAGAGGGATTACTGGTGGATGCCGCAAAAGTTACAGTTATTTTGGGATTAGGGGAGCCCACCAGCCAAAGCATCGTGCGTGGATTTCTTTGACACACTGGGTATTATAGAAAGTTCATTAAGGGATATGCCAAGATTGTCGCACCTTTGGAAATATTGCTCAGACATAAGAATTCCTTTCAGTGGGGAGAGGCACAACAGAGGGCATTTGACACTCTAAAAGAAAGGCTTGTCACCACACCTATTCTATGATTCCCATCATGGGATAAACCTTTACATGTCCACGTGGATGCCTCTAGTACAGTAATGGGAGCTGTTCTTGCTCAACCAAGAGAGGGGATTGTTGATCATCCCTTGTGTTTTGCAAGTAGAAATTTGACACCAGCAGAACATAATTATACAATGCCTGAGTGGGAGGCATTTTCAATGATCTACACACTCCACAAATTTAGACAATATCTGCTAGTGACTCCATATTCTACACCGACCATATGGCCTTGAAGTATCTAGTAAACAAAGCAGTGTTACAAGGGCACATATATCGTTGGGTACTTTTATTTCAAGAATTTGAATTTAGAGTGGTGGTAAAACCTGGAAAGAACAATTGTGGGCCTGATCATTTATCAAGGATTGATTTGGGAGAGGACATGAAAAATATCGAGGAAACCATGTTGGACATATAACTATTCAGGTTGCGACGTGTGCCCTCGGAGTTAGAAGACATTGTTGTTTTTCTCAAGGAAGGTGTGGCACCCAAAGGGATGAAATCATTGGAAAGGAAAAGGTTAGCCATACGTGTCACACCCTTCATATTGATCAATGAGGATTTGTATAAAATGGGTCGCGATGAGGTTTTGTGCCAGTGTGTATTAGAACATGAACGTGTTGCCATAATAGAAGAAGCCCATGGCGGGATTGATGGAGGACACTATGCGGGGAATGCAACCGTGCGCAAGATCTTAGTTACCACACTATGGTGGGAGAAAATTCACCAGGATTGCATTGAGTTTTGCAAGGCCTATGACCACTGCCAGTACCTTGGAAAACCTGGAAGAAGGGATGAGATGCCCTTACACCCCATCATCAACGCAGAACCTTTTGAGAAATGGGTAATAGATTTTGTCAAACCAATCTCACCAGCTATGTGAAGGACTAACTCGAAGTATATCATTACCTTTACTAATTATCTAAGAAGGTGGGTAGAGGCTGTGCCCACTAAGGATTGCACCACAGCCACAGCTGCTAGATTTTTGTGGGAGAACATTATCAACAGGTATGGGTGCCCATTAAGTTTAACTAGTGATAGAGGCACTCACTTTTTAAATGAAACCATAAGGATTCTATTGGCAGAATTCATGGTATCCCATCACAAGACTACCCCTTATCACCCTTAAGCAAATGGGATTGCAGAGGAATTCAAAAAAATCCTTAGTCACACATTGACTAAGATATGTGATGTGGGTAGGCAAGATTGGGATGACAAGGTGTCAGCAGTTCTTTAGGCATACAAAACAATGTATAAAAGATTAAACAAGGCCACACCATTTTAATTAGTGTTCAGCACAGAAGCCATTTTTCTGGTCGAATTCATGCTACCATCTCTACGTATAGCATGCGCGGGAGGGTTGGATGATGAGTAAGCACTGGAAGAAAGAATAGATGAATTGATAAATTTGGATGAAAGGAGCTCACTAGCAAGATGGAGCCAAACAACTGAGAAGGCAAAGAAAAAGGCATAGCATGACCGCCATATTAAGAACAAACAGTTTGAGGTTGGCCAGATGGTATTGTTATATGATTCAAAATTTCTACGCGATCCTGGAAAGTTGAAGGTGCATTGGTTGGGTCCTTATGTAATTTCATACATCCTTGATTCAAACACATGCCAGTTACAAGAGCTGGATGGAACAAGATTACCTGGACACTTCAATGGGAGTAGGATGAAGCGCTACTATAAATAATGCTACTTGGTGTTTGTAAATAAGGTAGTTTTGCCAGTTAGTTTAGAATTTCCTTTTATGCTTTTCCTTTCTTGTATTTCCCTTTCGTGTTGTTGTTTTGTTTTGCACTTTGGGTGCTGGTAACCTTATTACTTTTTGACTTATGAATGCATAGAGGACCACACATCGTTTTAGTGTGGGGTAAGATGATGAAGAGAAAATTAGAGTTATTCTACTAGGAGGATTTAGGTTAGTGGAAAAATAAGGTTACATTGGAAATCCACGTAGAAAGGAGAAAAAGTGCAAAAACACGAGGTAGGTGAAAGCAAGAATCATGAGGATGGAAGAAGTGCCTTTGGTGCTGGTAACACGCACGCAAGAGTCTTCTATCAAGATGAATTGTTTATGCGCTAGAAGGTTGGAAAAATTTTCACGCAAGGATTGGGCGTGTAAGGAGAAGCGTTGAAGTCATTTTTTTTTTGAAAACACCGCATTAAATATTATCATATGGTGGTAGGTAGCCTAGCCTTAAATGCGTAAAAGTAGGAAAAGCTATAAATACAAGAGTGGGCATTTCATTATTTTACTTTGCGAACACAAGAAGAGAAATTTTCTTTCAAGAACTAGGGTTTCAAGAACTGACTCGTGTGAAGGAAAATCCCAAGAGCTTAAGCGTAATTGGTCCATTAGATCTACAAACTAGAGCAAAAGTGATTCATGGGTGTGAGGAACATTGTGAAGAAGCGTCATGATCAAAGGAGAAAAATATGAGATTAGGGTTTGTGTTTTAGGACACGGGGTTCATGAGGAAAACTTTCAAACAACTCATAAGTTAACCTAATAATGAAAGCAAAGGGTGCAATGACGGCCACGAAACTAGTTGATAAACCTGTAGGACAATACAAGAAGGGAAAGGGTAAAGGAAAAGGAAAGAAGAAATAAGAAGAAATAACCTTGACTATAAATGAGGAATGGTACTCTGAGATGTAATACCTGGATGGGGTTTTGCTAGGGCAAGAGTGGGAGTCCCACATAAGAAAGATGACCGTGAACAACTACAATCACCGGTCAAGTACAATCAAGAAGGAAATGGCACTAGAGCTGGTGTGCCCCACAAATAGATGAACATCTGATGGGTTACTGATCTACAGCGATGTGGTTAAGGTGAAAATGGAGAAGGTAGGGCTTCTCCAACTTTTTGAGTTACCATATTTTGGGAAGCCTGAACACTTGTACCAGTGGTTGATGATACACATACATGAAGACTTCTTCTACTTCACAGGGTGCAAAATGCACATAACTCCCCAAATAATTTAATGCTTCACAGGCCTAAACCGCTCGAAGATGACCTCCTAGATGAGGGAGCAATCAAAGAAACCATAGCATCCTAGGAATTAAAGAAGGGATCAAGGTACTATGACATCTCAGATATCAGCGATCCAGTGATGAAGATGGCCGCACACCTAGTCTCCAAGCTGAATGGACAAGAAAGGTGGACCCAGGTGAGTAATCTCTGGTTGAATGTCTGCAGGAAAGTCACAGAGGGAACCATATGCAACCTCTCCCAATATATTGTAGATGGAATCATAAGCAGTGCGGAGAAGGGGGGAAAGATCTTATTTGGAAACATTATGTTGACAATTGTGTTCTCAGAAGTCGAGGTGCCGGATGCATCTAAAAATTTCGTGTGGGAGTACCCTACTAAAGATCCTTCACCTACGGAGAGGTTTCAGAAGTACACAAGTGAATCAATGATAGGGGTACACAAGGCGTGCATAGAAAAATGGTATACATGCCTTAGGAATGCATTCAGGGCTGAATGACAGATCCCTGAACAACTCCCCACAGTGACTAAAGGAGAAACAGAGTTCGCAGTCTACCAGAACTTTTGTATTGGTAGGTTCATTTTGGTCAATGGAAGTTGGAGTCCATGGTGCAAACTCCCATTCTCGTTTACTACCCAATTTTTCCAAGCGAGAGTAAATAGATACAACAGCCTAGAATTCTTAGTTAACACCTAGTCGTGCTGGCACATCACTCAGCCTAGGCTGAGCACTCACCCGAAGCATGCAAAGGTACCGGGTCCCTCTTAAGAGTTGTTGTAGTAGAATGGTAGCATGATAAAGCAGTAAACATATATTTTTAGTAACTAATCCATCTATTCATCATTATACTAAACTAGATCCATAAGTGCTTAAATGTAAATCATCATGATAACAACAATATACATTGACAAAACATATCAGACACTGTTGTTCGGCCAATATTATTTATATATTCATCATACCAACAGTACAAAAGCTTCATATAATACCAGACATGCGTGCATGCATCTGTTACAATTATCCAGTCTCATGTACTCATGTATCTCTCTTTCTTCAAAGCATGTGTCTCTGTATATCTTCTTCTTTTTTACTAAGTAATTCATTACATATATATAGGGTGGGGAACTAGCCCTTCACCACTTGACTCTACCAGAAATAGGTTGCATGCTAATAATAGCCACGTGCCTTTTACAACTATAGCCATACATGCAAGTATGCTATCTATAGATCGCTGACAGTTAACTAAAGTGGTGGATCTATTCTTAGCTTATGCCCATGCAAGAGTGAGTTGACATGTTCTTCAAAAATCTCTGTGATGAGTGGCGCGCAAGTCTCGGCATCGCTTTGTGTGCTCCACATGCCAATCTCTAAGAATAGATCCTGATCTCCAAAATTGGCTAAGTCCTGAAAGTTTGACTCTATACCTCCACGCGTGACGCCTTCCTATACCTTCATGCCTTTGCTCCTGTGTTGTTCTTCCGTGCGGACTTTGTGTGCAAGTTCAGCTAAGTGTTTTCTCTGATCAACATTATCCCACTCTAATCTCATTGTCATCCCAATAATGGTGATGTCCAAAACTTACACAAAGAATGGTTGAGTAAATAAAGAATGAATGAATTTTGAATAAGGTATACAAAGCTAACAAAACTATTCAAGGCTCAGGCCCCTCTGTTTCATCCTGAAGCAGCAAATCTAGATATTCTTCTTTGATATCTGATTCTAAGTTCTCCCACTCCGTTAACGCCACCCCTCCCATTTCAGGCATGTCTGCAATGATAGACTGCAGCTCTTCCATAGTGAGTTACCCTTGTTCATTTTGTATTACAAGCATTACGCTTGACATAGAGGTTTGCACCCCTTCCAGTACATCCATCTTCTGAGCAATGAGCTTTCCAAGCTCCTCTAACCTCTCCTTATGTGGTGCCTGTGCCGCAGCTAGTGCCTCACACTTTTTCTTCACCAGAACTAACCGTTCAGCATGGCCAAGGGTAGCATCCTTCATAGCCTTATGGACCTCATTTTCCTCCTCCAATTTTTTCACCGCGATCAACGCATCTGGGGTTGTGCATATTGTTAGTGCATGATCAGCTTTCTTTAGCTCATCGCAGGTGGCTTGCAGTAGGCCTTCATACATAGCAATCTTCCTTGCGCTTTCTCTGACTTTTCCCCAGGGTCCTTGGACTGTGTTGATACACGCACCTTTTCATCCTCCAACACTAATGTTATCATTGTTTTCACATAGTGCATTGCAGAAGGAAATTCTTTTGGTACCCGGGATTCTAGATGTGGGCATACCTTTAGAACATCATCTCCAATCTCCTCTGCCATATTAACAAAAGTGTCATATTTTCTTTTGATTAAGTCCTTTTCCTGTACTAGGCGCGCTATCTCCACATCCTTGGCTTTCATTTTCTCCGTCAGCGCCTTAATGGTAGCAGATTTATCAATATTTCTTCTTGCTACTTCAGAAGATACCTTTATTAGAGCATTGCTCACCTACTCGTCTGACATCATCATTGGCTTAATTGTCATGTGGCACATTTCAGGTGCCTTCTTCAACTGTCTTGACGTGCATGATTCTTCACCGACATCAAATTCAGGCTCATCCATATGCATGTGCATAGACCATGAAAGTTGCTTCCTTGTGTGCAGAGTCACCTTATCCTCTTCCATGAGCACCCATCCAAATAAATCTTTTTTCTCGATGGTGCTCTAAAACCAAGCACGAATAATCAACTTTGGGTCTTCTGCATACCCCATGGTATGTGCCTTGGCATCCTCCCCTATTCGACGGGATTAGGGTCCTCTGGGAATGGCTACATCAAGGTTAGGAATACTAGATGTATCCCCACCCTTGTCTTGTGTAGCCTCTAATTAATCCCCTTTTTCTACTCTTATCTCCTCCTTGTGTTGAGGTTCCTCTACTGGAAATGAAGGCACCTTCTCCTCAGATTCTTCCATTTCCTCACTTAGCCTGAGTTTTCTTCATTTCTTCTCCTCTGGCTCCTTCACTTGTGGGGTTTCTCCTTGCACCCTTGTGTGCTTAAATACCTTTTTAAATCTTTGGTCACCCTGCTCATCCCCTGTAACTCCTTCTCCTTGGGAAGTTATTGTGCGCTCCTTCTCTTGGCCAGATGGCTGCTTCCTCCTTCACACCAAGCCGCCACTATCCTCGTGTTCTTCATCCTCTTCCTCATCAGCTTGTTTGGGTTCAGAGGGCCTAGGTGTCGAAATGTTCTCCATGGTATGTTTTCCCTTCGGTGGCCCTGGAAGTGCAAGCTCATTTTCCACATACTTGTTATTCTCCATTTTGGGCTTCAGTTGGATATATATTAGCGCGGCTCCGATATCCACAATGGCCAGTGTTTCTGGCTTAATGCTCAGAATCTCCGAGATATTATTCTCATTGTACGCATTCCTCCCTGGATATCCATACATCTTCCATAGGGTATGGTATTCACAGTCCACCTTGTCTGCATTAAACACTAACCTCTGTGTGTTGGTGAACCGGTGAACTGTAGCTTGGAAGTATTGCATGGGAAATGTGTAAGGTAGTTTGCACCAAGGGCTCCATGACCCATATACCATTAGAAAGTGCGCAATATAGTAATGTTGGTAGACTGTAAATTGTACCTGTTTCCCAAGGACCGAAGGTAAATCCTTGGGTATGTGCCATTCCTCTACAAACGTCGTGTGGAGCCTATCATACCACATCTCTGCGCGCTCCTTCACCTCCTCTATCATCGACCCCTTGCAAAGGTACTTTCTGAATCATTCAGCTATAGACTTATGATTCATGGGGTATTCCCATATGTTCTCTTTTGGGCCATCAGGTACCCCAATCTCCATGAAGACTAGACTTAGTAAGATACAACCAAAACTTATTTTATTTCCCACACGTGCTTCCTCTACTATCTGTTCTGTAATGAAGTCGACAATGTTATAAGTGGTTCCTTCTGACATGTGCTTGGCCACATGCAACCACATAGAATTAACTTGGGACCAACGTTCTTGGTCATTCAATTTTGTGACCAAGTGTGCTGCTTCCTGTACTATTGGACAATTTTTCAGCTTTTCAATGTCCATTCCACGTGGTCCTTTCTGATAGCCCAATGCTTTCTATGTTTCCAAGATGGCACTCTTGTCAGCTAGGTCAGTCTTAATATCTTCACCTGTTTCCCTTAGTCTGGTTACTATGGCAATAAGGATGGGTTTCAATCGTACCCTTCATCCTGCAAAGTAGAATAAGTCCTCATGGACTTGGCTCATCAGCCATCTATACAATAGTGCATACTTTCCAAAGTATGGGAGCTCATATAGCTGGTAGACACCATTCCCTTTCAGTAGCTTTTCCCTGGCATCATCATATATTGGCATGTCGTCCTCAGTTCACCTGTTCATTCGAGAAGTGAGCAGGTCATCTAGTTTCTTCTGGTTTTCATTGGTCCGGTGATTATATTCACTTATCTTACTTTGTCGGATGTGGGTATCCCATTCCTGGCCCACAATAACTTCCTCAGGATACTGCATTTCAGAAAAATTACTTTCCGGGGCCATCTCTTCTTCTTCTTCCACCACCACCTTCTTTTTCTCCTTTACTGGTGTTGCTTTCTTCTTTGGTTCCATTCTTTCTGTAGGTTTTATTTTCTAGACCAGTTGTATGTGTGTTTGAGTAGTTTACTTCAAACCCTAACTCGATTCAACCATACCCTAATTTTACATTCATGAAATCACACACCCTAGCTCTGTTCCGTTACTCTGCTTCGTTCAAACCCTTTTCCTAGGGGATTCAAGCCCTTCCAATAAAGAGATCTGTCTTCCACGCCTGGTTCACTTGCTTCGTACCTTGAATCGGTTAGCTTTATGCTCTTCGCGTGTAGGCTCTTTGTCAAATTCTCGTAGTCACAAGGGTAAAAATGAAATCGCATCCCGTCCTTATATAGATTTCTACTTTTTGCTGCATTAATTACTCCTCCACCTACCAAATTCTCCTCATTTATGACCCATTTTTATCATTTCCACGTGGTATACCTTCGCGCCAAATGTTATAGCCTTCTAGCGTGCCCTTTTACCCTTTGTCACAGACTTCTCTTCAGCGCACCCTAGCACCTGAGTACCTCGTCACTGCATCATCTCCTGGTAGTTACCATGGTCGCCACTTACCTCACGTTATACGTTCTGTCATCCATCTTAATTCTTTCTTATCTTGAGAAGCAATCTTTTGTCAGTTACCCTTAGCAACCTTCTTTCTCAACACCCACAACATGACATCTTCACAGCATATACCTGAGAGTCACCAACAATCCTCCCCACATGAAAAGGATGTGTAGTCCTCTGCACATCAACATGCTTTAGATTGTAGTTAGCTTCATGCACGTAAGTGTGCTTATTACACAAACAAGAGCTAAATTGACAAAGCATAGCGATGATGAAAGAAATACATTAAGGAAATGCATAAAGGGAAACCTAATTTATTTGGCAATACTGCCTTATTACAAACACCAAGAAGACTTATTTATAGTAGGGCTTCAACCTACTCCCGTTAAAGTAACCGGGAAACCTTGTGCCATCAATTGTTTCTAACTGGAAAGCACCTAACTCAAGTATATGAGTGATAACATATGGCCCCAACCAATGTACCTTGAGCTTTCTTGGATGGCGAAAAAACTTGGAGTCATATAGAAGTACCATTTGTCCCACCACAAGTTTCTTATCTCTGATGTGGTGATCATGTCATGCCTTTTGGTGTGCTTTCTCCTATTTCTGACTCCAACGTGCGATGGCTCAGTGCTCATCTAGTTGAACCATCTTCACAATCCATTCTTCCAAGGCTTTCTCATCAGCTAGACCTCGAGCACATGCAATGCGCAAAGAAGGTAACATAAATTCTATAGGAAGAATAGCTTCCGTGTCAAACACCAATTGAAAGGTGTGGCTTTGTTCAATCTTTTGTATGTTGTTCTATAAGCCCAAAGAACAACAGATACTTTATCATCCCAATCTTTCCTTCCAACATCACAAATATTGGTCAATGTGTGGCTCAAAATCTTGTTAAAAGCCTCAACAGTCCCATTTTCCTGAGGGTGATAGGGTGTAGTTTTATGGTGGGAAACCATAAACTTGTCTAAAAGAATTCGTATTGTCTCATTTAAAAAATGTGTGCCCCTATCACAAATCTTGGTCAATGTGTGAAAATCTTGTTAAACCTTCACTTGTTAAACTTAAAGGACAGCCATACCTTGTAAGAACATTCTCCCATAAGAACCTTGTTGTTGTAGCCATTGTACAGTCCTTTGTAGGTGTTGCTTCTACCCATAGGGTAAGATAATCTATACAAGTGATGATATAGCGTGATCCAGTCCTACGCGCATCTGGTGAAATAGGCCTGACAAAGTCAATTGCCCATTTCTCAAAGGGTTCTGCACTTGTAATGGGGCATAGAGGCATCTCATCCCTTTGTCCTGGTCGACTGAGGTCATTGAAAATGGTCACAGGTCTTACAATACTCTTTACAATCCTTGTACAATGTTTCCCACTACAAACCAGTAAGGAGGATCTTGCATGTTGTTGCATCACCTGCATAGTGGCCACCTACAATACCACAATGGGCTTCATCCAATATATCTTTTCATTCATGCTCTAATACACAATGGCATAACACCTCATCTCTGCCTAACTTGTACAAATCACCACTAATTAACATGAATGGTGTTGTGTGAATAGCAAGTTGCTTCTTCTCTAAAGCTTTCATGCCTTCTGGTGCCATACCAGTCTTGAGAAAGACAACAATGTCCTCCAATTCCGATGGCACGCGCTATAACGTATACAGCTGTGCATCAAGCATGGTCTCCTCTATTATGTGGGTCTCTTCTCTTGATTGAATTCTAGACAAGTGATCCGGTCCAGAATTTCTTTTGCTTGGTTTTACCACAACTGTAAAGTCAAACTCTTGAAATAAGAGTATCCATCGGTATATGCACCCCTGTAAAATAGGCTTGTTCACCAAATACATTAATGCCATGTGATCTGTATAAAAGAAAAATGGTGTAGCCAACAAATCTTGACGAAATTTGTGCAAGGTGTAGATCATGGACAAGGCCTTGCACTCTACAGTGGTATAATTCTGTTCTGCAGGGGTCAACTTCCTACTAGCAAAGCAAATGGGATGATCCACAATACCTTCTCCTGGTTGAGCCAAGACGGCACCAATGGCTATGCCAGAGGCATCCACATGAACATGAAAAGGTTTATCCCATGAAGGAAAGCATAAGATAGGCATGATAGTAATTTTCTCCTTCAATATCTCAAATGTGCGTTGTTGTGACTCCCCCACATAGAATGTACCTTTTCCCTTGAGAAATTCTTCTAAGGGCGCAACAACTTTTGCATACCCTTTTATAAACTTCCTGTAATACCCTGTATGACCCAAAAATCCGTGCACCTCACGCTGACTGGCTGGCGCTTTCAAGCCTATGATGACTGCAACTTTAGCTGGGTTAACCAGCAACCCTTCCTTGCAGATAATGTGTCCTAAAAGTGTGCCAAAGGGAGTAGTAAAGATGCACTTCTTGATGTTCAATGAGATACTCAACTGTCGACATCTTTCAAACATTAAGCGTAGATTGTCACAATGATCCTTAATTAGCCCATAGACGGTCCAATCATCAAGATAGACCTATAAAAAGTTATGAATAAAATCCTTGAAGGCTTGTACCACTATCCTTGAAAATACAGTAGGTGCATTCTTCAATCCAAAGGGCATCACAGTATAGGCAAAGCTTCCCCATTCAGTAGTGAAGGTGGTCTTCTCTTGATCTTCCGGGGCAATCCTAACCTGATGATACCCTGAAAACCCATCTGTAAATGAATATATCTTGCGCCCAGCCACTCCTAATATTTCCTCCGTGAATGGCGTAGGAAAGGGATCTGTAACACATGCTGCATTCAACTCTCTATAATCAACACAAATCCGAATCCTACCATCCTTTTTTATGCTTATCACCATAGGACTGACCCATTCTGATTCATCCAATGGTCGAATGATCCCAGATTTCAACATCTTATCAATCTCCTCTTTTACCTTCTCGTGCAAATTGGGATTCATCCAATATGGTCACTTCCTAACAGGGCATGCACCTTCCTTGAGCTTTATCTTCATTTCTCTTAGTGATATATGCATGCCTTTAAGTTCATGGTATCCTCTTGGGAATAATTCCTCATAGTCTCAAAGTAACTCTATGATCTTTGCTACCTCTGATTCTGACCAGTAATCCCCAATTATCACCTCCTTAGGTTTAGCTTTTGTGCCTATATTGACCTTTGTTGTCTTCATAGGTTCGTGATATGCGTGCGCATCTACATCCGCATTGGATAAAACTTCACGTGTTCCATGTGAATGATCCACATCCAAGTGCTCAACTTCCTCCTCATCAATTATGTAAACCATCTTCCCCTTATCTTTTTCCAGAGAAGCATGCTCAAGTAATATGATATCATCTTCTTCATCCGCAAAACGCACCCTGTCTCTGTCTCACCAAATAATTCCTGGATAAGTTCTTCCACTTTCCCACTTTCTCCCATGGTTAAGCGCTTGATAAAGCTTAAAGTTGTGTTTACTAGTGGTGTAGATGAAAAGAAGTCAAAATGTTGGATCATCTCTGCAGTTAAAGTTTGCCAATTACCAGTGTCACGATGTAATTCAACGTATACATACCAAGCACGCATGCAACCTTGTAGAGTAGAATAAAATTGATGCACTCAAAGTGAGGGCGGCAATGCTTCCTGTCCTACTATCTAGAGTCTCTCACACTGACTGGATATGATGTAGAGCAGGTTGATCACCATGATAAGGGAAAATATTTTGTAGGTGCATTACTTCTTGAAAACCTGGTTGATAAGGTGGTCCCAATCATTCCCCATTCTAAGAGATTATCCCTGTGGACCACCCACCACCGCATGGCTGTCCCACCCAAAGTATAAGACAGCATAGCACGTTGTTTAATCTGGTCAGATGAATTTGTTTCCATGGCCTATAAGAACCCAGCCAAATCTTTAGATCCAATATAGCGGGGTACTGAGCGACCTATACATCGAACAAAATGAAAACCCTTTTTGCAAACAACCACACACTTAACTTCACACCCCACCAGTTCATAAGTGCCATGAGCCCAATTATCACAAGCAACACTGGTAGTATCACTGATTGACTGAGAATCTTCCCAATGAAGGATTCCTTCCTTAGATGGATCCTGGACCTCTGGGTCCCGAATAGTGTGTATATAAATTATGTTCAAGTCCTCTTCACTTAAAGGTTCCACGTATGGCATGGATTTCCCATTAGTCAATGGTATTATAACCCTTTCCTCCTTGTTCTCAAAGTTGATATACCCCTTGTTAAACCTCAAATCAGCATTGTTCGCATAACACCAAGGGCACCCAAGAAAAGCTGGGAAGCTATCTGCTTCCGCAAGTGCTAGCACTTCGAAGTCTCCTGTGAACTTGGCCCCTTGTATAGTGATAGATGCATCCTTCAAAACTCCTATGGGAGTAGCTTTCATTTTGTTTTCCATGAATAATACATTAGATGATGGCTGCAATGGGGGTCTCCCCATTTGTTCCCATGCATCCAATGTAAGTACATTTACTTCCACACCTGTATCAATCAAAATATTGCTCAACAACCACCCATCCACAACAACATTCAACGTGATCTCCTTGTCATAATCAATGCTATCGGGGGGAAGATTCACATGAAGTATTTGTCTTTTAGTCTCAGTTCCCATGTGTGGAGTATTCCCTTTCAACCAATTTCCTAATAAAGGAATAATATTCTCTTGGCGCAACATTCTACACACCTCTCTGATGTCGTCAATATCTGACGGGGCCTGTTCTGTATCCTTGTGCTCCAATTTCTAAGACTGCTCTTTCAAACCTTGTATCTCACCTTGGAGGCTTCTAAGGACCTCCATCATTTCCTGATAGACTTCTTTCTGATGAGCTGGATCTGGATACCTAGCATGTAAAACCTCCTCCCTAGTGATTGTCGGTTTCTGTTGCAACACCTCTCTTGCGCATGCCGCCTCAGCTCGTGTGGTTATCTTGACTGTTACTACCTTAGGTTCTGGTGTTAACTTGGGCATCCACTGATTCTCTATTGCGCGCTAGATTCTAACCATCCCCGCACCCTTGTTTTCTTGCTTGTGTTGCTTATTGAGATGCTCATACAAGTCCGGACACTCTTCATAACTATGCCCCTTTCCACAAAATGAACAGGAAATATTTTGCGGGCATTTGCACCTATAATGGTCAGGTGAACCACATGTATAGCAAGTTCCTCAAGGAAATTCACTCCTTCCTCCACCTCAGCCTCATCCTCCATAGCCACCTCGATATCCTCGTCCCCTTTCATGAACCCCTTCAAACCTTCTATCATTCCTGTCATAGCACATTTTATTATAATCCCTATCCTGATGCTCATTCTTCCCTTTAGAATTATCAGCCACACTCACCTGTCTGACCCCAATATCAATGGCATCATGGATCTAGCCAATCAACCTACAGTCCTCAGTATCATGGGTCATGGACCTAAAATTTTTACAAAAGGAGGATACATTCTTTCTGATCGCACATTGTAGTAGGGGGCAGTGACTAGCATCATGATTCAAATGGAAAATCTCACAATCCAATAGCAGCAAACGTATAGTTCTGTGGGGGCAACTATCCTTGGTGTGGCCTTCCACTTCACAATCTATACACCAGATTCTTGAGCGCATTTCATGAGCTGAGTTTGCTGATAATTTTTCTAACTGTTTTTCCATAGCTACTATCTGAGCTTCCAAAAATGGACTAACTCCAGTGTCAATACTCCCAACTACTTCAGCGCATAAAGCCAATGCTTCCAATGGGTCGGTATACACTTTATGTGACAGTGCTCTTCAAAATGGGGTAATCAATCCCCTGAAAAACCATTGTGCATGCTGACTCGCATGAATGTCATAAGAGAGTTTGGATAGAAGTGTTTTAAAATGGGCATCATACTCACGTACACTCTCAGTAGTGCCTTGCTTTATATCCTTGAGCACACTTATACTCTTCTACTCAAACTCTGGGATATGGAACTCTTTTAAGAAAGCATCTTTCAATGCTGCATAGTCAATACAAGTTTGATAGGGATCAAACTTCCTTTACTAGCTATGCACGTGAGCCTATAATGTAGTAGCAAATTGACTTGCCTTGCACTCAGAAGCCGTAATACCTTTCACGCGCCACAATATTTCACACATATGAACATGTTCAGTGGCATCCTCAATACCTCTATACTCTGGGAGATGAAAGGAAATCTCCATATAAATGTTCTGGGGTTGTTACGGGCCTTGACCACCCGACCCAGAACCTCCTTGGTTTCCTCTTCCTCCAAAACCACTTGAACCACCAGAACTGGAACTACCCAAACCGCTCGATCCTCCTCCAGGATTTGGAATAGGGCCCGTGGATGCACTCCCATATGTCCCAACAGTGGTACTATACTGGACCCCTACAGTTTGTGAAGTAGTCCCTATTCCAGAGGTGAATCCAACGCTCGGTGCACTCATATTCTGTGCAGATGATGAGCTTGAAAATGTACCCCCAAAGAATAACAAAGCTTTCTATGCTACCATTGATGTACTTGCTATGTGACCTATTTCTATGATTTTACTTCCTAAATTAAAATTGTCTTTACCTATTGTACTAGATACTGGAAAACCAAGCATAAGGGCTAGGTCAGCAGGTTGGCTTAGATGCACACTCGCAGCCCAGGTCATATCTACTGGCATGCTTCCATGTGAGGCTGAAGAGGGTTCTCTTTCATGCTTTCCTAGATGGGGGAGTTCTTGATGCTCTTGCTCTTCTTCCTCCCCATGAGCCTCAAATCCTTCACGAGCCATCTCTCTCCACAACACCATCCATTCTGCAATTTCTTGTTTCTTGCATAATTCCCTCTCACATGCCTCATCATACTTCAGCTGCCTCTCTTCCCTCTGTCGTGCTGCCACTAGGTCTGCCATCTTTCACCAATCCTGTTCCTACCCCCGTGTGGAGATTCTTTTAGCTTCCTATGGCTGTAGCTTCTAAGTTCAATGTTACCATTAGTATTTTGATTACTAGTGGAATACCTTACAACACATCCCTCTAGGATACCGTGGGAACTGGAACTCTGCTACCTCTGGGCACAAATAATTCGAAATTGAATACTCCAAAATATAGTTGTTTAGGACACCGCAAAACCAGGTATCTACCATGTGAGTCCAGCTCAGGTCAGCATCATATAGTGTTTGAAATTCCTCTTGTGTCCAAACAAGTGTGCAATACCTCCAATTCCACTTAGATGCATATGCAGTCAACCATTCGTACAATTCTACTGGAAAGATAGAAAAGAAGCTTTCGTATAAACTATCATACAAATTCTACTCTACCCCAGTGCGTACGCTAAATCCAAATCCAGTGTCAAACCTCCATGTGTATTCTTCCTCCAAATCGTGAATCCATTCTTCAATGCTCGCCAAAGTTAGCCGTTATGTCTTCATCGTGAACCATTCTGAAAACAACTGAAAAAGAGGTCCCGGTAACGGAACCAATGATGCAGCCTAGAATTCTTAGTTAACACCTAGTCACGCTAGCACATCACTCATCCTAGGCTGAGTGATCACCCAAAGCACGCAAAGGTACTGGGTCCCTCTTAAGAGTTTCTGTAGCAGAATGGTAGCATGATAAAGCAGTAAACATATATTTTTAGTAACTAATCCATCTATTCATCATTATACTAAACTAGATCCATAAGTGCTTAAATGTAAATCATCATGATAACAACAATATACATTGAAAAAACATATCAGACACTGTTGTTCGGCCAATATTCTTTATATATTCATCACCATATCAGTACAAAAACTTCATATAATACCAGACATGCGTGCATGCATCTGTTACAATTATCCAGTCTCATGTACTCATGTACCTCTCTTTCTTCAAAGCATGTGTCTCTGTATATCTTCTTTTTTGTTACTAAGTAATTCATTACATATATATAGGGTGGGGAACTAGCCCTTCACCACTTGACTCTACCAGAAATAGGTCGCATGCTAATAATAGCCACGCACCTTTTACAACTATAGCCATACATGAAAGTATGCTATCTATAGATCGCTGACAGTTAACTAAAGTGGTGGATCTATTCTTAGCTTATGCCCATGCAAGAGTGAGTTGACATGTTCTTCAAAAATCTCCATGATGAGTGGTGCGCAAGTCTCGGCATCACTTTGTGTGCTCCACACGCCAATCTCTAAGAATAGACCTGATCTCCAAAATCGGCTAAGTCCTGAAAGTTTGACTCTATACCTCCACACATGACACCTTCCTATACCTTCACACCTTTGCTCCTATGTTGTTCTTCCATGTGGACTTTGTGTGCAAGTTCAGCTAAGTGTTTTCTCTAATCTAGCAAAGGAAGAAGAAAAGGGGATGGAAGAACTAGAGTCTAAGGATACAGACGACACGAACGCCCATATAGGAAAAAAGGATGATGATGAAGAGGAAGAGATAGATGTAAATCAGGAACTAATTGATGTCCACGATTCAGAGGAAGAGGAATCAGAAGATGCAAATGATGCTTTCATCTTTACAAGGAGGAAGGGCGCCCAAGGGGAGGAAGGCATCTAGAACGAAGAAAGGAGTGAGGGGGAAAGTACCAAGGAGCCAGATATGCCCAAGCTCACTCAAGAGGAGGTGGATGAGAAAGTGACAAGGGAGGTGGAGAAGATGATTAATACCTTGGTCGACAAGGAATTGGAGCGCAGCGCAGAGCTCGTGCTTAGTGAATTCAAGGAAGAGAAAAGGGAGAAGAGTGTGAGTAGCACAAAAGGCCCAACTCTTACAATGACTATTCCAAAGGGTGTGCACATGGGAAGTAAATGCATGGAGGGAGGAAAATCAATGATGGGGTATGTTAATGACCCTAGCAAGGTTTTGCGCACACACTTCCAGAGTACCGTGCCCACCAAGGAGATCACCGCCATGGAGTCCTTTGATCTTGAGGGTGGATAGCCACGCACAAGAAAGATGCTATCGTGGACGATCGACTCCCACATTAATGAGCCCGAGTTCAAGGTAAACTAAGGGGTGATACTAGAGCTATCCGAGACAAAGGGGGTCAACCCCATCATAAATGCACAACATCTATCAGATGAGCAAGTATGTAATGCACTCAACAAAGTCTCCATGGAGGTATAGGCAAGGTTCTTCTCCAGAAATGATAGGGTTAAAGTCGTGGGGGACCTGATGGAGAAGAGGAAGTAAGAAATAGTTGAGCTAACAAAGGAACTCAGCCTTGAAAAGCTTATCAGCTCTCAACTACAGCGAGAATTACAAGAGGAGAAATCGAAAGTGCGCAAAGTGTCCAAGAAGGTGGAGCTCATATCCCAGGCTATTGTCATGAAGCACCCATACCTTAACCCTCCTGCACAAAAATATGGTTCCCCCTTGGAGTGTCTTGAGGACTTGACTCAGATCCTCACCATGGAAAGGCATCCTTTGGCCTTAGAGTCGCTAGAGGATGTAGCTGCACGCTTGGAGCAAGAGGACAAGTTGAAATTCATCGTGCTCATAGCTGAATACAGCAAGGTGCTTGCTGATGTAAAATTAGTTGCACAAACCGTTGGGGTCACATATGACCATTACACGGATCAGGACAAGGTGACAAGCATGGTACTTACCAACGATGAGGCTGACCTAAAGGACTTCAGGGAAAAGAATAAAGGTAATAGAGTAGATCAAGAAAATATTCTAGCTAAAGTAGAAAGAAAATATTAAGCTATTGAGATCCTTCGGGTCTCAATCGAAACCCAGCTTAAAGAGCTCTACACGGTCATTACGAGGAAGATAGATTCCTTGGAAGATCAAGCTAAGGAATTGGAAACAGTGGTAGATACCATAGACACAAAGGGGGAAGGATTAACCTTCGACGATGTGAGTACATTGGTTGATGACCTTTATAAGAGGGCACAGGATGAAGTCAGTGCTTGGAATACACTGGAGGTCGACCTATGGCAGAATTTTCCCCTTCTTCTCTTTAGGTAGTTTTCCTTCTATTCTCTCTCTTCCCCATTTCTTTATTCTTTCCCTCCATTATTTTCCAAGGCAAGGCCTTTCCTTTTTATACTGGATTCTTTGAAAAGGTTCCTGAGGGTGGAGAATAGGTGAAGTCTGGCGTAATGTTGGGACCCTAATAAAGCTACCAAATCTTAAAGGCATGTAGGCACGCACAGCCGGTGGAAGCGTGTAAGTTAAGGCACGTAAGGCAGGATTCAAAAAGGGTTCTTGGAGAACCAAGGACGTGCGCCCATAAAGCACAATTCGGGACTTATCCATTTACAACCTTTTGGAAAGAACACATGAAGAAGGTGTTCTGTTTGAATAAGGTTCCAGCCTAGTAGCAGGATGTCCTGGAAGGAATATACCTTGCAATAAGAAGATCCAAAAATCTAATCATGACATGGAGAGGCATGCACCTGAGGTGATCCACACCTTGACTCTTGGGGCTAGATCTGAGGTTGTAGAGGAGTTTGTTGGAGATCAAATGCCTATATATATGCACGCCTTTAGCAAAGAAAAAAAGAGAGGAGAACACGAGGAAGGAAGCGGAGCTGTGCAGAATTACTGTGAGAACTATGGGATAAAAGGGGTAGATGATTATAGGAAGGATGTAATAATGGAATGGGGAATGTAAATTTTGTTTCGAAAGTCTTCATGTATGGATCTAGATATAGCGCATGACTACAATCTCCCCTTCTGTGATATTCTATAGTAATGCTATGAATGAATATGATAAGGTTACCATGATAATTGTACTAAGATATTCTCTCTGTATTATCTCCATATTTCTATTATGCTTTTGATCTTGTATAATCATGAACCTTATTTTAATGTTAAGCCTATTTGTGGATTTACAACTTCCTAGTTCTGTTAATTTTGTTAAGCGCTTTTACTTTTGATATGACTGAAAGGGTATAGAAGTTGTTCTGAGCTCTATAGCTTTTTCATTTCCTTTAAAATCACTAATTCAAGATCATGAATGATGCCTTCCATTAAAATCACATAAAAGAGAGACTCGGCTCCCTCTCGTGCGCCTCGGGTGAGTGCCCAGTGCCTGCTGGGTGATGGGCTGGCGCGCATGAGATTCCCTTGTTCTTGGTGGGTGCAAAAATGACTACAGTACTAGTTTTGAACTTGAGTAAAATTTGTAGTATCTTCTAAAAGGGAGTGGTTCATGGTGTAAGTTTTTATGTTGAATGCTAAAGGAGTGAGAATAAGGAGATATGAGTTATATGAATCCTATGAAAGTCAAGAAAAACTATCATGGTTTGTGATCTTCTTAATCATAATCTCATATCAGTCCAAGAAGAATCCTTAAAGTAGTTCTATGGAATTCTCAAGGTCTGTAGGCCATGTTCAAGTCATAAGACATGTTAAGACGATAAATTACAAGATAATGAGTGTCCCTTTAGATAAGAGTTAGTGAAAACACTAAACAAAAGGTAATGAATATATTACAAATAAAATTTCTATGTGAAAAATGTGGTTGGAGTTTGAATTATTTTTTTCATCGTAAGAAATAAATATCTC
The DNA here is from genome assembly GCA_019776745.2 of Taxus chinensis. Lineage (NCBI taxonomy): Eukaryota > Viridiplantae > Streptophyta > Pinopsida > Cupressales > Taxaceae > Taxus > Taxus chinensis. The sequence continues at coordinate 324,369,649 of CM034155.1, read as the reverse complement.
CTATAATGTCATCAACTACAGAAATCTGAAAATGAAGTGCTCCAAAATTAAAATGATTCCAATTCAAAAGTTGAAGGTGTCTCTTGGAGACGAATAAGTTGGGTGTCATGCATAAAATTTTGCATAAAGGATGTGTTACAGATGTCACAATCTGGTCAAAATCATTCTCAAGTTGAATAAATAACATGTTATGAACTGTGAAGATGAGAAATACATGTTATAATTCAAGGAACATCTAGTCAAAGAAAATTAAGTGGTTTGTTACTCTTTAAGAAGTATTATAGAATGAAAAGATAATGAATGAAGCACCATAATATGGTGATCATACTTCAAACCCTAGAGGATAATTAAATAAAAATTAGGTAGACTTGAAGTCTCTTCCTGAGGTACAATCAGTAGTAAATAGGTATAGGTCCACTTGTACAAGGTGTTTCATGGTGATAAAAGAACAAGAAGAAGATTGAATTCTCTTAAGCTTGTGATAATGAGGCCAAGGTTGTAGTTGTAAAGTCAAATAGTGATGCTTTGGTGCATTTTGAGTATGTTGCAAGTTGTGGTGAGTCAAAAATAGTGACCCACAAGTTTTAGAAGGATTATTGGAATAAGGAAATGGTTGTGAGTATCCAATAAGTGCATTTGAGGTGTCATAGGAACCTAGAAATCCTAGTGAATCGTGATATAATGAATATAAGACGGTACACTTAAAGGGGTAAAAAATTGAATTTCTCAATCAGTTAATGCACAAGAAAATAAAATAGAAAACACTACAAAATTCCTTTAGGACTAGTTAGATTTGATTGATCTATCTTTATGGCTTGAGTACAAGGTAAGTGTTTTATTTCATTTAGTTTCAAATAAAGGATAATAAAATGATCCTAGCGGATTTGCATAATCTTGTTTCATGATGAACATAGGTTTTTATGGATGGAAAAAGTTGTGCTAAAAGGCTCTGAAGAATTGTTTCATAGATCTAAGCTCTAAATAACACAATCAACTAGTTTAAGGAAGAATTGAGCTTGTATTTGAGCATGTTGAAGTGATATATCTAAACATGAAGAGAATAGGTTCAGGGGGAGAATTGAGGTTGATTCATGGATACATATATGAATCCATTAAAGACACAACTGAAAAGGTAGAAATTCTAGTACAAGGGGGATCTTCTTGAGGTAAGGTTATGATTTGTAAATGATTAATTGCATTTTGTTTATGTTGTTGAGTGTATAAAACTTTTTCATATATGTCAAAGGGGGAGAAATTTCTGTTAGAAAAAATCTATGAATGCCTTGAAGATTTTGGTGTGTTTGTTTTCCATCAAGGTTTCTGAGTTTTTTTCCATCAAATTAGGCCATGGAAATCCTATCTAATCATGGTATGATCCTATGAAAACTACCTAGATAATTTATGAGCATCTACAGATCATACTTTATCCTTTGTCGGAAAATTTAAAGTTTACCCTAAAATTGCCTTTGAGAACTAGTAGTGGAAGCTTAGAAAAATGAGATTGGTTTGGGTTGTAAAATATCATTTATGAGAAATCAATCTATGTAGAATGTAAAGGTAGGTGTTATAGTGTTATGGGTTAAGTTTCATCAAATTTTGAATAGGATTGTTGAAGATATTCAAGTTTTACCAAATCTGTGTAAAGTGAGAAGGGCTAAATAGTGAAATGTATTCTTAGCACTAAAACAAAATTCATAATACTTATTTAAATAAATCATAAGAGGTTTTTTAGAATATCACTCCAAGACTGAAATTTTGCAAAAAAATTGAGGACCAACGGTTAAGGAACAAAAAAATTCTATTCATTTTTCTATTAGTGTTCTTCACTCACAAAACCTCATTCTTGAAGAGATAGCCATAAATTGAGTTTATTTGATTCCAAATCAATTTTTTAAGTTGATTCAACAAATCAAGGTTGTATAAGGCTCCTCATAGGTAAAAATTATGGCCTCCTTGTTCCTCAAGTCTGACTATTTTGTACATGTTTGACCCTATTTTACAAACTTTTGACCATATGGTCCTAATTTGGAGATTCCAAGATGATTTCTTTATAGTAGAAGGGTGTAATGTGTGCTTATAGTTCATGAGGTGCTTTGGGTTAATTTAGTGCATATCTTGTGATTTCTCAGTCTATTTTCCTCTCTTACTACCAAATGGACCTTCAAACTAACCTATCATGGTGCTTGAATAAATAGTTTGTGTATAAGCATGCTTTTCAGCTAAGAAATAACTACAGACACCCTCTACATGTTCAAAACAATTTGTTGAATCTCACATTTTCTTTGGTGAAGTGATATGTGGTACTTGATTTCATGGATTTTCAAATGTCTTGTATAGGCTTACCAAGAAGATTAATTTCTAAGTTGTGGTTGTAAAACACTCTTTACAAACTCTACATTCAAGGTATTGGAGGTGGTGTATAGGATTTTCTTGAAGTTATCCTTCTATGGATGATCATGAGAGTGAAGGTGTATTCAATTTTAATCCCACTATAAAAGGAAGGAATCCCATGTGTGCCGACCTATCACCCAGAAGAAGTTGAGTGCTCACCCGAGACACGCGCGGGTACTGAGTCTCTCTTTTATGTGAGTTTTAGTGGGAAGCATTTATCTATGATTAGTGTAAGAGTATTCAGGAAAGAAGTTTAGACATACAAGAATCATAGGGATCAAAACGGCCTCCAGATCCTTGTAGCTTCTTCAAACCGGATGTTTTAACAGACTCCATAACATATACTATAACAGAAAAAAATATTTAATCATCAATTCATGGCATGCAAGGAAAGAGAACTCCTATGAATGAAATATACATTAAAGCTACTGATATCCATGTCTATTTGTAACAAGTAACCTCATTATATTCATTGTTTCATTACAAAGAGCCATAGAGGGAAGACCACAATCATACACATCACTAGGCTTGTATAACTATGCCAAAAGAAAAATAAATTACAATACTGGGCCTAGTACATTCCTATCTGAATCAAAGTTCCACTCACAGCAATCCTACAGAGCTTCACCCATGTTATCTCTCTATGTGTATATCTCTTCCTCTATCTCTATATCCCCATCTATATGTTATCTTCATCTGTGTCTCTTTTTCTGTTCTACAGGCACTTGTATTTATCTTCCCGCACTACCAACTTGCCTTGCCACGCCCTCAGATCTATTTCCAAGTGTCGAATGTGGTCCTCCAAGCGAGCATGTTCCTTCAGGCATGAGCTCTCCACTCCATCTCATGATGATCTTCTAGAAAATCCCATCATTGGCATGCTCTTTCCTGGGCCACCTGTTGTCAGGCTGGCATCTTATCCATGTGCAACCGATCACGCTTTTCACGTGTTCTACCTTAGATGCTTAAATCAGCTAAGTCCTGAACCTCCTTTCACGCAACATGCGAACCATGTGCCTTCTTAACTCTTCCTTCTGTGCACTTTTTCCTTGTGTGCCCTTCTATAACTAGGATCCTTCGTGCCCACATCCCTTCATACTTAGTCAGTTTTCCAGGGGCCCAACATCACCCCACACTATGCCTGTTCTCCGTCCTAAAAAAAAATTTACTTGACTAAGGTGCAAGTTGGTTCAATGGAACCAAGATGCAGAAATATATTTTACAAAATGAATAAGGAATGAAAGAATAGGGGAAAGAATGAAGAATGGGGGGAACATTAATTTAAAAGGTTGGGGAAGTCCCGTCACAGATCTTCCTCCAGCTTGTTCCACACTTCAACCTTGCCCTTCACCTTCTGGCATAGGTCACCCACTAGGGTGCTTACTTCATCAAAGCTTAGGCTAGCTCCCTGGGCACCCAAAGTGTCCACAATCTGTTCCATTTCCTTACCTAGATCTATGAGCTTGTCCATTTTTCTGGTAATCTGGGGGTATAGTTCCTTTAGCCGGGCCTTAATTAAACTTCTTAAAGCATCAATCACCTGTGATTTCTTTTCTACCTCGGCCAGAACCTTGTCCCTCTTTGCCTTGTTCCCCTTGTTCTTTTTCTGGAACTCCTTCAGCTCTGCTTCAAGTATGGAAACCAAGGAGCTTGCCACCTTAGCTCGATATGCGCATGTGTCATATGCAGCTTTTACAGACTGGGAAGTAACCTTGATCTCTGTGAGTACTTGGCTGTACTCGGAAACAAGTGTTATCACCTTTAACTAATCCTCCTCCTTTAGGCGTGCGGCCACTTCCTCCATAGATTCCAATGCCAAGGGTCATCTCTCCATGGTGAGGATGTGCATTAATTCTTCTAGGCATTCCAGCATTGATGCGTACCTCTGGGGGATTGGCGTTAGATCTGGGTGTTTTAAAATGATGGCACTTTTTATCAATTCTAATTTCTTGTAGACCTCCTACACCTTTTCCTTTTCCTCCTTGAGCTCGTGCTTTAGCTGCACACTAATTAATTCCTCTTGTTTTAAGTTTATGGCCACCTTAGCCAACTCCTCTTCCTTCTTAGCCAATTTTTCCTCTAGGGCCCTTATGTTTTCATTCCATGTGAATAGCCTTGCCTCTGTTTCAATTGCAACCTTGTTTAGAGCATTTCATACTTTCTCATCCGAGAGATCCTATACATTTACTAAGGGGAGTTCTCCCTTATACTCTGGCAACATAATAAGCACCTTTTAGCAGACCTCAAAGTCTAGCTCATCAACGTGGGACTCAAATGCCCAAGAAAGCATCTTCTTGGTCTTGGGGTACATGCCCTCCTTTCAAATGATCACATGGCTATAATTCTTTCAGTGGGTATCATGCTTTGGAACCATGCGCATATCACATTCCTTGAATCATCCACATAGCCCATTATCTAACTATGTTCTACATCCAGAGTTCTTCTACCCGAGCGCGCGTCTTTGGGGAAGATAACTATCAGAGCAAGGCCTCCTAGGCTGTGTCATGTCCCTTTTCAACACTCTCCTCCTTCCCTTCCCTAAGCACTATGTTTGTGCTACGCTCTAACTCCTGGTCTACAAGGGCCTCGAGCATCTTCTTTGCTTCTCACTTTACCACTTCAGTTATCTGCGTCTTGGTAAAATTTATGTCTCCCTGCTTCTCCATGTAATCCTTCTCATCCGTATTTGTATCTTCACTACCTTCATCACCTTGTGTGCCTTTTCATCGTGCGAATATGAACTCTTGATTTTCATCCCTACTCTCTTCCTTCAAGTCATAAATACTAAATACATGAGGTTCCAAAGGTTCCTTGTCTTTCTCTGGCTCTTCCTTCTTATCGCCACCTCCTTCACTCTCATCCTCTCCTTCTCCCAGATATCTCTCCAAGCTGTTAGTTGCCTCCGAGTCAGCTTCTTCATCTACCCTCTGCTTCTTCCTGAGAGTTGTCCTCTGGTAAGGAGATTCTACCTTCTCTTCTTCCTCTTGTGACTCCTCCATGGTGGTGGGTTATTCGGGCACATCTACTTCTAGCATCTTCTCCTTTACTAGAGACTTCTTCCTTTGAACATAGGTTCTTGGCTTGGCACTTGTAGAAGGCATGCTCACTGTCTGAGAATTTGGCACACTTGGTGCTCCTTCCTCTCCTCTACCTCTCTTCTTCGATGTTGGCTTCTTCTTTCTAAAGGGGTCCTCAAGTATCGAGATCTCATCCACCAAATACGTGCCATTCTCAAACTTTGGCCTTATGCACATGTACACCCGCACCATGGATCCTCCAATGATGAGAAGTGTTATTGGTCTAGTCATATGGATTTCATGTGACACGTACTTCTCCACGTACTCACACTTACCTCTAGGGTAATTTAGTTTCTTCCTCATATCCCTGTGCTCCTGGTCCAACTTTCCTAGCTCCAACCTTAGCTTCTTTGATTCTTTAAATTTGTTCACTCCCTCTTGGAAGTATTGGGCAGTGAACGCGAAAGGCGATTTGCACCAAGGGCTCCATGATTCGTCAATAAGTTTGTACTTACCCAAGTAATAGTGCAGGTATACCACGAACTCATCTTCTCCCTGTGTGGCTATTAGGAGTTGTTCAGGGATCCTCCACTCCACCCTGAATGCATTTCTCAAGCGTGTATACCATTTTTCAGGCCGTGCTTATAGGGGAGCCATCATTGTATCACATGCATATTTTTTAAACCTCTTCACAAGCGAAGAGTCTTTGGCTGGGTACTCCCACACAAATTTGTCCAATGCATCAGGAACTCCAATCTCTGCAAACACTATGGTGAGTAGGACATTTCCAAAGAGGATCTTGTCCCCTTCTTTCATGCACTTTACAATTTCCTTGGTAATGTATGCAGATAAGTTATATATAGTCCCCTCTACAATATTCCTACAGACATGTAGCCATGGCTTGTTGACTTGTGTTCATCTTTCTTGGCCATTCAAATTTGTTACTAGGTGCGTGGCCATCTTCATAATGGGGTCCTTAATGTATGATATGTTATAGTACTACGACCCTTTCTTGCAGGAATACTCTATGATGGTCTCTTGAATAGCCTCCCTGTCGCCAAGGTCATCCTCCAGGCTATCTCCCTCGCATATGAGGCCTGTAAACTGTGAAATCAACTGGGGAGTCACACGTATCTTGTGCCCAGCAAAGTGGAAGTAGTCCTCGTGCACCTGAGACATCAACCACTGGTACAAGTGATCCAGATTCCCAAAATAAGGCAACTCATAGAGTAATAGTAACCCTGCATTTGCCAGTTTGACCTGTACATCATCATTGTAGATAGGTAAACCTTCAAGTGTTCATTTTTTGGTTGGGCATACCAACTCTAATGCCATTTCTTTCTCTATAGTTTTGGTGTGGTGACTATATTCATTGACCAGTATGCTTCTCAAATGGGATTCCCATTCCTTCCCCATCATCACTTCGTTTGGGTACTACATTTTTGCATACCATTCTTCGTTTGTATCTACCTCAGGTTCTAGTTGTTTAGCCTTAGCTTTGCCCTTTCCTTTCTTGAGTGCCATGGTCGAGGTAATTTTATCACTCCAATCCTCTCCTTTTTACTCTACTTTCCTTCTCCCAACCTTTGATCTCAGATCTGCGATACAATTCTTCTAAACCCGTGCCCTAGTTTGTTGAACCCTAACTTTGATAAACTCTTCACAAGACAATGTCTTTTTACTTCTTTCCACACCCGTGTAATTCCTTCCTTATGATTCACAATCTCAAACTGGTCCTTCACATTTTTAATCACACAGATCTTCCACTTGATTGAATCTAAAAAACCCTAGTTGATAACACTTGCTTATATCTCCAACTCTTCATTTTCGCAAAGTAAAATGAGAGTGCCCCGACCCTCTATTTATATTTTTTCCTTTTTCTAGTCATTAAATGCTACTCTACCTACCCCATACTTTATTCATTTAATGTGGATTTTTAAAACAAAGCATGTCTTTAGCACCTTCACTTATGTTCCCTTCCTGCACAAAAACCCTCTTTAACTCACGTGCGCTTCCTGCGTGAAAATGCCTCCAACCTTCTGACGCGCAAACCAACCTAATAGGAGACTCTTACATGCGCTCAACATGCACTGAAGGCACTTCTTTTTTCCAAATTCTTTCTTTCACCTACCTCATGTTGCTTTAACTGCGCTTCCTTTTCCTTTATACATGGGATCTACAAGTAGCTTTATCCTGGTACCAACCATTCTATCTCTCTCTTCATCTCTCTTTCAACCGGGCTACTCAACAAGGCTCTTCAACACAACTTCCTTGGTACTTTTAATCATGTGCTTCTTCACTTTTCTCCACCCCACACTTAAACGATGTGCGGTCCTTTGTGCACTCATAAATTCTCCAAAAATAGCAATAAGGTTACTGGCGTCCAAGGCATAAAACAAAACAGCAACACAAAAGGGAAACATAAAGAAAGGAAAAAGTACAAAGGAAAATTTATAAACTAACTGGAAAAAACTACCTTATTTACAAACACCAAGAAGACTTGTTTATAGTAGGGCTTTAGCCTACTTCCATTGAAGTGTCCAGGTAACTTTGTTCCATCTAGCGCTTGTAACTGGTATGCACCTAAATCAAGGATGTACAAGATTTTGTAGGGAACTAGCCAATGGACTTTCAACTTTCTAGGATAGCGCAAAAATCTAGAATCATACAGTAATACCATCTTCCCAACCTCAAACTTCTTGTTTCTAATATGGCGATCATGTTAAGCCTTTTGATTTTCCTTTTTCATTATTTGGCTCCAACAGGAAAGTGATCGTCTCTCATCCAGTTTCATTAGTTCATCAATTCTTTCTTCTAGTGCTTGCTCATCGGTTAATCCTCCTACGTGTGCTATTCACAGAGAAGGTAACATGAATTCAGCCAGAAAAATAGCTTCTGTGCCAAACACCAATTGAAAAGGTGTGACTTTATTTAGTCTTTTATACGTAGTCCTGTAAGCCCATAAAACTGTTGATACCTTGTCATCCCAATCCTGTCTTCCAACATCACAGATTTTGGTCAACTTATGACTCAGTATTTTGTTGAACACTTCTGCGGTTCCATTTTCTTATGGGTGATAGGGCGTAGTCTTATGATGAGCCACCATGAACTCAGATAGTAGGATCCTCATGGTCTCATTCATAAAATGCGTACCCCTATCACTGGTCAAACTCAAAGGGCATCCATACCTTGTGATAATGTTCTCCCATATGAACCTTGTCATTGTTGCTGCCATGCAATCTTTAGTTGGAGCTACTTGTTCCCACCTTGTGAGATAATCCATGCAAGTGATGACATAACGTGACCCCGTCCTATGTGATGGTAGTGCAATAGGTCCTACAAAGTCTATCACCCATTTTTCAAAACAATCTGTGCTAGGAATAGGACGCAAAGGCATTTCATCCCTCCTTCCTGGTTTGCCAATGCATTGACAGTGGTCACATGCATTACAATATTCCCTACAATATTTGTACATGGTTTCCCACCATAAACCTTCCATTAATATTTTGCACGCAGTGGCATTACCTGTATAATGCCCATCTACACTTCCTTCATGTGCTTCCTCCATGATGGCCAGGTACTCATGCTCTAACACACATCTATGCAAAAATTCATCACGTCCCAATTTGTATAAGTCTCCACTAATCAACATATAGGGTACGGTGCGCATGGCTAACTACTTCTTTTCTAATGCCTTCATCCCATCTGGTGCCACACCTTCTTTTAAAAATACAGCAATCTCTTCCAAATCCAAGGGTGCAGGCCACAATCTAAATAGTTGTGCATCTGGCATTGCTTCCTCAATACTTTGTGCATCCTCTCCTGAATCGATTCTAGACAGATGATCAGGTCCACAATTGCTTTTTCTAGGCTTCACTACAATGGTGAATTCAAACTCTTAAAACAACAACACCCATCGACATATGTGCCCTTGAAGAACAGGCTTGTTCACTAAATACTTTAATGCCATATGATCGGTGTAGAATACAAAGGGTGTCACCAACAAATACTGTCTAAATTTGAAAAATACATAGATCATTGACAATTCCTCGTGCTCGGTTGGGGTATAATTCTGCTCTGCTGGTGTTAACTTCTTGCTCGCAAAACAAAGAGGATGATCAACAATCCCCTCACCTAGTTGTGCAAGTACTGCTCCAATGGTGGTTCTTGAGGCATCTACATGGACATGGAAGGGCTTGTCCCAAGAGGGAAATCATAAAATAGGTGCGGTAATAAGCATATCTTTTAATGTATCAAATGCCCTCTTTTGTGCCTTTCCCCAATGGAAGTTACTTTTGTGTTTAAGTAGCTCTTCTAAGGGCACAACAATCTTGGCATACCCCTTAATGAATTTTCTGTAATACCACGTATGCCCAAGGAATTCGCACACTGTGCTCTGGCTAGTAGGCTCCCTTAACCCCACAATAATTGTAACTTTAGCAGGATCTACCAACAAGCCCTCCTTACATATGATATGCCCCAATAAAGTCCAAGAGGGTGTAGCAAACACACACTTCTTAATGTTGAGGGATATCCTCAACTGCCTACACCTTTTAAACAGTAATCTGAAGTTTTCATAGTGGTCCTTAACCAGACCATATACTGTCTAATCATCCAAATAAACCTGGAGAAACTTATTAATGAAGACCTGGAATGCTTGCACCACTATGCATGAAAAGACAGCAGGCACATTCCTCAACCAAAAGGGCATGACCGTATATGAAAAACTTCCCCACTTGGTGGTGAAATTTTTCTTCTCCTTGTCCTCCTTTGCAATCCAGACATGGTGGTATTCTGAAAATCCATTCGTAAAGGAATAGATTTCACACCCAGTGACTCCTTCCAAAATTTCTTTAGTGAAGTGGGTCAGAAATGGATCAATGACACAAACTGCATTCAATTCCCTATAATTCACACAAATTCTAATCCACCCATCCTTCTTGATGTTGATTACCATCAGACTTATCCATTATGATTCTTCCACTGCCTCAATGATCCCAAAAGCTATCATATTGTCTATTTCCTCCTTAACCTTCACGCATAAGTTGTGATTCATCTAGTAAGGCCTTTTATAACTGAGTGCGCACCTTCCTTCAGTTTTATCCTCATCTCCCCCAAGGAATTGTGAACGTCTTTTAGCTCATGGTACCCGCGTAGGAATAAATCCTCGAATTCACGCAACAGATCAATGATCTTTGATACTTCCTTCTCTATCCAGTAATCTCCAATAATAAATTCCTTAGGTTCTGTTGTATATATCTTCCCCCCCCCAGGTAGATATAGACAAGCAGGAGAATGGAGAAATCAAAGAAGCTCAAACCCTTGGTGCACAAAAATGGCACACGACAATGAGTGTCGACAGAGAAAACGATGCGCCCTTGGTGCACAGAAGTGGCGCACAACAATGAATGTCGATAGGGCAAACAATACACCCTTGGCGCACAGAAGTGGCGCACAGCAATGAATGTCGACAGGGCAAATGATGCACCCTTGGCGCATAGAAGTGGCGCACGACAACGAGTGTCGACAAGGCAAAGGATGCGCCCTTGGCACACAGAAATGGCGCACGACAATGAGTGTCGACAGGGCAAACGATGCACCCTTGGCACACAAAAGTGGCACACAGCAATGAATGTCGACAGGGCAAACGAAGCGCCCTTGGCACACAAAAGTGGTGCACAGCAATGAATGTCGACAGGGCAAAGGATGCGCCCTTGGCACACAGAAATGGCGCACGACAATGAGTGTCGATAGGGCAAAGGATGCGCCCTTGGTGCACGATAATGAGTGTCGATAGGGAAAATGATGCACCCTTGGCACACAAAAATGGCGCACGACAATGAATGTCGACAGGGCAAACGATGCGCCCTTGGCGCACAGAAATGGCGCACGATACATGAGTGTCGACAGAGAAAAGGATGTGCCCTTGGCGCATAGAAGTGGGCGCACGACACGGAGTGTTGAAAGAGAAAAGGATTTACGCCCTTGGTGCACATGGAATGAGGATGTCGACACACACATGGATGCGCCAATGGCGTACCTTCAGGAGGCGCAACATTTTGAGCGCTGACAGGAAGCAGCCCCTAGCGCAAATATTCAGACGGCCATAACTTTTGACTGAGAGCTCAGATTCATGCAAGGTTGGACTTTTTGGAAAGCTTACAAGATCCTCTGTCCAACTACAACTAGATATATTTAATTTGGTGAGAACAAATTCTTAAAAATGCAAAATACAGTTCGCCACTTTTTGGGTCCACTGGGGTGCTCACCTACCATCATAATGAGATGAATTAAATGCAACCTAGCGGTGGTTGGGGTAGTTTTGGAATTCCTCTCTCTTCTCTCTCTCATTATTCCTATAAATTGTAAGGAGGGGCTTCTTTCTAAAGGTTGGACATCTCTATTTTATGCCCCTCCCTTCTTCTCTTTAGCAGGTGAACTTGTGGAGTTAAAACCTCCCATTTGAAACTGTAATGCAACCTTACCTCTTGGCATTTTGCAGTGTGTTATATCAATCTTTGGAGAAAATTAATGCATGTTTGTGGATGATTCTCAACCCTCTCTGTATTCATTTACATTCCTCCTGATCTTTCACTATGAATCTGGCTATATGTGCATGATCTTGCATTGCATTTTAATGGTCTATGTTTATTTGGCAAGTCAGGTGTTCTTCATTCCTCGGTGCATCACCTTTGTAGTTTAGGTTTATATTTTATGCATTTTATTACCCTGTCTCCTTGGCAAGTTAGATTATGTTTTTTAGTAAACCCTCTGCATTTTCTACATGTGCATCTGAATAGAGGAATAGAAACTGGCCTTCATCCGGAGAGGTTTTCCGATTTCGCAAGGTCCCACACTTGGGAAAAGCTCCATGTTATGCAATCGCACTTAGAATCTCAACCCATCAGGTTGTTGCAGACATTCAGGGGTGCTACGATTTGCCATCAATAGTTTTGGCATGCCTGGTGGGACCAAGAGGTCATTCCACATATTTGAAGGAACTTTCAAGAAATTCGGACTTAAAAAAAAAATTGCAAGTTTTACAGTTTCAGTTTTTTCACCTTCTGGGCTGAACTTTTAAATCAATTTTCGAGGACTTAACTTGCTCGAAACAAGTCAAAATTTCACTAGTTGATAGATCGGGGGATAGTATTCAGAAGGGTATTATTAGATTTTTGAGATTTTGACTTTCAAAATTTGATGGTTTTTTTATTTTCAGATTTCAGGTTTTCAGAAGTCTGGCATTTTTGGGTTTTTGGGACTGTCATTCCAAATCAAATTCCAAACTCTAAAATATCAAAATATAGGTCTTTCAAAATTCTATTTTTTAAATATTGTCAGGTTTGGTGTGTAACTTGGCAGAAGTATAGCCTTTTGAGGCTCACTTTCTAACACATCTGGCGACTCCGAAGGGGATAGAATTCAGCAGTGTAGCAGCAAAAGTTGCGCAGGCATATGAGAAGAATTCAAACTAGGTCCAATACTCAAGAAGAGGGGCTATTTGTCCACTTGCAACTATCACTAGGAGGAGGAAGGAGAGGAAGAAGACCACAAAGATCACCATCTCCACCTAAGAGGACTTTGTCTACACCTCCACCTGGTAGACCTTTTCTCGCATCAACAAGGGTTCTCAGGCCAATCAGAATGGCGCATCTACCACTGAATCCCTTTGTCAATTTCACCGGCAGCAGTCCACTTGCCCTCAATGCACAGAATCCGGTTCCAATTACAGCATTAAAGAATATACCCTATTTTTACAGGAGAAAATCATACTACTCCTATTGATCACATCCAGGATATTGCTAATGCATGTGCAATCCACGAAATAAATGAAATGGATGTTGCAGTCAAGTTGTTGGCTTCATCTTTCAAAGGTAAGGCCTTACAATGGTTTAGGAGCCTTACAGCAGGGTCTATTACAAATTGGAACCAACTTTGTTCATCTCTTTGCAACCAATTCGGAGAGAGGGCAGACAATTTGTCTTTATTGGAACAATTGACAACAATCAAAAGGGCTCCTAACGAAGCAAATGATAGATTTCAACTTCAAATTCCAAAGGACATGGGATAGGATTCCAATAGCCGTTAGACCAACTAGCCGAAGGAGCATTCCTTTATTTCTTAAAGGCTATAAATTCAGACATAGCCATGATGATCCAATCAATGGGAGGCACAACACTGCCAGGGGCCTACGACACCAGCTATCAGAGCTGAGAACTGTTTGATCCAAGCTGGCAAGCTTGCACCAAGGCCACCCATGCCTCTCTATCCGGATATGGGAAATCCTACAACCAGTCAAGCACCAGAGTTGAATCCCATTCCAACTCCTAGAAATCAAAGCAATAATGGGGCATCGACTTCTTCAAATACTTCAAAGGAATTGCAGGAGGTCATGAAACAACTGCAGAACCTTGGAAATGAGCTAGTGACTATCAAAAGACAACAAGCTCAAAGTGCTAGACCGTATCAGCCTCAAGCACAGTACCAAGCTAGGCCCCCATACCAACAAAATAGACCACCACCTCAGGCTGCAAATCAAAACCAAAACCAAGGACAACCTCAAGCTGCCAGGCCATTTCAACCGTATGATCCAAATGCAATGATGTCCTCAAGAGCCTTGGTCCCGACACAAAATAACATGGCACAGGAGTACGACTGGTGTTACCCTTGCAATCTACCTCACAATCAGTCAACATGTTTCAATGGTGCACTAAATCAGGCCTTGATGGTGCAAACCATTGGTGTTCCTCAAGAACCAAGCCAGGAGGAGAATCAACAGCAAGAAATGCAACAAGAAGGACCTCCAACAGAAACCACATTGGCCAATTGGCAAACGGAAGACTTCTGTGGAGTTAACCAACAGCCTTTTCAAGGCATGGCTGCCAACACACGGTCAAAGAAGAGAAATATAGGAGAGGGACAACCGTGTAATCCAGTTGTTTCTCAGTCCACTCCTACACAACAAGGGGTCAGTAGACCAAACGCAGCTCCAAATGTGCAAAATCAACCTAAGGTACCTATTGTAGCAACACATGCACCTGTTCAAGCTCCAGAAAAGGTTGCGGCAAGTAAGGGACAACAAAAGGACAATTCATCCCCTTTCAACATCATCGATCAAATGAAGAAGACACATGTGAACATTTCCATGTGGGAATCACTTGTGATCCCAGGGCAATGAGATTTATTGCAAGCTGCAATGGCTAATTGGTCTGCCACAAATGTATCAAACCAGGGACATGAGAAAGTTCTCACTAATGCAGTGCAACATGATGGGGGCCAGACAAGGAAAAATTTGAAGCCTCCACCATTCTATGTGTCATTGGTTGTTGGAAACCACTTGGTACACAAATGCATGATAGATTCAGGGGCAAGTAGTTCAGTTATGCTAAAGCAAATAGCGGATCAACTGGGTCTGAAGTATGAGCTAGTGCTGAAAGGAGTAGTACAGCTAGATGGAACGGTAGTAGGAACAGTTGGGGTCATCAAGGGGTTAAGCCTAACACTACATTCCTATCCTAATGTTACAGTTTTACAAGATGTGTTTGTGATTGACCTTCCACCACTCTTTGCGTTGTGTCTATCAAGAGACTTCACTACAAAAATTGGTGGATATTTATCTGCAGATTGGTCACACATGATTTTTAGGACAAGGTATGGAGCCAAAGCAATAATCAGGTCAGAACCAATTGCCAATTTCCATATTGAGCCTCATGTACCAAATCCTATCAATGCAAATTTCTCGGCTTTTGATCAGGAGGAGTGTTCAAGTGATCTAGAAACAGGTACTAAGGTCGAGGGAATTCCTGATTTAACTTTGGATGAATGGGCAAACAAGAGTCATGAATTTGACCCATACAAGGAAATTGAAGAATCTGAATTGGGCGTGTATTGTATACACGAAGAAAATTCACCCATTCCCGACATCATTCAGCCTGAACAAAAGGATGAAAACAAAGTTTGGAAATTATTTTTCGATGGTTCGAGAAGCAGACAAGGTGCTGGAGGTGGTGCAATGTTGATTTCACCACAAGACATCAAATATTTTTCAGCTTTTCATTTCTAGTTTTCCTGTTCAAACAACACAGCTGAATACGAAGCATTGATTCATGGAATTCATTGGGCCAGGAAAAGGGGCATAAAGAACTTGCAGGTGTTTGGAGATAGCGAGCTAATCGTCAACCAAGTTAGGGGACAACATGCTACAAAGAACGACTTGTTGAGGAGCTACAAGAATAGGGTATGGGACCTCATTGAGGATTTCGAAGCTTTCAACATTGTGTCCATACCCAGGAAGAAAAATGAAGTCGCAGATAGGCTCGCAGCAGTTGGAGCAACGTTTGATGTGGTTGACAACATCAGAAGGGGAAAAACACAGCCACATATCCATGTGATTGTGAGGCCAGCAGTTCCAGATAATAACACAAGCTGGCAGGTGTTTGAGAATGATCAACAGATCGTCAATTTCTTACAAGAAGAGGCTAAATTCTCAGCTAGGAATCAGGACAGATTAGAGCAGCAGTATGGGGATCAAGTAGTGCAGCTGCGGACAAACAAGATTCCTAAGGGTTTAGTAACATTGGAGTCTATCTTCAACCCTAACAACCAGTTCCGTAAGGAAAAGGCTAACATACAGGTCAAGAGAGAAGATTCAGAGCCAATTCTGGTTGGGGAAGGAAAAACACTTCAAATTGGTAAAGTGGCCACTGAGCAGGAGAAATCAGATTTCATACAGCTTTGCCAAGAATTTCCAGATGTCTTCGCTTGGAGCTATGAAGACTTAAGAGGATTCAATCCAAATTTGGCACAACATACCATAGAATTGGATCCAGATGCTAAGCCCATCAGGCAGAAGCAGAGACCAGTCAACCCTCACATTGAGCCTCTAATGAAGAAAGAGCTAAATAAGCTAATAGAGGCAAGCATTATATTCCCGATCAAGCACTCAAGCTGGGTTGCAAACTTGGTTCTGGTCAGGAAGAAGAGTGGAGAAATCAGGTTGTGTGTGGATTTCTCGAGACCTAAACAGGGCATCTCTCAAAGACCATTACCCACTTCCTTTAATGGAACAAATATTGCAAATAGTATCCAGTTCAAAGAGATTCTCTCTCCTAGATGGCTACTCAGGGTACAATCAGGTGATGGTGAAAGAGGATGACCAATTCAAAACAGCTTTCACCACCAAATGGAGGACCTATGCCTACAAGAAGATGCCATTTGGGCTATCAAATGCTGGAGCCACTTTCCAAAGGGCAATGGATATGGCATTCAAGGGGTTGATCAATAAAATAGTTCTGATATATCTTGACGACATCACTGTATTCTCAAAAAATGCAGTGGATCACCTCTGTCATTTGAGGCAAGTATTTCAGAGATGTAGAAGATTTGGGGTATCATTGAATCCCAAAAAATGCATATTCTTGGCTCACAAGGGAAAACTTCTAGGCCATATTGTTTCAAAGGAGGGGTTGACGATTGACCCAGAAAGAGTTGAAGCAATTCGAGCATTGCCATTGCCAAGTCACAAGAAGGCTCTTCAAAGCTTCTTGGGAAGGATCAATTTTGTCTGCAGATTTGTTCCAAATTTTGCTGCTCTTGTGAAGCCAATAACACTGATGTTAAAGAAGAGTATGGCATTTAAGTGGACATCTGAAGGCAAGGCAAGTTTTGAGGCAATAAAAGAGGCTATATCTCAAGCTCCGACTCTCGTCAATCCAGACTTCTCCAAGGACTTCGTGCTATATGCCTTTGGTGGTGGGGACACGATTTCTACAATCCTGGTACAACAAAACAAAGGAGGATTAGAACAACCAGTTGCTTTCTTCAGTCAAGGCTTGGAGGAATACGAAACTAGGTACTCTTTCATTGAAAAGCATGTCCTTGCAGTAATCAGGAGCTTAAAGAAATTCAAGCACCTAGTCTCAAACAACAAGATCCAATTATTGGTCTCTCATGCGGGAGTCAGGGACTTCCTTCTAAACAAGGATCTGAATGAGAAATGTGCAGGATGGATAACTCGTGTCATGGAATATGACATCGAGATCAAGGTCACCAAACTAGTACGTGGGAAGGGACTATGTGAGTAGCTAGCCTTGAGTCAACAAGTTGAAGCAGGTGATGAAAAAGAGACTGCCTTGGTATTACAGGATGGTCAAGAACAGGAAAATGATGATGTGCCCACTCCTTGTTGGACTCAGAATATGATACACTTCCTACAGATAGGCCTATGCCCTCCAGAAATGAGAAAAGCAAAGAGGAGATACTTCAGATTACAAGCCATTCCATATGTGCTTGTTGATGGTGTTTTGTTTAAGAAAGACATCAATGGAGTTCTATTGAGGTGCATTGGGACAGGTCAAATTGAGAGGGTGTTACGAGATTTTCACGATAGAGATTCTGGAGGACATTTCGCCCCACGAGTAATAGCTCTCAAGATAATGAAGGTAGGGTATTATTGGCCGACAGTCTTCAGTGACTGCTATACATGGATAAGAAAGTGCAAGAAATGTGCACTCTTCACAGGCAAAGAAAGACTAGCAGCACTTCCATTGCACCCAATTTTGGTTGACCAACCATTTATGCAATGGGGATTGGACTTCGTCGGGGTCATCAATCCAAACTCAAGCCAAGGCCACAAGTGGATTCTCATGGAAACGGACTATTTCACCAAGTGGACCGAAGCAGTAGTCACTCAAGGAAGCAAATGAGTCTAACATACTAGACTTTTATGAAGGAATAGTGGCCAGGTTCGGTGTGCCGACCACTATCATATCAGACAATGCATTGGCATTTATAGGTTCCAAGATTACAGAATGGGCTGTCAAGAATGGAATCTATTTGAGCACCTCTTCAAATTATTACCCGCAGGGTAATGGACAGGCAGAGTCCACGAACAAAAATTTTCTAAGAATCATCAGGAGGACTCTGGATGAAAATCAAAGAACATGGCATACCAAGCTAAAATCAGCATTATGGGCTGACAAAATAACACCAAAGAGGTCTACAGGTAATTCTCCCTTACAAGTTGGTCTATGGAAAAGAGGCAGTATTGCCTATATCATTAGAACTGCCTACATTGGAGTTCATGAAGCAGTTGGAGTTGGCTGAGTTTGAACCAATGGAGGCCAGGTATGCAGAGTTGATGGAATTGGAAGAAATTAGAGAACATGCAGTTCAAACAATTGAGAAAGATCAGGCCTTAGTAAAAAGATGGTTTGATAAGAAGGCAAGAGCAAGGACCTTCCAGGAAGGGGACCTAGTTTTGAAATGGGATGCAGATCAGGAAAAACCAGGAAGGCATTCCAAGTTTGATGCCATTTGGAGTGGCCCCTACATGGTCACGGGATGTAAAAGTAGTAATGCCTTCCAATTGTCTACATTGGATGGAGGAGAACTCCTGATTCCGGTTAACGGAATCTATCTTAAACATTGCTACTAAAAGGAAAAGGTTTACCCTTGTAAATATTAGCCTAGATTTCAATTCCTCTAAGTGTGTATGCACATTGTCTTGTTGTAGTTAGGTTTCAGTTTCCCTAAGTGCTTTGGCACAGGTTTTGTTGCTCCTAGGTTGGTTTTCTACAGTTCAGCGTGCTCTCGAAGAAGGGGTTGCAATATCAGGTTCGGGATCAGATATCAGGTTGGTTTCAGGTTATTGCTTATGACTCCATGCCCAATGGATTGCTAAAAGGCCACTGATCTTCTACCTAGCAGGCAGGTGATCCCATTGAGTCACCAAATTGTTGTATATATCTTTCCCCCCAGGGTAGATATAGACAAGCAGGAGAATGGAGAAATCAAAGAAGCTCAAATCCTTGACATTTATTGAGTGTCACATAGAAAACAATGGCCCTTGGCACACAGAAGTGGCGCACAGAATGTGTCAATAGGTGAAAACAGATGCAAACTTGGCGACAGAATGTGGTGCACAGCAAAATGTCGACAGGAGAAAAGGATGCGCCCTTGGCGCACAGAAGTGGGCGCACGACAATGGTGTCGACAGGGCAAAGGATGCGCCCTTGGCACATAGAAATGACGCACATGACACGGAGTGTTGACAAAGAAAAGGATGCACCCTTGGCACACAGAAGTGGTGCATAGCGACATGGAGTGTCGACAGGGCAAAGGATGCACCCTTGGCGCACAGAAGTGGCGCATGACAATGGATGTCGACAGGGCAAAGGATGCGCCCTTGGCGCACAGAAGTGGCGCACGACAATGAGTGTCGACAGGGAAAAGGATGCACCCTTGGCGCACAGAAGTGGCGCATGACACTGAGTGTCGACAGGGAAAAGGATGCGCCCTTGGCACATAGAAGTGGCGCACGACAATGGAGTGTCAACAGGGCAAACGATGCGCCCTTGGCGCACAGAAATAGCGCATAACAATGAGTGTCGATAGAGAAAACGATGCGCCCTTGGCGCACAGAAGGGTGCACATGACACGGAATATGTCGACAGGGAAAAGGATTTAGCACCTTGCACATGGAAGAGGATGTCGACACACAATTATGGATGCGCCTAAGGTGCACCTTCAGGAGGCGCAACATTTTGAGCACTGACAGGAAGCAAACCCTGGCGCAGATATTCAGATGGCCATAACTTTTGACTGGGAGCTCGGATTCATGCAAGGTTGGACTTTTTGGAAAGCTTACGAGGTCCTCTGTCCAACTATGACTAGATATATTTAATTAGGTGAGAAAAAATTCTTAAAAATGTAAAATACAGTTCGCCACTTTTGGGTTCACTGGGGTTCTCACCTACCATCATAATGAGATCGAATTAAATGCAACCTAGAGGTGGTTGGGGTAGTTTTGGAATTCCTCTCTCTTCTCTCTCTCATTCTTCCTATAAATTGTAAGGAGGGGCTTCTTTCTAAAGGTTGGACATTTCTATTTTGCCCCTCCCTTCTTCTCTTTGGCAGGTGAACTTGTGGAGTTCAAACCTCCCATTTGAAACTGTAATGCAACCTTGCCTCTTGGCATTTTGCAGTGTGTTGTATCAATCTTTGAAGCAAATTAATGCATGTCTGTGGATGATTCTCAACCCTCTCTATATTCATTTGCATCCCCCTGATCTTTCACTGTGAATCTGGTTATCTGTGCATGATCTTGCATTGCATTTTAAATGGTTTGTGTTTATTTGGCAAGACAGGTGTTCTTCATTCCTCGGTGCATCACCTTTGTTAGTTTAGGTTTATATTTTATGCATTTTCTTACCCTGTCTCCTTGGCAAGTTAGATTAGGTTTTTAGTAAACCCTCTGCATTTTCTATGTGTGTATCTGAACAGAGGAATAGGAACCGGCCTTCATCCAAAGAGCTTTTCCTGATTTCACAAGGTCCCACACTTGGGAAAAGCTCCATGTTATGCAATCACACTGAGAGTCTCAACCCGTCGAGTTGTACAGACATTCAAGGGTGTTGTGATTCACCATCAACAAGCTCAAAACTCCTAAAATTGATCCACCAACCCACCTCCCCACTTTGACTTTCAATGCAGGTGCAACATTTGACTTTTTCCTCATAGCATGATCAAGGCATACGGGTCACTTTCCATGACTTTGTGTGTCCCTTTTACCAAAAGGCTCAAAACCTCAAATCTCCCCGCTTCACTCACTTTGAATTTCATATGCAGGCTCAACATTTGACTTTTTCCTTTTCCAAACACGCATGCCTCAAAATGCTAAAAAGGGACCCATCCTGCCACATCTCAATTCAGATATGTCCACGCACTTGTCGATAATGGTTCACCTAATAATTTTCTGGGGAAGAAAACAACCTATCATTCACGAATGTGGAAAAATGCCCCATGAAGAATAAGGCACTCTGATACCATTTCACAGGCCTAATTTTCAAATGTTTATTTGGTACTCTGATACTCAAAGGAATTACAAATAATAAAAGCCGTTCGAGCAATCCATGGCCATAGAAATCCTTGTCTAGTGGTGTATCTCTAAATTAGGACAATAATAAAATTTTCATGCGTCTAGACAGGAAAATGAAAAATTTATCAAAATGTGTAGACTGAGAGATGTTAAACAAGGCTTCAAAGCATGACTTCTCTCTAGATCTTTTCAGACTTCCTAGACTTTACTTGAACACTTCTAGAGGGTGTGAGCTCAAAAATTTTGAATTTTTACTCCCTAAAAGTGAGGGGGGGATATATTGAGGGTCTACAATAAGTATGGTTGACATCCAAAGTCTCAATCTCTTTTCCACTCTATCACATAGACCATCTTTCCCTTTTGCTTGGCTCCACTGCATGCACGCTGCAAGTGGCATCTCTTCAAGACGTCCTCTTCATCAAAGTGTGGTTCCAAATCAGGTTCACTTAATAAATCTAGTATCGTATCTTCTGCCATGGCTTCTATCTCCCATCATAAGGCACTTGACAACCTGTAATACCTTATCCACTGATGGTTTAGTACTCCGGTACTGAAAGTACTTGAAGGATAGTCATCTGTCAGCTCCTACCAAGGTCCTTTTCCAAAGCGTGCATCTCTGAGTGAATATACCATGCATGTGCACCGATCCTTGTAAGGTGGAATATAGCTTATGTACCAATAAGGAAGGTTATAAAGCCTCATGCAACCTCCCATCCATGCTTTCTCACATGCTTGGACATGAAACGAGGTGGGTATCACTTCCCATGGTAGTCTCATATTGTAGTGGGTGCATTGATTCTGGAGAAACTTACATAGAACATGATTCTCACCTCGTGCCACTCTAGAAGGTTATCATGATGGAGTCTCCCACCAACACCTTGCGTCCAAGCAAGTTATTCTCCTAATGCATTCTTATGTATTTGCACCTCGACTTCTCCATTGATCCTCCATTTTCTGTAATGATCCACTCGTCAGGGTTGGCCCCTCTAAAGTAACTCTTCAACTTCTTCCCTCCCATGTGCGTAAATGAGTCATGCATTGTCACTACCCTTTTCACAGAGCCTCTTATTTGTCACCCAAGCAATTCTGGGAAAGTTTTCTACGCGTCAGCTAGTGCCAAGACTTTGAAATCTCCAGTGAACGTTGGCTCCCTTGGATAGTTATAACAAAATCCTTAAAGACACCAACGGGCATTGCCTTCTTCTTGTTATCCATATATAGCACATTAGAAGATGGCTATAATGGGGGCCCTTCCCATTTGATTCCATGCATCTAAGGTGAGAATATTGACCTCCACACCTGTGTTAATCAAGTATATTGCTCAGAAACCACCCATCTACAACAACATTCAATGTTAATCTCTTTTTCATAACAAAGGCTATGAAGGGAGGAAGCTTCAGCATGCAAAACCTACCCTCTCGTGCACACTTTTCTCCAGCACATGGTACCTTCTCCCTTAACCACTGATACTATCAAGGGGATGATATTCTCTTGCCTTAGCATCTTTGCATACTTCCTCTAACCTCATCCTGGTCATCTTTCTATGGAGCCTCATCATTCTTCCTTTGCTCTAATTCCTCCCTCCTGGATTGCTCTTTTAGGTAAATTGTATATCTCTTTGTAGGCTTTGAATCACATCCACAATTTCTTGATATACCTCCTTCTTATGCAGTAGGTTCTCAGATACTTTCCATGCACCACCTCTTTTCTTAACAACCAAGTGCTCTTCTGTCCTTGGTATCTTCCCTCACGCGTGCAGCCTCTATCTCGCTTGTCGTAACTAAGTACCGGTTATAAATCTTGATCCCGTGTTACACCACTCTTGACATCCATTATGATGTCAGCCTTCCTCATGCTTACCATCCCAATGCCTTTTTCTTTCTAGTGCTTGTGGATTCATATGCTCAAATAATTCTGGGCACTCCTCATACTTATGCTTCTTCCCGCACCATGAGCACTGCAACAAGTCTAGGCACTCGTGCTTGTAATTTTTTGTAGATCCACAATTAAAACATTTTCCTCAAGGGAACTTACTCCTTCCTCCGTGGTTACCTCGTCCACGAAATCCTCCTCAGAAATCTCTTCCACGGGCCTCCATCTGCGCGCTCTTCATAACGGTGATCATAATTTTTAGAACCACTGGCAATGTTGGTTTGGTGCACCCCATGGTCAATGGCCTCATGTATCTGATCAATGAGTCTATAGTCTTTAGTATCATGGGTCGTGGAGGTGTAAATATTGTAATAACAAGATACATTCTTCCCGATTGTGTGTTGTAGCAAGGGACATCTACTTAAATCATGGTCCTCATGACAGATTTCATAGTCTAATGTCACAGCGCATACCGTCCTCTGAGGGCAATTGTCCTTAGCGTGCCCCTCTATCTCACAATTTAAGCACCACAAACCACTACAAGTCTTATGGACCGAGTTCGCAGATAGCTTTTCTAACTACTTAGGCATAGCAATAATCTGAGCCTCCAAGAATGGGCTAACGCCAGTATCAATACTACCAACAAATTTGGCATGCAAGGCAGCCTCCAATGCTTCACGTGGATCTGTAAAAGTTTTATGAGACAAGGCCCTTCTAAAAGGGGTGATCAATCCTCCAACAAAAAATTGTGCATGTTGAGAAGGATGTATATCATATGATAATTTAGACAAGAGAGTCTTAAAGTGCACATCATACTCCCGCACACTCTCTGTCATTCCTTGTTGTATCTCCTTCAAAGCACTAATGATTTTTTTCTCGAACTCAGAAATGTGGAACTATACCAGGAATGCATTCTTTAAGGTACTGTAATCCACCACTATTTGATGAGGGTCATACTTTCTATACCATCTATGCATGCGCCCTTACAACGTGGTTACAAATTGACTACCCTTTCGTTATGGGGTTGTGATACCTTTCACGTGCCATAGCAGTTCACACTTATGAACATGTTCTGCAGCATCCTCAATACCCCTGTAATCAAGTAAATGCATAGACATCTAGAAGAAAACCTAAGGTGGTTGCTGGGGTCCTTGTCCTGAACCAGAGCCTTGGTTCCCTCTGGTGTTTCCTCCACCGCCTGATCGACCAGGTCCACCAGGTCCTATACCTCAAGAGCCACCAAATCCACCAGAACCACTAGGTCTAATAGGGCCTATAGGAGCTGTGCCTAGCGCCCCCATGGTCCCACTAAACTATACACCAACGGTCTATGATAGCATCCCACTACCGCTACTTTATCCCGCGCCACTCCCTGATGCGAGACCAAAAGCTTGTACACTTGCCCCTTGTCTAAAAACTCCTCCAAATACTGGAATATGTGCAGCCATAGAAGAAGGAACTGAAAAATTATACCTCCTAGGTGCGGATCTATCTCTTCCAATGGTTTCAATTGAGTCAATACTTCCTCCTGGATCAGGAAAACCAAGTGTCAGGGTTCGATCACTGGGTGGGTTCAGATATGTGCCAACAACTCTCCTTTCTCCATGTGACGAAATCTCACCAGAAGCCAAAGGGGTATCCCTCACATGCTTTCCAAGATGGGGTAGCACATACTACTCAGGTTCCACATCTTCTGCGTGAACCTCAACTCCTTCCTACAACATCTATCTCCATAGATACATCACACTAGTAGCATCACCTAGTAATCTCCCTTTCATGCTCTTCGCCAGAATTGAGCCGTCTTTCTTCCCTCTCCCTTTCTGTCATATCATCTACAATCTTCCTCCACCTAAGCTTCCTTACCCAGCACTCAAAATGGCTTAGCCGACCATTGGGAGTGCCTCTAAACTCATGGTAACCATTAATATCTTCATAGCTAGAGAAATAGCACATAGAAATGTTTCTCTAAGTTCTCATAGAAACTCAAACTCAACAATCTCTGGTAAGAATACGTGGAAATGGCATATTCCAAAGTTTAGCTAGCTAGTACTCCTCCCCACCAGTGATCTACAGCACAGGTCCATGTTGGATCTACATCCTATAACCTCTGGTAGTCTTCTTTAGTCCATATCCACGATCCATAACGCCAACTTGATCTAGATGCATAGGTTGAAAGCCATCCATATAACTCTATTGGGAAGAAGCAGAAAAAAGTCTCATATAGATCATGGTAGAGATTCTCTTCTACCCATCTACGTGTATTGAACTCAGGTCCAATGTTGAATCTCTAGGAAAATTCATCCTTCGTGCTCTTAAACTACAATTCAACATTTTCCAATGTTAACCGATCTATCATTACTCTTTACAGAGATCATGATGCATGTTATATCCCACTACAACTTTGAAAAGAGGTCCCGGTAATGGAACCAAGATGTAGTCAATTTTACTACCACTATAAAAGGAAGGAATCCCATGTGCATCGGCCTATCACCCAGCGGAAGTTGAGCACTCACCTGAGGCATGCGTAGGTGTCGAGTCTCTCTTTTATGGGAGTATTAGTAGGAAGCATTTATCTATGATTAGTGTAAGAGTATTCAGGAAATAAGTTTAGACATACAAGAATCATAGGGCTCATAACGGCCTCCAGATCCTTGTAGCTTCTTCAGACCGGATGTTTTAACAGAATCCATAACATATACTATAACAGAAAAAATAATTTAATCATCAATTCATGGCATGCAAGGAAAGAGAACTCCTATGAATGAAATATACATTAAAGCTACTGATATCCATGTCTATTTGTAACAAGTAACCTCATTATATTCATTGTTTCATTACAAAGAGCCATAGAGGGAAGATCGCAATCATGCACATCACTAGGCTTGTATAACTATGCCAAAAGAAAAAAAAATTACAATAGTGGGCCTAGTACATTCCTATCTGAATCAAAGTTCCACTCGCAACAATCCTGCAGAGCTTCACCCATGTTATCTCTCTATGTGTATATCTCTTCCTCTATCTCTATATCCCCATCTATATGTTATCTCCGTCTCTGTCTCTTTTTCTATTCTACAGGCACTTGTATTTATCATCTTCCTGTGCTACCAACTTGCCTTTTCGTGCCCTCAGATCCATCGTTAAGTGTCGAATGTGGTCCTCCAAGTGAGCATGTTCCTTCAAGACTGGGCTCTCCACTCCATCTCATGATGATATTCTAGAAGATCCCATCATTGGCATGCTCTTTCCTAGGCCACATGTTGCCAGGCTGGCATCTTATCCATGTGTAACCGATCACGCTTTTCACATGTTCTTCCTTGGACACTTAAATTGGCTAAGTCTTAAACCTCCTTTCATGCACCGTGCAAACCATGTACCTTCTTAACTCTTCCTCCTGTACAATTTTGCCTTGCGCGCCCTTCTATAACTAGGATCCTGCATGCCCACGCACCTTCATACTTAGTCAATTTTCCAGGGGCCCAATAGAAGGTATTCTATTGAGAAGACTACAAACCAAAGACTATTCTATGGTGTCTTAAAAACAAATTCACATAGTACGAAAAATGCATGTTTTTCATGTTTATGTTCTCTGAAATGGCATTTTTTTCAGTATGGCAAGTGATACAAAGAAATTATCCTTCTCATAATAGTACCTCAGAAGTCTAATGCATAGTTTACACAAGTAAACTATCTCATTTATTAATACTATACCTTTTTTCTTATAAAATTCATGAAGCACTATAACTGTGATTCAAAATACTGAAAATTTCCTATAATTTTATGTAAAATAATGCTTGGAGCTTATAGTTAGATCATAACTTAAAATTATAAAACAATTATATTTACAGAAGGATGAAGTTTGAAGTGCTGAAGGTCTTAAAGCATCTAGCTAGAATTTTGAATCATGAAACCCTAACGTTGTCTATCTTGAATATCATGCATTGTTAACCTCTTAGCTATGGAGTGAAGTTTTCTATAGACCTGGTAAGTTACATATCACCTTCATAATGCTTGTAATGTGAAATTGGATCCATATGTGACAGGGGTAATTTTTTTCTTGTAAGAGCCGTGTATATACATATTAGTACTAACAATACAACATATACCCTACTTCAGTGTATATTTCATGAAGAAGAGTTACACTAGGTTGTCTTCTTGATTGTTATCATTGATCCAAATCTTATCTCCAAGATGTGAAAATAATTAAATACTTTTCCTTTATGCATGGATAATCTTATATTTATCTATGTTGAAGGTCTTCAAGTTTGTAAGCTTCTAGACTATGAAGGAAAGGTTGAATAAATCATCTCATGCCCTATCCCTTCTTCAAATATTTTTCATTTAACATGTATATCATGTATATTTCATGATCATGATTGTATGATATGGTATGAGCACATAAGTCACTTCTTATTCCAAGGGTCGAGAATATAACAACTAGCTTTTGTACTTAGTGTGATTTCATGGGCTCAAATGAAGGTTGAAACTCAAATGGAAAAGAATGAGATATGTTAAGAGGTTATAAGGACTCTTTAGAGGTTTGTGTAACATTTCATGACAACAATCTAAGCATAGGTTACAATTATTGATATCAAATGACTTAATGAAATAAGGATAGTTATGGCAAAGTGTAAGGGAGTTTGGGAGCTCTCATCACCCATCATTTAACTGTGAAATAATCTTGAAATATCTTACAACTATAAAGGTATAACTGAAGCATGATGAGTGTAATGATGACATCTTAAGGTAGTTACTTTTTAAGTCTTCTCATCTCCTTTGTACAAGCTATTAAGTATGGCATCTGACATCTCCTTGAATTAATACTAAAAAGGTCATGTACAAAGGTTTGTGTTTCTTAAAAATGGATAATTGTTTGAATGTAAGTTATTTTTGTATCTTTCAGGAGCTTGTTGATCTATGTTTAAGATATATGAGTATATTGTAGAGATAGGCATGGTTCAGAGGGGGAGAGTGTCAGATAAAATCAGCATAGAGAGCCATAAGAGTATGATAGGATCATCCTCATAAAGAAGATTATAGTGTTTAGTATCAACTAATGAGAAAATAAGTGCCTTGAGAGGAGAGTGAAGATGAAAATATTGTTGAAACATTAAAGAGTTGGTAATGAAGACCAGTATGATAATCAAAACAAGAATTCCAATTAAGTGAAGATGAATGTGCATAAAAATGAGGTGAACATGCTTTGAAGGAGCTTGAGAACATAAAACATGGGAGGAACAAGGTAAAAAAGAAATGACCTCATGTCTGAAATATTGCAGTAAGATGAACACATGAAAACTAGGTGCTTTCGTGTGTGATTCAATGAGTGAAAAAATGACATGAAAGTGTGGTTGGAATGAGCCTTATATAAAATTTCCTTATAGCTGATTACGTGATCTGAAAAGAGATTAATTAAGAGGAAAAATAATAAGAACAATGATTTTATCTAGTGGTCACAAACTATTGTGTGAGGTAGCAAATTCAGAGTGATAAAAACCTTGTAGAATTCTAAGTAGCAGCTTAGCAATTAGGGAGTTGAAGCTTCCTTGTATTTGAAGCTTACAAAAGGTTAGTAGGTGTTTGACTAATTTGGGAGCTCAAGCTTCCATGCAAGTAGAATCTTGTTAAAGATCAAGTAGTTGTTTGGTCAAATTTTTGAGTTGCTTTTGTATTCCTTCCCAAATAATGTCCAAAAAAATATTGGTAGTTCATTCCTTTTTGACATATTGGTAGTATGAAGAAGATCCCCTAATGAAGCATTCAGAATTGCCCTCAGGACCAGAGAACATCATTGTTCTCAGTGAAAGTGAGGAGAGTGAAGTGCCAGTCTCTGTAAGCGCTCCAAAAGCCCCAACGGATAAAGAGAGGGAAGTTCAAATCACTGAGCTTCCGAGCACCATTGACTCCTCTGTACCAGAAACCCCAAGTGCCCCACTCATATCTCAACGAGATATGCAGGAAATTGGAAAAGTTACACAAAATATGCAGGGATAAGAAAACCACTGGCCTGCACTTCCCTATATCTTTGGGAAACTACACCTGTAAGACAGCTCTAGATGCACAAAACATAGAGAGAGCCCTAGCTCCCATCACTGTCCATTTCTTCAGGCCAAGAACTTGTTTTGACTTGAAGAAATTTATTGAGGAGAACCTCAGAATCAATTACCATCATAGGGCAGACACAAAAGACTATTGGGCTGACTGTGCTAATGATTTTGAGGCAAGGAGGAGACATTATAGCAGGTTTTCTCTCCAACTGATTCAAGAGCTTAACTTGTACCAAGTTCTTGAAGGGCTTCAGGATGACAATTCTGACCTGTTTTCATATGAATATGACACCTTGGTCAAACACACTCCCTTGGAGGATTTGGATTGGTTCAAAAAGGAGAAGGATAATCTGGCTGAAATCTTAGCCCCTGTCCTAGTAAGAAGAAAAATCTGGTTTGACAGGAGAGTTCGTGAGCTTAGAAGGCATTCAGGTGAATCCTCCTCCAAGGATACTTCAACACCAAGGAAGGAAGCATTGACACCTAGTTTGGAAGCACCTGTACAAACCCCTCATGCCTCGTCAACTAAAGGTCCTACATCCTCCACTCCTTCCTCATCCACCCAAGTATATCAGAAGAAAATCAAGGAAGTCAAGAAGGAGCCTATTGAAGAAGATCCCCTGATGAAGCATTCAGAATTGCCCTCAAGACCAGAGAACATCATTGTTCTCAGTGAAAGTGAGGAGAGTGAAGTGCTAGTCTCTGTAAGTGCTCTAGAAGCCCCAACGAATAAAGAGAGGGAAGTTCAAAGCATTGAGATTCTGACTTCGCCACCCTTTCCTTGTATTTTTCAATGTCCTAGTCGAAGAGTGCCTATTCTTGGTTCTAAGAGATTACTATAGAATTTTAAATTTTAGGAATCCTTAGGGTAGTACCAATGGTGGCAGTGTCGAGCTTGGAAATGAGCTCCCCATGCACATTTGTTAGTTCACTCGATTCGGGATTGAAATGAGCACCGCAGGTGAGTACCATGTATGCACATTGCACTGAGATCAGGAAACCAACAGAAAATACCAAGCCACTATCATGAATCATTTGTGCCATAGGAGAGGGGTTTGAGTCTATCATCCTAGTCCAGAAATCTCCAAAGTCTAGGTGACGAACTTCACTATCCCTGATATCGAGAATGGCAGACTCGAGTGGTGAAACTTGCTCCTAACCTTGGAATTTGAACTTCATGTTGATAGCAATTCAAAAAACAAAGACACAGTCTAAACTCTTGATGAAATTACAGGGGGAATGAGAACGCGCATAGAAATTTTGATTGTGAGGGTATGAGCAATTGATAACAAGAAAGCAGTGTGCAAAAATGTGTAGGGGGGTAGCTTATTAAATAGCCATTTAGGAGATAGAAAGGTAATAAATGTGCATTAAATACACATCTACCAACTTAAAAAAGCAATATATTCAGGAAGAGCGGGAAAAATTAGCCCAGATGGCCTTTGGTTCATTTGGGACATGTGGGACGTGAAAGAGTGACTCGGCCGATACGGGCGACTCGGGAAAAGAATGCACAAATGTTTTCAGGATAGGAGGGATGAAAGTACGTGAAAGTGCACGATGTGGCCAAAACGGGTGAAAGGAGAACATTGAGCCTAAGTGAACTTGTGTTATTTGTAACAAAAAGTTCCGATACGGCCCCCCGAGAAAATAGATTTTTAGGTAAAGCGGCTCGATCGGCGAACAGGGAGCCCCAAATGAACTTGGGACATCATGGGATAAGAATGTTCGACAAAACCCACATAGTCACACAAAATGACCCAAAAAACGTAGGTTTTTTCCAACTTTTTTACTTTTCTCTTTACCAGAACAACAGAAAAAGGTGATTAACTTAAAAAATTTCAATTTTGAACTTCTCTAAAGAGGGGAAATTTTGAGAGGACAATAGTTGGCTCTTTCTGGGGATGACTTGGCTAAAGTCCAAAAGAATGAGACAAGGCAAGAATTCTTAGAAAATCTAGGGGAAGCAGACCAGTAGCCTTATCCATTGGGCCACGGAGTCAAAAGTGAACAAATACAAAAGACATCACACCAAAACAAGGAAAAGGAAGGGGAAAGACAAACACTATACATAATATACAAAGGACTTCCTAATCACCTATGAATTTAACAATTTCAGGTATTGCCCCACTATAAGAAAGTGGGAGGGAAGAACCATCCATATAATCAAGGTAAAAAGAATTCTCACTAGTGAAATGCTTAATCTTGAAAGGTCCGAGCCAAAGAGAATCAAATTTGCCATGGCTGCCATGAGGTTCATGCCTTTTATCCCACTGTAGAACAATGTCCCCAACTTTGAAATCCCTGGACCTAGCCTTTTTATCAAACAAAGCCTTTACTTTCTGTTGGTGATCAGATATTCTATCAGCAACCTTCAACCTGTCCTCACTTAGTTTGTAAAGGTACATGATCCTTTTATCCAAAGAATCATTGAAACTGGTGTTTTCAATGGCCTTCATTAAATGCAAGGCTAGTAGTTCCACTGTTACTGGAAATTGAGCTTCCACTCCATATACTACCTGAAAAGGAGACATTTCGATGGCTCTTTTAGGTGTGATCCTATCTGCCCAAAGAGCATCATAAAGTTTCTTGTGCCAGTTCCTCTAAGATTCATTAACTAATTTCCTTATTATAGCCACTAGAGTTTTGTTTGTTGATTCTACTTGTCCATTTCCCTGAGGATAATAATCCGAGGAGTGAGCTAGGGAGATACCCTATCCATAACAAAAATCCATCATCTTAGTCAAAGAAAAATTTGAAGCATTATCCGTTACGATCTTATTTTGGTTACACCAAACCTCACCAAGATATTTTCTTTGATAAAACTGCATACTACTTCTCAAGTGGTACTCTTCACTGGAATGGCTTCTACCCCACTTAGTAAAATAATCTGTGGTAGTTAATACGTGGGTGTGACCAACACTAGAAGAGGGATTAAGTGTTCCAATGAAATCTAAACCCCATTGTTGAAAAGGCTCTTCGATCACAACTGGTTTAAGGGGCAAACGAAGCCAACTTGGGTCTATCCACATGAAGGTTTGACAAGCTTCACATTTATCAATCCACTTTGATGTGTCTTTGAACAAGGTAGGCTAGTAATATCCTACACGAAGAATCTTATGAGCAGTGACAGTTGATGAGTAGTTCCCTCCACATGCTTGATTATGAAAATCTGAAAGTAGCTTCCTCTGTTGTTCCTTGTCCACACATTTTAGAAATCTTTCATCCAAGCCACGCTTAAACAAGGAATTTTCCCACAACACATATTGGGCTGATCTTATCTTAACAACTCTCCTCTCTTTGGTATTCAAATGAGAGGGACATTATCCATATGTGAGAAAGGGTGCGATATTGGCATAACATTCATCAATTGAGCCAAGAAATAGAATGGTAGGAAGATCAACTTTATCCTCTAGTAACTCATGTCTAGCTCCCTCAACGATGAGTTCACACAGGCCTTTTCCATGGACGAGCTTGGTTGGTCTGATGTCAATGTCATATTCTTGAACCTTGGCCACCCAGTTCCCTCTCTTGGATCCAAACTCCTGTTGTGTGAGAATGGACTTGATAGTTGTATCCGGTACAAATACTGTGGAGTGAGAGTTAAGAATGTAAAAATGAAACTACTTGACAGCTTTAACCACTGCGAAAGCATGTTTCTCCATTATGGTGTATTTTAACTCATGACTTTTTAGAATGTAGCTCAAAAATGTCAATTGGGAGTTTATGATCATTAGAATCTTCTTGAGTTAAAATAGTAGCCAGGGTGTTATCTGTGGCATAACCATAGATAAAAAAATCTTTGCTGAATATGGACATGCTAAAACAGGAGTTTTAGCAATAGCCTTTTTAATACCTTCAAAGGCCTCTTTACCTCTCAGGAGACTAGCCAAACATGTCTGTTTTCCCTTCATCATTTGGGAGATATTCAATGTTAGCTCTACAAAATCAGGGATGAATCTTCTGAGAAAGTTAATCTTACAAAAGAAAGAATGCACTCCCTTCTTGCTAGTTAGAAGGGGAATCTACTGAATAGCTTGAACTCACTCATGATCAATTGTTATACCGTCTTTAGAGAAAACATGCCCTAAAAATTTTCCCTCTATGACACAAAAAATAGATTTCTTAGGATTTAAAGAGATCCTATGTTCTCTACACTTCAAAAGAATTATTTCTAGATGCTGGAAATGATTTGCTCTTTCTTTGGAAAATACGGTCAAGTTATCAAGCTATACGACAATACTCTTCCCTTTAGGATCCTCATCAAGGTATACGAAAATACGGTCAAGTCATCAAGGTATACGAAAATACGGTCAAGTCATCAAGGTATACGACAATACTCTAATATCCAAACACCATTAGGATTCTCAAGTGATCTTTTGGGAAGTTGGATTTCCTCTGGAGACATAATCATATAGTTGTCATGCCCCATATCCTCATAAAGTATTTGTGCTTTGGGATCATCTGTTTTTTGTACAATATACTCAGATTGATTCTCAGGAAATAACTTCTTCATTTTCCCATTAACATGTATGAGGGCACGTGACCAATCCATTTGAATTTCTCCTCCCACATCCTTACAAAAGTTCCTACTTAGCAACAATCCATATGAAGGGGGAATGTCTGCTACTAGGATAGTAGCCAAAACTTTCTTCTCAGGAAAATTGGAAAAAGCTACTTGTGCATCTTTAATTCTTCCTAACTAGGGGCACCTCGTTACTTTCCATAGAATAGAAAGACCCATAAGTTTCTGTGAGAGTTAGGCCTAAGGCATGGGCTACTTTGGCAGACATTACATTGTCTGATGCCCCTGAGTCTATGACGCAATTGCTGAGTCTATAGCCGGCTATAAGGAGGGTCACATAGAATGGTTTGATCTTGTCATTAGGTGAGGTAATAGCGGCTACCAGATTGGGTTGTGGTGCAGAAGATGGAGTGGGTAAAATTCCTTTACAGGTAGTTTTAGAATGAGAATTGACAAATTGAACCATTTTAGCAAAAGCCTTGGGATGGGTTTGATAATACTCAGCCTCTGAGATTTGAGCCTTTGTCTTTTTCAGGTGATCAATGATATCGAAAGACCCAAAAGTGGATGGGCTCTCATCACTCAGAACCTTAGGTTTATCAATTTTAGGAGTTGTAGAAAGAAGTAACTTTAGAAGCAGAATTGGCATGGACTCACCTTTGATGTGGACGTAATGGCGATAGGAGATCCTCTTTTTGTAATTACAGGGATAGTCGTCGGCTGCTCCTTGGATCTCTTGGTGGGCTGCATCACTTTCTCCCATTTGTTTGTTTTTTCTCGAGTCATAACAGCGTATGATTCACTATTCATGTCCACTACTACTTCATCATAATCATCTCCTTCATCAATGCCTTCAGTAGTTAAGAAATTAACTCGAGATCCCTAAAGTTCCTCTGCTTCTTCATCGACCTCTTCAACAAATTCTTCATAGTCTTCACTAACCTCCTCATCCTCTCGGCTCTTCAACTTCATAGATCACATTAACATGGACTTTAATAGGTGGTCCTTCAAGTGCTAGCCTTGTCTGAGAAACAGGCAGAACAATTTATGGGCTGAAAATTCCTCCTTGGGACATGTCTGCATAAGGGGCGTGCTGGGCCAATTGTTTCTTAATGGTGATGAGATTGTTTGCAAGTTTTTGTACTAATGGATCAGTATTAGGCCCAGGAGTGGAAGAGGAGGAAGGGAGAAGACCTAGATTTAGAAGGATCTCTTCTCAACTTCCCTGACATGATTAAATCATCTTCGACACTAACAGCAAGAGTTTGATCCTCGAGCCAATGTTGTAAGATTAGCTCTTCTCAATGCATAACTAACTTCGGGCAATTGGGCGTTCAGGAAGAATCATTTTTTGAATTTGATCTACAGGTTTAGTGTTTGGTTGGATTTTGTTAATCAACTTGTTAAATACGAGCTACAAATTCTCTCATGGGTTCTTGTGATTCTTTCATTATTTGAGAAATTTTGGCTAGCAAAGCATGCATGTCTTTTGCTGGTTTAAAACGATTCTCAAAACTTTCTCTCATTGTGTTCCAGCTAGTGATAGCTCCGGCTGGAAGGTGATAGAACCAATTAGCTGCATTATCTTGTAAAGTCTCAACAAAAAGCCTTACTGAAAACATCTTCATGTTCAACTCCCAGAACTCCACATGCAACTATGAAGGCCGCGATATGCTCATCAGGGTGAACCTTACCATCACCTCTGAATTTGGGAAAGTTCTTCTTGTTACCTCTAGGTAATTCATGCAAAGGCTGAGGAAGGGCAAGAGGCCCAACACAATGGCCCCAAGGCAATGGTACCGTAATTCTTAGAAAAATGGTTCCTGAAGGGGAACTGAAACACTAGCAAGAATCTAGAGCTCATAGATTAGGACTGAGTTTCTCTGAGGGAATACCACTCGTAGGGGTTCTATTTTTGATAGGAGGAGTGCTTGTTGAATGAGCTTTTATATTTCTTCCTGGCTGAAGGGAAAGGAAAACCTTGCTGTTCTAAAAGCTGAAACTGAGAATCTTCAATACCAAGGACCCTTCTCCTGCGAGTAAAATGTGGAGTCACCAGATCAAAGGATGGTTGATAAATTATTAAGGAACTGGAATACCTCAAGAAAAGATTCCCCAGCGGAGTCGCCAAAAAATTTTGGTCATCAAAAACGAATTCAAGGAGAACAACAGTCAGGGGACAAGAAGTCCCTCCTCTTTAGTGGGAGAGGTTCCCTTATTCAAAAGCAAAAATTATTTACATATGTACAGAGCATATTTTTAGTATGGAACTTGGATATCATGAAAGCGTTTTGAAAAATAGATCATCAATCACAAAAGTACAGAGGAATGAAGACGTGGAAACAAGTAGAAAGGCATTCTCCAGAATTATAGATGGCAAAGTAATTCCTCAAGCATGTCGGGATATAATGAATTGGAATGGGACCATTTGTACTTGAATTAATGAGATGAAATTTGAAAAGACACACAGTTCTATAAATAACATCTATAAGAATAAAAAGTTTCTTGCCATAATGCAAACAAATGATCTAACAAGTTTCTACAGATAACTGCGAATAAAAGAATCAGATGAACAAAGAAAGAAAATCCTTTTGTATTGATTGCTTTACTATTCTCTACACTTTCAAAAATAAGCCAAGTTCCTCCCCTCCTCAAAATGGCGAAGAGAGGCCACTATATAGTTTTACAAATCAGTTACTCTTGGTAACTACCTTTTTAATTAATGTTTAGTTAAATGGCTACCAAATGCAACACCCCAGCTAATTACAATGAATCTGAGATGAGGAAAGAAAGAAAGGAGAAAATTCAGGAGGAGAAGACAAGTGTTCATGATTAGGAAGGGCCCACTGATTTGAGGATCCGCTGTGTAAACCTTTTTAACATCTCTACTATGTCTCTACCACGTGGGACTGATGTGTTGGTAATGGACTAAGTCCAAAATCTGAGACACTTCTCCATCTCTTTTTCGAATTCAACGTGTGTATGATAATCCTTACTTGCTTCTTCAATAGCAGACTGGAGAGAGAAGATTTCCTTCATCTTTTCCTTGGTGACAGGATCCTCTTTGAACAGATTATCTTTGACAAAAGCTCTGAATTGAGCTTTGATTTCTTGCAAGGAGAGGGGCACACCAGAGGTCTCATCATGGAGGTGGCAATGTATATCCTTGAAAGTAGATACCACCAAAGTCTCCCAAAGCTTCCTCCAGCACCTTGATTTTCCATTCCACACTGTATACCCATGATTTTGACAAGTTATCTTTTACATCATCGAAGACCTTTCTTGCCATTAAAAGATTTTCATCAGCCTGCCCCATAAGGTGAAGGTCTAGTATATAGCTGCTCCAGAGTTTGAGCTCTTTATCTATATTTCCAATGGTGGAGGATAGTTTCTGTTGCAGATTATTTACCTTCTCATTGAGTTTGAAGGCTTCACTAATGAAATTCAACCCTGCAATGAGCATATCATCCACCATGGCCTCCATAGCCCTTCCATAGATGGAATACCTGTGTATATATTTGATACTCTAGACTTCATCTTGGCTGAGGATCACAGGTGGTGGAAGAGTAGTCAGTGGGTGGGGTATAATACTTTATCTTTAGACAGCAGTGACTTGATGAAACCTGCAAGAACCTGAGCCTGCTCTTCCAGTTGGTCTATAGTTTTTTGCCCTTTTTCCACTCTCCCAATGACCCTAGTGATTGTTTCTTGAATATTTTGAATCTCACCTTCAGGGGGGACTCTCCCATGGGGATCTTTGAGATCTCTAGATCAGACGGCTGCAAATCCTATTCTGGCTTGTCAACCTTGGGCTTGGCTATCTCCAAGAATTGTTGGCCCTAAGCATCGGATACTATTCGTGAGGTGGTCTTGGCCTTCTTAGCAGGAGTAGCAGGGGTAGTACCCAATAAGGCTGCCAAATCATCAAAGTTGGGTCCCGAGATTCGAGAGGAAGACTTTCTCTTCCTAGTATCAACGAAAGGTTATACCCATGAAAAAGAGGAGGAGGAAGAAGAAGGACAGGCAAGAGGACCAAGAGAAAGAGAACACATGGCACTCAAAGTGTGCACTACTATTGCCTCTAGTTGAGATATGAGTGGGGAACTCGGGGCTTCTGGTACAAAGGAGTCAATGGTGCTCAGAAGCTTAGTGCTTTGAACTTCCCTCTCTTTATCCATTGGGGCTTCTAGAGCACTTACAGAGACTGGCACTTCACTCTCCTTGCTTTCACTGAGAACAATGATGTTCTCTGGTCCTGAGGGAAATTCTGAATGCTTCATTAGGGGATCTTTTTCAACAGGCTCCTTCTTGACTTCCTTGATTTTCTTCTTATATACTTGGGTGGATGAGGAAGGACTGGAGGATGTAGGACCTTTAGTTGACAAGGCAGGAGAGGTCTATACATGTGCTTCCGAATTGGGTGTCAATGCCTCCTTCCTTGGTGTTGAAGTATCCTTGGAGGAGGATTCACTGAATTCCTTCTAAGCTCACGAACTCTCCTGTTAATAAATATTTTGGTTCTTACTAGGACAGGGGCTAAGATTTCAGCCAGATCATCCTTCTCCTTTTTGAACCAATCCAAATCTTCCAAAGGAGTGTGTTTGACCAAGGTGTCATATTCATATGAAAACAGGTCGGAATTGTCATCCTGAAGCCCTTCAAGAACTTGGTACAAGTTAAGGTCTTGAATCAGTTGGAGAGAAAACCTTCCATAATGTCTCCTCCTTGCCTCAAAATCATCAGCACAGTCAGCCCAGTAGTCTTCTGTGTCTGCCCTATGATGGTAATTGATTCTGAGGTTCTGCTCAATAAATTTCTTCAAGTCAAAACAAGTTCTTGGCCTGAAGAAATGGACAGTGATGGGAGCTAGGGCTCTCTCTATGTTTAATGCAACTAGAGCTGTCTTGCAGGTGTAGTTTCCCAAAGATATAGGGAAGTACAGGCCAGTGATTTTCTTATCCCTGCAGGTTCTATGTAACGTGTCCAATTGCCTACATATCTCTATCAAGGTAATTTTATCATTGCAGAAGATAGGTAGCTTGAGAGGGGTGCTCTCATAGCCTGCTAGCCTGATATAGGAGAATTTTATGAACTGGATGAAGTAGGCATCGTACTTCGATATTAGGCTCATGGCTTCATCAGAGAACCTCCTTGTAGTGTCACTCTCCAGAAGTCTTACAATGTACATGGTGAAAGTGTCATTCACCCTCCTGAACTTGTGATTACTAGTGTCCAGGGTGAATTGAGGGCAGTAAGCATATATAGGGTCACCTTTATGAGCATCAATGTATGTGAACCCAAACCATTACCTTGATGCTACTAAGGTATACATCAGATATGAAGTCATGTAAAATTTCTTGGTTTGTTGTACATTGGATAGCTGCTCTGCTAAGTTCGTGCCGATGATTTCTACGCAGTTGATATTCTGAGTTCCCTCGCACACCATGTTGATAAGTGGGCACATCCAGAAATGGGACTCATTGGTAGAGGGTAAACCCTTGACCCGAGCTAATAAGATTATAAAATTTGACATCTCCTCATTGAAATCGGCACAAAACAGAGCTTTGGATAGATGGGACGCCCCCTTTTTAGGGTTTTTAAGCCAAGACTTCGGCACCCTTGCCTTGTATTTTTCACTGTCCTAGTCAAAGAGTGCCTATGCCTAGTTCTAAGAGATTACTATAGAATTTTCCATTTCAGGAATCCTTAGGGCAGTGCTAATGGCGACAGC
The DNA here is from genome assembly GCA_019776745.2 of Taxus chinensis. Taxonomy (NCBI): domain Eukaryota; kingdom Viridiplantae; phylum Streptophyta; class Pinopsida; order Cupressales; family Taxaceae; genus Taxus; species Taxus chinensis. The sequence goes on along the minus strand of CM034155.1, from coordinate 324,330,192 downwards.
ATCGAGTTTGGCAATGAGCTCCCCGTGCACATTTGTTAGTTCGCTCAAGTTGGGATTGAAATGAGCACCGCAGGCAAGTACCATGTCTACACATTGTACTGAGATCGGGAAACCAGCGGTAAATGCCAAGCCACTATCGTGAATCATTTGTGTCATAAGAGAGGGGTTTGAGTCTGTCATCCTAGTCCAAAAATCTCCAAATTCCAGGTAACGAACTTCACTGTCACCGATATCAGGAATGGCATACTCAAGCAGTGAAACTTTCTCCTGACCTTGGAATCTGATCTTCATGTTGATAGTAATTCAAAAAAAAAAGTCACAGTCTGAACTCTTGATGAAATTGCAGGGGGAATGGGTACGCGCATAGAAATTTTGATTACGAGGGTATGAGTAATTGATAACAAGAAAGCAGTGCGTAAAAATACGTAGGGGGAAGCTTATTAAATAGCCATTTAGGAGAGAGAAAGGTAATAAATGTGCATTAAATACAAATCTACCAACTTAAAAAGAAAGATATTCAGGAAGAGCGGGAAAAATTAGCCCAGATGGCCTTTGGTTCATTTGGGACACGCGGGACGCGAAAGAGCGACTCGGCTGATATGGGCAACGTGGGAAAAGAATGCACAAATGTTTTTAGGACATGAGGGATGAAAGTACATGAGATGTGTGATGCGGCTAACGCGGGAGAATGGTGAATAATGAGCCTAAGAGAACTTGTGTCATTTGGAATAAAAAGTTCCGATATGCCCGCAAGAAAATAGACTATCAGGTAAAGCGGCTGATCGGTGAATAGGGAGCCTGAATGAACTTGGGACACATGGGACAAAAATGTCTGACAGACCCACAAATCGCAAAAAATGACCCAAAAATGTAGATTTTTTCCAACTTCTTGACTTTTCCCTTTACCATAACAATAGAAAAGGCATTAACTCAAAAAATTTCAACTTTGAACTTCTCAAAAGAGGGGAAATTTTGAGACGACAACAACTGGCTCCTTCTAGGGATGACTTGGCTAAAGTCCAAAGGAATGAGACAAGGCAAGAATTTTTAGAAAATATAGGGGAAGCAGATCAGTGCCTTATCCATTGGGCCACGGAGTCAAAAGCAAACCAACACAGAAGACAACACACCAAAACAAGGAAAAGGAAGGGGAAAGACACATTATACAGAATATACAAAGGACTCCCTAATCACTTATGACTTAAACAATTTTAGGTACTTCCCACTATAAAGAAGTGGGAGGGAAGAACCATCCATATAATTAAGGTAAAAAGAATTCTCACCAGAAAAGTGCCTGATCTTGAAAGGTCTGAGCCAAAGAGAATCAAACTTGCCATGGCTGCCACGAGGTTCATGCCTTTTATCCCACAACAAAAGTCAGGGGATAATGTGTTCAAAAAGCTTAACTTGTTTCTCCATTATTTTAATTCAAACATTCTTCTTCCTGAATGCCCAATTGCCTGAAGTTAGCTATGCATTGAGGAGAGCTAATCTTGCGACATTGGCCGAGGATCAAACTCTTGCTATTAGTGTTGAAGATGATTTAATCATGTCTGGGAAGTTAAAAAGAGACCCTTCTAAATCTAGGTCTTTCCCTTCCTCCTCTTCCACTCTGGGCCTAATACTGATCCACTAGTACAAAAACTTGTAAATGATCTCATCATCATTAAGAAACAATTGGCTCAACACGACCCCTATGCAGACGTTCCAAGGAGGAATTTTCAGCCCAGAAATCATTTTCTTGCTTCTCAAACAAGGCTAGCACTTGAAGGACCTCCGATTAAATTCCCTATTAATGCAACCTGTGAAGGTGAAGAACTGGAGGATGAAGAGGTCAGTGAATATTGTGAAGAATTTGTTGAAGAGGTCGATTAAGAAGTAGAGGAACCTGAGGGATCTCGAGTTAATTTCTTCACTACTGAAGGTGTTGATGAAGAAGATGATTATGACGAAGTAGTAGTGGACATGAATATCGAATCATACACTGTCATGACTCGAGAGAAGAAAAACAAAAAGGAGAAAGTGATGCAGTCTACCAAAAGATCCAAGGAGCATCCGATGACTATCCCTGTTAATGCAAAAAGAGGATCTCCTATCCCCATTACATCCACACCAAAGGTGAGTACTTCAAATTCTGCTACTAAAGTTACTTTTTCTTCAACTCCTAAAATTAATAAGCCTAAAGTCCCAAGCGATGATAGTCTGTCCACTTCTAGGTCTTTCGATATCATTGATCACCTGAAAAAGACCAAGGTTCAAATCTCAGAGGCTGAGTATTATCAAACCCATCCAAAGGCTTTTGCTAAAATGGTTCACTTTGTCAATTCTCATTCCAAAACTACCTCTAAAGGCCTTTTACCCACTCCATCTTTTGCACCACAACCTAATCTGGTAGTCACTGTCACCTCACCCAATGACAAGATTAAACCATTCTATGTGACTGTTGTCGCCAAATCACTGCACCCTCTAAATGGCCAGGATGTGAATAGGATGTTTGGTGTGATTGGGACACATGGGATCACCTCTCAAGCTATGGGACTTGGGCTCGAAGTGAACCTCCGGAGAAGGCCGGCTTCCTCTTCCTAAACTAAGTGATGTACTACTCCTAGTGTAACAAAAATGATTATCTAATCCTATGCTAACATCTTCATGAGGTTTTAGGGAAAGAGAGTTACAAAAATGAAACTATAATAGGGATGGTGATGCACCAAATAAAGGGTGTCTTCCAGACTCAGGAAGGGTTAATTTGAAGAGGGTGTGTGCACCACAGGTCAACTTCACGTACTACAACTTAGAGAGGGTACATGATACCACAAACTAAGAGACATGTGTTCCCTTTGTTAAACTTTATCAGATCGAGAAATATACCAGTTTCCCAATGAAGAAGGATGAAATCAAGAAGGGTGAAAAGACACCACAACTTAACTGCATGCAATACTCCAGCACTCAATAAGCATAGAACTCCAAGAACCTGGAATAGAAACTTAAACTTGCACAGTGTACCTGTAAGTATGAGAAAGGCACAAAGAAGCACATAATGATGAAAGGACAAAGATTAGTCACAAAACACACACTTTATTTCTTCAATAACATGTACAATGCATCATACATTCAAAAGAGGCAATAGTTTCCATTAGTCTTGAAGAGGAAGCTTGAAATTTCTCTCAACACACAAGGAAAACTTGCAGAAGAGAGAGGACTCCTGAAAAGCATACACTCACCTAAGATATCTAACTATCCAACTTGTCTGAACTGTTGGAACCCTTTGAAATGAGCTTCCAACTTACATTTATAGAAGAATATGTGAGAAAGAAGAGGAAATGGTCATAATTACATTCCTAAATTGAAGGCCCGTGATGTATTTATCACAGTTAGTTGAACCACCTGAGAAGGTTCCATCATGGGTCATTAATTACCTGATGACCTAGTCTTCTCAATTAATTAAAAGAATATTTAAATAAAATATTTAAATAATAATAATAAATATTATTATTGAAATATTTAAATAAAAATATTAATTTAATTAACATAATGTCAGGACCTTCCCGTTGACCCATTTGACTTGAAGAGGAGGGGGGTCCATGTGGATAGAGTCTGCACATAGCCCAACTCGGTGAGTTTCGAATCCTCTAACTCGGTGTTGCACTCGATTTTGAACCCCACACCAACTCTTTCCTTACCTTAGAAATCGATCTCTTTTGCATTGATTCCTTCGAATGGTGAGCTCTCAAACTCTATTCTTATCATTTTCCTCTGGTTAACTCGAGGTCATTTATGCATTCCACATTGCAAACTTTCGTGAAACATCACCACGAGCTTCCCTGCATGAAGTCACCAAGCTCTTCATCTGGTTAGTTTTATCCTTTATGAGTTCCATGGGCTCCAAAGCTTGGTTCATTCTATGACATGCTCGATCCTCTATAAGCTCAACATGGATCCAATATACCCCACTGTCATGGCTTTTTACCACAATGCACACGATTGTGAGCTAATCAAAATGAACTCAATTGCAGTCCACAACTCGTCTTTCACCAATTGGCTTCATCAATGCTCATGCATAGGGTTCCTTGACTAACGTTGAGATAATGCCATTCCTCATTAAAGACCAAAATGCGTGCCATGATCTTGATGAACCTAGGCTCATGACCACAACATGTTGATAGACTCACCTCATGAATGTCACTGCTACGGTCTTTCTTGGCCAAAGAGCTCTTCGGTATTTTGGCAGTGCATTCTGGAATTACTAAGCCACCTATCATGCAATCATGTCACTATTGAAGTCTTAGTATGGAATGGGTCAAAATGTGAAAGCCTACTACAATATACTCATTAAACTTCGACAACCGTGAGCTTATTCTTTATCTTGACAATGGTACCAAGGTTTCCACAATATAAATAAGCCCTGACTCTAAATCAATACGTTGAACAACTGGGGCTTTTTTCTATAAGGACATTGGTGACCCACATGTACAGGTTAAACAATTCATATGAATTTCTTATTTCACTCCTGCATAAAAGTACTATTTAGAAATTTTTTAGATAAAATGAGCTATGAAAATACAGTATAGGGATCATGTCACATGGCCCTATCAACAAGCTTCAATCTGAACCTGGTAAAAGATTTACTTTGTGATAGCTCTAGCTTGGACGTAGATAATGGAAGGGTATAAATCTTGCTTATTTTGGACCACATAGTTTCACAAAGCATTCCATGTTACAAGTGACAAGGATGAAACATGTAAACCACGAGCTCGACCTGGTATTTTCAGAGTTCACGCTTTCCTGAGCTAATTCTTTCCAACTTAGTGATCTAGGACACAAACATGCTGAGCTGATTTGAATCCTAGCATCAATATCTACCACCAAGTGTGTAAACTTCACGAGCTCTTCAACTGACTCAGTCTAGCTTTGTATGAAGCCTTGCATAGTGTGACTCCGAGCACCCATCGTATACGGCTCAAGTCAATACTTGTTTCCTGCAGTTGTCTACTTGTACCGAGCTCATACGGCTTCTACCATCTTGCAACATGCCTGAGTTCCTTACTCCCTGGGACTAAACTCAGTCACTACCGATTGCTAAGAAATGTAGCTGCGTTGCCCATAACCCAGAAGTGCTCGTGCAAGCTCATGTTAGTACCGATGCGGTGAACATCAGCTACAAATCCAGAGTTCCATGATTTGAGAGGTGTCTCAGACATCAAGACAGGAAATGATTACATCACACCCCTGCGCCCTGACAGGCATCTACCGTATTGATATATAAACGCTTTTCCTTGGGATTAAATTTGAGGACAACATCAAACTCTCAGTGTAAACATTTCAACTGTAGCTTGTAAGGTGTGATATCTTTGGATTCCAACATAAACCTTTAGTGCTTGCCAACTTATGTGAAGAATTCGTATGAAGATTCTCATATAATTGTAAAGCAAAGTCGTAGCTTCATCGAACTATTCCTTGTCTCCTCCAAATAGTTCCACCTCTATGAGGCATTTCCACTTCCATGAGTTACATCGATAAAACAAGTAAGGTCTCAATAGAGAATCTTCCTGTACGGAAGATTTCATCAGGACTCCTGGTAACACTCAACATTGTCACTTAATCAATTTTGATAAACCAAGTATCTTGAAGGAAAATCTTGAATTTGCAGGCAGTACATCTTGATACTTGGATAACAACATAGCTGGACAACCGATGCTTGTTGCGAAGCACTCAAAAAGGCTTCTACCCTATACTACATACATGAAACTCACTTCCTGGTGCAGTGGGAGCATATCACCTGATGTAGCTTCCATCTGTGCAGTACATAATATCACAAGATCAACTTTGGAGTTTTCAGCATAGCCTTCCCATCAAACTCTTCACACATGATCCATGATTGAGACATTAACGCATCAACTTGGTTGGGTCCTACGATGAGATACGAAGCCACTTTCATTCCTCATAGTGGTGAACTGAGTGACTCTTTAGGCAAAATTATGAAATTCTTTTCTTTTTCCATGCAACTTACAAACCACAAATTCTGACCTTTCCCAAGAATACACCAGTGATTTCAACGGTATCCGATTAACATAGGACATCTGTAATAGGATGCCAGCGATTGTAAAGCTCTATCTGCGACCTAATAGCCTCCCTTTTACTCGGCAGACTACTCAACCATTGACTCAAATTTTAATTACGTATTCAATTTCTGAAACTCAGTCCATGGGAGGGACTACACTGCCTAATGCTTACGAAGTTGCCATAAGTGCAGAGAATTCTTTGATTCAGGCTGGAAAGATAGCTCCATGACCACCAATGCCCTTTTCTCCAGATCTTACGAATCATCAGCCTATCATTGCTCCTATTCCAGTAGACTCCAAGCAACCATCTCAATCTTCCCTTTCCTCTTCAAATGACCTATTTGAAGTCAAGTCACTACTGCAAAATTTTGGAAATGAGCTCGTTGCACTCAAAAGGCAACAATTTCAATACAATCGTCTGTATCAGCCATAAAATCAGCAGTATCAGGCTAACCATCCTCCTTTTCAAGGAAACAATCTGCCTCGAAATCAAACTACAAGTCAAGTTGCAAGTGTAAGGCCCTTGAACTTTCAGAACCCTCTTGCAGCTAGCTCATCTAGAGCTATAGTACCTGTTCAAAATAATCTGGTTCAAGACTACAAATGGTGTTATCCTTGCTCTCAACCTCACAATCAAAATCTTTGTCCTAATGGGGTTCTTAGCCAGGCCCTTATGGTTCAAAGTGTATCTGCCCCTTCAAAGTTAACAAACAATTCATCTACGCAAGAAGCAGCAAATCAACCGCAGACACCTAAAGAATCTGCTTTGCTAAACTGGCAAGAAGAAGATTTTTGCGGATTAAATATGGATTCTTCATCAGTGGCAGCAAACACTTGTTCCAAAAAGAGAGCAATGGAGCCTCAACCTCTCGAAGCTGATCTAGCATCCACTTCTCAACCTGGGTTTCAAATGGCAGTTGATAAAAATGCGGGAAAGAAATCACTAGAAACACCGGCTAGCCACACCGTAGGGAAAGATGGTTCTCCAGGCATCACAGTATCCAAAAAACATTTTCCAAAGGAGGACCCCAATGCCCAAAAAAGTGTCATCAAAGTTGGAGCAATTCCCTTCAGCATAGTAGAACAAATGAAGAAAACCAATCTGAGTGTTACCATGTGGGACGCACTCTCGATCCCTTCCTAAAGAAACCTGTTGCGAGAAGCTCTGAATAGTTTTAGTACAACCAGTGGATCACCAAGCCATGGAGTGACAAATGCTACAAATTTGTGTCAACCGGAAGGGAAAATCATTCCTATGGCAAACAAACCACCGCTATTCTACATTTCCCTGATCATTGGCGACCACCTGGTACATAATTGCATGATCGATTCTGGTGCTAGTAGCTCTGTCATGCCGAAACAAATTACAGATGTACTAGGCATACAATATGCGCCAGTTATAAGAGGGGTTATTCAGCTGGATGGAACAGTTGTTAAGACTGTTGGGGTTATCAAAGGACTTCAACTTACCATTCATGCATGCCCAAGTTTGTTATTCACCCAAGACATATCGGTCATCGATCTCCCTCCTCTCTTTACCATATGCCTATCACGGGATTTCACTGCCAAGATGGGCGGTTACCTATCAGCTGATTGGTCGCATATGATTCTTAGGACTCGATACGGAACCAAAGTAACTATAAGGGCAGAACCAATCTACCATAATCATGTAGAACCCTACACTGCTAGTCCCATAAATTGAAAGTACACCATCGGTGATCCAAAGGGGAAGATGTTGATCATGAACCAACCACCCTTGTTGAGGAAGTCCCTGATACTTTGGTAGATGAAGTAAGTAGAGATCATCAGTATGATCCCTACGCTGATGTATTGGCAGAAGAAGAAGCTGGTTTGCTGGTTTTGGAAGAAACAGGATTAGGTACTTACTGTATCCATGAAGAAGATACGATCATACCACAACTTGTCAAAACACCAAGTGATTCTAAAGGATTGTGGCAATTGTTCTTCGATGGCTCAAGAAGTAAGAATGGATCAGGTGTTGGTGTTATGTTAATTTCTCCAGAGGGAGATAAGTACTTCTCATCTTTTCGGTTGCAGTTCAGTTGCACTAACAATGTTACTGAATACAAGGCTCTTGTGCAAGGAATTCAGCTAGCCCAAAGGAAGGGAATCAAGGCCTTGACTATTTTTGGAGATAGTGAGTTAGTTGTTCATCAAGTTTCGGCACATAGTGCATCCAGAAATGATCTTTTAAGATCATATAAGAACCGAGTCTGGGACCTGATTGAAGATTTTGAAGCTTTTGGAATCCATGCAATCCCTAGAAATTAAAATCAAGATGCAGATAGGCTTGCTACAATTGGTTCACAATACAACATACCATTTGATATCATGAAAGAAGGGCAGCAATTTGTTAAAATGGTGGTTTGACCAGCAGTCCCTGATAATGTGAGTAGTTGGCAAGTGTTTGATAGTGATAAACAAATTGTCCTCTTCCTACAAGAAGAGACGGAGTTTGCTACAAAGAATCAAGATAAGTTGCAAGAGTCATATGGTGAGCAAATTATCCAATTGAAAAGCAACAAGTTACCAAAAGGTTTAGTCACTTTGGAATCCATTTTCAATTCAGATGACCAAGCCACAAGACAAAGCCCTAACATGGTGGTCAGAGAAGAGTATTTTGAGGAAGTTGAGGTATCAAATGAAAAATTTCTTAAGATCGGAAAAGTGTGTACTTCTGAAGAGAAAGAAGCTTTCATCAGACTTTGTCAAGAGTATCATGACATCTTTGCATGGAGCTATAAAGATCTACGTGGTTTTGATCCAGGTCTAGCACAACATACCATCGAACTGGATCCTAATGCTAAGCCAGTTCGTCAAAAACAGAAACCAATTAATCCCAAAATTGAGCCACTAATGAGAAAGGAGCTAACCAAGCTCATCGAGGCCTGTATAATTTTTCCCATCAAGCATTCCTCATGGGTAGCCAATTTGGTGCTTGTGAGGAAGAAGAACGAAGAGATCCAGTTATGTGTAGATTTCAGGGATTTGAATTGTGCATCATTAAATGATCATTATCCTCTTCCATCGATGGAGTAGATCCTTCAAATGGTGGTAGGAGCTCAAAGATTTTCTTTTCTCGATGGATATTCAGGTTATAATCAAATTCTCATCCAAGAATCTAACCAATTCAAAATAGCTTTCACTACCAAGTGGGGCACGTATGCCTACAAAAAAATGCCATTCAAATTGTCCAATATTGGGGCTACATTCCAAAGAGCCATGGACATGGAATTTAAGGGACTACTCAACCATATTATTTTGGTTTACCTTGATGATATAACTGTATACTCTAATCATGCAGAAGATCACATCACGCATCTAAGGAAAGTTTTCCGAAGGTGTAGGGAATTTGGGGTTTCACTTAACCCCAAGAAATGTATTTTCAAAGTGCACGAGGTAAAATTGTTATGGGGCATGTTATTTCAGTGGAAGGATTGTTAATCAATCTAGCTAGGATTCATTTGATTATGTCCTTATCTCTCCCAAGTCACAAGAAGGGCCTCCAGAGTTTTCTGGGAACCATAAATTTCGTGTGGAGATTCATCCCTCAATTCGCGACATTGGCTAAACCACTGACAGCCATGCTAAAGAAAAACATGCCATTCTCATGGACAAAGGAAGGATGAGAAAGCTTTGAAGCCATCAAAACAGCCATTTCTCAAGCTCCCATGTTTGTGAACCCCAGGTTTGACAAAGATTTTATCCTTTATGCTTTTGCAGGTCAAGAGAGCATTTCAGGGATCCTCACCCAACAAAACAACAACCTGATGGAGCAACCAATTGCTTTCTTCAGTCAATCCCTCAAAGACTACGAGTTCAAATACTCATTCATTGAAAAGAAAGTCTTTGTGGTTATTCAAGCTTTGAAGAAATTCAAGCACATGTTGTCCAACAACAAGATTCATCTGATGGTGTCTCATCCAGGTGTCAAGGAGTTTTTGCTGAACAAAGAAATGAATGAAAAGCGTGCTGGATGGATCACGAAGGTAATGGAGTATGACGTGCACATCAAAGTCACTAAACTTGTCAGAGGTAAGGGTTTATGTCAGCAACTTGCAACAGACATGGAATCAAAAGGTAATGAGGACGTGACACTCCTAAATACTGATGAGGATGTTGATCAAGTTGACTGGTTATCCAAAATGAAGAATTTCATCTTCTCAGGAGCATGCCTGGCAAACATGGATAAAAACCAAAGACGAACTTTCCATCTTCAATCTATCCCATATGTTTTGGTAGATAGCGTTCTCTTTCGAAAATATTTGAACGGCGTCCTCCTTCAGTGCATAGGACCAGAATAGGTCAGTAAGATACTAGAAGAGTTTCATAATGGCCTATCTGGAGGACATTATTCTGCATGAACAACAGCTACCAAGATCATGCGAGCTGGCTACTATTGGCCAGATTTATTCAAGGATGCCCATCTCTAGGTAAGGAAATGTAAGGAATGTGCCTTTTTCATAGGTAAGCAGAAGCTGGCAGCTCTTCCATTGCATCCAATTCAAGTGGATCAACCCTTTGTTCAATGGGGGTTGGACTTCATTGGAATGATTAATCCTCCATCCAGTGATGGACATAAGTGGGTCCTTACCGCAACAGACTATTTTACTCGATGGACAGAGGTAGTAGCATTAAAAGAGAGCAATGAAAAGGCAGTTCTAGATTTTTTGGAGGGTATAATGACGAGGTTCGGTGTTCCATTTACAGTCATTTCAGACAATGCGCTGGCTTTTCTTGGTATGAAATTGAGTGAATGGGCTGTTAAAAATGGGGTATACCTCAAAACTTCATCCAATTACTATCCTCAAGGAAATGGATTGGCTGAGTCTAGCAACAAAAACCTCATAAGGATTATTAAGTGCACAATGGAGACTAACAAGAGGACTTGGCATACACAGCTTAAGACTGCCTTATGGGCAGATCGGATCACACCTAAAAGGGCCATCGGAAATTCTCCTTTCGTTCTTGTATATGGAAGAGAGGCAAAACTCCCACTCTCATTAGAGTTACCTTCTTTGGAGTTAGCTCATCAACTTGAAGTTATAGAGAGTGATCCTCTGACAGTAAGGTTTGCTGAACTCATGGAGTTAGAGGAAGTACGAGACAAGGCTATGAAAACTTTGGAGCAGCATCAGGCTCAAGTTAAGAAATATTTTGATAAGAAGGCATCCAACAGGTGTTTTCAAGAGGGATATTTAGTTCTCAAATGGGATGAAGACAGGGCCAAACCAGGCAGGCATGCCAAGTTTGACACTCTCTGGAGTGGGCCATACATCATCACAAGTTGCAAAGAGGCAAATTCATTCCATCTATCTAGGCTCAATGGAGAAGAACTTCCCATTCATGTGAATGGGATACATCTCAAAGCTTGTTTTTGAGAAGCGTTCCACCCCCTGTATAGTTAAATTAGGTGTTTTCCTCCAAGTGCTTATGCACATTGTTGCGTGTTGTTGTTTTGCTTTCCTTGTTGTTGTGTTTTTGTTGTTCTGCACATTGTTTCATCATTGGAAGGTGTCAAGGAGAAGAAAGGTTCAAGGTTTCCATAAGAGTTTCAAAATCTACTTCATTCAAATTTTTGGAGTGTTCCATGGATGTCAAGCATTCAACAGATTCAGTATACTTCATGCTTAGCATTCCAGGGAGGTATAGGATATCGGCAATGCTCAAGGAGATTATGGGATGTGTCAAAGAAAATCATACTACTTTTAGGATTCCAACACAAACTCCATGCCCAATGGATGACTTAAGGCTACTGGAATCATGCTTAGCAAGCAATCATCCTCAAGAGGTCACCAAAAATGTTATCCAATTTTGCACACATGGCAAGATTGGACAACGGGGTCCTATCACATTCAAAATGAAATAATAGTCCCAGGAACCCACCTTCGGTTATTATCGAGATGCAATAATTAAAAATAATTCCTAAATTGCATATGAAGAGATCACCTAGCATCGAAAGGCACCCAATTGATCTCAACTCAGTGAAGAGTTCAGGGTCGAGTTGATAAAGAACCCGGTGTCAAATTGATAGTCATCTCAGAAATCATCTCGGTAGAGACTCTCAGTTGTAAGAGCTCGATGAGGTCTTGTTAATGCAAAATATAGCTCGTTGAAAATTGACGAATGAAGGAAACTCTATAAGGATCTCGGTAGAGATCGACGCAGGCGGTAACAAGAATGCCGGGCCAGGGTATAAGTGAACACAGTATATATATTTTCGCTGACGTTGTTTAGACCTTCCTCGGCCGAGCATTCGGTGCACAGGTAGCAAGCATGTTGCGGTATAGTAAGAGTTCTTTTGAGCACTTCCAATAAGTAGGTCGTCCAATGATGTTTTTATCTGTTCAGCATCAAATGCATCCTCAAATTTGATATTTTCCTTCAAGATATTTTTATGAAAATCGATTAAGTGATAGTGAGAGTGTTACCGGGAGACTTGATGAAATTTATTACAAAGATTCTCTATCGAGATCTTACTTGTTTTATGATGTAACTCATGGAAGTGGATCTCATAGAGGTGGAACTGTTTCATATCAGAATATTCATGGAGCATAATTTTCTTTGCAATTATATGAGCATCTTCAACGAGTCACTAAGTTGGCGAGCATAAAGGATTCTGTCAAAATTATCACACCTTACAAGCTACAGCTGAAATGTTTGCACCGAGAAAATGATGTCTCCTCACACTGAGCGGAAAAGTGGAAATCGGTGGCCATCTGTCCAAAATGAAATATGGCCAAATGATAACAAACCCCGCACTCCAATCCCGGACGTGGGAAATAAGGCGAGCAATGCCAAGTGGGTTTTCGTGGATGGCAAGCCAAGGAAGAAATTCCACGCAGGGGAGATTCGGAGCAGCACCGCCAAGTGAAAATTTTGGGATGGAAAACCATGTTGTTCACTCCGCGTAGGGGAGAAATCCGATCAAACTGCCAAGCGTGGAGATTTGACGATGGCAATCCAACATCAGACTTCCACACGGGCCGTGTAAATAGGATCAGAGCACGTTGTGCAAGTCAAAAATGACGCCAGGTTGGAGGAACGAGTCAAACGCCGAGTGGAGCGGCGAGTGCATGGAGATCAAAGGATGCGTGTTGCATGGACTGTGGATTGGGTTTCATAGATCATACGAGAAAGTGTCTCCTTTCATACAGATCCGCCCTTATTAGGATTCCGCTGAACTTTCAGACTTTAAATCGGCTAAGATAGCTCCACGACCTTCTCCTCGTCCTCTGTACAGTTCTGAGCATTCGGTGGTCGCGAGAAACTCCCACGCACAAGTAGCAGGCATGTTGCATTATAGTAGAAGCCGTTTTAGCGCTTCAAGTAGACAGCTGCAAGAAACAAATATTCACTACTGTATATGATGGATTGGAGTCACACTATTCAAGGCTTCATAAAATTTGCTTGAGTCAGGAGATGGAAGTTTAAAATGGTGCAGAATGAAATGATTCATATTGCTCAGCATGTTTTCTCCTAGAAACGAATTGAATGTGAAGGTCAACTCTGAAATACCTGGTCGACCGTTTTGCATGCTCCATCCTTGTCACTTGTAAATGGTCTCTTTGAGAAACTCTGTGGGCAGTAGGCAATATTTATACCCTTCCATTATGTACGTCCAATCAGACAATAAAAATATTCTTTTACCAGGTTCAGAGAAGCTTGTTTTTAAACAATGGACGATTATACTATAGTTTCAAGCTGATTTTATCTAGCTTATTTCTATTAGCTTTTATCCACGACTAAGGAAGAATTCATATGGTTGTTACCTGTACATTTTTCCAAGGTCCTTTTGGTTGCCCCAGTTGTTCAACGTATTTTTTTTGAAGGGCTTATTTTATGTGTTGCAGATTGTAACATAAAGGATCTTTTTAGTTTCTGGAAAAATGAGTATATTGTGTAGCTCACAGCTACCCATTCCATACTAAGACCCCAATAGTGACATAATTGTTGATTGGAGCCGAGATTGCCAAATGCACTGCCAAAATACCGAAAGGCTCTTTGGCCAAAAAATCAGTCTTAAGGGTGTCTATCAACATGTTATGGGCATGAGCCTGGGTCATCATCATGGCAGCATTAGGTCTTTATTGGTAATGGCATTTTCTCATCATTTGGAAGGTACAATTGTGTTTATTATGGCCAAGCTAAAACATTCTTACTGCAAGTGTTATATGATAAGGAAGAACCGTGAGCATTGTGATAAAACCATTCTTTTCAGAAATGTTGGGTTAAGCTCGACATTCAAGTGAGTTTGAGCCCAGGAAAGGTAAGATCATTTGCTGGATGAAGAGCTCAGTGACTTTGCAGGGAGCTCGTGGTGATGTTTCATGAAGTTTGAACGTGGAATGCATAAATGGCTTCGAGTTAACAGAGGAAAATGATAAGAATCGAGTTTGATAGCTCACCATTCGAAGGACTCAATGCAAAAGATCCCAATTGCCAAGACGAGGAAAGAGTTGGTGTGGGGTTCAAAATTGAGCACAACACCGAGTTAGAGGATTCGAAGCTCATCAAGTTTGGCTATGTGCAGACTCTATCCACATGGACCCCCCTCCTCTTCAAGTCAAACGGGTCAACGGGGGGGTCCCGACATTATGTTAATTAAATTAATATTTTTATTTAAATATTTCAATAATAATATTTATTATTATTATTTAAATATTTTATTTAAATATTCTTTTAATTAATTGAGAAGACTAGGTCATCAGGCAATTAATGACCCATGATGGAACCTTCTCAAGTGGTTCAACTAACTGTAATAAATACATCATGGGCCTTCATTTTAGGAATGTAATTATGACCATTTCCTCTTCTTTCTCACATATTCTTCTATAAATGTAAGTTGGAAGCTCATTTCAAAGGGTTCCAACAATTCAGACAAGCTGGACAGTTAGATATCTCAGGCGAGTGTATACCTTTCAAGAATCCTCTCTCTTCTGCAAGTTGTTCTTGTGTGTTGAGAGAACTTTCAAGCCTCCTCTTCAAGACTGTAATGGCAACTATTGCCTCTTATGAATGTATGATGCATTGTGCATGTTATTGAAGCAATAAAAGTGTGTGTTTTGTGACTAATCTCAGTCCTTTCATCCTTCTGTGCTTCTTTGTGCCTTTCTCATACTTGCAGGTACACTGTGCAAGTTTAAGTTCTATTGCAGGTTCTTGGAGTTCTATGCTTATCGAGTGGTGAAGTATTGCATGCAGTTGAGTTGTGGTGTCTGTTCACCCTTCTTGAGTTCATCTTTCTTCACTGGGAAACTGGTATATTTCTCGGTCTAATAAATTTTAACAAAGGGAATGTGTGTCTCTTAGTTTGTGGTATCCTGTACCCTCTCTAAGTTGCAGTAGGTGAAGTTGACCTATGGTGCACACACCCTCTTCAAATTAACCCTTCCTGAATCTGAAGACACCCTTTATTTGGTGCATCACCATCCCTAGTATAGTTTCATTTCTGTAAATCTCTTTCCCTAAAACCCCATGAAAATGTTAGCATAAGACTAGATAATCATTTTTGTTACACTAGGAGTAGTACAGCACTTAGTTTAGGAAGAGGAAGCCGACCTTCTCCAGAGGTTCACCTCGAGCCCAAGTCCCATACCTTGAGAGGTGATCCCATGTGTCTCAATCACACCGAACGTCCTATTCACATCCTGGCCATTCGGAGGGTGCAGTGATTTGGCGACAACAGTGACCCTCCTTATAGCAAGCCATAGACTCAGTAATTGTGTCATAGACTTAGGGGCATCAGAAAATGTAATGCCTGCCAAAGTAGCTCATGCCTTAGGCCTAACTCTCACATGCATGTACGGGTCTTGTTATTCTATGGAGAGTAAGGAAGTGCCCCTATTCGAAAGAATTAAAGATGCACAAGTAGCTTTTGCTACCTTTCCTGAGAAGAAGGTTTTGGCTACTATCCTAGTAGCAGACATTCCTCCTTCATATGGGATGCTGCTAAGTAGGAAC
This sequence comes from Taxus chinensis, assembly GCA_019776745.2. NCBI lineage: Eukaryota > Viridiplantae > Streptophyta > Pinopsida > Cupressales > Taxaceae > Taxus > Taxus chinensis. Next base: position 324,314,149 of record CM034155.1, on the reverse strand, counting down.
TTCTGTAAGGATGTGGGAGGAGAAATTCAAATGGATTGGTCACATGCCCTCATACCTGTTAATGGGAAAATGAAGAAGTTGTTGCCTGAGAAGCAGTCTGAGTATATTGTACAAAAAACAGATGATCCCAAAGCACAAATACTTTGTGAAGATATGGGGCATGTCAACTATATGATTATGTCTCTAGAGGAAATCCAAATTCCCAAAGGATCACTTGAGGATCCTAATGGTGTTTGGATATTAGAGTTTGATGGAAGTTGTTCCTCAGTCGGTTCTGGAGCTGGCGTAGTACTGGTGTGTCCCGAAGGGAAAGGTCTGTCCTTTCTCATTCAAGTTACAATTTGAAAATACTAATAATACAACAGAGTATGAAGCTGTCATTCTTGGGCTTTATGTGGCAAAAGAAAAAGGTTTGAAGAATCTTCTAGCTCGCGGAGACACGGAGCTAATTTTCAAGCAAGTAAGAAACCTTTTCCAGGTAAAGAATAGAAGGTTGAAACATTATAGGAATCAAGTTTGGGACTCTATCGAATTTCTTGATGCCTTCTCTATCAAATTAGTGCCTAGGGAGGAGAACACCAGGTTTGATTCACTAACAGTCTCAAGTTCATTACTGATACCTCATCTTGACTTCTCTCAAGATAGGTTTACCATCGAGATGATACATAGGCCCAGTGTACCTGATAATGTAAATAACTTGCAAGTTTTCAATGATGATCAACATTTGCTTTGTTTCTTAGAACTCAGGGATAACTTTGAATAGTTGTACTTTGAAGGAAGCGATAAATTTCCTTGTGAAAGTGTGCCTTCCAATAAAGAAGATGTCAATGAAGAAGAGATAGATCAAGATGGATGTATCAAACTCAAAGGGAATAAAATTCCAAAGGGAATGGTGAGTTTAGAAGAATTGTTTGACAAACATGATAGGTATGTGAAGTTAAGAGCTTCTACTGGATCACAACAATCAGCTGAGTATGAAAAAACTAATATTAGGAGTTCTATTGACCCTAAACTCGTAAACATTAGAAAATGTTGCACGCCAAAAGAAAAGAATAAAGTAATTAATCTTAAATAAGGAAGTATAAAGATGTTCTTTCTTATTCCTATGAGGATTTAAAAGCTTTTCAACCAAAGGAGATGCAACATTTCATCCCTATCAAACCTGGGATTAAGCCTTTCAGATAGAAACAAAGGCAATATAATCCTAAGATAGCTGACACCATCTTTCAGGAGATACAGAACTTATTAAAAGCCAAAATCATTTTTCCTATCCACCATTCAACATGGATTGCCAACATTGTGCCTGTTAGAAAGAAAAATGGTGAGATTCGTATATGTGTTGACTTTAGAAATCTGAATCAAGTGTCTTTAAAGGACAACTATCCTTTGCCCATGATGGATCGAGTCTTACAAGCTGTGACATGATATGAAATGTTGTCTATGCTTGATGGCTTCTCAGGATATAATCAGGTAGAAGTTAGTACCACAGATCAACATAAGACAGCCTATTAAAGGATGCCTTTTGGGCTCATTAATGCCGGTGCCACTTTCCAGAGAGCTATGGACTTGGCCTTTGGAAGTTTAAATGGGAAGTGTATTGTCATATACCTTGATGACTTGACCGTATTTTCCAAAGCAAGGGCATATCATTTTCAGCATCTAGAAACAGTTCTTGTGAAATGTAGAGAACATGGGATCTCTTTAAATCCTAAGAAATCTATCTTTTGTGTCACAGAGGGAAAATTGTTAGGGCATGTTGTCTCTAAAGATGGTATAAAAGTTGATCCTGAGCGAGTTCAAGCTATTTAGCAGATTCCCCTTCCAACCAGCAAGAAGGGAGTGCATTCTTTCTTTGGTAAGATTAAATTTCTGAGAAGATTCATCCCTGATTTTGCAGAGCTAACCTTGAATATCTCTCAAATGATGAAGGGAAAACAGAGGTTTGGTTGGTCTCCTGAAGGTAAAGAGGCCTTTGAAGGTATTAAAAAGGCTATTGCTAAAACTCCTGTTTTAGCATGTCCAGATTTTAGCAAAGATTTTATTATCTATTGCTATGCCACAGATAACACCCTGGGTGCTGTTTTGACTCAAGAAGATTCTAATGATCACGAACTCCCAATTGCATTTATGAGCTACATTCTAAAAAATCATGAGTTAAAATACACCATAATGGAGAAATATGCTTTTGCAGTGGTTAAAGCTGTCAAGCAGTTTCATTTTTACATTCTTAACTCCACTCCATAGTATTTGTACCTGACATGACCATCAAGTCCATTCTCACACAACAGGAGTTTGGATCCAAGAGAGGGAATTAGGTGGCCAAGGTTCAAGAATATGATATTGACATCAAACCAGCCAAGCTCGTCCGTGGATAAGGATTGTGTGAACTCATCGCTGAGGGACCTAGACATGACTTACCTGAGGATAAATTTGATCTTCCTACCATTCTGTTTCTTGGCTCAATTGATGAATGGTATGCTGATATCGCACACTTTCTCACATATGGAGAATGTCCCTCTCATTTGACTACCAAAGAGAGAAGAGCTGTTAAGCTAAGATCAACCCAATATGTGTTGTGGGAAAATGCCTTGTTTAAGCGTGGATTGGATAGAAGATTTCTAAAATGTGTGGACAAGGAACAACAGAAGAAGCTACTTTTGGATTTTCATAATCAAGCATGTGGAGGGCACTACTCATCAACTGTCATTGCTCATAAGATTCTTCGTGCAGGATATTACTAGCCTACCTTGTTTAAAGACGCATCAAAGTGGACTGATAAATGTGAAGCTTGTCAGACCTTCGTGGGTAGACCCAAGTTGGCTTCCTTGCCCCTTAAACCAGTTGTGATTGAAGAGCCTTTTCAACAATGGGGTTTAGATTTCATTGGAACACTTAATCCCTCTTCTAGTGCTGGTCACACCCACGTATTAACTGCCACAGATTATTTTACTAAGTGGGTAGAAGCCATTCCATTGAAGAGTACTACTTCAGAAGTAGTATGTAGTTTTATCAAAGAAAACATCTTGGTGAGGTTTGGTGTACCAAACAAAATTGTGATATATAATGCTTCAAATTTTTCTTCAACCGAGATGATGGATTTTTGTTATAGATATGGCATCTCCCTGGCTCAATCCTCAGATTATTATCCTCAATTCACCCTAGACACTAGTAATCGCAACTTCAGGAGGGTGAATGATGCTTTCACCATGTACATTGTAAGATTTCTAGAGAGGGGACACTGCAAGGAGGTTCTCTAATGAAGCCATGAGCTTAATATCAAAGTACGGTGCCTACTTCATCCAGTTCAGAAAATTCTCCTATATCAGGCTAGCAGGCTATGACAGTACCCCTCTCAAGCTCCCCATGTTCTGCAATGATAAAATGGCCTTAATCAAGATATGCAGGCAATTGGACAAGTTGCACAGAACCTATAGGGATAATAAGATCACTAGTCTGCACTTCCCCATATCTTTGGGAAACTATACCTCCAAGATGGATCTAGATGCACAAAACATAGAGAGAGCCGTACCTCCCATCACTGTCCATTTCTTCAAGCCAAGAACTTGTTTTGACTTGAAGAAATTTATTGAGCAGAACCTCAGAATCAATTATCATCATAGGGCAGACACAGAAGACTATTGGGTTGACTGGTGCTGATGATTTTGAGGCAAGGAGGAGACATTATGGTAGGTTTTCTCTCCAACTGATTCAAGAACTTAACTTGTACTAAGTTCTTGAAGGGCTTCAAGATGACAATTCTAACTTATTTTCATATGAATATGATACCTTGATCACACACACTCCCTTGGAGGATTTGGATTGGTTCAAAAAGTAGAAGGATGATCTGGCTGAAATCCTAGCCCTTGTCCTAGTAAGAACCAAAATCTGGTTTGACAGGAGAATTCACGAGCATAGAAAGTATTCGGGAGAGTCCTCCTCCAAGGACACCTGAATACCAATGAAGGAGGCATAGACACCCAGTTTGGAAGCACTTGTACAAACTCCTTCTGCCTCATCAACTAAAGGCCCTACATCCTCCACTCCTTCCTCATCCACCCAAGTATATCAGAACAAAATAAAGGAGATCAAGAAAGATCATGTTAAAGAAGATCCCCTGATGAAGCATTCAGTATTGCCCTCAGGACCAGAGAACATTATTGTTCTCAATGAAAGTGAAGCGAGTGAAGTTCCAGTCTCCGCAGGTGCTCCAGAAGCCCCAATGAATAAAGAGAAGGATGATTAAAGCACTGAGCTTCTGAGCACCATCGATTCCTCTGTACCAGAAGCCTCGAGTGCCCCACTCATATCTCAACTAGAGGGAACAATAGTGCACACTTTGAGTGCCATGAATTCTCTTTTTCTCGGTCCTCTTGCCTCGCCTTCTTCTTCATCCTCCTCTTTCACATGGGTACAACCTTTCGTTGATAATAGGAAATGAAAGTCTTCCTCTCGAATCTTGGGACCCAACTTTGATGCTATGGCAGCCTTATTGGGCACTACCCCTCCTAATCCTACCAAGAAGGCAAGGACCCACCTCAAGGATAGTATCTAATGCTCAAGGCCAGCAATTCCTGGAGATAGCCAAGCCCAATGTTGAAAATCCAAAACATGATTTGTAGGCATCTGATCTAGAGCTCTCGAGGATCCCCATGGGAGAATCCACCCCTGAAGGTGAGATTCACAATCTTCAAAAAACAATCACCAGGGTCATTGGGAGAGTGCAAAAAGTGCAAAAAAACTCTAGAGTAGCTGGAAGAGCAGGCTCAGGTTCTTAAAAGTTTCATCAAATCACTGTTATCGAAAGATAAAGTCTTAGACCCCACCCCATTGACTACTCTTCCACCACCTGTGACCCTCAACCAAGATGAAGTCTAGAGTATCAAAGATATAGATAGATATTTCCATCTACGGAAGGGCTATGGAGGCCATGGTGGATGATATGCTCATTACAGGGTTGAATTTCATTAGTGAAGCCTTCAAACTCAATGAGAAGGTAAATAATCTGCAACAGAAACTCTCCTCCACCATTGGAAATATAGATAAAGAGCTTAAAATCTGGAGCAGCTGTATAGTAGACCTTTGCCTTATGGGGCAGGCTGATGAAAATCTTTTAATGGAACGCAAGCTCTTTGATGATGTAAAAGATAATTTGTCAAAATCATGGGTATACAGTGTGGAGTGGAAAATCAAGGTGTTGGAGGAGGCTTTGGGAGAATTGAGAAATAGCTTGTAGAAGGGTGAGGCCTTCAAGACTTTGGTGGTATCTGCTTTTAAGGATATCCGTTTCCACCTTCATGATGAGACCTAAGGTGTACCACTCTCCTTGCAAAAAATTAAAGCTCAATTCAGAGATTTTTTCAAAGATAAACTGTTCAAAGAGGATTCCATCACCAAGGAAAAGATGAAGGAAATGTGCTCTCTCTAGTCTGCCATTGAAGAAGCAAGTAAGGATTACCACACACACGTCAAATTCGACAAATAGATGGAGAAGTGTCTCATATTTTGGACTCAGTCAACTACCAACACATCAATTCCATGTGGCTGAGGCGATAAAAAGGTTTAGATAGTGGATCCTTAAATCAGTGGGCTCTTCTCAATCATGAACACCTTGTCTTCTCCTCCTAACTTTTCTGCTTTCTTTCTTTCCTCATCTCAGATTCATTGTAATTAGTTGGGGTGTTGTATTTTTCCTCCCTTTAACTAAACATTAATTAAAAGTAGTTACCAAGGCTAACTGATTTGTAAAACTATATAATGGTCTCTCTTCGCCATTTCAAGGAGAGAGGAACTTGGCTTATTTTTGAAAGTGTAAGAAATATTAAAGCAATCAATACAAAAGGATCTTCTTTCTTTGTTCATCTAGTTCTTTTATTCGTAGCTATCTGTAGAATCTTGTTAGATCATTTGTCTACATTATGCCAAGAAGCTTTGTATTCTTATAGATGTTATTTATAGAACTGTGTGTCTTTTCAAATTGCATCTCATTAATTCAAGTACAAATGGTCTTATTTCAATTCATTATATTCTGGCATGCTTGAGGAATTATTTTGCAATCTATAATTCTGGACAATTCCTTTATGCTCATTTCCACGTCTGCATTCTTCTGTACTTTTTTGATTGATGATCTATTTTTTAAAATGCTTTCATGATATCCAAATTCCATAAACATCCTGTGTGTAGAATCCTTTAACCACAGCCTTTGATGGACGACACTTCTCTACTTGTGCATCTTTAATTCTTCCGACGTGGACGAATGGTGAACATTGAGCCTAAGTGAACTTTTGGAACAAAAATCAAGTTCCATACAAATAATCCAAATCCTTTCAAAAAAAATGTTGGTCGTTAAAAAGAACTTCAAGGAGAACAACAGTCAGGGGACAAGAAGTCCCTCCTCTTTAGTGGGAGAGGTTCCCTTATTCAAAAGAAAAACTTATTTACATATATACAGAGCATAGTTTTAGTATGGAACTTGGATATCATGAAAGTGTTTTGAAAAATAGATCATCAATCACAAAAGTACAGAGAAATGAAGACGTGGAAACGAGCAAAAAGGCATTCTCCAGAATTATAGATGGCAAAGTAATTCCTCAAGCATTCTGGGATATAATGAATTGGAATGGGACCATTTGTACTTGAATTAATGAGATGCAATTTGAAAAGACACACAGTTCTATAAATAACATGTATAAGAATACAAAGCTTCTTACCATAATGTAAACAAATGATCTAACAAGTTTCTACAGATAGCTGCAAATAAAAGAATTAGATGAACAAAGAAAGAAAATCCTTTTGTATTCAATGCTTTACTATTCTCTACACTTTCAAAAATAAGCCAAGTTCCCCCCTCCTCAAAATGGAAAAGAGAGGCCACTATATAGTTTTACAAATCAGTTACTCTTGGTAACTACATTTTTAATTAATGTTTAGTTAAAGGGCTGCCAAATGCAACACCCCAACTAATTACAATGAATCCGAGATGAGGAAAGAAAGAAAGGAAAAACGTCAAGAGCAGAAGACAAGTGTTCATGATTGAGAAGGGCCCACTGATTTGAGGATCTGCTGTCTAAACCTTTTTAACACCTCTGCTATGTCTCTACCACGTGGGTCTGATGTGTTGGTAGTGGACTTAGTCCAAAATCCAAGACACTTCTCCATCTCTTTGTTGAATTCGATGTGTGTATGATAATCCTTACTTGCTTCTTCAATAGCAGACTGGAGAGAGCATATTTCCTTCATCCTTTCCTTGGTGACAGGATCCTCTTTGAATAGATTATCTTTAACAAAAGCTCTGAATTGAGCTTTGATTTCTTGCAAGGAGAGGGGCACACTAGAGGTCTCATCATGGAGGTGGCAATGTATATCCTTTAAAGCAGATACCACCAAAGTCTTGAAGGCCTCATCCTTCTGCCAGCTATTTCTCAATTCTCCCAAAGCTTCCTCCAGCACCTTGATTTTCCATTCCACACTGTATACCCATGATTTTGACAAGTTATCTTTTTCATCATCGAAGACCTTGCTTGCTATTAAAATATTTTCATCAGCCTACTCAATAAGGTGAAGGTCTAGTATACAGCTGCTCCAGAGTTTGAGCTCTTTATCTATATTTCCAATGGTGGAGGATAGTTTCTGTTGCAGATTATTTACCTTCTCATTGAGTTTGAAGGCTTCACTAATGAAATTCAACCCTACAACAAGCATATCATCCACCATGGCCTCCATAACCCTTCCATAGATGGAATACCTATGTATATCTTTGATACTCTAGACTTCATCGTGGCTGAGGATCACAGGTGGTGGAAGAGTAATCAGTGGGGTGGGGTCTAAAACTTTATCTTTGGACAGCAGTGACTTGATGAAACCTACAAGAACCTGAGCCTACTCTTCTAGCTACTCTATAGTTTGTTTCCCTTTTTCCACTCTCCCAATGACCCTAGTGACTGTTTCTTGAATATTGTGAATCTCACCTTCAAGGGTGGACTCTCCCATGGGGATCCTCAAGAGCTCTAGATCATATGCCTACAAATGCTATTCTGGCTTGTCAACCTTGGGCTTGGCTATCTCCAGGAATTGCTGGCCCTGAGCATCGGATACTAAACATGAGGTGTTCCTAGACTTCTTGGTAAGAGTAGGAGGGGTAGTACCCAATAAGGCCGCCACAACATCAAAGTTGGGTCCCGAGATTCGAGAGGAAGACTTTCTCTTCCTACTATCAATGAAAGGTTGTACCCATGCAAAAGAGGAGGAAGAAGAAGGCAGGGCAAGAGGACCAAGAGAAAGAGAACACATGGAACTCAAAGTGTGCACTACTATTGCCTCTAGTTGAGATATGAGTGGGGCACTCGGGGCTTCTGGTATAGAGGAGTCAATGGTGCTCGGAAGCTCAGTGCTTTGAACTTCCCTCTCTTTATCCATTGGGGCTTCTGGAGTGCTTACAGAGACTGGCACTTCACTCTCCTCGCTTTCACTGAGAATAATGATGTTCTCTGATCCTGAGGGAAATTCTAAATGCTTCATCAGGGGATCTTCTTCAATAGGCTCCTTCTTGACTTCCTTGATTTTCTTCTTATATACTTGGGTGGATGAGGAAGGAGTGGAGGATGCAGGACCTTTAGTTGATGAGGCAGGAGGGGTCTATACAGGTGCTTCAGAACTAGGTGTCAATGCCTCCTTCCTTAGTGTTGAAGTATCCTTGGAGGAGGATTCACCTGAATGCCTTCTAAGCTCACAAATGCTCCTGTCAAACTAGATTTTGGTTCTTACTAGGACAATGGCTAAGATTTCAGCCAAATCATCAACTGCGATGGGTATTGATGAAGGAGGTTCAAGCTTCCATAATGGAGAATGCCTTTCTGCTCATTTCCACGTCTTCATTCCTTTGTACTTTTTTTATTGATGATCTATTTTTCAAAACACTTTCACGATATCGAAGTTCCATACTAAAACTATGCTCTATACATATGTAAATAATTTTTTCTTTTGAATAAGGGAACCTCTCCCACTAAAGAGGAGGGATTTCTTGTCCCCTGACTATTGTTCTCCTTGAAGTCCTTTTTGATGACCAACAGTTTTTGGCGACTCCGCTATAGAGAATCCTTTTGTCAAAGTTAATCTTTTAACTCAGAATATCAACTGGGTAGAAATCATCAGCAGGAACTTAGCAGAGCAGTTGTCCAATGTACAGCAAACCAAGAAGTTTTACATGACCTCATATATGATGTATACGTTAGCAGCATCAAGGCAATGGTTTGGGTTCACATACATTGATGCTCATAAAGATGACCAAAGCTCTGTTTTCTTCCGATTTCAATGAGGAGCTGTCAAATTTTATAATCTTATTAGCTTGGGTCATGGGTTTACCCTCTACCAATGAGTTCCATTTCTGGATGTGCCCACTTATAAACAAGGTGTGTGAGGGAACTCAAAATATCAACCAGGCAGAAATCATTGGCATGAACTTAGCAGAGTAGTTGTCCACTGTACAGTAAACCAAGAAGTTTTACATGACTTCATATCTGATGTATACCCTAGCAGCATCAAGGCAATGGTTTGGGTTCACATACATTGATGCTCATAAAGGTGACCCTATATATGCTTACTGCCCTCAATTCACCCTAGACACTAGCAATCACAACTTCAGGAGGGTGAATGACGCTTTCACCATGTACATTGTAAGACTTTTGGAGAGTGACACTGTAAGGAGGTTCACTGATGAAGCCATGAGCCTAATATCAAAGTACGGTGCCTACTTCATCTAGTTCAGAAAATTCTCCTATATCAGGCTAGTAGGTTATGAGAGCACCCCTCTCAAGCTCCCTATGTTCTGCAATGATAAAATGGCCTTGATTGAGATATGCAGGAAATTGGAAAAGTTACACAGAACCTAAAGGGATAAGAAAATCACTAGCCTGCACTTCCATATATCTTTGGGAAACTACACTTGCAAGACAGCTCTAGATGCACAAAACATAGAGATAGCCCTAGCTCCCATCACTGTCCATTTCTTCAGGCCAAAAAATTTTTTTGACTTGAAGAAATTTATTAAGCAAAACCTCAGAATCAATTACCATCATAAGGCAGACATAAAAGACTATTGGGCTGACTGTGCTGATGATTTTGAGGCAAGGAGGAGACATTATGGCAAGTTTTCTCTCCAACTGATTCAAGAGCTTAACTTGTACCAAGTTCCTGATAGGCATTAGGATGACAATTCTGACCTGTTTTCATATGAATATGACACCTTGGTCAAACACACTCCATTGGAGGATTTGAATTATTTCAAAAAGGAGAAGGATGATCTCGTTGAAATATTAGCCCTTGTCCCAGTAAGAACCAAAATCTGGTTTGACAGGAGAGTTCGTGAGCTTAGAAGGCATTCAGGTGAATCCTCCTCCAAGGATACTTCAACACCAAGGAAGGAGGCATTGACACCCAGTTCAGAAGCACCTATATAGACCCCTCCTGCCTCTTCAACTAAAGGTCCTACATCCTCCACTCCTTCCTCATCCACCCAAGTATATCAAAAGAAAATCAAGGAAGTCAAGAAGGAGCCTGTTGAAGAAGATCCCCTGATGAAGAATTCATAATTTCCCTCAGGACCAGAGAACATCATTGTTCTCAGTGAAAGTGAGGAGAGTGAAGTGTCAGTTTCTGTAAGCACTCTAGAAGCCCCAAGGGATAAAGAGAGGGAAGTTCAAAGCACTGAGCTTCCGAGCACCATTGACTCCTCTATACCAGAAGCCCCGAGTGCCCCACTCATATCTCAACTAGAGGCAACCACATTGCACACTTCGAGTGCCATGAGTTCTCTTTCTCTTGGTCCTCTTGCCCCGCCTTCTTCCTCCTCCTCCTCTTTTACATGGGTACAACCTTTTGTTGATAGTAGAAGAGAAAGTCTTCCTCTCGAATCTCGGGACCCAACTTTGATGTTGTGGTGGCCTTATTAGGTACTACCCATCCTACTCCTACCAAGAAGGCTAGGACCACCTCACAAATAGTATCTGATGCTCAGAGCCAACAACTCCTGGAGATAGCCAAGCCCAAGGTTGACAAGCCAGAACAAGATTTGCAGGCATCTGATCTAGAGCTCTCGAGGATCCCCATGGGGGAGTCCACCCCTGAAGGTGAGATTCATAATCTTCAAGAAATAGTCACCAGGGTCATTGGGAGAGTGGAAAAAGGGAAACAAACTATAGAACAGCTGGAAGAGCAAGCTTAGGTTCTTGTAGGTTTCATCAAGTCGTTGTTGTCCAAAGATAAAGTTTTAGACCCCACCCCACTGACTACTCTTCCACCACATGTGATCCTCAGCCAAGATGAAGTCCAGAGTATCAAATATATACACAGGTATTCCATCTATGGAAGGGCTATGGAGGCCATGGTGGATGATATGCTCATTGTAGGGTTGAATTTCATTAGTGAAGCCTTCAAACTCAATGAGAAGGTAAATAATCTGCAACAAAAACTATCCTCCACCATTGTAAATATAGATAAAGAGCTCAAACTCTGGAGCAGTTGTATACTAGACCTTCGCTTTATGGGGCAGGCTGATGAAAATCTTTTAATGGCAAGCAAGGTCTTCGATGATGCAAAATATAACTTGTTAAAATCATGGGTATACATTGTGGAATGGAAAATCAAGGTGCTGGAGGAAGCTTTGGGAGAATTGAGAAATAGTTGGCAGAAAGGTGAGGCCTTCAAGACTTTGGTGGTATCTACTTTCAAGGATATACATTGCCACCTCCATGATGAGACCTCTGGTGTGCCCCTCTCCTTGCAAGAAATCAAAGCTCAATTTATAGCTTTTGTCAAAGATAATCTGTTCAAAGAGGATTCTGTCACCAATAAAAAATGAAGGAAATATTCTCTCTCTAGTCTGCTATTGAAGAAGCAAGTAAGGATTATCATACACACATCGAATTCAACAAAGAGATGGAGAAGTGTCTTGGATTTTGGACTCAGTCCACTACCAACACATCAGTCCCATGTAGTAGAGACATAGTAGAGGCGTTAAAAAGGTTTAGATAGCGGATCCTCAAATCAGTGGGCCCTTCTCAATCATGAACACTTGTCTTCTCCTCCTGAAATTTCTCTTTTCTTTATTTCCTCATCTCATATTCATTGTAATTAGTTGGGGTGTTGCATTTAGCAGCCCTTTAACTAAACATTAATTAAAAACGTAGTTACCAAGAGTAACTGATTTGTAACACTATATAGTGGCCTCTCTTCGCCATTTTGAGGAGGGAGGAAATTGGCTTATTTTTGAAAGTGTAGAGAACAGTAAAGCAATCAATACAAAAGGATTTTCTTTCTTTGTTCATCTGATTCTTTTATTCGCAGCTATCTGTAGAAACTTGTTAGATCATTTGTTTACATTATGGCAAGAAGCTTTGTATTCTTATAGATGTTATTTATAGAACTGTGTGTCTTTTCAAATTTCATCTCATTAATTCAAGTACAAATGGTCCCATTCCAATTCATTATATCCCGGCATGCTTGAGGAATTACTTTGCCATCTATAATTCTAGAGAATGCCTGTCTGCTCATTTCCATGTCTTCATTCCTCTGTACTTTTGTGATTGATGATCTATTTTTCAAAACGCTTTCATGATATCCAAGTTCCATACTAAAACTATGCTCTGTACATATGTAAATAATTTTTGCTTTTGAATAAGGGAACCTCTCCCACTAAAGAGGAGGGACTTCTTGTCCCTTGACTGTTGTTCTCCTTGAAGTCCTTTTTGACAACCAATAGTAGGTGTTTGACTAATTTTGGGAGTTCAAGCTTCCATGCAAGTAGAAGCTTGTTAAAGATCAAGTAGTTGTTTGGTCAAATTTTTGCGTTGCAACTCCATGTTGAGTTGATGCTTAACTGTGTGATCATTGTGATTTTTACAAGACATTCTTGTCCAATTTAGTGTTTCAATTTCAGTGGGTTTTTCTCCCTTGAAGGGTTTCCCACATTAAATATTTTCTCTCTGTGTGTACACTCATGTTTACTACTTGTGAATTTTGATTTAGCTTTATCATCACAATTTAAGTAAAATGAATTGTCTATCAAAGCTTTAATAGATATTGATTAACCCCCCTCTCATTGTCCTAATTTCCAACATTGAATAGGAGTGCAGAGTTTATTTGCATGTTTCTTGGTTTCTTGACCATCTACAGAGATTCAATATTACTTCGTTTACCTTACCCTTCTGCTACCACCTCCAACTAAGCCAAGGACTTAGCCATTTTACATTAAAACCCTTCTCTGTAAGGTGGATCACTATTTTTTGAAAATTGAGAAACTATTCTTTTATTCTTACATTACCCTGGTTCTCTATTTCCTCCATTTGACCACTTTGTCACTCAACATTTTTTATAACTCCTTTTTTCAGAAAAGTCAGAATTCATTGGCATTGTTGAAACTTTTTTCCTATTCCTCTGCTTTCATGCATCTCTGCCTAGGCCAATTGTAAGGGAAAAATCAATTAAGTCGGATTATTTGGGCATTCTGGGAATAGTTCCACTATTCCAAAGTTTATCTATAATCCCTCCATATCTGACTCCTTACAAATAATAGTGATTAGTGATATTAGCCCCTAACGACACCCACATAATTATTCCTTCGTTCCTTTATTCCATCGACTATCTATATTACCAAAAAAGGCAAGAAATTAGTGTTCTAGAGACTCTCCAAGTTGTGGAATAAAGGAAAATGAACTCAAGAGTTGGGAAGGAAACAAAAAACTACCTTCACAGTATGAAAAAATATTTTAAGCACACTTGGGAAATTTAATTTTCCACAAGGTTGTCAATTCCACATGCCTAAGGATGAAATATGACATGAAAAATCCATGATACAAATGGGATAAGCCACCAAGAGTCGCATGGAAAAGAATATGAATTTTTAAATGCAATCAAGGTTAGAATCTGTGGAACACTAACTCAAAATCCTGTGGACTTATCAAAGAACAGTGTTTTATGGACTTCAAAAGTACGTGGAATGAATGAAGCATGGTCACATGCTGTCAAAATTCACACAACAAAGATATTCCCACAAAACAATCAAAGTACATCCAAAATCCGCGTGACATAGAAAATTCCCGCCAAACAAAGTAGAAAAAATTTGAAAGCCGCGAAACAAGGCAGAATGGTTTTTTTGCTATAACTTTCCTTATGGAGATCTAATTTAGATTATATATTGTGTTGGCTTTGTCTCTCTAAGGGCTTCATTTTAGAATCAAGAAATGCATGAATTGATCACGTTTTGAGGGTGGAAAGTGTAAACATGGGTTTTGGAGAGAAAAGGTGTAGTTTCAATAGTTTATGCACATAAACCACTTCAACCACAAAATTTATTGCTTTATAGCACCGATATTTTTTTCCTGTAGATCATATGACATGGAAAGATGGCTCTATCAGGTGCCCATGTGCTCTTATTAGAGTTATTGTGTTTTGTGGGTCGTTGAGTTTGAATTTTTCTTGACCTCTCTCTTTCCCTCCTCTTTCTCTCCCTCTTTCTTTATATATTTATAAAATATTTCATTTGTAAATTTTGGACTCTCTAAGAATGCAAAGGTGCCATGCCAAAATGGTTTTTCTAAGTTTTTGTGAGTCACAAACCTCCATTTGGTCTCTCTAATGTGTTTTTGTGCCTTCTACATCAGTTGTAATGGTATGTGCATAGTTATTTAATATAAACTAAATTAAATATAATTGTAGTGTAACTGTTGTAATGGATGAGGTATAAATTTTAATATAGAGTAAAGACACAAGAAAGAAAGCATATGAATGTGAAACCCTAAGTAAGAGAGGGAGATAGAGATACTTAGCTTATTCCTGAACAAACTGGAAGTGAACTAGGAAGGTGAATAGTTGGAAAAGACTAAGGATAATGTCATCAATGCTCGCTGGAGGTTTTGGACTCTAAAACTACATAGGACAAAATCTCCTGGGAGAGGATAGGAATGTCTGGCCCTAGTGTCTGGATCTAGGTGTTGGTGTCTAGGTAAATGTTATGGATATGGTTCTTTCAGGGTTGGATGATTTTTTTCCTTTTATTTCTATCACTCTGGATTCACTATTTGATCTACAAATTTACCTGTAACCTACCATAAATAAGTTCACCTACACATACAGACAAACCACGTCAAACATAAAAAGGAAAATGCAGAATGGGGAGTCAGACTAACCCCAACAATCAATTGAAGAGTGAGCTTATGATCAAGCGTTGCACTACATCTCATCCTTCATGTAGTTCTTTGTTTAAGTGTGTGTAATGATGCCCTAGGATGCCCTTATACAAATTACACAATGATAGTGGGATAGATCCGAATAGACTACCCCTCATATGTTTTGTATGACAAAGAATATAGTCCTTATCCCTTTAATGAGTGTTCTATATGGATGTAAGATTAGGTGATAGTATATAATGTTTAGTGTTTGGTCCTTTATTTTGAAAACACAACTATGTATTTATATGATTCCCTTGTTTGAATTTCATAATTAACAACTGAAATCATGACTCAGACTAGTAAAAAGTAATTAAGAAGTGAAAGGGGTCCAAAAGGATAAGAAAGAGGTATAGAAGGACATGAGCACCAAGGAGGATAGGAGCACATGGTGCTAGTGTCCAAACGGGGTGCTAGTGTTTGAGGATATAGATAAAATAGTCCAATGCCGGCAAGGGTGCAGGATATATAAAGCCAACAAAAGTGAAGAATAAAAAGAAAAAGTTCAAAGGGAGTTGTCAATTACTAGTTTTCTTACTTAGGAATCATGTAAATGCTAACCTGCTTTTAGGACCTAGAAATGTACCTAGGTGCATAGATTTATTTGTATACATTTTTCCCACACTTTTTTTTTTATTGAATACTCGATAGCATAAAGTAGATAAAATGTAACCTTTTAGAGAAGTGTGTATCCGATAGCATTCTAAGTGGACAAGCAAAGCATGAAGTGATAGAAATGTGAATCCTGAATACTAGGAAAGTGAAGTGGACCCTAGGGGTGAAGCGTGTGCATAGTAGTGTGTTGTGTTTACTTATTTGAGTTGTTCCTTGTTGTTTATTAAGGATGGACCTACAAAGGAAGATCGAAAGAGTACTCAAAGTACCATATATGATAAATCAAAGTAGCATGTGTGTAAGTAAAAGTATGAAAGTATATAAAAGGAAAGTGTGCACCTGATATGTAAGAGAGTATGAGATAGAAATATTTCTTGATTTGTTTGGGGATGTTGCTGGTTTTTTTGCCGATTGGTGAGATTTTTGGTCAATATCATGCCAAGAGTGAGTTTTTTGGGTGATCTCATGCCGAGAGAGATATTTTTGGGTGATCTCATGCCAAGTGTGAGTTTTTTTGGGTGATCTCACACCAAGAGAAGAATATTGGAGAGAGAGGTCTAGTTCTTCTCTCTTTCCATACTGCTTCCCGAATAGGCACCATTATAGATGGTACATCTCAATTGTTCCAATTAGTCCCGATTCTCCCGATTGTAACTGAAATGTATTACTAAAGTTAAAATATTTGGTCAGAGTTTCTTTATTAAATTCATAACAATGATACAAAACTAATAATGAATAATAATAACAGAGTTTCAATTCATTCAAAAATTGATTACATTACGATATAAATACATAGAAATTGTGGGATATTCTCCTATAAAGGATTCAACATCAATTCACTATCTCACTATATTCTCCACATATCTCTCACTCAATCTCCATTATTCTCTCTCCACAAATCTCTCCACCGTAGAAAATATATCTGCGTTGAGTTATATTATCAACTCAACTTGATATTATCACACTATTACAAACATATAATTATAATATCCTAACTATTATCAATATGAGTTTCATTACAACTCATCACACATATATTTAAAATGTGAGCACTAACAAATAGTTATTCCTAACAAAAGTGAATTTTGTAACTAGAGGCAACTATCTGTTACTGTAGAACTACTTTGAAAGCTATTAGAGATCATGTTGAATAATGAAATTAACTTTTTCTTCCCTAGGACATTAGCACATAAGGGCCACACAAGTGTCAGGTACTACTATCTGATATTATGTGCTAGTGGTTGATCTATGTGTGAGGTCTAAGTCTAATTTTGGATCATTCTGTGATTGTAATCTTATATTAATTCTATATTATGTTGATCTATACTATAGCTTTGATTTGTTATAGGGGTGATATGTTCACCCAATAGATGTCCCCCTTGTTTAAGGTGCATGAGACGAATCTCTAAGAATGAAAGCCAAATAATATGACCATGATTTGACATGCATATATAAATAGAAATACCTGCAAGGGGTATGGGATGTGCATGGTAGAAACCAAGGAACATGAAAACAAGATAGATTAGTATAAGTGTTAGTGTAAATAAATCTAACATGTAATAAAAGACAATATAACTAGCAACTAATAATACAAGATAGATCGTGAGAGGTGGGTTTCATACATGGGACATCACTCACAGTGTCACAATAAAAATAGGGCCAAAGTGGCCAAAGGCATTGTTATCTCCAAAAAATAGCACCCTCTTATTTGTTATCAGTGAATGGATGAGCAATTACTGTTTCTGGGTAACATGGGATTGTCTCTAAAGTTTAGGGACTTGCTACTTGAGAAAAACCACCAGAGAAGGTTGGTTCCTCTACCTATTCCTAATGATAAAATTCTTCTAAGGAAGGAAATACAACTATCTAATCCTAGTCTAACAATCCAAGGGACCAGGGGGAGAGAGATGCATGTAAATGGAAATACCTAAGCTAAATAGAGGTGATATCACCAAGAAGGGGGTGTAAACACTCTAATGAGGGAAAGGGAGAAGCAAAAGTGAGAAGGGAGAGGCCACATAGAGGTGACACTGACCCAATACTTAAATTACCATATATTCTCCATGAAACACAACAAGATGAACCTGACATTTACCTATGTGACATTTACCTATGAAAGACTAGGGACATTTGGCACAGCACTTCCAAAAACATCTTCCATCATCAAATCTAGAAAAAAGAGATCTTGTGACCAAGCAAAGGATGTTTCACCCGCAGTGCATATGGCACCACATGACCCACAATTGTGTGGTGTGTTAGAAATGGCACCTCCACCAACATCGCTAGATGCAATTTGGCTACTATGCTGGGATAGAGTGTCAGTGAGAGACCTCAACACATGTTGTGTGTCGATCTCCACAACCTTCTTCATTATAGGAGGGATAACTGAAGGCTGTGGGGATTTTTGGGTGTGGGGCATCTTAATTTGACCAATTGCAATACATGCATTTGGTCTATTCTATGTAGAGCCACCTCCTCGACCATAAAACCCAGAAAAGTCAAAATAATTGGGGACCTCATTAAACATAAACTCACAATATAATTTCTTCAAAAAAATAAATAGGAATCTCGTTGTTGTTGCATGGTGGATAATAAAAAGCCATCCACCATCAATCCCAAAAATTGTTTTTAATCCAGTCGTCGTGTCACTAATGGATAGGGAACCGTTTGAAATTAGTCGCGAGGGGGTATTAATTTTGGGGTTCATAAATAGTGCACAAATGCGGTCTTTTCCAAAAAAAATTATCTTTCACGGCCGCATGTGACAATTTGTCTGCATACCAATGCCTACAATCAACTCTAAAATTATTCCATCTATCTATTTGGTTTGTTGCACAGTCAACTTCGCCAATCAATGTTTGAAGTGTGTTTACTAAAGTCATGTGGCTTGGATTTATGGAATGATTTTGTCTGATAGTGTCAATAAGGTTATGAATGACAATTTTATTTTCTTAGATTTTTGTAATAATATCACCTTGGGTTCTTAGTGGTTCTGTGGGGACGGTAGGAGCCACAGGAGGTAGAGGAACGTTCAAAGGAGGGTTTTGTGGAAATGGAGGATCGTTTGGATGAATTGAAGGATTAGAAGCTTGTTGAGCAACTAAAAAAACAAAGAAATTTTATACATTAAAAAAATATTGAAAAACCCATGAAAACCACAAAATAACCTAAAATGCAAGAAAATTGATAAAAAATGAGAGCTTACCTCTTTATATCAACAACATCGTGTAATTTATCGCAATCCAAAGGAAAAAATTACAATTTGGAAGGGTAATGCAAAGCGTGAGTGTCAACAATGGAAATAAAAACGTGATTTGGAGGAAATGGTGGGGAAAAATGAGGGTTGCGGTTGTTTATTTTTTGTATCAGAGGACCGTGATCGTGATTTACAAGCATGATCATGGTTTACAAGCACGATTGTGGTTTTAGGTTCGGGAATTTCCCAAACCTGGTAAAATAGACTCACGATCGTGGTTCGTTAAATTCAGGATTTGATGTCCACTTTTTGGCTCCCCAACTTATTGCACTTACCCACACAGGGTTTGGAAACACATGTTCAATTCCATTTGGAAGGCACTCATTAAACCTTAAAAGGCTCATTTTCTCTGGTGCATTTTATATCAGGGTTTGCCTATTGACAAATGTCTTCAGTAGTTAGGGGTTGTTAACCCCTTGTGTCTTGCTTGCCAGCAACCTGAGTTTATTTTGCATTTGTTTTGGTATTGCCCTCTCGGGCAATCGACATGGTAGTGGATCCACTCCCTTTTTAAGCCCTTTCGCCCTAAACCCTTCACCTAGAAAAGTGTCTTGCTAGGGGACTCGGCCTTGCTTCCTGCAAAATTTAACATGTTTTGGTGAATCTTTGATGCAAATATTCTATTTCAAATTTGGAAGATTAGAAATGATTCTATTTTTAATCAAATTGTTCTTAGCATGGAGTTTTATGTGTCTACTAAAACTAGAATTATTTCTCATGTTTTGCTTTAGATCCAGGTCCAAGCGGAGAAAGTCCGCTTAGAGGTGGAACATTTACAAGATCTCCTTCATTGCTGCGGTGTTTTTTCCCTACCTCGACAATGGTCTCGGTCTTGTGCCCAAGGAGCACAACAACAGAAACGCTCCCGGGCACAACAAAGCTTCGCCCCCTCGACAATAGGTTGGTGGTGTTTTCCAGTGGCTCGGAGGTGGTAACGGATGGGGGGATCCTCCCCGCACTTATGATGGCAATGACTCTGGCTAGGGGGATCCTCCCCTCAGTTGACCAAGTGGTGGTGGCTCTGGTTTGCATTTTTCTCCTCATGCTTCTAGTTTCGGACGGGGTGCTCCTCCCCTAGACAAATTTCTGCATCTGGATTTGGCTATCTCTCCTGACAGGTAGGATGCTCCGATCCTCAAGCAAGGTGATGGTTGGGATTCTGCACCAACCTCTCCCAACCCCCCTATAACGAGTTGGAGAGATGTTCAGTGCAAGCCACATTCTCCTCCTCCTCCCACCATGTTTTCTTTTAATGCTTAAACTGTCACGCTTGTGACATTTTGTGATGTTTCCGTCTGGTTTTTGGTGCCCGTGGCACTTGTGCTAGGTGTGATGCTTTCTAGGGTGTGTCATATCAACCCACTTTTTTTTAATGTGAATCCGCAATGTACTTTTCATGATTATATTAATATAAAGTGCGCTTTCAATAAAAATAAAATAAAATTGCCTAAACAAATGAGGCCTCAAACACAATAAAATATCTTTTTAATGTTACCAGTTATCACTTTACTCATGTTGTGTATATGTGAATGCATGTCTTATTTAACTTTCATTAAATAATTTGAATAAATTAATTCAATCTAAATTAGACATTTATAAAGTCCCCCAATAATATTAAGAAAATACATCCACTGAATGGACCCCACCCTCACATAAAAGATGTTTGAACATGTTCAAGAACTGGTGCCTTTCCCCTTTTTGAATTTCTTTAGGAGTAGCCATTTTTCTTTACCATTTTATTTTGAAAATGAAGAACAAACATTTTAATCATCACGGAAAATCATGTTGTTTATCATCATCCCATCGTCACCTTCCCTTTCATTAACCGATCCAAACTCTATCCAGAGAAAATTAGTTGCCCTTGTTAATGGACATCAACCACGGGGAATCGCACTTGAAATGTGCGATGGAAACGCCGAAGGGGGTGCATTGAAGAAGCTTAAATTAAGGGAGATGTGCATTAGAGAAAGAAGAGGAGGCATGAAGAAGGAGATCGGAAAATGAGAAGTGTATTGGTGAGGAAATCGGCTGGGGGAACCTATGACCAATGCAAAAATCCCCTTTCTTACAACAATGAATGTATATAGCGCATGCCATTTGTGTCAATTGTGTGAAGCAAAAAGGGGGTGTTAAGAGGTAGTCGTCGAGGAGACATACTTTAGAGATATGTACGAAAGTAAGGTAGGGTTCATGAATAGTTTGAAGGGAAACTTACACATGTTTGAATGTCAAAAAACACATATGTTTCACACTGAACCTCTAAGTTTACCACTCGTTATGTCATCGATTACATGCATAATTGCTAAAAGAGTTTTTACGAAGTGAATAAGGTAGCAATTACGGTTTCCCGTCATTAGTAGTGATGATGAAACTTTTCGACAATGATCACCAACACAAAACCTTGCCCTCTCATTTCCCTGATTCATGTCAAGAAAAGTTACGAAGAATCATAAATGGAATTTTGTAATAGTATAATCAATTTTTAAAATTTGGTAGGAGGGGAAAATAATTTTTTTTTTGTACATCTTGGTCTTGTTTCAATCCTAGAACACATAGGAGGTCATAAAAGGGAACATTTAAGTTTAAAGATCATAATTCAAGTGAGCAGCTACAAGATTATAATTTGGTTGGTCAGCATAAGGATTATAATCTAGTGATGAGCCAACAAATATGTAAACATGCAATTTGTTGAATGCATGCATGCAAGTCGAGGACAAGTGGAAAAGCTTCCAACCCGTATGTCGATGCATGACGATACGTGTAATCTACATCATCTAGTTGTTTGGAGAGTCGACCAATGTAATGTTTAATGACTGCATGTAACATGAAACGTTGGGCGAATCGAGGGAAGATGAAAACTTGGGTGATATTGTCAGTGGTGGGAGGAGATACCATATGCGAGAAAGTATGAATCATAGTATTGAATATGGGGTTATGATGCAACTTGATGCCGAGCTCGAATGACCCTTAATGCGAAGACCGAATCCTGTTGATCCCGAAACAAAATGTAAATTTAATACATATCAAAGTGGAAGGATGAAGTCAAGCTCATTAGAAGTTTAGTCTTTGATGTTAACACTAAGACAATTGAAACGAAGAGAACAACTTAAATTGTCCCACACAAAATAGTATTTGCTATATATGCTCCACTTCATCATCTCAAACATGGTTGCATTATTGAGATGATGATGCCATTTGCATGGAACAAAACAAAAAAAAGGGAAAATCCCTTATTAGGTTCCACATGTGAAATCCAACCACACCATTGACGCATCGACATCATTTGTACACCAATTGTGCACTAAATAAAATGCTTAGAAATAAAAGTGCATTTCGATATACTCCACATATCTGTGGAGGCATTTGACATCAACCATTTCCCTTGGCTTCAACTATTTTTCCTCTTTTTCTACCACTAAACCCCATCAATCTTTGAATCGGATGATGCCAAATTGAAGGGTTCGAGGAGACCTTTCCAACGATATAATTTTTTAAAGATTTGGAGCTCTAGAGCAAAAGATATGACCATTTGAATATTTGCATGTCAGAATGAACATGAGTGTGACACGTGGCAGCCTTTGAATGGCCTCGAAAATTGCCTTTGCCTACGTGTGTATTGTTTTTCCTTTGCTATGTGTCGGTCTCTAGTTGGCTGCGGGGTTGGGCTTTGCTTACATGTCTGCTTCCCTTTGCTTTGGACTTGCCCTTTCCTTCTTCCGGGCCCGACGCCTTTTATCAAATTCCACTCATTCTAGGGCTTGATATCTACCGGAGTCTACCGGCTTAAAGTGTGGAAGAATGTCGCCACGTGTTTGACTTGGACCGTTGCTTTTCGCTATGTTCACTGCGAAGTGCGAGCCAATGTAAAATCTCCACACACCTTAGCAGTGTCAGACTGTTCTTAAACATTTGCGAAGCATGAACCAATGAGAAAGCTCCACACATACTTCACAATTCACCTTCAGCTATAAGATCTTGTCAGAGCGTGAAGCATAAGCCAATGAGAAAGCTCCACGTTCCCCACAAATGTCAGACTGTGTCAGACCTTGTCTGACCACTGCGAAAGGTGAGCTAGTAAGAATGCTCCACTTATGTCTTCAGATTTCGCAAGTGTCAAACTGTCCTTGAACCTTTGCGAAGCATGGACCAATGAGAAATCTCCACACATACTTCAAAATTCACCTTTAGCTATAAGATCTTGTTAGAGCGCGAAGCATAAGCCAATGAGAAAGCTCCATGCTCTTCGCAAATGTTAGAATGTGTTAGACCTTGGCTCACCACTGCGAAAGGTGAGCCAGTATGAAGGCTCCACGTATGTCTTCAGATTTCACAGTGTCAGATTGTTCTTAAACCTTAGCGAATCATTGACCAATGAGAAAGTTCCACGCATACTTCACAATTCACCTTCAGCTATAAGATCTTATTAGAGCGTGAAGCATAAGCCAACGAAAAAGCTCCACGCTCCTCGCAAATGTCAGACTGTGTCATACCTTCACTGACCACCGCGATAGGTGAGCCACTAAAAAGGCTCCACGCATGTCTTCAAATTTCGCATCACTAGAACGACGTTACCTTCGGATTTTACAGTGTCTGGCTCTCTTGTTGTTGTGTTTTTTTTTCATTGCTTTAGAGTTTCTCCTTCGCATTGCGACTTTATTGTCAGACTTGATCATTGTAGAAATGTTGCATGTGTCACCTTCAACTTTGGCCTTGTTTCTCTTTGTGCTCCGCGATGTTTCTTTTTGATCGCACTGACTTGTCTGCTCTGCTGCGGACTCGAAATCATATGAAACATAGTGCATTCTGCAGACTTGAAGTCTGTGAAACCCAAATGGCTATGAAGAGACCTGGAATCCAACCACGTGGCCCTTCGCATCGCTAGCATTTGAAGTGGTTGGTGGTGTAGACTTTTGACGGATGTTTGAATGCCTGTCAGGGTTTTGAAAAATGGTTGTGTCCATTTGTAATTAAGTTATCCAAAATAATCCGGGGGGGTTAATTTGGGATAACAGTCCCCAATTTAAATGCCCATAACGATACCGTTGACACCAATATTTGTAAATCGTTGTCTCTTTCAAATTACAAATGTAGAATACCACTGTCATTTTCTTTATTAATATATATACATACGTCAATTACAGTCTGAAAAGTAGTATGTTATTTTTTAAATTGTTTGATAAATACATTAATGAAAATATAAAATTGATTAATATTTTCATTAAAAAAAGTAATTTACAACTATCCGTACACAAATTTTGAATTGAGGAAGTGTTAATATGGATATAGTAACATAATACAACAAATATCAATATTTTAATCAGAGAAATAAAATGAGCCAAGGAAGACAGATGTGCCACAAAATAGATTCTATTGCTTAAAATATGCACAATTCCATTACAGTCATGACAGAAGGTGAGAATACATTGCAGAGACCAGATTCGAGATCTGGAACTTATGGGAAGTCAGCCACCATTTTGGCATGGTGTCGTTACAACAAAAAGCACTCTCAACAAGTGAAAAAACATAGATTTTATAATATATAGCAGAATGGTGAGAGAGAAGAGGGGAAAGAGAGATAAAAAGATCGAATTTGATCTTGTAATAAATGAAAATATGTCTTTCCTACAACACGACTTCTAGGCTGTCAGATGCACCTCCCTATGTTTGTTTTGCTTGTAGAAGAAGGAAGGAGACCCATACTCCATCAATTCTTACTGGTCGAGCCGTTTGTAACTGTACGCTAATGCCATAACTATTTATCCTCATTTCTGCTTATCAAATCCCACCAAAATCTGATTTTGATGATGCCAAATTGAAGGGCTCGAGGAGACCTTTCCAACGATATAAATTTTGTAAGATTTAGAGCTCTAGAGCGAAAGATATGGCCATTTGAATATCTGCATGTTGGGATGAACATGAGAATGACATGTGAAAATCTTCTATTGGCTCAGGGATTACTTCTACTGACATGCTACTTTATTTTATTTTTCCACATATTGGTCTCTGGTTGGGTCATGGGGTCAGGGTTTGCTTACATGTCTACTTCCCTTTGCTTTTCTACGTTCTGTGGCTTTGCATGTAGGTTTGTTCCATCATGAAATGCGAGTTAATAAGACAATGCCACGTTCCTTCGCAGTGTCAGTCTACTCTTTTACTTGCATTGATCACTACAAAGCATAATCCAATGAGACAGCTCCACGCTACTTCGCAATGCACTTTAGTTATACCAGTCTTGTCAGACCACGAAGCATAGACCAATAAGCACATTTCACGCATGCTCACAATGTCAGTCCTTTGATAGCCCCTTCTAATAGAGTGCAAAGTTCAAACCAACGAGAAAACTCCACGCTCTGTGTAGATGTCAGATTGTATCAGACCTTGACTGACCACCGCGAAAGTTGAGCCAGCAAGAAGGCTCCATGTATATCTTCAGATTTCGCAGCACTAAACCTACTTTACCTTCGGATTTTGCAGTGTCAGGCCCTCTTGCTTTTGTGTCTATTTTTCATTGGTTCGAGGATGCTCCTTCACATCGTGACTTTATCTTTAGTGGACTTGGTGGTTGTAGAAATGTTGTCATGTGTCGCCTCCAACTTTGGCTTTGTTTCTCTTTGTGCTCGGCGATGTTTCTTTTTTGACCGCAATGACCTATCTACCCCGTCTCAGACCCAAAATCGTTTGAAACTCGGTGCATTCGAAAGACTTGAAGTCTGCGAAAGAGCGCAAAACCGAGTTGGGCATCAGTCAGTTACATGTGTCCAGATTTGTTTCGACGGTACAGTGTATAAGAGGAAGGGACACGATGAAGCAGTTAGAAGTGGAGATTGTCATCAGATTTCAATGCACGTCTTGAAATTTTAATCTCTACCATTCACATGCTGAAAGGTGTCAAAATAAGGAGGATCGATCTCATAGAGAAATGCCTTTGGTGTAAAAATGCGGGAATTAAATACCTTCTTGTTCCACACCTATTCCCTGACTTAGTGTTTGCTTACCTAAACAATATCTGCTATGTGTTCCGCTTTTTCATCTCGATCTCGCCCACATTATTCATATGAATGCAATTTGAGTGAAAGCTATTTTGTATTTACCATATGAAAGAGGGATTCTTAAATTTAAAAAATGGGAATTAAATACACGCATGTCCCACACTTATTCCATGAATTATTTTGGAAAATATACTCACCCATCACATTTTTGAGTGCACGACATTTAGTGTGTCAATTGTTTGAAAGAAAAAGTGCATATGGTGTGCAAGGACTCGAGGAAACATATTTTGGAGATATCTAAAAAAGAAAAGAGAGGTTGATCACTACTTCCAATGTCAATAGTTTACAATTTCAGCTCTTGCACGTTATAGGTAGTTAGAACACACATAAATGTAATTAGGGTATCCCCTGACTCATATTATTCCTACCCAAATCATATCTACTATGTGCTCCACTTTATACACTATTACAATTAGTGTTCCATACAAAATTGTTATTAGGGGTCTCATACACAATTGCGAATGGGTTTTATCTGTAGCTATCCAGGCAAAGAATAGGGTTTGTCTCTAGCCACGAGGCATGTAGTTTGTCTAGGTGTAGATGATGTAGGTGAAGTAAACCTTTGAAGTGTGAAAAGTGATGAAGTGTGATTTTGGGAAAGAACATGCTAGGGAGGGAGGCTTGCAAAGATGGCAACCCGACAACTAGCATTACTCCCATGGGATCAGGTAGTGAGGACACATAAAGGGAATGTTCAAGGAAGACGAAGACATGAATCAAATGTTAGAAATTAAAAAAAAATGTGACAATGTATGCATAAAAGGAATGTTCAAGGATGACGAAGAAATAAATGTAAGGAGAAACATAAAAAATTGAGAATTGAATGCAAGCATGTCCCACATTTATTCCATGAGTTAGATTGCTCCCACCCAAATAATATCTACTATGTACTCCACATTTTTTTCTTGATCTCACCTGCATCATGCACATGAATGCAAATCATGTTTAAACGGACCAAAATTTTAAAATGAGGAAAACCCAATAAATGTTTGCTTTGAGTTTCAATTTTAGTACTTGTAGGGGAATAGGTGATGTGCGAAAAAGCATTGACAATTAACCCACACAAGCGGACAATCATATGAGTGAAAGGTGGATTTCATGTACCATTCAAAAGAGGGATTGCTGAATAAAAATGTGGGAATTAAAAAGTTGCATGTCCCACCCCTATTCCATGAGAATTAGTAAAAATGTGCGAATTAAAAACCTTCTTGTCCCACACCTATTCCCTGACTTAGTGTTCTTACCTAAACAATATCTACTATGTGTTCCACTTTTTCGTCTCGATCTCGCCCACATTATTAATATAAATGCAATTTGAGTGAAAGGTAATTTTCATTTCCAGTCGAAAGAGGGATTTTTAAATAAAAAGTGGAAATTAAATAGTCGCATGTCCCATACTTATTCCACGAATTATTTTTGAGAAATCTATTCACGAGTCATTTGTTCCCCTATAAGTACTCGAGCTTGAAACTTAGAATGAACATTTATAAAGTTTTCCATTTTTAAATTTTGGCTATTTTAAACACATGTTGCATCCATGTGCATAATGTGGGCAAGATCGCGACAAAAAAGTGGAATACATAGCAAATATTATTCAGGCAGGGAACAATCTAAGTCGTGGTGCACCACTTTATTGTCTCGATCTCGCTTGCATTGTTCACATCAATGTAATTTGCGTTTAAAGGGGCTAAAATTAAAAAATAAGGAAAAAATAATAAAACTCCCTTTTTAGTTTTGAGATTGAGTAATTACTAGAGAATGGTTATGCACAAAAAGTTAGAATGTTGTAAATTAAAAAGTGGGAAATTATATACCAACATGTCCCACACCCATTTCATGAAGCAAATTGTTCCTACCCAAGTTAAATATGTTATATGTGCTCTGGAAGGGATGTCAAATCAATTCACTTTACATTATGCATTGATGGATGTTCATACCCTTTTTTAAAGCTCCCATTTTGGCAACGATTTTACCACTGCCAAATGGATTTGCTTGAAAGTTTCTAAGGCCCTTTTTAGAAAAACTATTTTTGCATATTTTTCATTCATTGCAATCCACAAGACCACATCTCATTGAAGCATTCTATTGAATAGTTCATGTGCCTTGCTCTAAAGCTCCCGTTTTCATAGAAGTTGAGAGGATATTGATAAAGGTTGTAGGGTTTGGCCTTTTCAATGAACCCATTTTTAGTGAAAAAAAAAGAGTGGTGAGATAAAATTAATTGATTTTATAAATATTGTAATAAACAATAAAAACATGAAGATTCCGAAAGGATGGTAAAAAGAAAAAATTTAAAAAGTATGTATTCAAAATAGCAATTGGAAGAAGTCTACCATGTATCATCATAAATATGTAAAGCTAAACAATTACGAGTTAAAAAGAGCCCTAGTTTATCTTGGAGGAAATGTTAATTTAATTTCGCAGAGAACACAAAAGGTTGTAAGGAAACCACAATTACAACTAGTGAGGTAAAACATAATGTTCGCTGATAAGGCATGTTGGGGGTAGAATTACATTTTGTGCATATCCTGGGCTCAATACAGTTCACGAGACCACATTTCTTTAGTCAAATAATTGGCATGCCATTTGCATGATTCAACATTTTGAATATATATCAATGGGAGCACCAAAAAACTACATATGTCTGTGCTTATAAAGCTCCTATCTTTTTATAGGTTAAGATTATGCCTGCAAACATGAATTGATCGCATGGACACATGTAGATTGCATTTGGTGAATGTTTCGTGTAGATCGCATTTGTACATGGACTGCGATACGTTAAATCTCAGTTGAAAAAAGTATTTAGTCCTCTTGAATGGTATCCCAGGACAAACCCAAATGCCAAACGTAACATTACTTATCATTTAGGTCCAACAAATAGTGGGAAAACATTTGAAGCAGACATAAAATTCATGAGAGACAGTAAATGTAAAAGGATTGTGCAGGTTTCAGCGTAATCAACAGCGGACAATCTGACGTGCTTGACATTGACATACGATGCTGTAGAGGCCGTTGATATGTGTCGTGCATGTCAGACGAGAGAGGTAACATTCCCTTTTGGAACACGCCTTCCCTGCTACAGCGTCCACATCCCCCTCCATCCAACGGCTACCAATGCGCCGGACTCAACGTCATCTGCCTCGCGCCCTCCTCCGTCGATGTTTCTGACCTCTGTCAGTCATGTGTCAGAGCTCCTCAGCCTCGACCCACCTGGAGTCACGCCTTCGGCGTAGTAAAACTGTTTACTTTTCTAGGCCCAGTAGAACGAGCACCAGGAACCCAGATTGTTACTGTACCATTAAGAGTAGGGTAGCCCTTGATTTGGGCATGGAAGATCAAGCTTCGATGTCCGGGAATTCCTCCTCAAGTGATACAGCCACTGAATTAAGGACACCCACTTTTGATTCAGGGGCAGGTACCCTGAAATTGAGGGGGAAATATGACAGAGAGCTTGAAATTGCAGTGAGAGCGGTTCACTTGGCCTGTGCACTTTGTCAAAGAGTTCAAGAGAGGCTCATGAAGAATGAAGAAAAAGTTAATTCTAAGGATGATAGCTCATTTGTTACGGTCGCAGGTACTCTGGTACTTCCCATATTGAACTCAAGAACATCTTTTAAATGCGTCTTAAATGTTTTTCATGATCAGGATAAATTTTTATGCAAGCCCAAATATATATAGAAGCTGATATTGAATAGGATGTAGCGTCATAGTTATTGATTTTAGTTCTGCGTATTTAAATCGAATGCTGTTTGCTCTGCTGGTGCTGCTGCCCATTTCTTGCGTTGAAGTAAATGGATTACTTGCTCTGCTAAAATGCATTTTAGGTTACAATTCCACATAACTGTCTGCATTTGGTTGTATGGATCCCTATTCCTCATGGCATTCTCAACACAATGGAGATTCATGTTACAACAATTTTGGACAGTAAAACCCTGTTTATTTATTTTGTTCTTGTGGAAATTAAGTTTTCTACTCTCAAAGATATGTGTTTAGTCACTGGTTACTTGATATCATTGTAAAGGTATCTGAGTTAGGGTATACATACATACATTTTGGAATTTAATATACAAATATAAACACTTAAATCATCACCCACAATAGTCTTAAATAAATAATCCTGTTTTCCTTGCTAAAAGACCTCATCTCGGTCTTCTGGTTAAGGACCCATATGCACAACTACAAAGTCATGAGTACTATTCTCTCTAATTTTGGCGTCTTTACACTATTGCAAGTCTATCACGTCCCTGGGAGAGGGCGTTTGAATAATAACAGACAAAGTGGGGACCTTGCCGAATGTGCTTTGGTCTTTTGGTAAGGAACCCTTATCCACATTACGAAGTTCTGAGGTCATTTCTTTGCTTCTAACCACCCACTTCTCCAAAAACCTTCATAGCTTCTTTTTACAAACTTATGGCATCTGGGACACAATTCTTAGATATACCCTTGATAACGAAGTATTTATCTAACTATAATACTTAACCCATTCGACAATACTTGTAAAATTTTTGCAATACTTTATGCAAAAGTGCACTACATCTTTATCATCAAGACTGGACAGTTATTATAACTTCATTCCACACTTCAAGAGAGAATTTCTCTGTCTTTCTGAGAAGCGAATGTAGAATGGAAGAGAGTGGTAGGTGATCAACTGACTTTGCATGTTTATGTGCAACTGTTGTGGGCCTAATGAGTGCCAGCACTGCGGGAGAAAAGAACCACATATTGGTAAAAAAATCAAATCGAAGCTTGTATGGGTCTGTGCTAATACATACACAGTAAACTGTAATAATCTTTATCACACTGTTTTATTAACTCTTTTGTCTGCCCAACTTTCTTTCCCTCACACAAAGGGTTTCAATATGGGTGCCACTGCCACCTATTGGTGAAAAATATCAGGCCTGGCTTTATATAGGTCTGTGCTAGTTGTGTAAAATGAAATAATCGTCACACACAGCATGTTTTGTGGACTCCTTAGTTTTCTCAACCGTCTTTGCAATTCATACCAATAATTTCAATTGGGTACAACCTACTGGAAAAAAAAGCTAAACTGGGTTTATATGGATGTGCTAGTTACTAAGAGGTAAACTGAAATCATCTTTATATACACCATATTTCCTCGACCTTTTAGTATGCCCAACCTTCTTTGACAATCACACCAAGAGTCCCAATTTGGGTGCCCATCTGTTGGTGCTAAATTAGAAATGGGTTTATATGCGATGGTGCTAAATTGCTAATTACAAAGAGGTAAACTGAAGTTATCTTCTCACATGCATGTTTATTGACTTTCTAGTCTGCTCAACATTCTTTGATGTTAACACCAAGAGTCTCAATTTGGTTACCGTGTAAAATATCGGAATCGGGCTTATATAGGTGTGTGTGGTTACTATGGGGTAAAGTTTAAACTGAAATTATCTTCATATGCAGTCTGTTTTAGTGACTTTTAGCTGGCTCAAGCTTCTTTGCACTCACACTAGAGACTTTTGATTTGACAACAGAACCATTTAGACTACTAGTTTACCAAATCTGAACAATTTTAAAGGCAGAAAGGAGATCTTTCTTGGGCAAATCAGCTACTAAGGCAACTATTGTGTTCCAATGTGCATTATAGAGTTTGAACTATGGAAACCCCTACAATGATGAATATGAAATAACTATGGAAACCCCTACAATGATGAATATGAAATAACTTGTCAGTGGTGTCATGGAAACCCCTACTATGGAAACCCCTACAATGATGAATATGAAATAACTATGGAAACCCCTACTATGGAAACCCCTACAATGATGAATATGAAATAACTTGTCAGTGGTGTCATGGAGTGATCTTTTGAAACTTTTAGCTAGAATGAAGCTAGTATCCTTAAATAGTAGAATACATGGAAATAAGCAGTTGAAGATGGAACTGGAAATTGCGTGAAGGCATAACATAGCTTGGAGGTAACTTGAGGAAACAAAACGTTCATTTAGAGTGTAGCCTCTATTTAACTAAAATCAAATGAATAATGGAAATGATTGGAGCAAGAAAGTGGTCAGCTGATCGATAATTTCCTCTACAAATTGCCTTATTGGAAATTAATTGCAGATCTTTAACTATTTTTGCTACTACTACTTGAAATAACTTCAAATGGCAGTGATTTAGAGTAGCAGAAAATAATTATTATTGAAATGATAACCCAACAATAAACAGCTGGAAGAATAGAAGGAAACACACATGAGACGATTCTTTTACCCAGGAATCCCCAGTATGGGGAAAACAGCTTGGTAATGTGAACGGATCACCTCCTCCCCCTCCTTGTTGTCAAATAGGAAACTTACAAAGAGATCAATGGAGCATCACTCTCAACCATCTGCTACCTTTTCCTTATGCTGCTTATTACAAAGATCTCAGTGGAGCATAAAAATCAGCAGTATATTGCTGGCTATCTCTTAACTCTCTGCTGCTATTGCTGACTCATGCATTCATTCATTCCTACACTCATCTATCTATTATTATTCTCCCCATTTGGGCCATGCCTCTCCCTTATAACAAGTGTTGGAGGTGTTCCTTTGTAGGCCAAAGAATCCCCAATCATCAAGAAGCTGAAGAGACAGTTTCTCCACTTTTGGGTAAAATTGCCACTTTGTAGAACAAAATGGACACTGGCACAATTGTTACTGGTACTTTCACAGATCCAACCACAACTGTCACAAGCGTAATTGTCAGTATGACAAAATGGCCAGCAACACAAGCGAAACTGCCATTGTCTTTTTTCTGCAATATTCTGTCCATCCTTCAGTTTGCTTCTTCATCCCAAGTCAAAGTCTTCAATTAAAGTCACTGCTCATCCTTCTCTTATAATATGGAAGGCTTCATGAGGATTTTAAATAAATCCTCATGAAATCATGCTTGAAACTTGTTCTTGCACCAATATGATGTTGAAGTTTCCCTTCCCTTCTCCTCATATAACATGGAGTGCTTCACATGATTTTAACAGATCCTCATGAAATCATGTTTGAAACTTGTTCTAGCACTGATATGATGCTGAAGTTGCCCCCTTCTTCGTTTTCAATGAAAAGTGGTGGTGGAAATTGCTTCTCTTCCTCATCAATTCCTCCTTCCCAACGAAAGAGTAGAGCTGCAGTTGCTCCTCTTCTTCCTCAACGAAAGAGTAATGGCCTATCCTCTTCTTTACAAAGAGTGAATTTGATTGCTTCCTTTATAGCTACACTGTCTGGAAACGCCCTAGGGCACCCCGTACCAGCCTGGAAACGTACCAGGTACTGGTACGGGGTATGGTATGCTGCGGGTACGCTCGGAAACGTACCTGCAGGGGACAGGGTACGGTCCGGGTACGGCAAAACCGTACCCGGACCGTACAATGTCCCCTGCAGGTACGTTTCCGAGCATACCCGTTTTTTTTTTCACGCGTTTTTTAAAGCGATTTTCATAAAAACTAAAAAAAAAAGCATTTTTTTTTAATTTTAAGACTTTCTAAATCTAACCTAACCCTAACCGACCCCCCCAAACACTTATATAAACACCCAATCCCTCTACTTTATTCTCACACTCAATATTTCATTATATTTGATATTTTGCTTGAGCTTGAAGGAGAGAGAGAAAGAGAGGTTGAAGGAGTAAGGAAGAGCTTGGAGGAGAGAAAAAGAGCTTGGAGGAGAGAGTGATTGAACTTGAAGGAGGAAGAGAGAAGGAGAAGCAAGTCTACAAACATCAAGGAGGATTTTTCCAGGTATTTTACATGCATTCATGCATTTTTTTTAAAAATTTTTTGAGCACTGTTTTGTATATGAATATGATCAATATCATGAATGATGTGTTTCAAACACATCATTCATGATTGTTGATCATGATCTAAATTTATTTTTAATAGTTAATAATTTATTTATTTTACAGTTATTAAAATATAATATATTATTAATTTTTCTGTATTTTAAGTTTTAATAGTGAAGTTTTATTTAATTAAACGTCTATCCTCTGTGTATGCTCTCACCTCGCACCATTTATGGCGAACTTGGTGATCAGAATCAGAGATTGACGTGTAGGACTAACTTTTTAATTTTTTTAGTTAGTTATGTGTTCGTTTTTTTTGAAATTTTAAAGTTTAAAATTGAATTTGTTACAAATTTAAACGTCTACCCTCTCTGTATGCTCTCACCTCGCACCATTTGTGGCGAACTTGGTGATCAGAATCAGAGAATGACGTGTATGGGTCAACAAATTATTTTAATATTTATTATTTAGCAATGTTTTAAAAAATATCTCTTATTGTAGGTTATTGAATTAATCCTACAATCATGGCATCTAGTTCAGCTTCAGTGGGGCAAGAGGGGGAAAATGTTTCGGGTGGTATTGCAGTAAAAATGGATCCGAATTATCTTTTATGGAGACATGTGGAAGTGACAAAGTTTGTTGCCGGTGGTGGTGTTCGTGTTTGGACGTGTCCCCATTGTGCCGCCTCATTTAAATCCTCATATACCCGTTTGAGAGCTCATTTGACTGGGGTATCGAGGACGGGTATTAGACCATGTAAGAAGGTGGAAAAGAAAACCATAGCCACGTACCTAAAAGAGCAAAAGGATGCAAACATTGAAGCAGCAAGAGCTCGCTCTAGAACTGTTTCTTTACAGCAGAGGTCCATGGGAAAACCACCAACATCAACACCATCATTTCATCCTTTCATTGAGACTCGTGCTGAAACTATTCCAGTTGATGACCCTTTTGATGCAGATACCTTAGGGCCATCAAACAAGAGAACAAAAGGCCCATTAGAAAAAACATTTAACAACGAGAAGAGGGATATTGCAGATGAATTGGTGTCCTGGTGTATATTTGCATGTGGACTGCCATTCAATATCTTGAGATCACCTTATTGGCAGCACATGGTGAAAGGCATTAATGAGGCACCACAGGGGTATACAAGCCCCACCTATAATAAGGTTCGCACTTCTCTTTTGACAAAAGAAGTGCAACACATTCAGACATCTTTACAGCCAATTAGAGATTCTTGGACTACTTCAGGAGTCTCTATTATATCAGATGGATGGAAAGACGCTAGAAATAGACCTCTCATCAACATTATTACAGTATGCCCTAAAGGGCCAATGTTTCTGAAGGCTGTTGATTGTGAGGGGGAAGTAAAAGATGCCCAATTCATTGCAAATATTCTCATTGAGGCTATTGAGTCAGTGGGTCCGCAGAGGGTTGTCCAAGTCATCACGGACAACGCCAAAAATTGCAAGGCAGCGGGATTGATAGTTGAGGGTAGGTATGAGCACATATTTTGGACACCATGTGCAATACACTCCTTGAATCTAATGATGCAAAAGATTGGAAAAATTGCATGGATTGAGCAAATATACATGGAGGCAAACGAGATTCAGATGTTTGTCACCAACCATCACATGTCTCAAGCCATATTCAGAAGATTTTCAAAGTTGGAGCTATTGAAGGTAAATGAACAATTCATTTTAAATTTAATATTTGATTTTAAATTTTTAAATCAATTTCAAATTGTGTTGTTATTGAATTGTTTCTATTCTTTTTTAATAGGTTGCAGAGACTAGGTTTGCCTCTCACACACTTGTCTTGAGACGACTTGTGAAGGTGAGACGTGCTTTGGGCATAATGGTGATTGATAATGTTTGGACCGTCTGGAGGCAAGCAAACACAGAAAGAGCTCAAAAAATAAAATCATGGATCCTTGATGAGCATTGGTGGGGAAGAGTTGAATATTTGTTGAGTTTCACAGAGCCTATTTTGAGTATGATACAATTTGTTGACAAAGATAATACTTGCATTGGAGATATATATGATGGCATTGACTCCATGCTTGAAAAAATCCATGATGTCATACAGGCCAAAGAGCAGGACCCTGAGGAAATTTTTTATAATGAAGTTAAAAATGTGATCGTGAAAAGGTGGAACAAAATGACCACCCCATTGCATCTCCTTGCTTATGCTTTAAATCCCAAATATTACAGCAGTGAAATAGTTGGGAGAGCTGGTAGACAATGACCATATGATGACCACGAGGTTGCAAATGGGACGAGGGTAGCATTCAGGAGGTTGTTTCCAGATCCAGCTACATCACTTGCAGTCCGCCAGGAGATGTCAATGTTTGTAAATGGACAAGGTAGCATGGGAGAGGTAGAGGCTATTTGTGACAAACTCACCACGGATCCAATCACGTGGTGGACTTGTCATGGCCATGATGCCAAGTTCTTACGACCAGTTGCAATCAAATTGCTCTCACAGGTATAAAGTTTGTAATTTGTTATTTGATATTTTAATTACCAACTACGAATTAAAATTCAAAATGATATCATTCTTTTTTTAATTAATAATTTATAATATTAATACTTTGCTTTTTGTGACAGGTGGCTAGTAATTCTTCTGCAGAGCACAACTGGAGTACTTATGGCTTCATCCACTCAGCCAAACGCAACATGTTGGCATCGACGAAGGCTGAAGATCTAGTATACGTTCATTCCAACTTGCGCCTCTTAACCCACAAGACGCAAGAGTATACTAGTGGTCCTAACAAGCTTTGGGACCTCCAACCTGAAAACACAGACTTTGAAGTTTCAGCTGCTTGTTTAGCCAATGTTTCACTTCTTGGCATTGATGAGGAATTTCCAGGGAGCCCTTCACAAGTGTTCGAAAGTGGAGCTAGTGGGAGTGGAGCTGCAAGTGGCATCCATGAAGATGATTTTGACGATCATCTAGATGATATGCTCTAGAAGTTGAGAACTTGAATGTACTATCATGTTTTGATTCTTTGAACATTATGTCATTCTGAATCAATTATCAATACAAACTCAAGTCTCAATTCTCAAAGTATTGGAAATTTCAATTTTGTTTTCATGTTCTATGAATGATTTTAAGCTGTATAACTCTATGACTCACGAGTATTAAATTAAAATTTCAATAAGTATGCTGCATGCAATGTATGAGAATTAAATTTCAATAAGTATGCAAATGCTTCTTTAAATTTATAATTTATATGCATATTTATATACATGTATATATAAAATATATATATATATATATAAAACGTACCCAAAAGTGTACCGTACCCAAGATTTTTAAAAATTTGCCGTATCGGTGTACCGTACCCGTACCTGTACCCTTATCCACACTGTCTAGCTTTATAGTCTTATTGCTGGTTTTGGAGTTTCATCATGTCCTTGAAGTAATTTTCCTCAAGTGATGTTCATTTGTTGCGGTCCCATGACAATCAGTACCCTTTTGCAAGCTATCTTATCAATATTTTTCTCATGATGTTCAACCCATGCTTGCATCCTCCTCCATCTCAATGGGAAGAGTGATAAGCTGCTTCTCAATTGCTTCTTCACTTGCTCACGTAGAGAAAGCCACGAGTGACCTGCTACAACTACACATGTTATCCTAAAGACCATCCATACAAGTTACAATCCCCTTGCAATATCAATTACCATGCTGCAATGGGTGTCATGTATAAATCAGATTCATTCTCCCTCTTACAACCAATTGCTATAATGGAATCATATATGACACAGTTCTATGTCATGCCAATATGTGTTTACAGAAATCATTCAGTGTTAAATAGGCATGCTGTATAAATGCTGAAAATAGTTTTATACATCAGTGTGATGCCCAAATGCATGCTACAACTGAGCGATGCTGAAACCACACCTATATATCCATGCTACAATCATCGTCGTGCCCACAACATGCTACAACAATTGTGTGATGCTGAAAACAAAACTCATATTTTTATGCTAAAATTATTTGTGTTGGCCATTGCATGCTACTACAGTTGTGATGAGAGGATAAACATGCTACCTTTCTTGGTCATGAAGAATATGCATGCTACAACAATGGGAAACTGCAAACCAACTTGCTACCTATCTACTTTTGTGATGAATGAATTTGGATTCTTCTCTTTTTCAACTTCTTTCTTGGAATGTTTGTTCTCTTGAATCTTCAACCTTCGTTGTTTGTATATTAGGCATAGATATTGGTTTTTGCATATAACAAGCCTCTATATAGCTAAAAGGCAGATGGCCATTCTAGATCTAATACATAAGAATGCTGGTTCACAAAGCAGTCCCGGGGTTACAGACAAGGGCTGTGTGCAAAGGCGTTTTGTATGGACCTACGACCTACCAAAGGGGACATACGCACACAATTCCTATTTAGACAAAGAAGATACAAGACCTTATTAGATCTTGGGTGTCATTATACAATAAATGAAGAGCTATGGTAATCAATGTTTTAAAAATCGGAACTAGACTCGGAACTGGTCGAGGGCCGTATCGGAACCGAACATAAAATGCATAAAAAAATATGTTTTTAATGAAAACAATATATTTGAAA
Organism: Taxus chinensis; assembly: GCA_019776745.2. Classification (NCBI taxonomy): domain Eukaryota; kingdom Viridiplantae; phylum Streptophyta; class Pinopsida; order Cupressales; family Taxaceae; genus Taxus; species Taxus chinensis. Next base: position 324,275,659 of record CM034155.1, on the reverse strand, counting down.
GGTTAAAAACCATTATTCCAACAATTACACGCAAAATATGCAAAGTTTGCTCTTATATATATGTAAGAAAGGTGTTTATAGCAAAATTAGGGTTTAGAACAAATAAAAAATAGAAAATGTATTAAAAAAATGTTTTTTTTATTAAAATTGCCGTATACGGCTGTGCAGGGTCAAACCGGCCGGTTTGGGTCGAAATCGGACTGGTTTGACTGGTTTGAGGCCAAACCGGCCGGTTTGGCCTCAAACCGGTCAACCGATCTGGTTCTTTGACCAGTTCGTGCAAAAAACTATTAAATCGGTCAAACCGGCTGGTTCCGGTTCAGCCGATTTATAAAACACTGATGGTAATTAGGTCAAGGAAAAAGCCAAAATAACAATAATATAAAGATGGCAATAAAGTAAATGACAATAAGCATGTACTGTAATGTCCAATAAATGTATTAAACAATATTCATAGATGGACTAAAAATGGTGTATAGTTAAGGATACCTACCTTGAGTCAATGTGTAAGTGCATTAATTTCCGCTTGGATATAAGCACTTTGTGAGAGATGGTTGTAGTTCAAATCAAGAAGGATAAAAGGAATCCTAAGTAGATCACAATTGGGGACTCCACAGACTTGGTATACCTCCCCGACTTAGCTCCTATTCTTGAATCTTCAAGGCCTTTTATTGCAACTTGTCTTCCTTTGGTTAACCTTCTTATCCTCAATTCCTTTTTTTTTTTTCCCTAAGAGGATTTACATGCACAAGTGATAAGAAATGATTAGGGGAAACCTTTTATTAAGGGTTCAAAACCTAAAATTAAAACTCAGTTTTAGCCAATGCCATCAGCTTGGCCGAAGACGTTGAGCTAAATCAGAAAATATCAGTCTGATGTTCTAGAGGGATGTCATTGGCCTGGTCGTTGATGTCAATTGTGAGCAAAAAGCTTAGTAAGGGTTCAAAGGAATGAGCAGGAGGCAAAGGAATCCTAAGTATACCACAATTGGGGACTCCACAGACTTGGTATACCTCCCCGACCTAGCTCCTATTCTTGAATCTTCAAGGCCTTTTATTGCAACTTGTCTTCCTTTGGTTAACCTTCTTATCCTCAATTCCTCTTTTTCTTCCCTAAGAGGATTTAGATGCACAAGTGGTAAGAAATGACTAGGGGAAACCTTTAATTAAGGGTTCAAAACCTAAAATTAAAACTCAGTTTTAGCCAATGCCATCAGCTTGGCCGAAGACATTGAACTAAATCAGAAAATATCAGTCTGATGTGCTAGAGGGATGTCATGGGCCTGGTCGTTGATGTCAATTGTGAGCAAAAAGCTTAGTAAGGGTTCGAAGGAATGAGCAGGAGGTAGAGGATGACAAATTTGATGATTTGAAGGTGGTAGTATAAAAAGCACCCACAACATATCTTGGAGGAAGTGCTCGAAGTTGGCCCACCCCTATACCAGATGTAAACAAATGCATAAATTCAAGGAGATTAATGTGCCAACAAACTACACAGGAAAAATAAATGTTAGTAAAGCGAGTGTAATGTGTGTACAGCTTGCACATGTGTTGTGCTTCTCAAACAGGCCTGCTGCTCCACACTTACTCTTGATGAGTGGAATTCCACTTGCTTAGCCGTAAAAATGGAGTGAATTCCCCATTCGTTTTTACCATTGATTGGAACCATAAAAATGATTTGAAGAAATTTTTGAGTGCTACTCAATGTAAGTGCTGCCATTACATGTAAATGGAAATCAACATCTTAACTGCATAATTTATCAATCCCAGAAACGAGTCATTCCTGTACCCATACTGTTTTGCAATGGCGATGGAGATACATGTATGAGCTATTCTATCCTTATGATTCTTGTGCATTTGTAGGCTCTTATTTCCCTTTTGCTTGTGATTTTCTGTGCTTGCATTTGCCATTCTTTTGGTGAAACTGCGGATGAAGGTATCAATACTTTCCATCCCAATGGCCACTAACCTTGCAATGAGTACAAAATGATTAGATTCATACATAATCATATCAAGGGGCATCTTACTTCTTGGAGTGTGTCTTGGCCTTCCTTTTCTTGCTTGCTTGAAGAGTTGATTCTTCCTTTCCCATCATTTCTAAAGAGCTGGGGCTCCTTGGTAGTGGATTGGTTTCTCTTGCATATAGCCATCCAATGGTTATGCATTCCACAATAAGTGCAAGGGATAATAAACTTTCATTATTTTGCATCATGTCCTTGTTACAAATTTACAATGGCAACAAAAAATGGAAAACTTTTCTTGTGCATACTTCCTTTGGTGTTTGATTCTTCCATTCGTTTTTCCAAGTGGCAAAGTTGATGGAGTGTAGTCTCCCATTTCCTCCTTGCATTTGTATCTTGTGGATATGGAAAAATCTTCTCCTCCTTCATGGCTTGAAGGCTTCCCTCTCTCTGGTGTGGCTTCCTTAGCCTCTTGAGGTAAAAAATTGCTTCCCTCTTCTTCTTTTACTTGATTTCTGCACTATGGTGTATACTTGCAATCCACCCGAGGCTTCACAAAAACCAAATCAGAAATGTGACTACCTTCTTTGGGCTATTATTGATGTACAAATGGTGTGACATCCTTCTCTTCAGAAGTGAATCTTGCTTTGGTTGCATTAGATCTCTTACAAATCTCCTTTGAACTTCTACCATATAGCGTGAATTTTCTCAATTGGAGTGAGAATTCCTTGGCCATCCTTGCCAAGTCCCTTTCCACCATATCCCATCTTTCCACCTTTAGTAGAGGCTGGTCTCCTTTGTTGGGTAGACTCTTCTTTCAATTTCACTCCACCACCATTTTGGAGCTTTGCCAACAACTCCTCTTTTGCAACCAATTCTTGTCGTGATTGCCTGATACTAACAATGAAATCTCCGTGTCTGGTTTTTGCATCTTTGGTAGAGACTGGTCTGCTTTGTTGGGTAGACTCTTCTCTCATTTTCATTTCTTCACCATCATTTTGAAGCTTTGCAAACAACTCCATTTCTGCAACCAAATTTTGATATAATTCCTCCGTGATAACAGCAATGAAATTTCCATGGCTGGCCAATTTAACCTGCAACTCTTGATTGTCCTTTTCTAAGTGCTGCACCATCATTCTCATTTTTTCTCTCTTCTTGTACTTGCATATGGAATGCCTGGAGCTACTCAAGCTTCTCCTCCAGCCTTTGTCATGGTTGTTCTGTGCAACCACAAATTCCTTGTAACACTTTGTCAAAGAAGTTTTAATACAATCTTGCTAATTAGTAATTACATACTAACCCCTATGTGTTAGCAAAAAATCTTCTGCAAGTCACAAGAACTTGCTGCTCGGAAATCACATGATCTATAATTTCTGCAAATTGCCTTGTTGGAAGTTAATTGTAGATCTTAAAACATGCTTGTTTCTGCTACTTGAAATAACTTCATATGTCAGTGATTTAGAGTAGTAGAAAGTGAATTAATCATGGAGGAATAAGAAATAATAAATAGCTGGAAGAAATACAAGGAAACATGCATGACAAGAAATTAACCTTGAAAGCCTTGGTATGCAAAAAACCAGCTTGGCAGTGTCAACTGATCACCACCTCTCCTCTTTCTCATGTTGCATAGAACTAAGAGCTCAATGTAGCGTATAACTTGCATCATACTGCGAGTTATCTCTCAAGTCTCTGCTGTCATTACTCACTCATGCATGCATTCATTCCTACACTCATCCATCTCTTGCTCTCCATTTGGGCTATGGTTATAACACTCCCTTATAACAATTGTTGCATATGTTCCTTCGTAGGCCAAAGGGCCCGAAATCGTCAAGAAGTTGAAGAGACAATGTTCCTTAGTCCTTTTTTAACATTCTGTCTCATGGTAAAAACTACTAAAAACCATCACTTACAAGACTAAATTTCCATTGAGACAAGTGTAACCGCCATTCTCACAAGTGCAATCACCACTGTCAAAAGCACAATTGGCAGTACGACAAATGTGCCACTAACACAAGCAAAACTGTCATTGTCACAAGCATAACCTCCACTGACACACGCTTAATTGTCATTGACACTAGAGTGGCCACCACTGACACTAGCGTAACCATCAATTTGCAGAGTGGGATTGAAAATCTCTCAATTTGAGTGGAAAACTGTTGTCTTGATGGATTTTTCAGAGTGTACTGATCTTGTGATCGTTTTTTCGATCCTTAATGGATTCTCCTAAGTAGTGGCACCGGTAGATTAAAATGCCTCTTTGTGAAGCTTCTCTCTCTGAAAACAATTATGTACCCAATTTGAATGCAGTTGGGGTTGTAGGCAAGTTAAACTAGCATTTGCAAGAAATTTCCAGTGTTTTGAACTTAAATGAAAGGTTGCTATCCTTATGGCTAGTGGGCCCATGGATCAAATTTGACAGTTAGTGACATATTGAGAGCGTATATTGAATATTGTATTTGAAAATTATAAGGCATATAAAGAATTTCATTAATATGTTATTATGTGTTCAAACTACACTGTTTTCACTTGTAATTACATAGGATTAAGAAAGTCATGTTAGTAGGTTAAGGAAGGAATTTAGTGTTTGTTGAAATATTGGCTTCATGAGAAGGTTTGTCTTTTGGGCACCCTTCTCTTTGATAAATATGTCCAGTGGCGATTATTGTAGATGTTCTGCACTCTCCCTATATTTCTATGTGTATTCTTAGTTCTATATTAGTCATTTCAAATTTCTAAATGTTAGCGGATTCTTTCTTTGTTAACCATTGGTATCATAGGCTGAGGGAACTGGAGTCATTATTTTAAATTTTTCCATTCCTGGCTGATGACAGCATTGACAGAATTTTTAGATTTTTGGGTTTTTTTGACGTGCTATTTAAAAACTCAAGAGAAATTTTCAAAGAAATCTGAAAATGTCTGTGAAAAGAATTTATAAGGAAAAAATGTCATAGTGGGGTGTTTAGTGTAATATTAACTTCTAATCTATTTGATTTTAGGTATTTCACTGGTACTTTATGTTGTTATTTGAGCAAAAATGTCATAAGGCAAGTTAAACTAGCATTTGCAAGAAATTTCCAGTCTTTTGAACTTAAATGAAAGATTGCTATCCTTATGGCTAGTGGGCCCAGTGGATCAAATTTGACAGTTAGTGACATATTGAGAGCGTATATTGAATATTGTATTTGAAAATTATAAGGCATATAAAGAATTTCATTAATATGTTATTATGTGTTCAAACTACACTGTTTTCACTTGTAATTACGTAGGATTAAGAAAGTCATGTTAGTAGGTTGAGGAAGGAATTTAGTGTTTGTTGAAATATTGGCTTCATGAGAAGGTTTGTCTTTTGGGCACCCTTCTCTTTGATAAATATGTCCAGTGGCGATTATTGTAGATGTTCTGCACTCTCCCTATATTTCATATGATGATATTCTTAGTTCTATATTAGTCATTTCAAATTTCTAAATGTTAGCGGATTCTTTCTTTGTTAACCTGATTGGTATCATAGGCTGAGGGAACTGGAGTCATTATTTTAAAATTTTCCATTCCTGGCTGATGACAGCATTGACAGAATTTTTAGATTTTTGGGTTTTTTTTGACGTGCTATTTAAAAACTCAGAGAAATTTTCAAAGAAATCTGAAAATGTCTGTGAAAAGAATTTATAAGGAAAAAAATGTCATAGTGGGGTGTTTAGTGTAATATTAACTTCTAATCTATTTCATGCATTTGATCTTTTCTGTAGGCTTTCGAGAAATGTCCCTTTTTGGGCCATAAGGTTACTCACTGAGTTTCTCAAGGTGTTATCTATGGTGTATCTTTTATCTTATGTTGTCAAGGATCATGGGCCGTAACAGTTACCTTTGTTAACAGGAATACTTATGTATCCTCACCCTCCCTAAATGCTCGGGTTGGTGAATGTCCTGCTAATCTCATGCATCTTAAGTTTGTTTTTCTGCCATGTGCCATAGGGATATGGATACTGGTCTGTAACATTGTAGTTATAAGACTTGCCATTGATGTGTGAGTGTTTAGGAGTCAAACTCTATGTTTTGCCAGGATGTGGGTACGGTTCGATATGCTGATACGTCGATTTTAAAAAAACCCTTGGGTACGATAAGTCTTGGATACGTCCATATATATATATATACACACACTCATTTTACTCATTTTTTAGTCCATAAGAAATACAAAACTTGAAAACTTTAGTATGATCAATGTTCAAAACATTCAATATACTTAAGATTTTACATTCTCTATGTCATACTTAAATTGTATTTCTTTGTGTTTCATCCATTTCCTTTGAGATTATTTTTTGTGTTGCAATGGTGGCCATAAGAGATGTATATAGGGAGCTCGTAAAGGACCTATTTAATGAGATTGACTCTAACCTGCCAATGATAACTGAAGAGGTCAGTCCAATTGTTGGTTCTTGCATTCATATTATCCAAAATCACCTTCTAATCCTCCTTAAGGATACGGGAAGGAGTCAATGCTGTGCCTTGATTGTTTCAGGGAAAAGATGCTCTTTGAAACTTTAAGCTATGCAATTTGTGGTTCCAATTTTTTCTATTAGTATTGACGATCACCTGAGATTTGATCTCATAGTAACTTGTACTGAGGCTTAGATATATGTCCAAATTTCTGTGAATAGCTTCTTTCCTTGGCCAATTGCGATGATCCCAAATAATTACCTCAATTTTTTTTGATATCCTTCGAATATTTTCTCTTCAATAAACTTGAGGGATTTTAAACAATCTCCAGGTTGCCTTGTGGTTGCCATGCCCTGCTATCTAGTCCTCAATAAAACTGAAGTTTGTTTGAGTAAAAATAAAATAAAAAAAACTTTTTTAGAGCCCCCCCACTGCCCAACCCTGTGGGTAAACCTCGGGTACATCAATACGTACCCGGGACATACCCGGTACATATTGGGACGGATCCGTACCGGGTACGTATTCAGGGGTACAGGAGGGTGGGGGGCGAACCCTGGTAACATAGATCAAACTCAAATTGATTGGAAAACGAGCCAACTAGCAAGCCTCAATGAAATGCAGCACCAGTCAACAAACTCGGAAAACTCCTTGTTTACTTGAAATAATGTGGCTCGGCAGTTATGAGATTCGACAAAAAATTGTTAACCTTGCTAAAGGTCAGCATAAATAAAAATATCCAAGTAATCAATTTTTTGTATTTAATGCCTCTTTTTAATTAACCCAGTGTTTTGCAAGTGCCGACCAAATTTGTACTCTTTGCCTATCGAGTATGAATTTGAGTATTGTTACTATACATAACATCATTCTTGTGATAGTTAGAACTTCCAACATGTGATCCATAGGCACCAACATGTAATGGAAGAGCTTAGGCCATTGTGATTGGCTGGATATAGAAAAAATCCTTTACAGAAACGAGATAATAAAAATAAAGAAACTTGCTTTCTATCATATATATTATATGATGTGTTTTATCGTAGACATCCTGTCTTTTATAACAGAACTGCTTTTGATTGATCCAAACTCAGTCCCTGTAATGTGGGCCCGGTTCTTACAAATGCAATATAAACAAAAAACTTATGGGATGGAATCGCAGAGTGAAGTTGATGGGCTTGTTCATCTCTGTCGATCTTTGAGCACTGGTGCCTTCATTTTTTCCTTTTCCCTATAGGTCTTTCCAAAAAAGAAAACACCATTTTGACATTCTCTTCGCCCCTAAATTGATCCATCTCAATTGACGTTGTGGTGAGAAGAATGTTCAGAGAGGCCTTGCAGGCGAATCCATACAGTACAAAGCCTGTCATTTTTTCCAATGCAATTTTCCATACTCTTTTGGTGTTAGAGTTTTATTTGATTGGGCTGGCTCCTCCAAGAACATCAAACAATGTGTTGCAGCCTTTGATTCCTACCATGTACGAGGTTGTTGTGCTTGTATGTTAAACAAGAATGTGCCAAGCGGCATTCCCTTTTTCCACCCAAACAATGAATTGTCTTGTTGGGACTGCTCCTTGAGCTTTGACATTGATAATGTCAAGTCTTCCCTTTTCACTGGGAACGTGCATTAGTCCTAAGCAGCAAAGCGTAGTCCTTTTGCTCCTTTGGCATTTCCCTCTTAAGTGTGATTTCAAACTTGGCGAACCCTACCTGGGAAAGAAAAACATAGGGTGAGTAGAAAATGTACCTTGTTGCAAGTTTCTGTCAGTAACCATTAGTTTCCCTGCTAGAGAAAGGCCCTTGTAGCTCTCCACTTCAGAATTTTCTTTTCAAAGCTGTCCAACCCTTACCTCCATTGGTTTGGCTGATTAGAATCCGATCCAAAAGGGATTGCCGAAAGACATAATAGTCTGACCTGGAGCGATAATCTTCATTTATGGATTAAACCAATTGGACACTACATTGTGTCTGATAATGATATATTTTGTTCTTTCCTTTTCCAATCACAACACTGGTGGCTTCAGAAAAGATGTATAAGCACAATATTTTACCTTCAACTGATTCTTGAGTGGCTTCTGGAGTTGGAGAAAAATCACCAGCGAAGTACCCCTGGAAGAGAAATTTCTTTAATTTGTACTTGATTCCGAGAGCATAAGCTGCAAGGGCATAGAAATAGGGGCTAAGGGACAACTTTATTTAGATCTCTGGAAGTACATTGGCTCTGAGAGTCTACTGTTGACATTTAGTCTAGAAAAGATTGTTTTCATGGTTCCCTTCAAGAACTTTCTAAATCACAACCAAAAAGTATATCTGAATTGAAGTCCTCTTCAATTCTGTTGTATTCTTCAGAAAAGTCTATTTTTAAGAGAGGCGTTCTAATCCATTTCCTGTTGACGTTCAGTGCCTTCCTAGACTGTGATAATGTTTTTCAAAATAAATCTACCTAAGAATAAGTTTCTCTGATTTATATGTAGAAACTTTATGACTAGGAAGAAAATACCATCAAGAAACTGGGCACTAACTGCATTAACTGATAATATTGTCCATGAAAATGACAGGAATCCCAACAGAGATTATTTTTAGCGAGCTGAAGAACAGAAAAGCAGAAATAAAAGTGAGAAAGTGGAATGTATATGTGCAGTATGGTGTCTTATAATAAAACCGAAAAGCAGAAATTTGAAAATATAGCAAATGTAGGTTTAGAGGTATCAATGCAAATTAAAAAATACGCATGTAAAGGTCAGAAAGATATGGGGGAAGCACCAAATTGAGGGGAAAAAGGACACCCAGATAATAAATGCGATAATCAAAGGCACAGAAAATTTGATGTAGATCAATATGTTCTATTTGAATGCTCTGTGGTTGTTTATGTCATGGTATCACTAAATGTTCTGAACGGATGTTGAATGGAAATCTGAAATAATCTTGTCAAAGTTTTTATTGTTTGTACATGAAAGATAGGAAACTTGTTCAAAAAGCATTTGCTGTGACCTTGGTTTAATGAGTGCATTTTATCATATGCTCTCCATTATTTTTACTTTTCCTTGGATCTTTTATCCTAATTTCTTTCCAATTCTTAGAGCAGATTGGAGTGTTCAAGCAGTTATTAGCTGGGTATTGTCACAATCGTTTGGCGGGGAGCACATTTCTATGATTGCTGAAGAAGATATACAAGCACTTGGAGGAAGGGATGGAAATGACTTACTGCAGGGAGTAGTCAGCACGGTAAATGAGTGTCTGAGTGAAGCAGCCACATTTGGGCTTGACCCTCCAATGAAACGGCTAGGAACTCTTGATGTTCTTAATGCTATCAACAAGGGAAGCTCTAAAGGTGGACCGACTGGAAGACATTGGGTGCTAGATCCAGTAGATGGCACTCTTGGTTTTGTACGAGGAGACCAATATGCGGTAGCTCTTGCTATGATTGAAGATGGGGAGGTGGTACTTGGAGTTCTGGGTTGTCCTAACTATCCAATGAGAAGGGAGTGGCTTAGCTACGAACTTATATCTAAACGCTCTCCGCCAGGTTCTGGAGTATGGAGTAAAGGCTGCGTGCTATCTGCACAGAAGGGCAGTGGGAAAGCTTGGATGGATCCTTTGTTCAGTGACACCATAAAGTTGGGATTGTCAATGGTAGCAAGGCCTGTTACTGTTTCATCCGTTGATGATCCTGCATTGGCTACATTTTGTGAACCAGTTGAAAAAGCAAACTCAAGCCATTCTTTCACAGCAGGCCTTGCTCACAGTTTAGGGCTAAGGTGAGTTTTTGTTCTGGAGTTTTCCAGGTATCATGAGACATTTGGTTCAGGTTTCTTGACCATTGGATATTATTTATCTTGTGAGTATTACTAAACATTGTCCAATAACTGAATAAATGTCATATTTTCCAGAAATCGTCCATTGCGCGTTTATAGTATGGCAAAATACGCTGCTATAGCTCGAGGTGATGCAGAGATATTTATGAAATTTGCAAGATCTGGATACAAAGAGAAAGTATGGGACCATGCAGCAGGAGTTCTTATCATACAAGAAGCTGGGGGTGTTGTGACTGATGCTGGTGGATCTCCCCTTGACTTCTCAAAGGGGATTTATCTAGAGGGACTTGATAGAGGGATTGTTGCCTGTTCTGGTGTCCAGCTTCATGAGAAAATAATTGCAGCGGTTGATGCAAGTTGGGATTCTTCAAGGTTGTGACCTATACATATTTGCTGCAGATGCCAAGTTGTTATGGGCATAGCCTTTGACTAAATAGGGATTTTCAAGATGTGGTAAAAGTAGCTTATATTTTATATTTGCCTAAGTAGTGAAGTTATGCTGCTGCATCCTGTATGATATCAAGGATGGGATGTGTGCTTCCAAGACTACCATGTCCAGGTAGCCATCTATTGGAATAAAGGTTTCACTTTTCTGGATGAATGTCTTGCCAGGGAATGGTTTTTTTTTGCTTGAAAAGTTGAATGTGTATGTTTATTTGATGCCTTAAATATCTCATTTGAGAAAAGATGGATTTTATAGTAAGCATAATTGCAGCCAGTACTAGGAGAATGTAAGCTGAGATTGTGAGAAAAAATAATCCTCACTAATGATAGTTATTGTTAAAAGAAGACAAACTGAAAGAAAGAACTGTGCATGGACAAGCTATCTTTTCACAGTACGATGTTCTTAGTCCCATCAGTCTTTAAGGATTGCCGTGCCCAGAATATTTCATCTGCTTATTGATTTTAACTTTTGTTGGTACTCGTGGCCCAGGGGTTTGCAGGAATTTTTCATCAAGGAACCCTCAAGGAGTAGGCAAGCGTATGATTTGTAAATTTCATAGATTGATGCTTAATAGAATTCACAAAATCAAAATATTTTCTTCTACTTCAAATTTGGTTCAAAATGATGACTTAAAGACTTAGTGAAGCTTAGAATTAGAGTCTTTGCTATTGGAAACATCACAGTATTGAAATTTGAATGTAAACAACATGAATGACAAACATAAGCAAGAAACAAGGACACAGTGGATTTGGGTCTCGAAAACCCCAAGATGGGGAAAATCTAGTTGGAAGTGGTGATTTCCCAGCATCCTATCTTTTTTTGGCCAAAAGACAGATAAAAAGAGTTTTTTATAGAACAAGTACACTAGACATCCTGCTATCTTGCTAATTGAACCTCTCTTTGTCCGTTTCTCCAATCCTTCTACAACCAATTAAATATCAATGCTAATTGCTGATGCCATCTCTAAACTTGCGTCCCTTATTTATTTTGTCTGGAAATGTCCTTTTGTGCACTAAAGGATCTGCATTGCCTTAAAAACTCTAGAGAACATAATTTGCCATTATGAGACCTATATGATCACAACAGGCAAAATCACCAATTATTGCAGACCAGTGGTTTCAAAAACACTGTGATGGTTATGCAACTGGCATTCTATAGATATTGGTGTTTTCATCAACTTACAAGAAATACTCATTTCAGAGTCTTGCAACTGATTGAAATTGGGTTCCCTCTGATTGGATGGTATAGTGGATTGGGTTCCTTTAGCGGTTTCGAAACCACCATTCTCAAGATATTGGCAGTTCCACCATCTTACAAGAAATACTCTTTTCACAGTCTTGTGATTGAAATTGGGTCTCCTTTGATTGGATAAGTGGATTAGTTTACCGGATCCCTATGGATCTCACCCCCTCTTTAAAAAGCTTTTGGTCCAACAAAATCTTTACGGGGGGCCTAGGTGTGGGAACAACTCCCTGACTTCTTCGTCAAGGTACAACCTTGCTTGCCTTAGTGTGTTTCCTTAATGCCAACTTGACATTTGTGGTCCTTCCGAGTTCTTTTGACTTTTCATTATGACCCTACATCCTCCTCCAACCAACTCCCCTTGTCCATCTGAGATGGTTCTCTATAGAGGGCAATAGTTGATATTCTTTTTTTTTTAATCCAAGATGGTTGGCTTATAAATGTACAAGTGTTCATAGTTTAGAACTTAGTACATAGTCATGAAATGAGGAAGGTCAAGGAAGAAAACACTCTCTCTAGCTCACATCAAGGTGGTGAATAGATGACACTTAATAGGTTTGAGCTTCCTTACTTGTGTCCTTGAAACCTTTCATTTCTCAAGCATGACAAAATTTAATCTCCTACTTTGAGTGTATGCTTCTTTTGGTGCTGATCATGTCTAGTCTTGTAGTTGGCTCGTGACTTTTCAAAATTTTCTAACTTTGAGATGGATTTGGCTAATCCTTTCAATGAATTTTGTTGCTCTAATCACTTTTGCATCTCACCCTTGCACTGTTGCGTCTTGTCCCATTGTATCATTAAGCGGATTAGTATATAAATAACCCAAACATGCTTCAAAAGATGACTTATTTGTGGATGTGTTCTGCCCTATTGTATGAGAGCTTAGTAAATGCCAAAGACTCATCTCTAGTCCTTGGATACTCTTATTCACAACTTCCATTTACTTGTAAGTATCCTAGATCAAAGCACACATTTTGTTGAATATGTATACAATAACATAAAGATAGTCATGGCCATACTTAAGACATTGATAATCCCTCTACAAAATCCATAGAATTGCTCTCCCATGGTCTAGTAGGCAATGTTAGAGGAATGTACATCCCGTTTTTTCTAACCTTAAGGCTTGTTTGTACATTGAAGTTTGCTTCCTCTTATGAATCTTGGCACTTTTTGCATTTTGATCCAATACACATACCTTTGCAAGCGAGCCATGGTCTCAACGACTCCAAGTTAGCCACGGTTCCCGATACTTTGGAAGTATGTTTTTTTTTTTTATTAATAGAAGTCTTTCTTCAGTTGGTGCCCATAGTTTATCCTAGTTATAAGAGTAGCCCATTTTTGAGGTAGCACCCATACTTGCCACCTTCATTTCCAAATTTTATGAATATGGAAATTTCCCCAGAATTAGGCTTATTGTGAAAGACTCAAGTTGTGAAATAGTTGCCAAAGTTGAAACTTGCTTGGCTATTGGTGGTTGTAGATGACATATCCATCACAACATTCATGCTTCCCCTCTCTTACCTGATCACCAAAGAAAATTATCGAAGAAAACCCATCCATTTGTAGTGTCTTTCCTATTTCTATTTACTCTATGCTTGCAAATATCGAAGATGTTTGTGGCCATTATGATCAATAGTTTCTTTACCGAACAAATAATGTTTACATTTCTTTTTTAGTCGAGTTAGTGCATATTTTTCTTTATCATCAACATAATACCTTTTTTTAATAGGTAAATTGAGGGATTCTATTGGGGCTCTCACCCTAAAACAAAAATTACTATGCAACAACATGAAGAACATAAGAGAAATGAGGAAGGAGATAGAATCATGACCCAAAAAGGGTAGACAACCACATAGAGGCCAAAAGAGGATCCTTGAATTTAGAGAAGATGATGTGCAAATTCAAAAAGGTGGGAAGGTTCCAAATGCCAAACTCCCTTCACCACTATGCCATTAAAAAGCTAAAGGCCAACAAGGGGAAGGAGAAGAAGAGAAAGTCTTCCCAGCAGTGCTTCACCACAAGAATGACCAAGAGAAGCTTAGGAAACTAGACATCAAGAACCCAACATCTAAGACTGAAGTGGCTCATAAGATAACACTCATCAAATTCTTTAGGTGATGACATAACGTGTGGTAAGCTTCAAGTGAGAGGAGGACTTGATGACAACTACATAAATCCAACCGATTTAACACTTCCAAAAACTGAAGAAAAAATGATGTGAGGTATTCCGAACCACCAAATGAAAACAAACCAACATTACTGCCCACCAGAACCATATGAGAACAAAGGCCAATAACAGGGAAAAGAAGAAGAGTATACCCATTGTTGCTTCATACATTACAAACATCTAGTAATAGGGGAAGGCTAACCATAAAACTAAGTCTATAAGAACCTGCCAAAGGAGAAGGGAAGGCACCAAAAAACCCCTCCATATACCAAAGTACTGGCTTAATGCATGATGAATCAGGAAGAAGGAAACTGAAAACATCGAAGCCACAAATACAATGAACCAACACTGGTGATACCTAGGGAAAAATGAAAGGGAACGAGGGCCCAACCTGTAAGCCTTGTTATCACCTTCAAATTGTAGATTTTGAAAACACCCCCCAACAACCTACCTTAAAAATAGGGTTCACTAAAAAAGAGGCCTCCAAAAGAGCAGTCATGGGAAAAGAAGACCTCCAGATCTAAACCTCATGGGAGTAAAGAGCTTCCATGGAAAAATAAGATCTCCATATCTAAACCTCATGGGAGTAGAGAGACAAGCCTCCAAAATATAGTAATAGAGTAAGCAAATGCAAGAATCACACAAAAGAAACATATCATTTAAGGTTACAGATATGCCTAGTCACAACCCTACATTTCTTCCAATTGCAATTCAACCCTAAAATTGAAACATGTTGGCAAATCTATCAGAAGGAAGAATATCCACATGCATAGAGCCTAAGGAGGATGAAGGGAGGTCACAATTGGAGGATCACCGAAAGAAATCGAACCGCCATGAAAAGACCACACAAACCTCGATGTTGTTGAAAGAGGCAACAATAGTAGGCATGACAAGAAGGAACCCAAGCTTGCAACCATTAGCAGAGGGGGAAAGTGTATGTAAGATCATATTAGAGGGAATCGAGAGGAAGATTGCGGCTCAGATTTTTCAAAATCCTAACACTGATATTGTTGAATGTTGCCATCCTATTTCTCTTCCCAACAATTCAAATTCTTAGGCATCCAACTTTCCTTTGACAACACATTCTACTGTTGAAGAAATATGTTATGGAAAAAGACTAACATGAGATGCTACCCTCTTGCCACATAAGTGAATATCTCTGAATGATAACAAATGGGATTAACTCATTGCAACAAAAATGCCCCCATAGCATGCTCACTTGCATCTGTTTCAACTTTGAATGGCTATTGAAAATTAGGAAGAGCAAATGCCGATGCGTGGCTATTTAAATATTTCAATGAATCAAAAGCACTATCATGCTCATTACCCCAATGAAATCTCTAAGCACTTGCCGCAATTGTATGTAAAAGTGTTGGACAAAGTGGTCTAGGTGTCTCCTTGAGGTGTCACATGGTTGTATGACGGTATTCCTTCAAATGGCATGGTTGATCATGTGAGGGTTGTGCTTGTGCAAGCCCTTTTGAGCATGATAACAATGTTCTAAGTTGATGATGGACACTATGAGTATAGTGATGCTATGTATGACATATATACATGTTGTGTGAGGCTCCCATATGATGAGATGATGTTGAGATAGGTTGGTTTGCTTCAAAAGTTGAATGTCCTATTCAATCCCAAGCTAGTTTCCAAGCAAACAAGACATAAGATGATGAATCAAGGTATGAGGAAGCTAACCAAGTAGTGTATGAGCATGATATGAGCATAGATGATGTGTGCATGACTTCACAAGTCTTTGAGAAGGCATTTTGAGCACTTATACAGGTCTGTATAGCAAGATTTCTCAAGATAGGAGACCAAGTGCTACCCAAATGATATGGGTTTGGAAGCTCCAAGATGAACCATGAAAAAGTGACCATTGGAGATCATGGAGGAGGTAGTCATGAAAGCGTGGACAAAATTTGAGGACCAGAGAATGAGTTTTGTGCAAGATATTGAAGTTTTGTCAAAATCAAGTTAGACAAGGTATGCTAAAATAGTGCCATGACTTCTTAGCATTCAATCTAAATTGACAAGCATTCTTCAGATAAATCATAAGAGACATTTTTGAAGAGCATAAAGAGAAATATATTTTGCAAGAAGTTTGAAGTCAAAAGGATGAAGGACAAGAAAGTTCTATCCATTTTTGTGGCACTGTCTAAAACCCTCCTAAACCCCAGTTGGAAGTGGTATGGAGAAATTTTCTTGGCTAGGTGCCAAATTGGAATTGTTTTGCCTAGAAAATGATTTGAGCTTGTAGATAATTCCTCAGAGAATCTATCCATGGTGGTTTGAGCTTATGACACATGGCGGGGCCCACAAGAAAACAACCTATTTGTGAATATTTCAGTATATAGGAAAAAATTACAAAGGAACCCATGCTCAATTTTTTGGTGAAAGATGTTGGGGATGTGCTCTTGATGTTCATGAAGTCATCTGGGCTAGTTCTTTGGAAAAATGTGAAGATATAGGTGCATTTTCAGTCCTACTGCTAAGAAAGCCTAGAATGCAAGACTCATCACGAAGGTACGAAGAGAAACATGGTGAGTTGCTTGTTGCAACAACATTCTATGACTATGAGAAGTTTTTTCAGGTCCAAAAATAAGTATTTATGCCCATGAGTTGGTTTGATCAAGTGTTTTCATGATGAAAGTTCAAGGTGTGAAACTGACTCAAATTGGCTTGAGAAGAAGCTTGTTGCTACGTGTGAGTAGATGATGTTTTGATCAAACAAGGTATTCCTCTGAATGCTTGTACAAGTTTCTTGTGATATCCTTGAACTGTTCAAAGTGTTATTTGCACTTGGAGAGCACTTTGAAGATATTTGAACATGAGGAACCAATACTAGTTCTTGAGAACACTAGAGCTCAGTTGACAAGTTGGAGAAATGAAGTTGGTTGAGTGGCTTCTGCCTTGATTTGGTGAAAGAAATGAGTAGTTCCAGAAAGAAGACATCAAGAGATTTCCAATGGTGTATGGCTCGAGTTTTGATGAGGTGCTTTGAAGTATGAAAAAGTACATTTTTGAAGACCTATTTTTAGTAGCACAAGACATGTGAAAACAATCTTAGAAATGCAAACATATGGGAGCCATATGGATTGAAATAATGCATTTTGGTGACATGATTAGATTCCTAATGACCAAGTTTTCTAGAAAGGTTCTCTAGGAGCCATGAAAATATGTTTTAGTGCATGAAATTGCTCACTCTTTGGAGACTAGTTTTCTGTGTATAAAACTCCTTTAGGACCTTTTCCTAATCAATGATGTAGGAAGAGAGTGAAGGTAAGAGATGTGTTCCAAAATTTTGAAGATGATCCAGAGGTCACATATGACCACTCACAATAATCAAGAAGATATGAAAGTGCATGCATTAATGTTGAAAACCAAATCTTTAGACTGCGTTTTTGAGTCTGCCATTACAATAAACGTCCAATTGAGAAGTAGAGTGAAATGAAGGTCTTCTACTCTGATTTGATGAAGTTCATGCATGTGGTGATGAAGTATACTTCTTGTAGTGTCCTCCATGAAGTTTGCAAGGCTTGACAAGACCTAAAAGTGTAGAGGTTGCTCCTAAAATGAAGACTGGTTTTTGAAGGACTAAAACTAGCAATGCATTAAAGCTCCATTGGAGGTATGATGATGAATTGGTGAGTTTCCAAGCATATCAATGTTGCATATGGTTTGGTGGTACCTTTTTCAAAGTGCATACAAAGTTTGGACTCTTGTGAACAAATTTGGAAGGCTAAAAGACAAAACTAGTACTTGGTTAGCTAGAGGACAAAAAATGACAGGACAGTTACAAATCAGAACTGCAGGGGTCAAAATGGAATATATGGATACATTATTGAATGCCAAGGATTGCAGGAATGTACCATTGCATCTCAAAGGTGTTAGAAAACATCTTGACAACTCGAGAAATGAATGGACTTGAAACTGATGCATTTGCAAGTGTAATGATTACACTTTGGCAATTTTTGATTAAATCTCTTTGGTTTCTCTTGTACGTATTTGAAATGGAGTGTGAAGGGATGTGAAGGTAGAGGAAGTGTATGAGAAATGAGAGAGTTATTCTCTTGCATAAAAAAACTTGAGAGTGCATGAAAACATGTTGAAACCACGGATTTTGTTTAAGGCTTAGGGGCAGTAGGATACACATATGAGAAGATAGGTGATGAGAGGAGAGTGAAAAAAGTAAAAGATGAGATAAATGAGATGAAGAAGTGATCATAATTTGCTGTGAGAGGCAACACAAGGAAAGTGGTCAAAACATTGAGAAAAATTCTAAGTGGATGCTTAACACACAGGGAGTTAAAACTTCTGTGTAAGTGGTAGCTTACAGAAGATCAATTTGAAGCTTGATTGAAGAGTTGGGAGTTGAAGCTTTCATGCAAGTAGAATCTTGCGAAAGTTCAAGTGGAAAATTGATTAAAGTATTGGAGTTGATGCTCCACATTGAGTGGATTCTCAATAGTGAAATCATTGTAACATTATAGGACAATTTCGTCCAAGCTAATTCTTTGGTTTCAATGGGGTTTTCTCCCTTGAAGGGGTTCCCACATTAAATCTTGTCTATCTACGCATGTTCTTCTTTGATTGTTTGTGATTGATGTTGTGGGTTCATCATGACAAGGTTGAGTAAATTGAATTTTCTTTCAAATTTTTAATAAGCGCTGATTCATCCCCCTCTTAGTGCCTAGATTTTCTAACAATTGGTATCAGAGCAGGCCCTTTGAAAAGCATTAAGATCTAGAGGGAGAATCTTAGAGGCACAAAAATGGTTTATGAGGATTCTTGTAAGGAGATATTTGTTGCACAAGCAAGGTATGTGGAGTATATGGGAAAGAAGTTTGAGAAGAAGAATGAGCTATCATTCAATAAGGTATGTTGCTCAACTGAGGTATGTGTCAACAATATTTTAGGTGGAGATGATGGTGACATGCTCATTGAGGAAGATAAATAAGATGAAATTGACCTAAATAACTTAAATGTTGCACATCATGAATTGATGTTTGTTGAGGAACATGACGTATCCAAGACTGTTACAAGTCTTGAGGAGATCTTTAAACATGTGGCATCTCAGAGTATAAGAAGTAAGGATAACTTGAGATCCAAAGAGAAGAGAACATTAGTGTTGGAACTGTGAAGGAAAACATGAATATGGAATTGTCAGGGGATGTAAACAAGATAACATCACTTCATAAAGATGATATGGTTTTGGTTGACATGCTAGGTACACAAGTTTTGCATGGAAACGAGACAGTTTTTGGTAATCACAAGGAGGAGATTTAGATAAGGTATGGATGCACTATATTATGTTTGTGTGATATGTTTGACTTGAGGTAAAGAGATTATTATGTATCCATCATTTGCATAATCTCGTGGAGTCATGAATGGAGAAAGGTTGTTCATCTCATATGGTATCCCCTATGTCACATTGCAAATAGTAATAACGTGTCTTCAAGTCTACTCATGACAATAAAGCAAAAGATATGTCTTGACTCTCCCTTATTGGCCCTGATTGAACTCATCATATACAGTAAAAGGCTTAAAGTTCATCAACATCATGATAATGAGAAAATATAGAAACCTCTAGATATCCTATAGCTCTAACAATCCATGGAATGGGGTGTTATGTTTTGATTTCATAGAAGCACTCTCAAATAATAGAAGCTTGATATGTCATCAAAAGCATACTTCCATCAGTAGGTGCTGAGTAGGGTATTCAAAATGCTAAAAATGCCTAAGGAATCAAACTTGTGTGTCCAAGTCCTTCATGAAAATTCTTGAGGATGTTTTGATTTGTATAAAGGAATGTTATTGTAGCTTTCTTGATTATCAAAGAAAAGGAAAGAGGTATAATGTCAACCATCAAGTCTCTGTTGCAAATGATAAGAAGTATACAAAAATCCTTTTTGAAGATTGTATAGAAGTTATAAGAGATGAGATATTCAAAAGAATAAAAGGTTGCAAGAAATTGGCTTAAGTTCATGGTTGACAGGGTCTTCCCTAAGAACAATCTATCTAGGTCCATTCAAGTACACAACAATGTATATGAAAATACATGTCCTCAAATATAGAAGTCATGTAACAAGAACTAAGCATCAAAAGGTTGGTCAAAGTCTGATATCAAGTATGTTGAAGTCTTAATTGACTATATCAGCTAAACAGAATGGGTTTGCATTTATAATAGTTGTACTAGATAGTGGAAATCTTCAAAAAGGAAAGGTCAATAATTTGATTAACAATCAAATGAAAAGGGTCAAATTATATGTAAATCAGTTGACATAAAAGTGCATCGAAGTTTTCCATCTACTCTATAAGGTGTTGAAAGTGTAGACTATCTATGAATGAAAAGTGGATGTGTGTTCTTATCATGAGTGTAAAAAATTGAAGCTACTCTGAGTTTGTCCATATACCTTACAAATGCCCATTCCATCAAGAAGGAGAAACACAAATACTCTGAGAGGATCAGTAAAGGGTCTAATCCTATTTAGAAAGGTAGTCATGATCATCACTCCATCAATGTGCATCAAGTCTTGTAATAAAGGCAATTATGCAGTTAAAGCGTTGTAAAAAGAAAGTGATGGTTTAAACACACAAGAAAAGTAATCTCCAAGCTCTACGATGTAAGGCTAAATGATAACCGAGTCCTAAAAATAATGAAGAATAACCAAGCTATCAAGTCACACAAGGTGTTATTGATTCATTTAGTGTGAGCAAGAGGTGTCAAGAGTTCCTGAGTCAGGTCATCAAGGAATGTCTAGCTGGGAAAATTTCAGTATTCAAAGTCAAGTATTTGAATTACAATTGAATGTTAACTTCACAAACCTATACAAGTCAGATATGTGTTGAGAAATCACAAGGAAGATGAAGTCCTGTACGGTTTCTGAGAGGAGCTTAAAATGATCAACACTGAAGATTGTGGTGCATAACAGTCTCTACAGGCGTGTACAAGCTATGAGGGTGATCATTGAGGGATTAGACTATCAAATACACGAAGCATAATTTTTGAAGCACTCATACATAGTTTGGAGGTTACAAAAGTGCTTGAATGGTCTTAAGTTCCTTGTAGAGATGGAATGGTACATTCAATGCATATTAAAAGGAGAAATATAAGACTTAATAAGCCTGGTGAAACAATGACCCAATGAGGTCCAAGAACTTAATATCTCAGACCATGGATATCCTGTTTCAGGGTTAGAACCAAGAAATCTGGGCAGTCAAGGTAAGTTGGATTGTTTGAAGTATAAATTTGGATCAAGGAGGAGTTGGTGCTTTAGAAGAATAGCTAAGTAGACTCAAGAATTCGTATAATCTATATAGAACCATGCATTTTTGCAAATTTGATGTTTATTGCAAGAAACCTCGAGTTGAAGCAAGGTTCGAAGTAGGTATAACTCAGTGAAGAAGGACTTTTTCCTTGCAAAGTTGGAGTGCCATTGAAATTAATCAAAGTTGATATGTAAGTGCCTAATAGAAGGTTGCATGAGTGAAGATCAGAATAGATATGAGGGTCTCATATTAAATTTGATCCTTAGAACCTTAAGACCGAAGTGTGAGGGTTTCATACGCCAGTTTTTTATACGTGTATGCACAAACCTTTCTAATGGTTGTTGAATATTCTTTGATTTTTGGTCAAAAATGATAGCTCAGGATTGTGGGGAAAGGAAATACATGCCTAGAAATGAAGGTGGAAGCCTTGAACCCAGTTGGAGAGAAATTTATAAGAGTTTAAGAGATCTCGGGTTATTTGGAAGCCCTCCTTAGGGTTTAAAATCACACTCAACAATTAAGGCATTTACACATTGATTCTTGGCTTGAAAATCAGAAGATAACATGATGACAAAACCTTTAGAAGGATTTTGAACTTACAATGGATGCATTTTGAGATTTTCTTGATAGTAGGAAAGAGGGACAATTTACACAGTCACATGCCTAATTGGAAATGCCACTTTAGTAAGGAGATGGGTTTCTACTCCAAGTCACTCAATGAAACTTTGGGAATAGATCAATCATGTAAACGGGTGGTTAAAAATATCTGATTTATGTTAGGAGGCCTAAAAGATCACAAATTATGCTTAGGAAACCACTAGGATAGGGCTAGAAAGCGCTAGTTAGATAGGAAAGCAAAAATGGCGATTGTGAGAGAAGTTTAAAGAGAGTGGCTATGAAATTTGAGGCACACCATAACTAGGGAAAAGGGTATTGGAGAATGTCATCCTTTTATTATGGGTAAGCACATGATGTTCTATTCATGAAATTACCAAACCTTTGCCTTAAGATCACAAGCAAATTTTTTTGGAGGAAACTGCGGTAAGTGTGAATTATTTGTCCATTTGGTCTTATTTTAGTGATGAATTTGCAAGTGCATGAGCTTAGGAAACAACACATCTAACATAAGAGAAAGGATCAAGGTCATACAAGTGAACTCTTGCTTTTTTTGGGATAAATATTAAGAAAGAAGAATTGTATCTCCTTTGTTTGGTAAATATCACTAAGATCACTGTACAACTGCTTCATGACCTTGACATAATTTGAACTTAACCTTTTAGTATGATGATCTCATTTTGAGTCTTAAAATCTGGGTTCTCAAGAAGATGGAGATGGTTTGCACCCAAGGAGACATTGGAGAAATGAAACATGAGATAGGTATGCTTCTAGAGGCTATTTAAGTTCAGTCAAAATGCACTGAAATAGAGCTACATGGACCTATATATTATCTTGAGGCCAAGATGGATATAATTAGAAGCTAACAGTTTATGCAAGGTAAGATGGTCAAACATGATAATTTCTCTCAAAGGAGGTTGCTCAAAGCCTAGGGGGAGCTTGACATAGTCTAGAGGGAATCTTCTCAAATCAGGTACAAGTGCTTAGAGCTCAAATCAGTGAGGTAATAGAGAAAGGAGGCAAACCATGCAACTTTGGTAAGAGTTCTTGGTAACACAAGTGTAGAAGGTGCTTAATAGTAAATATGAAGACAAAGTAAAAGGAATACACTCTCAGGGGGAACTATTTGAATGTTCAAGATAGGTCCGTGAATCCCATTTGCTGCTGGTTAGAGTCAAGAAGAGAGAGTACAATCCTAGGGGGAGCTTGTGAACAAGTAAGTCTACCTACATATATTGTTGTAAGTGATTTTCATTATTTTCATGTCAAGTAGCCTTTGTCATAGATGTCAAAGGGGGAGAGTGAACCGGGAAACATGAGAAAGAGGTCTTGTAGGTGTTGGTCTTGTTGGTGGTAGTTTCAATCAATGACAAACATGGATATTGTTTGACAAAGTGTCACATTGTTTCAATTGATGTCAAGTGTTCATTGATGTCATATTACTCTAGGTGTCTCCTTGAGGTGTCACATGGTTGTATCATTATATTCCTTCAAATGGCATGGATGATCCTATGAGGGTTGTGCTTATGCATTGCATTTTGAGCATGATAACAATGTTCCAAGATGATGAAAAACTCTATGTGTATGGTGATGATGTGCATGAAAAGTATACATGTTGTGTGAGGCTCCCATATGATGAGGTGATGTTGAGATAGGCTGGTTTGCTCCAAACGTTGACTGTGCTATACAATCCCAAGATAGTTTCCAAGAAAAAAAGACATAAGACGATGAATCAAGGTATGAAGAAGCTAACCAAGCAGTGTATGAGCATGATATGAACATAGATGATGTGTGCACGACTTCACAAGTTTTTGAGGTGGTGTTTTAAGCACGTATACAGGTATGTATAGAAAGTTTTTTCAAGACATGAGACCAAGTGCTGCCCAAATGAGATGTGATTGGAAGCTCCATGGTGAACCATGAAAAAGTGACCATTAGAGATCATGGAGGAGGTACTCATGAAGGCGTGGAAAAATTTTTAGGGCCAAAGGATGAGTTTTGTGCAAGATATTGAAGTTTTGTCAAAACCGGGTTAAACAAGGTATGCTAAAATAGTGCCCTGACTTCTTAGCGTTCAGTCTAAATTGACAAGAATTATTTAGATAAATAATAAGAGACATTTTTGAAGAGCATAGAGAGAAATAAATTTTGCAAAAAGTATAAAGTCAAAAGGATGAAGGATAAGAAAGTTCTATCCATTTTTTGGGCACTGTCTAAAACCCTCATAAACCCCAATTGGAAGCAGTATGGAGAAATTTATTTGATTAGGTGCCAAATTGAATTTTTTTTCCTAGAAAATAATTTGAGCTTGTAGAAAATTCCTCATAGCATCCATCCATGGTGGTTTGAGCTTATGACACATGGTGGGACCCATAAGAAAACAACATTTTTGTGCAGACTTCAGAATAATATCATAAAATTTAAGAAGGAGCCCATGCTAAATTTTTTGGTGAAAGATGTTACAGATGTGCTCTTGATGTTCATGAAGTCATCTAAGTTGGTTCTTTGGAAACTTGTGAAGATACAAGTGCATTTTCAGTCCTGCCACTAAGAAAGCCTAAAATGTAAGAGTAGTCACAAAGGTATGAAAAGAAGCATGGTGAGTTGTTTGTTGCAACAACATTATATGACCATGAGAAGTTTGTTCAGGTTCAAAATAAAGTATTTATGCCCTTGAGTTGGTCTGATCAAGTGTTTTCATGATGAAACTGGCTTGAGAAGAACCTTGTTGTTATATGTGAGTATATGAAGTTTTGTTAAAACAAGGCATACCTTTGAATGATTGTACAAGTTTCTTATGATTTCTTTGAATTGTTCAAAGTGTTAGTTGGGCTTGGAGAGCACTTTGAAGATATTTGAACATGAGGAACCAATACTAGTTCTTGAGAACACTAGTGCTCAATTGACAAGTTGTAGAAATGAAGATGGTTGAGTGAATTCTAACTTTATTTGGTGAAATAAATGAGTAGTTCCAGAAAGAAGACATCAAGATCTTTCCAATGGTGTATGGGGTGAGTCTTGATGAGGTGATTTGAAGTATGAAAAAATACATTCTTGAAGACCTATTTTTGGTAGCACAAGACCTATGAAAATAGTCTTAGAAACACAAGCATATAGGAGCCATATGGATTGAAATAGTGCATTATTGTGACATGATCAGATGCCTAATGATCAAATATTTCTAAAAAGGTTATCTAGGAGCTATGAAAAGCTGTTTTAGTGCTTGAAATTTCTCACTCTTCAGAGATTGTTTTTTTGTGTATAGAACTTCATTAGGACCTTGTCTTAATCAATGATGTATGGAGAGACCGAAGGTTATAGAGGTGATCCAAATTTCTGAAGATGATCTAGAGGTCACATATGACCCCCCACAAGAATCAAGAAGATATGAAAGTTAATGCATTCATG
This sequence comes from Taxus chinensis, assembly GCA_019776745.2. Lineage (NCBI taxonomy): Eukaryota > Viridiplantae > Streptophyta > Pinopsida > Cupressales > Taxaceae > Taxus > Taxus chinensis. The sequence continues at coordinate 324,250,316 of CM034155.1, read as the reverse complement.
TTGACAAAAAAATCTTCAGACTTGGTTGTTTGAGTTTTCCATTACAATGAACATCCAACTAAGAAGTAAAGTAAAATGGAGGTTTTATGATTTGATTTGTTGAAGCTCATGCATGTGATGATGAAGTATACTTCTTTCATTGTCCTCCATGAAGTCTGCAAGGGTTGAACAAGACCTAAAAGTGTAGTGGTTTCTCCTAAAATGAAGACTGCTTTTTGAAGGACTAAAACTAGTAATGCATTGGAGCTTCAATGGAGGTATGAGAATGAAGTGAAAAGTTTACAAGCATATAAATGTTTCATATGGATTGGTGGGACATATTTCAATGTGCATACAAAGTTTGGAATCTTGTGAACAATTTTGGGATTGTAAAAGACAAAATTAGGACTTGGGTAGCTAGAGGACAAAACGATAGTTAAAAATCAAAAGTGCAGGGGTCAGAATGGAATAAAAGATGCATAACTGAATCTCAACGTTTGTAGGAACGTACCATTGCGTATCAGAGGTGTTATAAAACATCTTGACAACTCAAGAAATGAATGGACTTGAAACTGATGCATTTGCAAGTGTAATGATTACACTTTGGCAGTTTTTGATTAAATCTCTTTGGTTTCTCTTATACATATTTGAAATGGAATGTGAAGAGATGTGAATGTAGAGGAAGTGTATGAGACATATGAGAGAGTTATTATCTTGTATAAAAATACTTGAGAGTTAATGAAAACATGTTGTTGAAACCAGAGATTTTGTTGAAGACTTAGGGGCAGTAGGATACACATATAAGAAGATAGGTGATGAGAGGAGAGTGAAAAAAGTAAAAGATACGATAAATGAGCTGAAGAAGTGATCATAATTTGCTGTGAGAGACAACACAAGGAAAGTGATCAAAACATTGAGAAAAATTCTAAGTGGATGCTTAACACATAGGGAGTTAAAGCTTCCTTGTAAGTGGTAGCTTACAGAAGATCAAGTTGAAGCTTGATTGAAGAGTTGGGAATTGAAGCTTCCATACAAGTAGAAGCTTGTTAAATGTCAAGTGAAAACTTGAATAAAGTATTGGAGTTGATGCTCCAAGTTTAGTGGATGCTCAACAATCAAATCATTGTAACATTATAGGATAATTTTTTCCAAGCTAGTTTTTTGGTTTCAGTGGGGTTTTCTCCCTTGAAGGGTTTCCCACATTAAATCTTGTTTATCTGTGTGTGCTTTCCTTTGATTGCTTGTGATTGATGTTGTTGCTTCATCATAACAAGGTTGAGCAAATTTAACTTTCTTTCCAATTTTCAATAAGCACTGATTCACCCCCCCTCCGTGCCTAGAATTTCTAACAAAAAGTGCAACAATGTTGGGGAAAAATGGAATAAACATCTCCATTATATTGCTTCGAAAAAACTTCTAGCCTCTATAACACTCCTAGGTGTGGGCCAAATAGTGATGTCCTTGACCTTTTTAGGATTCATTCCTAGTTCTCCCCCCTGACCACATGCCCTAAATAGACTAGTGATTATTTTGCAAACTCACATTTCTTCATGTTGCACAACAATTGATTTTCTTTCATCACTTGTAAGACTCATCTCAAACGAGTTAGACATTTTTTCCATGTAGTACATTGAAATCCAAATTATCACATAGATACTATTCGATACATTTTTATATGAAGGGCTTCAATACATTACTTATCCATTTCATAAGTGTAGCATGTGCATTAGATGAACCAAAAGGAAGTATCAACAACTCATAGAGACATTTTTCTGTCTTTAAGGATGTCTTCTACACATACTCTTTTTCATATGAATTTGATAGTGCTCGAATTTTAGATCAAACTTTGTGAAGTACTTAGCATGTCGAAATTGGTCCAACAAGTCATCAATCCACAAAACTGGATATCTAATTTTTATGTTGATCTTGTTTAATCCAAGTCTGGACTTAGAAATTTTTGAGTTGTTACCCTTTGAAAATGGTCTAATAAGAGTATTTTGAAATCTGGCACTTTCCAAGGGCTCAAGGATGTTTGGAACCTACTTCATCAGATGGGAAATTTCTTCCCCTTTCCAAAAAGGTAAAGAAGTTGTTCTAACTCCTTGTTTTGTGCAAGATATGGCTCGACGGACTTGAGTTGTATTTTTTGCCCAAGGCGGACCAGCGGAGCTGCGGAGGTTTCTTTGTCACTTTTCCTTTTTGGAAAAAAGGTGTAAATGGCGATGGTGGATCCGTGAGCCTGAGCTGGGTGGAGAAAATAATGAAGTTTGAACCCCGCAGGCAATCAAATTGTGCCACATGTACACGGGAGTGCGGGCCGGCGGAGGATGTTGTGACTTTGAACCTTTTTCTAACAAAGGTTCAAAATGTTCTAAATGGAGCCACGACCCCGTATCCAATCCAAAGGTGCCACATATGCATGTTGAAAATTCAAACTGGGCCGGCGGAGGAAATTGTTCCAAATTGCCGAATTCTAAAAAAGTCATGAAACGAAGGGAGCTCACCCGCGGCCGCTCCAATCACTTTCTGCCACGTGGATGGCTCATATTTAAAGGTGCAAAAGATAAATCTAATGGCCCACATTCAATCTGGAAAGTTTGTAACCATTTTAATTATTAATTCTCTGGCATTTCCCACCATGGCCATTTTTCTGCAAAAGAAGAATCCAAAATGGTGCGAAATGATGAGATCTTTTTGTAACTACTTCTTGGCCATTAGTGGAAGTTGTAACTACCTCGTGTGAGCTATTTCATGGCTTTTGGAAGTCATTGCATGGGTTGGCATTTGATTTTTGAAGACTGTAAATGATTTTCATGAACAGAGGACAAAAACAATAGTCGTCATTCTTCTAAGCTTCTTCTTTCTGTATTTTTCTTCCATTTCCTTTCCTTGTACAAGTTTCTACTTCAGCTGCAATAAGAAAAGAAGGATTTTATGCCCCTTTGACAGAGGATTCAATTGGTACTTTGTGACCAATGCATTTTTATTCAGTCTTGTAGCTCTGGTTTGTGAATTTGTATTCTTCTTCCATTTAAATGCATGTTATAAACTTTCTTGATCAATGTTTGTAGGCCTCTGATGTTCTACCTCCATCATTGATCTCCTTTCCTTCATTCCCACTCCCCTTTCCCACTCTCAGACCACTTTTTGTCCTTGCAAGAAATTGTAGGCTTTGCCATAGGGTCAGTGGAGTGCCCCTATGGATCTCTGGTTCAAAAACCACCATTGAATCCACTTGTTTTTCATGCATAATACGGAAGCTGCACCGTTATAAGTAGAGGGACTTAGATTCCCATAGTGTTGTTTTGGAAACCACCAATTTGTCCCCCAAGATGAATTTCCAAGCCAACAGTTTTGGCACCCACCGTGGGGCATATTTTGCAGCATCTGCACCCTAGAAATGACCACAGGGTCATTAAATACCATTGGAGTTCATTGAAAATTTGAAGTTTCTTATGATCCACATGGATACCAATCATGGAAATTCTCACACATCCTCTTATTGAGAGACCTACCTTGCTCTTTCACATTCAAGAAGATATCATTTCTGACCTAAGGGAGGCTATTTGGCATAAAAGGTAGAGTATAAACCATTACTCTATTGCTTCAAGAATCTTAGATCAAGAAGAAGAACTTGCTGTTGAGTTGGAGGAACGAAGACAAATCTTGGCACCCCAGAGAAGACAATAAGTCTTCAAGCTGGCTGACAAAAGGTATACCCGGTAGTTGAGATCAGGAGGACCCATTAATCCTACTCTTGACGAGCTTAAGGAAGAAGAACAAGAGCTAGAAAGAGAGGAAGCAGATAGAGTTCAACTTGAAAGAGAGGAAGTGATTAGGGCTCAACTTGAAGAGATTGAAAGACTCCAAAGAGAGGCAGAGGAAAGAGAAGAATCCCTAGCTGCTGAAGAGGCTAGAAACAGAAATAGAATGGTTGATAATGAACGTGAAGCACGTAGACCCAATGTACCATGGGGAAGAAATACTGGTCCACTTTCCCTCCCACGAATACTCCATGATCTTCCAAGAGGCTCAAGAAATAACTTTCCTAAATTTAAAGGAGATGGCTCCCAACTCCCTGAGGAACATGTAGCGACTTTCATCACTGCTTGTGGTGTGTTGGGTGTTGAAGATGAAGATGTGTCAGTTAGATTTTTTATGGATTCGCTCTAAGAGAAAGCCGTTGAGTGGTTTTACATGCTTCCCCCAAGATCTATCACTAGCTGGGAGGACATAAGGAGTGCATTTGAAAGTAGATTCAAGAGCACAGAAGATGGCCAAGACTTACTGGTTCAATTGGTGCAAATGAAGAAAGAAGTCTCTGAGTCCATGAGAGATTTCATAGCAAGATTTGATAGATTGAAAATAAGGATCCCCGAAGATGTAATTCCTCTAAAAACAACATGAAGAGGTTCTTCATCAGTGCCTTGCCATCAGAAGTTGGTTTCTTCCTCAGAAGAGATCAACCAAGAACATTGAGGGAAGCTCAAGACCTTGCAATCAAGACTGATGATGATTTAATCCTTTCTGGAAAGAAAAAGGGTCAGAGTTCAAATTCAGTCACAACAGATCCTATGTTCCAAAAAATGGCAAATGATCTGGTCGCCTTGAAGAAGCAATTGTCACAAATTACTATGAGGAACACTCCAAGAAGACCGAATTTCCATGAGAGGCAAAGGATTGCACCACCTCCTCACCAGCTTGCTCTTGAAGCACCACCAGTCAATGCAGCCTGTGATATAAGAGAGGAAGCTAAAGTTGATGAGCTCAAAGGAGATGATGAAGAAAACTATGAGAGCTACCTAGAAGTTGAGGAGGTCGATATGCACAATGGCCTGTTCGAATTCATTGATGATGACAAAGAAGAAGAGGAGGAAACACCAAGTTTTTCATGCATTGTTTTCACCAGAACACAGTCCAAGAAGAACACTCCATCCTCGGTGGCTGCAAAGGAGAAGAAAACCAAAGAAGTTTCCACTTCTGAGGTCGCACAGAAGAGGATTATCAACAAAGGTTCTCCATTTCCACCCTCCATGGATTCTGCTAAAGAAAAACCAGACTTGGTCACTGTCAAAGATCATGCTATCATACCAAGTAAGTATTTTTCTCCTTCTTCTAGTTCTGTAGTTGTTAAGAGTACTTCCCCTTCCATTGGAGTCTCTACCAAAGCACCAACAGTTCAGCCAAAGGTTGTACCTTTTCCTTCTGCTAAACTGACTATTTCACCTTTAGGAGAAAATCCTTCATCCAAAATATCCAAGGTTCCTTCAAATCCCTTGCTAGGTAAATCCTCTTTCATCCCAGGAGCTTCCTCCTCATCCAGTATTGCCCCATTTGATTTTGTAGAGCACACAAGCAAAACCAAAGTCCAACTCTCAGAGTTAGAGTACTTGCAAACACACCCGGCCCAATTTGACAGATTTATTAATGCAGTCCGAGGTAGTAGCTCTATATCTTCAAGTTCCACTTCTAAAGGACTCCTTCCAATGCCATCCACACCTCCATCTCAAAACATGTTAGCTCTCAGTGCTGCCAAAACATCTAGAGTTGAGCCTTTTTATTTGTCTCTCCTCATAAATGGTTTTGAGTTGAACAACTGTATTATTGATTCCAGAGCTTCTGATAACGTAATGCCACTCAAAGTTGCAAATTCCCTTGGCCTAACTTTGACTAGAGTAAATGGAGCTTGTTATTCCATGGAATCTAAACAAGTGTCACTGATTGGAAGAATAAAGGATGCACAAGTAACTCTGGCTGACTTCCCCGAAAAGAAAGTGCTCCTAACTATCTTGGTGGTGGACATCCCAACATCCTTTGGCATGCTTCTGAGCAGAAGTTTTTGTAGAGATCTAGGTGGAGAAATTAAAATGGATTGGTCATCTACTACTATCCCTGTCAAAGGTGAAATGAAGAGGTTGTTGCCTGTTAGAAAGATGAAATTCATAGTAAAGAAGTCCGATGATCCAAGAGCTAACATCCTTCTTCAAGATTCTGAGTTAGGAAATTACTTCCTCACATCACAAAAAGATGAAAACCTTCCAATTCTCATGGAGGAAGAAGAAGATCAGATCTGGATGATGGAATTTGATGGCAGTCATTCAAGGGCAGGTTCTGGAGCTGGTGTTGTTCTGTATTCACCTTCAAAGGAAATGCATCCTTTTGCTTACAAACTGTAGTTTGACAACACAAACAATACAACAGAATACGAAGCCCTTCTTCTGGGCATGAGTGTTGCAGAGGATATGGGAATCAAGAAGTTGAGATGCCTTGGTGATGCAGAGGTAATAGTGAAACAAATCCACCAGCAATATCAAGTGAAGAACCCAAGGCTCAGACACTATAGAAATCGGGTTTGGGATTGTATTGAATCATTCGATGCTTTCTCTATTGAAGCCGTTCCAAGGGCACAAAACAAAAGGGCTGATTCTCTTGCTGTGTCAGCCTCCTTATTGACACCTCATCCTTCCTTTGGAAAAGATAAGATAACCATTGAGATGGTTTTCAGACCGAGTGTACCTGATAATGCTAATCATTGGCAAGTCTTCAATGATGACAATCAAATTTTGAGCTTCTTAGAGAAAAGAGATAATTTCAATAATCTCTTCTTTGAAGGAAGTGTCAATCCTCATAGAGAAGTTGTTGCTGAGGAAGAAGCTGATGGAATTGATGAAGTTGATGATGAGGGAATGATCAGACTGAAAGGAAACAAAATTCCCAAAGGCTTAGTCTCTTTGGAAGACCTGTTTGACAAACATGACAAATTCATTTAAGAGAAGGAGAAGTTATCTTCTCAGTGTCCATCTGACTTTGACAAAGAAAATATTGGTACTTCAGAAGATCCAAGAATGGTAAACATTGGTAAATGTTGCTCGCCTGAAGAGAAGAGAAGGTTTGTTACTCTGCTCAAGAAATATTCTGATGTTTTAGCTTACTCCTATGAAGAACTCAAGTCATTCCAGCCAAAATAAATGCACCATTCCATTCCTTTGAAGCAAGGTGCTAAGCCTTTCAGGAAAAAGAAAAGGCCCTATAATCCAAAGGTTGCTGATATCATCAAGGAAGAAGTGACCAAGATGCTGAATGCCAGAATCATTTTTCCCATCCACCACTCAACGTGGGTGGCTAACATTGTGCCAGTAAGAAAGAAGAATGGTGAAATAAGGATATGTGTTGATTTCAGAAATCTGAATCAAGCCTCACTCAAAGACAACTATCCTCTGCCCATCATGGATCACATTTTGCAAGTAGTCACTGGATCTGAGATGCTCTCTCTGCTTGATGGGTTTTCGGGGTACAACCAAATCAAAGTGGCAGAGGAAGACTGCAACAAAACAACATTCACAACTCCTTGGGGCACTTTTGCTTATAGCAGAATGCCTTTCGGCCTAATCAATGCGGGAGAAACGTTCCAAAGAGCAATGGACTTGGCCTTCAGAGATCTGAAACATTGCATTGTTATATATCTGGATGATCTCACGGTATTTTCGAAGAAAAGAGAAGAGCACATCTTTCATTTGGAACAAGTTCTTGCAAGGTGTAGAAAACACGGTATATATTTGAATCCCAAGAAATGCATCTTTGGAGTCATAGAAGGCAAGTTACTGGGACACATTGTGAACAAACATGGAGCACACATTGACCCCGAAAGAGTAAGAGCTATTCAAGCACTATCTCTTCCCACCAGCAAGAAAGGAGTGCATTCATTCTTCGGGAAGGTAAACTTTCTTCACCATTTTGTCCCTGAGTTCGCTGAACTGACAAAGCACATCACTTCTATGATGAGGCCTCAATCAAGTTTTAAATGGAGCCATGAAGGGAAAACTTCATTTAAAGAGATAAAAAGAGCTATTGCCAAAGCTACTACTCTTGTATATCCAGATTTTAACAAAGAGTTCATCATGTACTGTTATGCCTCAGAACACACTCTATCTGCTGTCCTTGTTTAGAAGAACGATGAAGATTTGGAAGCACCCATTGCTTTCATGAGCTGTCCTTTGAAGAAACATGAGCTCAATTACAGTCAATTGGAAAAGCACGCATTCGCAGTGGTCAAAGCTGTAAAAAATTTCCTCTTCTACATTCTCAATTCTCATACTGTGGTAATGGTCCCTGGAAGTGCAATCAAATCCATTTTGACACAGCAAGATCCCAGAGTCAAAAGAGGGAATTGGATCACAAAAACTCAAGAGTACGACCTGGAGATTCAGCCTTCCCATCTGGTAAGAGGAAATGGTCTGTGCAAGTTAATTGTTGAAGATGAAACTCTCAAAGTTTCAGCACGGAGAGAAAGATGACACTTGTTTAACTTTCCCAGAAAACTACCCGCAAGTTCTCTTTGTAACCACTACTGATGAGTGGTATGCAGACATCACTTTTCTACTTACTTATGGAGAATGTCCCTCTCATCTAGATTACAAGCAAAGAAGAACTCTCAAACTGAAAGCAACCAAGTACGTGATCTGGAATCATGTGCTTTATAAGAAAGGAATGGATGGTTGCTTCCTTCGATGTGTTGATAAAGAGCAACAAGGAAAGTTTCTTAAAGCCTATCATGACCAAGCATGTGGTGGACACTTCTCAGCAATGGTGACTGCCCACAAGATTCTCAGAGGTAGATATTATTGGCCTTCTCTTTTTGCTGATACTCAGAGCTGGGTTTCTAAATGCAAAGCATGCCAACAATTTGTTGGAAAACCACAGTTAGCTGCATTGCCTCTCAGGCCTGTGATTATTGAAGAACCATTTCAACAATGGGGGCTGGACTTCATTGGCATGTTGAATCCTCATTCAAGTGTTGGGCATACTTATGTGCTCACTGCCACAGACTACTTCACCAAATGGGTGGAAGCCATTCCAACCAAACAAGCTAGCTCTGAAGTAGTCTACAGTTTCATTAAAGAATACATCATTGTCTGTTTTGGAGTGCCTCAAAAGATTGTTGTGGACAATGCCACTTATTTCTCTTCAAGAGAATTGACAGAGTTCTGTTATGGTTTTGGCATCTCTCTAGCACATTCTTCTGACTACTATCCACAAGGAAATGGTCAAGCTGAGTCAAGTAACAAGAACATTGTGACCATTGTCCGAAAGCTTGTTGATGAGAACCAAAGGAATTGGCACAAGAGATTGTATGATGCATTGTGGGCTGATAGGATCACTCCCAAGAAGGCCATAGGTACATCACCTTTTCAGCTGTTGTATGGAGTCGAAGCAGAGATCCCTATCACAATTGAAATGCCAGCTCTCAAATTGCTTCAATCAGTGGATGATGGCCAATACAAAGACTCCATTGACAAAAGGATCCTTTTTCTTGAGAGGCTGGAAGAAAGCAGATCTCAGGTGGTTGATAAAATCAAAGAACATCAGCTGAAAGTGAAAAATCTCTTTGACAAAAGGACCAAGGCAAGAGAGTTTAGAGTTGGAGATTTTGTCCTACTTTGGGACAAGAGAAGAGAACCAAAGGGCAGTCATGGAAAATTTGATTCTTTGTGGCTGGGACCTTTTCAAATTCTTGGAACTTGTGGTGAGAATGTTTTTCTCCTATCATACTTGGATGGGACTCCATTAGGATTGCCTAGAAGTGGGCAATATTTGAAGCTATATCATCAATGAAAGTGAGTTGTCCCTCACCTTGTAGCATAGTTTTGTTTTTTCCCCTTTTCTGTCATGTGCTTTGTTTTCCCTTTTCTGTTTTGGTGTGTTTTTGGTTTGTGTGTCCTCTTCTTCCTTCTTGCTTTCCTCAGAGGTTGTACATGACTCTGCAAGGCCCAATGGATAAGGCACTGGTCAATGTTATATGTTTTAAAACTTGATATTTTGGATCCTCATGCCATGTTTTCTCCCTATTCAATCCATGCCATGTCCCCAAGCTAGAGCCATTGTTGTCCCCTCAAAATTTTCCTTCTTTTTCCAAGTCTGGACTTAGAAATTTTTGAGTTGTTACCCTTTGAAAATGGTCTAATAAGAGTATTTTGAAATCTGGCACTTTCCAAGGGCTCAAGGATGTTTGGAACCTACTTCATCAGATGGGAAATTTCTTCCCCTTTCCAAAATGGTAAAGACGTTGTTCTAACTCCTTGTTTTGTGCAAGATATGGCTCGATAGACTTGAGTTGTATTTTTTGCCCAAGGCGGACCAATGGAGCTGTGGAGGTTTCTTTGTCACTTTTCCTTTTCAGAAAAAAGGTGTAAATGGCGATGGTGGATCCACGAGCCTGAGCTGGGTGGAGAAAATAATGAAGTTTGAACCCCGCAGGCAATCAAATTGTGCCACGTGTACACGGGAGTGCGGAGCCGGCGGAGGATGTTGCGACTTTGAACCTTTTTCTAACAAAGGTTCAAAATGTTCTAAATGGAGCCGCGACCCCGTATCCAATCCAAAGGCGCCATGTATGCATGTTGAAAAGTCAAACCGGGCCGGCGAAGGAAATTGTTCCAAATTGCTGAATTCTAAAAAAGTCATGAAACGAAGGGAGCTCGCCCGCGGCCGCTCCAATCACTTTCTGCCACATGGATGGCTCATATTTAAAGGCACAAAAGATAAATCTAATGGCCCACATTCAATCTGGCAAGTTTGTTACCATTTTAATTATTAATTCTCTGGCATTTCCCGCCATGGCCATTTTTTTGCAAAAGAAGAATCTGAAATGGTGCGAAATGATGAGATCTTTTTGTAACTTCTTCTTGGCCATTAACGGAAGTTGTAACTACCTCGTGCGAGCTATTTCATGGATTTTGGAAGTCATTGCATGGGTTGGCATTTGATTTTTGAAGACTGTAAATGATTTTCACGAACAAAGGACAAAAACAATAGTCACCATTCTTCTAAGCTTCTTCTTTCTGTATTTTTCTTCCATTTCCTTTCCTTGTACAAGTTTCTACTTCAGCTGCAATAAGAAAAGAAGGATTTTATGCCCCTTTGATAGAGGATTCAATTGGTACTTTCTGACCAATGCATTTTTATTCAGTCTTGTAGCTCTGGTTTGCGAATTTGTATTCTTCTTCCATTTAAATGCATGTTATAAACTTTCTGATCAATGTTTGTAGGCTTCTGATGTTCTACCTCCATCATTGATCTCCTTGCCTTCATTCCCACTCCTCTTTCCCACTCTCAGACCACTTTCTGTCCTTGCAAGAAATTGCAGGCTTTGCCATAGGGTCAGTGGAGTGCCCCTATGGATCTCTGGTTCAAAAACCACCATTGAATCCACTTGTTTTTCATGCATAATACGGCAGCTTCACCGTTATAAGTAAAGGGACTTAGATTCCCATAGTGTTGTTTTGGAAACCACCAATTTGTCCCCCAAGACGAATTTCCAAGCCAACATATATATTTTATAAGTTGCAAAACATGTGAGCAACACTTGGAAGTGTATGCATGTAGTAGACAATACAAAATGAGAACATGTAAATATTTCAGAGCACAAGTAGAGGAAAACGAAGAGATTAGAAGGCCGATAATCATATGAAATTGTGCAAAGAATGTAAGAAACTATGTGTAAAAGGATCATTCTATAATGTAATAGGTTTTCAGTTAATAGGAGGAATATTTTTTAGAATTCTCTTTATCTAGCTTGAATGTTTGCATTTCTAGAGTAAATCTATTAAGTAGTTTAATTCATTTGAATGTGATTAACAATTTCCTTTCTTTGTGCATGAGCTCAATGAAAGTGATTGAATATTCTCTATAAAAGCATATACTACAACCTTAAGATGTCATGATGAGGAAAGCCAATGATCTTGCTAACAATGGTTCTATTATTAGAACTTTAAAATGTTAAAATGGGTATTAAGATAGAGATTGGAGAGCTGGCTAGAGGAGAAGATGAAACGGTTGAGACAAGAATCCTTGTGAGGAAGATAATAGAAGAACATATGAAATATGAAATCTTTTGGTGCATACTTAGAGAATATTAGTTGTGTGGTTGTCAATGTTGGAGTACTATTGTTTTAGAACCAAAGCAAGGGAATAGTTTGTTTGGAACGAAGAGAAGCTAAAAAATTCGTGCAATCGTAATACTGAGTAGACCAGAGTAATATAATAGTGGCTGCAATCAACTATAGACATGTATGAGACCAAGTTTATTGTTCAAAATTTTAATTCTTTTGACTCTGTGTAAGTCCAATTCCACACTAGTTCATTAGGAGATTCAGGGGAAAGTTCATTGGAAACTTGACTATTTTTTTATTAAAATGCTTGTAGTGGAAAAGGCCATTGAGCCAATTCCCCTTTACATAGAGTAGTCAAGTAGGCAACATGGGCATATAGTCCTAGAAAAGAGGAGATGAAAAGGAAAGGGCCATAATCAAGGAATTTAGAGAATTTGAGACGAACCAAGGGATGAAAATGGAAAATTGGATAAGTTATAAAGAGAAGTAAGACAACACAACAAATGGGGAACTAGAAGCTTTGTGGTGGGACATCCAAAGATTGTTGCGAGTAGAGATAAAGTATGTAGAGTAGATGAGGGAGGAAGAAAGAAACATATATTAGTAATATAGGTAGAATAAGACTCTGTGGGAGTTAGTGAACAAGGAAGTGTGAGCGAAGAAAAGGGCCTTGAGTGGGAAGGAGATGAAAAGTATAATGAAAACGAATAAAATGAAGTGGGTGAAGAGGATAAAAGAGGGTTAGAATTATGTAGGACTAATTTTAGTAAGCTGTTATGTTTAGAAGATGGATGAACATAATACAAAACATTAAATTTTGGAGAAGCTAAAAATTTATATAGTGGTGGAGATCCAAGATATGATCAATAAAAGTTGAAACCAAGAAATTTCCCTTTCTCTTTAGGATGTGCATCCTCCACGCTATTTAGGTAAGCGAGTGGAATTGTTTGACTGATAAACAAAAGTTTGGGATTTGTGAAGAACTTAAGAAAGTGGAAGAAAGACTACAAGAAAGAAAGGCAAGACTAAGAGAACCTTATAATGCACAAGAGTATTTGAATCCTATTTAAGCAATTGTGTCTTTGGGAAGAATTTGGTTTAAGTAGAAAACCATTACTCCTTATATACCCCAAGACGAGTAAGCCAATAACTATAAAATTTGTGGATAAATCATGAAAATAAAAGTATAAAGTTAGTTTCCCTAGCTGCATAGGATATTGTTATCCAAAATTCACCCCTCAAGGTAATTTTGGATAACTTGCATCATTTCTTCAGGCTTGAACAAGTAGAATTGGTCTAAAGATAAATAATCAGGTTTTAGGGGTCTCTTTGGCTTCACTCTAACTTCTCAATCCAAGGAAAAAATCCAAGAAGTTAGACAAAATTGAAAAAATCCAAAAAATTGGCTTTAGCTAGTGTATTGCGGCAAAATCGGATATTTTCATCCCAGGCCACACAAGTTCACGCGGGACATCTGAGACCTAAAAGCTGAAATGGCCGCTAGTAGTTCAAATCGGATAAGATATTTTCAGCCCGCATGGTCCGCGGGACGTTGGGACAGCTGGGATCCGAAAACCCGATTTTCTCGAAATGGCCAAAAATAGTAAAAATCAGTTAAGTCGGGTTGAAATGTCCCAGGCCGCACGTGGGACAGTTGGGATGCGCGGGCTCCAAAATGCCGAAATCGCCGCACCAAGAAGGAATCATCAAGGTCAGGTAAATTCGGCCCGGGCGGTCCATGGGACGTTGGCACACGAGTTTGCCAAAAATCTGAAATCACCGACAACAGTGCAAATCGGGTAAGTCGGAGGTCAACGGCCCGATCAACGATGAGACACGCGGGACACCAAAAGCCGACTTGTCTGATTTGCGAAGCGGGTTAAGAGTGACGCGAATGAAGTGGAGGTTTTCAGCCCAAGTTGCACAAGGAACAACTGGGACACAAGGACCCGATTTCACCAAAATAGCCACATACAAAGGAAAACTCAATGCCTGACCCTCCCGAACTTCAAATGGCCATAACTTTTGACTCGGAGCTTCGATTTTCATGAAATTTGACTTTCTGGAATGGGCACGACGTCCTCTACGCCAAAAAATATGGATTTCTTAATTTTGATGAGGGTAGGTATATGAAAATAAAGGAAACATCTCCATATCTGATAAATTTAATGTTAGGCCCCGTTAAATGACCGAAATGCCTGGCAAACCCAAAATAGCTTCCTGTAATCAAAAGGCCATAACTTTTGCATTTCTTAATGAAAACACACAAAATTGGTACTGTTGGAATCATGGTTCCGATACCGATGCACAAAAATCAAGAAATCCAGAATTTGATGAGGAACCGATGGTGATTTTGCAGAAAACGTGCCCAGTTCAGAACAATGATTTTATTTGGTAGTTAGGATGCATTCAATGAAGCATGGGCTGATATTTCTCATTGTTGCAAGTTATGGGACAATATGGGGGGCCTTTTGCAAGCAACATACCATCATTTCAATCCATTTATGCCATCTTGCAAGTGGTGAGAGGACAAATTTCAGGATTTTCATTTTCCCTCTCTCTCTCTCTCTTTCTCCTCTTAGAAATCTATAAATTGGAGTGTTGGGATCATTGTAAAAAGGGGATAGTTTTGAGTAGCGAAACTCTGTCAAAATTGTTTTGTGAAGCCAATTTGCTGTAGGACCTTGTAGTGGACTCTTTGCATGGTGATCCATGCCCTTATTCTGTAATAGATTGGATTGTGCATATCAATGAAGCAATAGATACAAGTTTGTGGATACTTATTCCCTTGTGTTGTTTACATTATTCTTGCCCTTTCAAGCTTATTACAGATATATTGTGTCTACTTTATACTTTGCAGGGATTCATCCTCATTGTGCATGTATGGAATATTGTTGTGAATGCATTTTGCTGGAATGTGGAGAACTGTTATCAGCTCTTCTAGTATGCACTTTGTTTCCATTTTTCACACATTGGATACTATTCTCACACCCCCTTTTTTAGGTGTATCACCACTTTAGTGTAGGATTTGTTTTCATGCACTCTCTCTCCCTGGTCCCTTGGAAAGTTAGATTAAGATCAGATAGTTTTTCCTACATTAGAGTAGATTGTGGCAGGTAGTTTAGGAGCAAGAACCAACTTTCTCTGGAGGTCCACCTCAAGTAGCAAGTCCCACAACTTGGAGATAGTACCCATGTTATCCAATCACACTGTGAGCTCAAGCACACACACTTGTGCAAACCATAGGGTGTTGTGATCCGGTGATAACAGATATAGCTCTAGTAATTCATTCTTCGACCCAAAAGAGTAACCTACTAGTTCATGTTTGAGAAATTGTAACTACAAAAGAAATTATGTAACTTAGAACTTGCACGATCCCTATACATGGTTGTGTGTAAACTAGTAAGTTTTCTAGTAACAATCACATGACAACTTGAAGGAAGTGGAATAGTAGGAAAAGTATCATGGCTCAGCCGATTGGCCCTTATGTGACTTTACAACCGTCTGATGTATCGATCCATTAAATTATTTATTGACATGTGATATGAAATGGAGAGTTAAGGGATCAAATATGATGATACTAAGAGATACAAGCTCATTGGAGCATTGCAAGGATGGGATTTGGAATTTATATACATAATAGATTTAACAAAATCTATGTTAGAATGTTTAGGATGCTTTAGTGCTGGAACTCAAAAGAAGCAGATATGTGGGACAAACAATTCAAGACCTCAAGGAAATCAAATAGAGACTTGATGAATCCATTGTAGAGTATGACATAATATTATTTGATGTGATGATTAAGAAGAAATTTAGTTTTGATGATGCAATAAAAGTTTCTTGGATGTAGGGGACTGCGCATTAAGATTTACTTTGACATTTCACAAACCAAGTTTACTACAAAAGTGCAGGTCATTTAACATGTCATATAAGTAAACAATACCGACTATTGGGATGGGCCATCCAAAAATTCCAAACAAAGGATAAGTTATATGCAATCATGAGGAGGATTGAGGACGTATAAGAATGAAATACGCCCCATCTAAGTAATTTGGTGTGCAGATTTTAGAGAGGAAGGACATCATAGACAAGAGTTCTTTAAGAGATATGAGAGAATATCTTGTAGTTAAAGATGGTAGATGTAAGTACTAGGAGATATCTAGGGTATGTGGGAATCCTACAATAAATTTATATATGGTGGAACACTATGTTCACCAAAATTAAAGCATGGCATGTAACTTCTGCAAGTCAACAATACATGAATTTAAAAAATTATAGGGCATTGCTGGATTCACAATGAAAAATTACTAGAAGTGTATTTGTGGTACAAGATCAAGAACCTCCCTCTTCATAACCTCCCCTCACTTGAGAAAGATGTGGAATGGTACCTCCAGTAGGATGAGCTCCTCCTTCACCCTAAGATCTAGGAAAGTTTTCTTTCCTTCTCCATAAAACATGATGGGTTAGACCCCACCTCCCCATAATCAATCATAATGGACTCCATCGTCCCCTACAAGGTCATGTGGAGGATCTCATAATAAAAAAATGGGATGGGGTGATCCAAAAAGATAAGGAGGGTGCACTACAGAAGGGAGATATCAAAGGTAGTTATTAGTAGGGAAGAGTAGGACCTAGAATGTAATGCGAACCAATTGTTTCTTACCTTTGAAGGGAAATGAACTACACTTTGTGTAATTACCCAAAAAATCCATTGTGGGAAATATAATACGCATACTATAGGGTGTCTACAAAACATAACACATAGGATTGCCTTGAATTGGAGAAACAAAGGATAAACAATTGTGGAATGTGATAAAACTGAATGTGGTTCCAATGGAATTGGTTAATCTACATGTTGTGACTAAGGTGCAAAGAAAGGAGAAAGGGATATGACCCATGTAAATGACAAATGAGCCCCAAATAAGGAAAGCACAAAACTAGAAGTAACTCATCTCTAGGAGGGAAAACCCGTTGCTAGAAGAATCCACTGTGCTCTTGAATTCTTTCCAAAATAGAGATCGAAGGTCATCAAATATTTTAGAAATTGAAGCATATGTATATGGCCAAATCATGAAAAAAAAATAAAGCAAGTAGTCATTGCATCCCTCACAGACTTGCTCAAGATTTTTAATGCACTATGCAATAAGGATATCTCTCACATGACCAATTTATTGAAATATCTCTTGGAAAGTGCAATAAGAGGTTTCCAACACACCAATAAGTTGGGGGTAGTATGTCAAAACTATGAGATCATGGGATGTAAATAAATAGTTGAATATCATTGTCTTTATTTATGAAATCAGAGATTTTGTATTTGATTTTGATTGCACAATAAATACAATGCCACGATCTACATGGGAAGCCATGGGTAAGCCTACTTTGGCATATAATTATATAACTCTGAGTCTAGTAGATCATGATCAAGTGGAACCAATTGACCAATTAGAAGACATGGAAATCAGGTGGGATATCTTAACCTAAGAGAATATTTTGAAGTAATTGACATGAAGACTTCAAATACTCATTAACTAGTATTTACTAGGAAGAAATGGGCTAATGATGGCAACATGACCATTAATATTGTGTATAACCAAATGAAAGTTCACATGGATGACTCTATCATTGTGATTCCTATCAATATGATAGAACAAAGGCCTTATACCATCCCTAAGGAACCCATGTCAACATATGCACACTAACCAAATTTATTTAAGGTAGATCATCAAGCTAGGGATAACCAACCAAGTATAATGGCCATGCAAGTAGAGGTGGAAGAAAAAATTCTTGCACAACCTTTGTGCAAACATGTGGAGATTCCTTGAGCTATACAAACCAAAAATATTTTGATAGATGAATATATTGCATATGATATTAGGCCACCCACTAAGCTTGAAATCGAGAGGATACAAAAATTCACATAAGCACACCAAGATTACAAAGAACCAAATGAAGAAAGCAATCTTCCATTGCAATTGGATTATTCAAGTAGTGAAGATTAAGATGTTGATAGGAATCATCAGATGCATAAGGAACGCAAAGTGTGTCCCATGAGTATGGTGCAAGCCTCTAAAATATGGTTTCCACAATATTTTGGTAATGAAAACCTAGATATATTGGATCAAATTCCAAGAACATGTACCTTAGGTGGAAATAAAAGTGCTCATGTTGAAATACAACTTGAAGGGGATCGTAAAAAAATCATGGGTTACTCATGATACCAAACATCTACATCGGGAAGAAGCAATTGAAATGTTTCTCATAAGGTTTGCATAGTCCTATAGAAGGATAACATATTGGTCCAAGTTTAGTACATGATAACAATGATAAATTCAAATACATTATTATGTAGATATTTGGAAGGAGAAATAGATTAAGCCTATATGGTGCGTTCACATGTTCCAAGAAATGCTCGGATACCCCATTTCCTGAATCTTAATACATACATCATGAAAGAGGGGGAATGCATACTCGTGCACATATGACATAAGATTCATAAAAACTTTCATAGTTGAAGAGGATAATGAAATGATGTATATAACACTTCAAAAAAATAAAAAATTCCTCTATTAAAGGAAAATTAAGATGAAAGGTGGGATGGAAGTCAAAAACCTATTTAGAATGCAATGAATTGGGGGCTCAATAGAAACCCAAGACCTTGAGAAAGTGTGTGCAAGTAATCAATTATTGTTGAACCCTTTCCATTGAGTAGGAGATAATAAGGGAAAACATGCAGACTTAGAGAGTGAAGATGATATGGAACTAAAGAACATATTTGAGCCATAAAACATAGATCCCATTCCTGACAGGGAAAACACAAAAAATGAAGAAGATGTTTAGTTGTGCAACCTCAATATATAAGAAAAAGAGGAATACAATAAGTTGCAAGATTCCATGAAAAAGGGGAAGAAACAAGTCAATGACTAGCTAGTGAAAAAAGAATGGAAGAGATAAGTACATCAAGATTACCCAAGTTCACAACTATAGGGGACTACTAGACTCAATAAGAAAAACAAGTTGGGCAATTGTTGCAAGACTATGAAGATGTGTTTCTTAATAAGTTTAGTGAGATCAAGGGGGTGGGTCCATCATTGGGATAGATGCACATTGAGTTAAAGGACTGTGCAAAACCAATAAAGAAGTGCCCTTACTGTTTTAATCCCAAGATGAAAGGAAATGTAAAGGATGAATTGGATAGGATGATAAATTATAGATAGATCTAGCCTATAAAGAAGTAAATCTGGGTACACCTTGTGGTAAACCAACCTAAGAATACTAGGTAAGTATGTATTTGAATATATTATAGGTATTTAAACAATATTTGCATGAGTAATCCTTTTCTAATGCAATGTATGGATGAAATTATTAAAGAAATTGTGGGACATGAAGTATATATTTTTTATAGATGGGTTTAGTGGATACCAACAATTTCTAATTACAACAGAAGATCAATAAAAGAATTTTTTTTCGACAAAATGGGGATCATTTTTATATAGAGTCATGTCATTTGGCTTGAAAAATGCACCAATAGTGTTTTCAAGAGTAGAGGCCACCACATTAAAGGATTTCGTTCACGACTTCTTATAAGTTTACTTAGATGATTGGGAAATAATTTATATTTCTAAAAATGCTTATTTATGTCATGGTTGATTTTGGAATGATGCAGATCCTTGTACATTTCCATGGATTTGATTTTTTTTAATTTTAAAATCTATTTATGGTATTGTTGGTGTAGAAATTCAAATTTGGTAACTTATCCTTTGGCAATGACAAGTTTCGCTATGTTCCCTTGCTAAAACAAATACTCACATTCTAATTCTAATTGGCATATATCCCTAGCTATTTATTGAATTTATCATCTCTACACTCATCTCTATCATTCATTTATGAATTATTTATCAAGAAAATAAGTAAATTATCTATGTCCATAATTCCAAAGATTTTTATTTTACATCACTGGTAGCTTGGGAAAAAATGTACAGTTTAGGATAGAACAGAATATGGTTCTGAAGGACCTATATGATCTAGACCCCTTTTATCTTCCAAATTTTATTTCAAGTCAAATATATTAAGTGCCTCATTTCATCTTACCAAGTTTTCCCTTATCATAATATTTCACTTACAAATGGTTATATAAGCAAGTCAGTATCACTTTATTACTCACTTGGAACTTTCATAAACTCTTATTGCAAATATCAATCCAAAAGAACTCAAGAATCACCTAAATATTCCTAAATTAGTTTCACATCACTTCAAATAACCACTACTATAGTTCTAAAACACTCAACTAGGTCGTAGTAAGAGAAAAGTCACTCCAAGCATTTTCAAAAGTTGTCAAGGGAAAAAAGATTTAGTTTGGAAACTGAAACACAATACATCACAATACTACCTCATTGGGTACATTTTATACTCTATACTTATCCCACTATCTTTCTGTCAAGAGAAGCAAGTGAACTCATAGGGCATTGGCTTAGATCACATTCACACTTGCACATACAACTAGGATAACTACATGAGGTTTGATCTGTCTCGAGGGCATGTACTGTAGCACTTGGATTGGTTTGAAAGGGGTTGATAAAAAAGGGTAGTATAACCTTACCACATACTAATTTCTCATTTTATATATAATGCTTTTATGAAGGGTATTGTAGGTATCTAGGGTTTCCACTTCTTGCAGGTCATTACAGGTTGTGTGAATAAGAGTGACATACAATGAAGCACATTTATAGAGGAGTGAAGGGTACAAAAATTTACAGAGCCTCATTATAAGAATGTCTAAGATTGTACAATACCAGTCAAGACCATAAAAAATCAAAGCAAGGCCAAACAATAATTGTATAGTCCTACACCAAGGATCTTCCTAGTTCTAATCTCATAAACAAAGTATCTTTAGTGTATGATCAACCTCTTTCCTTGTTTGTACATTGAGATATTATTTATTCCATTTTGTATAACACATTCTTCATCTCCTCTTGTGTATTTGAGATATTGTTCTATCTATTATCATTGCTGCAAGTATTAATGTGTTGTTCTGATTATGCATTATGTAGACACTAAAATTAGGTAACTTTTCCTTTTGCAATGCCAAGTTTGGTTTCCCCCTTACTAAGAAAAATTCTCACATTCATAATCTAATAATTATATCTCTCCAAATATTGCATAACTTTATCATATTTACACTTTGTTTTTTTATCAATTCAAGAAATATTATTTAATCAAATAAGTAAACTAGCCATGTACATCCATGCTACAAATTTTTATTTTTCATCTCATACCTCCTTTCGTGAACCGTACAAATGGTGATGATGTAAATTCTGGTCTTGAAATTTTACATTCTGCAAATATTTTTTTAATTTTGATATACTCATTTTTTCATTTTATGTTCCTAAGGTCATTTTTATTAGAATATTTAACCTACACAAGGCTATATAAACAAGTCAATATAACTTTATAACTCACTTTGAAATATTACAAGCTCCTATTGAAAATATAATTCAAATAAAACTCAAGGCTCTCCGAAATATTTCTAAATCAGTTGCATATCAATTATAAAAACCCATAATATAGGTATGAAGCACTGAATCGGGTCAAAGAGTATAAATTCCTCAATTTGAAAGCATGCAAAGGTCATAGATCCATTTCTTAACAGGAGCTAAGTCACTATAAACATTGTCAAATGGTTTCAAGGGAAAATTTGTTAGGTTACACAACTAGACCACTATTATTTATGTCAAGAGACAAGAGGGAACCCATAAGAAGTTAGATTAGATCACACTCACACTTGCACAAGCAGCTTGGAGAACTACATGGGACTTGATCCAACATGAGAACATGTAGTGTAACACTTGGATTGGTTTGGCCAAGCCAACTACCAAGGGTTGTACAAGCTCACCACACATGATTTTATCATTTTCATTTGATAATTATTTGATGAAGGATATTGCATCTTTGTATGGTTTCCAATTTGTTACATGTTATTATAGGTCATCCCAAGATTGTGTGAGCAATAGATTCATACAAAGGAGGGAATATCCTAGAAAGTAAAACACACAATAATTTTCAACACCTAACTATCAAAGGGTATAAGACCATACACTTATAGTTAGGATCATATAGCTCCAAGTATGGACCGCAAAAATTTCCTATAGTCCTTTCCCAACTTAGTTTCTAGTTCCATAATTGATATCAAAACATCCCTAGTTTCTGATATGCCTTTTCCAATTATTTGCACATTTGGGTCTTCTTTGTTATGATCCATAAAACTAAGTCTTCATCCCCTATTTTATATTTGAGATACCGTTATCATTTATCAATTGTTACAAGTATTATTGCATTATTATGACTATGTAAGAATTATTGTAAATTTATTAGATCAAAATAATATCCTATTACGAACCCTTACATCCTATTTATTATTGTGCACTTCCCTTAACATAAATTTAATTAAGGTGAAAACATTTGGTGAACCCAAATCTTGAATCGAATACATTGTTAAAACCCTAGGGACCCTAGGGTTTCATTGGTTTTAGTTTGCATATGTCTTCTCTCCATGACCTTTTGACATAACAATTGGCTCAATCAACAACCTATTGAGTATACGAATATTTCTCCCACTAATTGCAAGTAGCATACCCTCATGTCCTCTTATCCACCCCATATTTCCAGAATACCTTCTATATTGGATCATAACATGCATGAGGTTCCTCTGAATGAAATGAAAACAAATAGTGAACATTGTTTTGATTATGATCATAACAAAAATGAAAATGCATACCAAGATTAAGTTGAACTATTATCTAATTTTCAAGCTCAGATCTAAGAAAACCATCATCATATTGAGCCTCTTATCCCCCTTCTTCTTTCTACTAAACTTGCTTGTGATTAAGAATATAATGAGTGGTCCTTTTTTGGACCACCATCTCCTCCATTATCTAATGTTCACACATATAATAATATTACATCTTTGGTTCCTATTTCATTAGAGGAACCTAATCCTCCACTTCACAATGTTGATATATCTATCCCGCTGAAAAATACTAATCCTACATATCCCATCTGTACACATAGTGCCTCACATGTTTATTCTTTTAACACCCAAGCTCTTAAATCCCTTGTTCATAATTTACAAGCTCAAATTTTACAATTACAACAAAGTGCATCTACTTCTCTTGATATGGATTCTATTTAATTGTTCCATACCCCACTTAAACATGAAGTGGCCTCTTACCCTTTTCTTATCATTTTTGCTGCTCCTGAATTTTCTATTTATGATGGAAAGGGTGATCCTAAAGAGAAATTTAATACATTTCATGTTTCTTTCTTGGAATACTCTTCAAATGATACACTACTTACCAAGCTCTTTCATTATAGTATCAAATAGTTTTTCCTATAATGGTATTATGATCTGCCCATGCATTTTAATTAGATGATCACACCCTTGGCTAATCAATTTCTTACTAAATTATCTATCTATATCAAAGAAAAAGTCTCTTATGCTCAATTGGATGAAATGTGACAAGATTCTAATGATCCCATTAATGATTATGTTATGTGCTATAAGACCACACTTATTAAGATGAATAATATTTTAATATATAGTGAGGTACATGCTATTTAAAAAAGAAATATTTTCCCTTTACAAGAATCAATTATTTTATACAATTTTAACTCATTTGATCATCTATGTCATACTCTGAAAGAACGATAAGCTAATATCCTCAATATGAATAAAGTCAAATATGTTACTAATATTCCTAGCACTTCTCATCCCAATTTTCAAGGAAAAAATAATTTTAAGAGAAAATCCAATAGTGAAAAATCCATATTTAAAACCAATATCAATGCTATAACTCAACCACAAAGCTACAATTACAATCTTCATGAAAATAATTCACTCTTTTACTTTATGCACAACAAATAATGTGTAAAAAATTACTTGAGTTTAACCCTATATCTCTCCATTTACCTCTTGAGGTTGATACAAGTATAACTCATGGTAAGAAATTTGATGCTAATGTCCATTGTGATTACCATTAATACATTGGTCATTTCGCTAAGCACTGTATTAATATTTTTCATGTTATACAAGATCTTCTCAATACTAGTGCTATTTAATGGGATGCTCCCACTAGTCTAAGCCTACTATTGGTAATGCTAATCTCAAAATATGTAGTGACTCACTTCTTGAGTATAATACTACTAAATCTACTTGGAAGGTGCAACATGCTTATCATACTGTACCACCTCCACCCTCTTATGATCACCCATTAGATGATATGTTTTTTACTATAATTACTATGACTTCTTCACCATTTATTAATTTTTATAGCACTTCATTTTTTTTTATCTGATAAACGTTACATTTATGTTTTTTTGATTGACACCCTATACATAATGTTTTGATTGATAACACTTCCCCACATAATGTGTGCACTTTAAGCTACCATGTTCTCTCATATATACTAAGAAGAAAATCATACTTGATCCTAAGATACACATGAGGAAAATTTCTCTCCCTCTCATAGCTAACTCTTCTGCCTTTAACATCCCATTCTTGGTGACATATTCACTCAGCTAATGTGACATGAGTTTAGTTCACTAGTGTATTCATATTTTTGCAATTCTCCCTTCATTACTACATCAATGTGTTATTTTTATTCATAATAAACAAATGGTTACAATTACGGGTATTCCATTCAAGGACCCTATGGCTCAACAACTTAACTCAAAACCTACCATTACTCCTCCTAGTCCCGGTGCATCTACACCTCAACCTCTTGTTTCTCATGCTACATTTAGTAAGATAATCCCTTATAGTGCATCTATGCACATGTATCTTATTTCACAAATTGTTATTATCATATCACATACCACTAGATACCTTTTCCTTAGCCTTGTGCTTCGTCATCTAGGTCACATCCCTCTTCTCACATGAAACCTTCTCCTTGGCATTCTTCTCAGTCATCTAGGTCCCATCCCATTTCTCATAGGTTACCTTCTCCTTATCATCTAACTAGGTCACCCTATATATATCACTCATCACGTGTCTTCCTATCATATCTCTTTTATGACACATGTCATTGTTTCTACAAATATTATGCATGAACATCCTTTGCATCTTCTAAAACTTGTGGGGCCTGGGCCTTCTTCAATATTTGAGTGTAATTTTCCTCTATGAGGATCTTATTGTGTACCTCTTGTGCTATCCCTTTCATGTACATATTTATTTCCTAAACAACTCAAAAACATTAAAATACTCACATAATATAAAGACATTCACATATTTTCAAAATTATAAAATTATGATATGTTTATGGATTGAATGGTTAGATTTTCTCCATATACATGTTTTTTGTCATGTTGTTTTGATAGATAACATATGTTTTCCCTATACTCTTTATACACATGTATTCACAAGGTATGTTGAGTTTGATGCAGGACAAACACAAGATGAAAACCATTGAAAAGTTTTGGCTGGGTACCTTCCCATTAACACTACTCTTTGGGTACATCTTGTACACTGCAAATGTGTTCTTGTTTCAATAGAGTTACATAGAGTTCCTCATCACACTTTATTACATACTTAATGTATATTTCTATCTTTTCATCTAAAAACACTAACAAATGCATTTTTTGCAGCACTAACCTATCTTGCTATATTTATTTTTACTATTAATGTAAATTATATTCTTACTTAATACATTACTGTCACTACTTGCTTATACAAATGATTTTATTATTTGACTACTTGTTATCACCGAATCACAACACCCTATAGTTTGCACAAGTGTGTGCTTGAGCTCACGGTGTGATTGGATAACATGGGTACTATCTCCAAGTTGTGGGACTTGCTACTTGAGATAGACCTCCAAAGAAAGTTGGTTCTTGCTCCTAAACTACCTGCCACAATCTACTTTAATGAAAGAAAAAATATCTAATCCTAATATAACTTTCCAAGGGACCAAAGAGAGAGAGAGTGTGCATGAAAAAAAATCCTACACTAAAGTGGTGTTACACCGGAAAAGGAGAGTATGAGAATAGTCTTTCTAATGTGTGGAAAGCAGAAGCAAAGTGCATACTAGAAAGGGTAATACCAGTTCTCCACATTCCAACAAATGCATTCACAACAATATTCCATACATGCACAGTAAAAATGAATCCCTACAAAATTATGAGATACACACAATATATATGCAATGAGGTTGAAAGGGGCAAGAGGGATGCAAACAAACACAACAGGGGAAGAAGATATCCACAAACTTGTATTTATTGCTTCATTGATATGCACAATCAGTCTATTACAAGATAAGGGCCTGGATCACCATGCAAGGAGTCCACTACAAGGTCCTGCAACACATTGGATTCACAAAGAAATTTTGATAGAGTTTTTCTACTCAAAAATATCTCTCCTTTACAATGAGCCCAACACTCTAATTTATAGATTTTTGAGAAGAGAGAGAGAGAGAGGGAAAATGAAAATCCTGAAATCTGTCCTTCAAATACTTGCAAAAGGTAGTAAATGGAGTGAAATGATGTTATGTTGCTTGCAAAATTCTCTCCCATACTATCCCATAACTTGCACTAGTGAAATATGTCAGCCCATGCTTCATCAATGTATCTCAACTACCAAATAAAACAACTGTTCTAAACCTGGGAAATTTTTCTATAAAATCATCCATATGATTTCTCATAAAATTCTAGATTTATTGATTTTTTTGCATTGGAATCGGAACCGTGATTCCAACGGTACCAATTTTGTGCATGTTTTGTTGAGAAATGCAAAAGTTATGGCCTTATGAGTGTGGGCAGCTATTTTGAGTTTGCTAGACGTTTCTATCATTTAATGGGACTAAGCATTTAATTTGCTAGAGCTGAAGATGTTTCTTTTATTTTCATATATATACCCTCATAAAATTAATAATTATAGTTTCTGTGGTGTAGAGGACATCGTGCTTGTTCTAGAAAGTCAAATTTTGTGAAAATCGGAGCTCGGGGTCAAAAGTTATGGCTGTTTGAAGTTCGGGAGGGTCATGGATTGAGTTTTCCTTTGCATGCAGGAATTTTAGCTATTTCGGTCCCTTATTTCCTAGTTGTCCCAGACAAAAATATCTGCCCCACCCGTAAGCCTCCTTCTTGGTGGTGATTTTCAGCAAAATCGGGTCTTCGGTGAACTCTTGTCCCAAGTTGCACTTGGATCGTCTAGGCCTCCCTTCTCCGCCTTTGCACCAATTCCCCCTTGGTGCAGAAATTTTGGCCTTTAATGCCCCATGTGTCCCACCATTAACCGGTGCCATCAGAGCCATTGACCTCTCACTTCGGCTGCATCCCACTTGTTTGAAGCCATTTACAAATCAGTGATTTCGGCCATGCGGGTCTCGCGCATCCCGACGTTTTTCCACGGACCACTCAAGACGCTTCGACCTGACTTCTACGACACCTCTCTAAACCTGTGGCCATTTTGGTTATTCAGGCCCCAACTATCCCAAGCATACCTGTGGACCATATGGAACAAAAATAGCTGATTTTATCCAGTAAAACATTAGCACATGCCAGATTTTTTAGTTTTTTTGTGATTTTGTCCAACTTCTTGGATTTTTTGCCTGTGGATGGGGAAGTTAGAGTGAAGTCAAAGGCACCCCCATGTAACCCAATCCATTGGGCCTTGGAGTCTAATCTCTACATGCTCAAATCTGATGGAGAAATGATGCAAGTTATCTAATTTACCTTGAGGGGTGAATTGGGATAAGCAATTTTGGTGACTCAATGGTATTATTTGCCCTGCTAGATGAAGTATGGCCAACTTCCTGTAGTAATCCATTAGGCATAAGAGTCTACTTGATGATCTAAAATCTGATTTGGAACTTGAAGGTCTGCATCCTTAAGTCATTGAAACACTTCTTCTGAACCAGGAACTACCCTCCGCTACTTGCACTCTATAAATGCTTCCTTCACATCTAATTTTAGCTGCTCTACACTTGTTTAAATCTGAACTCTACAACTATTGCATGTAACCATGAACTCTCTACTGCAGCAGTTCCTCTTGTTGGCCAGAAGCTTGATGAACTGTAAACACAACATGTTCTAGAAGTAATAGAGCATGTGCACCATCACTTAGGGAATTGAAACATATTCTAACAACAACAACAATGTGCACAAGCACTTGGAGGAATTGGAAATCCTAGACTAATATGTACAAGGGTGAGAAATTATCCTTCTAGTAGCAATGTTTGAGATAGATTCCATTGACTAGAATCTATAATTATTCACCATCCATCTTAGCTAGTCAGAAGGCATTTCTACCTTTGCATTCAGTTATCATGTATGGACCACTCCATATGGCATTGAACTTAGAATGCTTCCCTGGCTTTGCAAGATCAACATCCCACTTCAGTACCAAATATCGAACTTGGAATGTCCTGGCCTTAACTTTCTTGTCAAATCTCTTCTTGATCAATTCTTGATCCTTCTCCATGGTCTACATTGCATGTTCTCTTTCTTTTTCTAATTCCATCAACTCTGCATATCTGAGTCTCCATAGGCTCAAATTTAGCTAGTTCCAACTGTTTCAAGAGTTCAAATGCTGGCAACTCAAGAGATACAGGTAGAACTACTTCTTTTCAATATACAAGCTTGTACAGGAGAGCTACCTATAGACCTCTTGGGTGTGATCCTATCAACCCATAGAGATGATTTGAGTTTCATGCACCAAGTTCTCTTTTCTCATCCAGAGTCTTTCTTATGATTCTTAGTAGGTTCTTGTTTGTAGATTTTTCTTGGACATTACCATGAGGGTAATAGTTTTATGAAGTGTTGAGGTATACACCATTCTTGATAGCCCATTCAGTGAACTTTGTGCTAATAAATGCCAATGCATTATCTGATATGATAGTGACAGGGACACAAAACCTTGTGACTATCCCTTCATAGAAATCCAAGATGCTAGATTCATTTACCTCCTTAAGTGCCATCCCTCCAGTCCACTTGGTGAAATAGTATGTTGCTGTAAGTATCCACTTGTGGCTTTGACTTGAATTTGGGTTGATCACTCCAATGAAGTCCAATCCCCATTGCATGAATGGCTAATCTACTGAAATTGGATGAAGGGGAAGGGCTGCTAACCTTTCTTTCCCTATGAAGAATGCACATTTCTTGCATTTCTTGATCCATGAGTAGCAATCACTAAACACCGTAGGCCAATGGTAACTGACCTTCATGATTTTGAGAGCTATTATTCGAGGAGCAAGGTGGCCTCCTGCTTCCCCGTCATGGAACTCATGTAATATCTTCTCAACTTGATGTGTTCCAATGCATCTCAATAGAACACCATTGACGTCCTTATTGAACAAGATACCATCAATAAGCACATACGGAATGACTTGTAATATATTGTTCCTTCTCTTTGCTTTTCTCATTTCTGGAGGGCACAAACCTATCTACAGATAATGCACCAATTCCTGAGTCCAACATGGAATGGGTGTATCGTTAAATGGCTATTCTTGATTAGTTTGCAGTAGTAGGACAACCTCTTATTCTCCTTATGACTCATCATGTTGTTTGGAAGTGAGCTGCTCACACAAACCTTTGCCATGGACTAGCTTGGTCACCTTGATTTCAATATCATACTCCATTACACGGGTGATCCAACTTGCTCTTTTCTCATTCAAGTCCTTATTTAGGAGAAAGTATTTGACACTAGCATGAGACACTAGCATTTGAATCTTGTTGTTCAAGACCAAGTGTCTAAACTTCTTCAAACTCCTAATGACAACAAGGAAATGCTTTTCAATAAAAGAATACCTTACTTCATAATCTTCCAGGATTTGACTGAAGAACGCTAAGGGCTGTTCTGAACCTTCTCTATTCAACTACACCAGGATAGCTGATATTGTATCAGATCCTCCAAAAGCATACAACATGAAGTCATTTGAAAAGTATGGATTGATAAGAGTTGGGGCTCGTGATATTGCATGCTTGATAGACTCAAAAATATCTTTACCTTCTACTATCCATTTGAATGAAAAACTCTTCTTTAACATCATGGTCAAAGACTTCACAAGAGTGGAAAAATCAAGCAAAAATATGTAGAAATTTTTTATCCTTCCCAAGAAGCTTTGGAGAGATTTCTTGTGGTGTGGAAATGGAAGTGTTCAGATGGCTTCAAATCTTTTAGGACCAATTGTTAACCCTTCTCTTGAGAAAATGTGCCGTAACAATTTGCCCTCGTGTGCCAAAAATACACACTTCTTTGGATTCAATGAAACTCTGAACCTTCTACACCTTTGAAATACTTGCCTGAGGTGAAAGAGGTGGTCTACTTCATTTTTTGAGAAAATGATGATATCATCTAAATATACTAACACTATCTTGTTGATTAATCCTTTGAATGCCATATCCATAGCTCGCTAAAATGTTGCTCTGGCATTTGATAGTCCAAATGACATCTTCTTATAAGCATATGTGCCCCATTTCATGCTGAAGGATGTATTGAACTGGTATTTTTCTTTCACCATTATCTGATTATAGCCTGAGTAGCCATCTAGCAATGAAAACCTTTCAGAACCAGCTACAACCTACAAGATTTGTTCCATTGATGGAAGTGGATAATGATCCTTGAGTGATGATCTATTCAGATCACAGAAGTCTACACACAATCTGATTTCTCCATTTCTCTTTCTCACCAACACCAAGTTTACAACCCAACTTGAATGTTTTATGGGGAAGATGATGCTAGCTTTAATTAACTTGTTCAATTTTTTTCTCATGAGAGGCTCAATGTGAGGATTCATTGGCCTTTGCTTCTGTCTGATAGGCTTGGATTCGATATCTAGCTCAATAGTATGTTGGGAAAACTTTGGGTTGAAACCTCTTAAATCCTTATAAGTCCAAGCAAAGACATTTGGGAATTCTTGACAAAGTTGGAACAAATTCAAATTTCTCTTGTTGGGTACTTACCTTGCCAATTTGCAATGTCTTGCCTTCATCTATTGAAATGGGCTCTGAATCTTCACCCTTTACCTGATTTTTTGCCTTCTCCTTCCGGAATTGATCATTCAGGTTGAATATTGACTCCAAATTTACAAGGTCCTTTGATAATTTGTTAGTTATCAGCTGCACCACTTGGTCACCGCATTGCTGTTCCAACTTGTCTTGGTTTCTGGAAGAGAAATTAGCTTCTTCTTGTAGAAAATTGACAATTTTCTGATCATTCTTGAAGACTTGCCAACTTATATTGTTATCTGGAACAATTGGTCTTATAACTGCTTTGATATGGGGCTAATATTTCTCACTTTTGATACATTCTACAACATCAAATGCTGCCCCGATTGCTGCCAGTTTTTCTACTGCTTTATTTTTCTTCCTTGGGATGGAATTGATGCCAAAAGCTTCGAAATATTCAGTGAGATCCCATACCTGATTCTTTTAGTTCTTCAACAGATCATTTTTGGTAGCATTTTTTCCTCTAACTTGGTTCACGATCAACTCTCTATCACCAAATACTTGCAAAATTTTTATACTCTTCTCTATTACCCAATGCAATCTGTGAATTAAGGCCTCATACTCAGCTGTGTTGTTTGAGTAAGTAAATTAGAAATGGAAAGCTGAGTAGTATTTTGTACCTTGTGGTGAAATGAGCATAGCTCATCCTCCCGCACCTTGCCTACTCCTTAATCCATCAAATAATAATTGCCATACCACATTATCATCCTTGTGGTATAACTTGGTGATACTAGGGAGAGGATGATTCTCTTCATGTAAACAATAAAATCCTACCTCAGATTCCTCCATTTCTTTATAATGGTCAAAAGCATGCCTCTTGTTTGCCCATTCATCAAGAGTCAAGTCTATAATGCATATGACTTTGGTATCTACCTCATGAGTGCTTGGATAATCCTCTTGATCAAGATCTAAAAAAATCACATTGATTGGACTCGGTGTGTGAGGCTCAATATGAAAGTTTGAAATAGGATCAGATCTGATTATAGACTTAGCTCCACACCTTGTTCTGAATAGCATGTGTGACCAATCAATAGATAAATAGCCTCCAATTTTAGCAGTGAAGTCACCTGACAAACACAATGCATACAGAGTGGTGGCAAGTCTATGACTGATACATCTTACAAGATGGTCACATTGGGACATTCATACAATGTGAGGCTCAAATCCTTGATTACTCCAACCATCATTATTGATATTCCATCCAATTTCACCACACCTTTAGAGATGAATTCATATTGAAGGCCCAATTTATCAACTATCTATTTTGGCATGAATGAGCTACTTGCTCCCGAATCAATCATGTAATTATGTACCAACTTATCTCTAATGATCAATGAGATATAGAATGGAGGGGGCTTCAAATTCTCACCTTTGTGATATCCATGGTTTCCTTCTTGCTGAGCTACATTGGTAAGCACCTTTTCTTGTTGATTGGGTGGTTGATTTGATGCTAACCAATTTGCCATAACAGCTTGCAATAGGCCTCTTTGTCCCAAAATAGCCAATGAATCCCACATCGAGATGTTTACATTTGTTTTCTTCATCTGCTTGATGATGTTGAATGGAGATGAAATATCCTTCTACTGCCCCTTGCTCTACACATTCTTCTTGGGTACATTGGCTATTATAGCTAGCACTTGAGCTAGTCTAGAAGGTGGCTTGAGTTGGCCCTGCACATTGGGAGCTGCACTTTGATTGCTAACACCTTGTGGAGTAATAGAGGGTTGTGGATCATTTGACTTTGATGATTGTCCTTCTCTAATATTCCTTTTCTTGGACCATGTATTGGTAGCTAAACTTTGAGAAGGTGCTTGATTCGTACCACAAAAATCTTCAACCTGCCAATTGACGAGCGTGGTCTCATTTGGAGATGTCCCTTACTGAGTTGCTTCCTGCTGCTAGTTTCCTTCTTGGCCTGTCTCTTGTTCCACACCAGTTGTTATCACCATAAGAGCTTGATTCAAAGCACCATTGAAACACATTGACTAGCTATGGGGTTGATTATATGGAAAACACCAGTCATATTCCCAAGCCATGTTATTTTACACTGGTACTAGGGCTCTACATGTGGATGAGGTATTAGGATTGTGAGGCTAGAATGGTCTATTATTAGGAGGCCTGACTTGATTCTGATTTACAGCTTGAACGGGTGGCCTATTAGGCTGATATGAAGGCCTATTGGGTTGAGTTTGAGGCTGATACGATCTGAAATTTTGAGTTTGCTACCTCTTAAGTGTCACTAACTCATTACCCAAGTTTTTTAGTTGCCTCATGACTTCTAGGAGCTCATTTGAGGTGTTAGAATATGAGGTAGAAGCTTAAGTTGATTTTTGATTTCTTGGAGCAGGAATGGGAGCTAATGTGTGTGTTTGACTAGTGCTTGGAGCTCCTAGTTCTAGATATAGAGGCATATGTGGCATAGGTGCAAGTTTACTAGCTTGAATTAAGCAATTTTCAGCTCTAATAGCAATGTTATAGGCCGTGGGTAAAGTTATACCTCCCATTGATTGAATCATTATGACAACATCAGAATTTAAAGCTTTAAGGAATTATAGAAAAGCACCTTCAGCTGTTGGTCTCATGGCCCATGGAATTATATCCCATGTCCTGTGGAATTTAAAGTTGAAGTCAGTCAACTATTCCTTAGGAGCCCTCTTAATAGTTTTCAATTGTTCCAATAAAGACAAATTACCCCTCTTCTCCCCAAATTGATTATGAAGAGTTGTGCACAAATGGTCCCAATTTTGAATAGATCCTGCGTTTAGACTTCTAAACCATTGCAAAGATTTAACTTTGAAGGAGGATTCCAAAAAATTAATAATGATGTCCATTTTAGTAATTTCGTGAATTACGCAGACATTTGCATGTCCTAGATGTGGTCAATCAGAGTTGTTTGGTTCTCTCTAGTGAAATATGGAATGTTCTTCAATGCTGCAACTGGAACTGGATCTTGTGCATTGAGAGCAAGTGGGATGCTACCAGTGAAGTTGATGTAGGGGTTGGGTTATGCCATTATGATTTGTCAGAGAACTCTAGTTTATTGAATGAAAGGACTTCCAGGTGGAGGTGTTGATAAGGTTCTATTTGGTGGAGATGGAGACCTTTTAGCTCTTCTTCCTCTTCTTTCTCTATCTAGGGACAAGTGTAGATAGGTAAATAGTGCCTCTTTTCTAGTTCTCGACCTTGTTTGGATTCTTCTCATGAATCTTCCAAGCTTGGATTGTTGAAACCAGTGGATTCTACCTCTTAGGAGTCACTAGATGTGTAATTTTCATAGCTTCTCACAAGCTATAGACTTAAAACAAGTGCACATCAATCTTGCTGTAATTAAAATGAATACCTCTTGGTCCCACCAGGCATGCCAAAACTATTATCACTGAATCACAACACCCTATGGTTTGCACAAGTGTGTGTGCTTGAGATCATAGTGTGATTGCATAACATGGGTACTATCTCCAAGTTGTGGGACTTGCTACTTGAGATAGACCTCCAGAGAAAGCTGGTTCTTGCTCATAAACTACCAGCCAAAATCTACTCTAATGCAAGAAAAACTATCTAATCCTAATATAACTTTCCAAGGGACCAGAGAGAGAGAGAGAGAGAGAGAGAGAGAGAGAGAGAGAGAGAGAGAGAGAGAGAGAGAGAGAGAGAGAGAGAGAGAGAGAGAGCATGAAAATAAAGCCTACACTAAAGCGGTGATACACTAGAAAAGGAGAGTATGAGAATAGTCTTCCAATGTGTGGAAAGTAGAAGCAAAGTGCATACTAGAAAGGGTGATAACAGTTCTCCACAATCTAGTAAATGCATTCACAACAATATTCCATACATGCACAATAAAAATGAATCCCTACAAAAGTATGAGATAGACACAATATATATGCAATAATATTGAAGGGGCAAGAGGGATGCAAACAAACACATCAGGGGAAGAGATATCCACAAACTTGTATTTATTGCTTCATGATCTGCACAGTTCAGTCTATTACAAGATAAGGGCCTGATCACCATGCAAGGAGTACCACTACAAGGGTTTATAGCACATTGGCTTCACAAAGTATTTTTAATAGAGTTTTTCTACTCAAAACTATCTCTCCTTTACAATGAGCCCAACATTCCAATTTATAGAATTTTGAGAAGTGAGAGAGAGAGGGAAAATGAAAATCCCAAAATCTATCCTTTAACTACTTGTAAGATGGTAGTAAATGGAGTGAAATATGTTGCTTGTTGCAAATGACTCCCCATAATGTCCCATAACTTGCAGCAGTGAAATATGTGAGCCCATGCTTCATTAATGCATCTCAACTACTAAATAAAATCAATTGTTCTAAACTGGGCACATTTTCTACAAAATATCCATTGATTTCTCATCAAATTCTAAATTTATTGATTTATTTACATTGGGCTTAGAAACATAATTACAACGGTACCAATTTTGTGTGTTTTCATTGAGAAATGCAAAAGTTATGGCCTTCTGAGTGCGGGTAACTATTTTGGGTCTTCCAAGCATTTCTGTCATTTAACAGGACAGAGCATTTAATTTTCTAGAGCTGAAGATGTTTATTTTATTTTCATATATATACCCTCATCAAAATTAATAAATCTAGTTTCTGTGGTATAGAGGACATCGTGCTCATTCTAGAAAGTCAAATTTTGTGAAAAATTGAAGCTCTAGGTCAAAAGTTATGGCCATTTGAAGTTCGGGGTTTGATTTGCACTGAGTTTTCCCTTACATGTGTGCTATATCAGGTATTTCGGGTCCTTGGTGTCCAGGATGTCCCTTGTGTGAGTGCCAAAAACCTCCACTTTTTCCACATCACACTTGACCCACTTTGCAAATGGAAAGTTTTGGCTTTTGGTGTCCCGCTTGTCCCGACATTGACCGGGCTATGAGGGCTATTGACTGGGCCTTTTCTGCATCTCCCTTGCCTGTGGTGATTTCGGGTTTGCGGGTCCCAAGTGTCCCACGTGAACTTGTGTTGCCTGGGACAAAAATCTCTGATTTACCCGCAATACACTGTTTGAAGCCATTTTTTCAAATTTTTCCCATTTTGTCTAACTCGAATTTTTTCCTTGGATGGGGGGGTCAAAAAAGAGCCAAAGGGACCTCCAAAACTTGATTTTTTCCCTCCAGCCATTTCTACTTGCTCCAGCATGAGGAAATTATGAAAGTTATCCAAATTACCTTGAGATGTGAATTTGGGATAACACTACTGTTTTGTTTTACTCCTTGTTTATTATTGACTTATTGGCGAGAAAATTTGTGCAGGGACAAATTTTTGGGTGTCTTGTCAATGCTCTGGGAAATCTAAGTCCCTCTACTTAAACAATGCAACTTCCGTATATGCATGCGCAAGTAAGGTGAGTTTATCCGGTGTGGCCTTGCACTCGGGGATCCAATAGGGGCACTCCACTGACCCTACAAAAAAGCTAGCAATATCTTTCTAGAGAGGACTTTGTCAAGAGAGCGGGAAAGGGAGTGAGAATATGAGGTAGGGGAACTAATGCTACAAGTAGAAAATCAAAGTGTTGCACACATAAGTTAGAAGTTTCATCACATGCATGAAAATTAAGAAGAGAAAACTTTGCAAATAATAAAAAGATCGATCATAATTTATAAGCACAAAGTATCAATAATCCCCTCAGTCAAAAAAGGATAGAAACTCCTTGTATTGATGCTTAATTAAAAATTGTACATAGTGAAGGAATGAATAAAGTAGAGAAAAAAATGGATAACTCTTTTCACTCACATGTAAGCAAAAGCTCTCTCATGACCTTAAAAGAATACAACCATCTAGAAAAATTTCAGAATTAGAACCCCTTTGAATGGGGAGATCATTACAATTTATAGAATTTTGGAAGTCTCTTTGCCTATCCCCCATTGACCATTCATATGCCTTGAAACTTTTCACATTCTCAGGAAAACATTAAGTCCCCTTTTATAAATTAATGGTGGCTTATTACATTGAAACTAAAGTCATTTTTAATTAATTGAGGCATCATGAAAATGTGCAAACCCAACAATGAACTAGAATGTGGAGGAGAGAGAAAATGGGGGGAGAAGAGAGAGAAGAAAAAGAAAGGATGTTGCAACTGATGAAGTCAACTGTTTCTGATCATTGGAATGCTCAAACGAGATGAAACTTTGAATCTCTAAATCCTTTTCCTCTCGAAAAACTCCTTGAGACTTGCACTTGATGCCGAATTGTTCTCTGTCTCATACGATTGAGAAGATGCCCACTCCTTTCAATTCCTTATTGCGAATCATTCACTCATGATGAGGAAAAGTTTCTGTTGATGAGAAACTACCTTTTGATGACCTACAAACACCGTGAACTGAGTGTTTAGAAACACTGTTGAGTTATCCCAATGGTGACCGTGGGTGTTCATAGAAGTTGAAGATGGAAACTGCCTCATGTGATGACCCTTTGTAACATTGTCGTATTCTATCGACATATGTCTTACGAAATGATACATTTGTCCGTACAGGTGCTAAGTACCGATGACCATACTGAAAAAACTATGAATGACTCTTCAACACTTACTATTCTTGAATGGAGAAACTTACTATTTATAGTAAGTGTAAAAATAATTCTCTGAACTCCAACTGCAGCGAATTTGAATATTCAACTCTCAGAATCTCTTTTTTGTGAAATTCACCCTCTGGAATGACTTACTATTTTTAGTAAGTGCCAATGAGACGACTTACTATTTTTAGTAAGTATGAAAAATATGCTCCTTCAAACCTTAATTGGATATTGTAACTTGAATTCCTCTTTTCCCCTACATTCCTCTCACCTTTTGGACCAATTTTCTATTTTTAGCAAGTTTTTGTGAGACCACTTAATATTTTTAGTAAGTTTCAATTCTGAACCGAGATAAACATTTCGATGATTTTCACCTACGATACCTCCTCTGTGTTCACTGCCTCCTTCGCAGTTTCTTCGGATGGTGGCTTACCCAAAATAGTAGTTTCCCATGTAGAAGGCTTGCTATTTTTAGTAAGTGTGCTTCTGGTGGTCGGATCACGAAGGAACGAAGTTTTCTGATATGGGTTTTTTCCCAATATCACCCCCCTAAAATCTTAGGCTTACCCGATCAATGGGTCTTGTTTTTTTTCCGTTTACAAAGAGAATCATATTTTTGATATGGGTTTTTGTTTCTCGTTCCATTGGTGAATTTTCTCTTCAAACCAATTGCTAGTTTGACAGGAAATCTAAATTTTGTCTTCGTTGGGCCAAGAGGGATAATTCTTCGTTGTGAACACTCTATCCTGAAGAAGGGGGATCTATTGGTAATGTTTTTATGGATTGTGAAAACATATAATGCAGCAAAAAATTGTTCTTTGATTCATGCACTAGTTTGCAAGATGTATCAAATTCTTCGTCTTATGACAACGGAGGTTTTCAGATGAATTTCTTTGTTCTTCTATGTTCTTTATTTATTTCACTCTTTCAATCAGTCCTTCCTTTGTAATTTAGGTATTTTCATGGAGTGGAGGATTGGGTGGCCATGACGGAGCTGGTTCAGAGAAACAATAGTGGATTGGGTGTCTGGACAAGCATGAATAGAGCTATGGCAAGGTTTAGAGATATGGAGAAGAAATGGAGGGAAATAAATGGCTAAGTGCTAGATTTAAAATATTCAAAAAACACAAACATACAATGCCAATAGAGCACCCCCAAATGAGGAGGTCAAATTTAGAAATAGCTCTGTCAAGCAAACTCGTGCCTTAAATTCATCAAACAGGTTACAGATGGGCTCGAAAATGAAATAGCAGGGTCAGAAATGGAGTAGTGTCGCAGAGAAGGCAGGAATAAGAAGGAAAAGAAGCGGTGAAGTTTCAAGGTCTTTGGGATCAAAACCATTCAAGAAAGAATCCAGAATCGACTAAGTATGAAAGAGCTAGCAGAGGGAACCATGTGTCTTAATGACGCTCCTCCAAAGGTGAATCCAAAAAAGAGAAGCTCAAACAAGCGCTGCATCTCCATGTGTCTCAGGACGAAATAGAGGTAGGGGCAAATTCTCAAACAGAGTCAAAAGGAAGAGCTTCGGGGCCACGGGGGTTTTTTGAGTTTTGCGTTTTGCGAAAAGGGGAAAAGGTGAATTACGAACCCACAAACTTGATTTTTGCTCTAATCTGGCTGCCACATGTCCCATATCAAAAGGGGACCCATTTTTCAAGCTGTTTTCCTGCCCTCCTGTATGGACTTGATACAAACTTCGAAGGGGCATATCTTTCGACTTAGGGCCTGAAATATTACGAATCTGACACCGTTGGAAGCGTCTCGATGTCCTCTACGCCATGAAAGGATTAAAAATCATTTTTAGGACCTAGTAGGTAAAAAATTAAGAAGAGTCTTCTGGGCCATTAATGTAGAATCCAATCTCTTCAACTACCAGATTTGATTAAATTTAATCCACTAGGGAACCAAAAGAGACATATTGTGGGTGGATTTGTAGAAGGCATTGATATTTAGTGGTTGAAATTTCAAAGCGGGATTCGATGCTTATCGCACGGTGGTTGGAGCAGGATTCAGTTTTTCCCTCTTCGCTCTCTCTTATTCTTTCTATATATTATAACATTTCTCATTTTAGAAAGTAGAGACATTATGGGCATAGAGAAACTCTGTCAAATTTGTATCTCGATGCCATTTTTGAGTAGTGAACCTTCTCCTACGCCTAAAAAATGTATTTGTGCCTCTAATTTAGAAATGTAATGGTCTGTGCACCTTCTATAGCAATAAAAACGTGTTTTTGTGGTGTTCTTCAACCCTTTGCATCATTTTGTTGTTTTTCTATGCCTCTCCCTTCCAGATATGTTTTTTTGTGCATGTATTTCACATTTGCAGGTGAAAGATGTTGTGTTTCATGGAGTTTAATGGAAAATTTGAAGATCTGGGCCATGTTACTTCTGTCTGACCTCCCTCTTCTCCATTTTTTTGTTTCTTTCTCCATCAACAGAATATATCACTTCATTTACTGGTGTATCACCGATTTAGTGTAGGTTCTGTTTTTCCCTCTTTCTCTCTCCTTGGTTCCTTGGAATGGTTAGATTAGATTAGATTTAGTTTTCCTACACACGAGTAACTCCTGGTAGGTAGTTTAGGAAGAGGAACCCCCTTCTCTGGAGAGCTTTCCCACTTTTGCAAGGTCCCACACCTTGGGAAAAATTCAATGTTATGCAATCACACTAGATGATTCTACCTTAGAAAAGCATATTTTTAAAACTCATTTGGGGGTGCTGTGATTTCGTACTAACATGCCCCTTTAGCTAAAGGGATGAAAGGGTCATAAAATTGTACATTGCACCTCCTTGCGACCCTTGTAATGATCAAGATGATTGAGCATTAGGGTTAGGGAGCTGGAGAAAAGTATGTGGGGGCTGAATATTGCATTTTAGAAGGTTGCATTGATGATTTGGGGGCCATAGGGGGATAGGCACATTTTTATGTACCTCATGTACATTTTCCAAAGGGATAAAAGGGTCATTAGTTTACACATCATGCCAGGTTGCGAAACTTGGCCTGATCTGAATGACTGAGGGGATAGGCTCCGTCAAGCTCCTACGTGCTGAACTCAAAATGCAGAGGGTTTCATGGGTGACCAGAGGCAATAATAGGGCTGAGAACATTTTACTATCCCTCATATCCATTTTCTTAAGGGACGAAAGGGACACGAAAATGTGTCAGGCCCCTGAAGCTGACACATGTCCTTTTAAGAATTTGTCTAAGTGTTGAATGCAATCCTTGAGCCAATTTGTGATAATGATAACTTGGGCTCCCAGATGAGTTTGGAGGTGAAATGTTATATGATCTTGACTGAAAAAAACTCAATGAATTGAATGGTGATGGTTTGGATATTCAATTATGATTGTATCACCTTAAAATTTCCCATTTTTCTTGGGATTTCCAATTGTGTACCTGAAGAATGAGTTACGTAGGGAAGTGTATGATGTTTCATGAGGTCTCATTTTTTCCACCATTTTGGGCATGGAAAATACCTTCCATAGGTACTTTTTTGGGCTCTCGAATCTATACGAAGCTCCAAAAATCCTTTCTTTGAGCTCAGGTACTTCTTCGCGGTGTATGTTCCTTTAGGCCCGAAAACATACTTTTACTGAATTGACTCCAAAAAGGCTTAGCTGAATTGATCCTGATGCCTTCAAACCATTTGGAACATTTCAATCATCCTTTTTTGATGACAAATTTCCATTTTTTATCCAATTTCTATTTTTAGTATGCCTCACCATGGACACATGCTATTTGTTGGGGTTAGCACATTGGTTGTATAAAAAATATATCAGATTTAAGCATACATACAAATAAAAACAGATATTCTATCAGAAAAAATATACAAAACAAGAGACATAAATCAATATTAGATTTAATGTGGTTCACCCAGTGTGGGCTACGTCCACCAAGAAACAAGCCAATCTATTATCCAAAGCTTTGCCAAGATATACAATGAATATTTACAATCTTCCACACCTCTCAGATGTACAGTACTTTCTTTCCCTCAAGCTTTTGCTTTATCACCAAGAATTCTCTCTCTCACCAACTTTTGAAAGTTATTTCTAATTCTTGTTAATCCTCTCACTTATAAACCCTAGCTTTTAAGCTTATATAGTCGTTTATAGACTTAAGGCACTTAGCCATGCAATTATAATCAATAGAAATACTTTAATGCTAAAAAATAGATCTAATTCTCGAGAGTTAATTAAAACATCCTTGTATAGGTAACTGATGCCGGTTAGACCTAACCGCTACTAGTTCCTCCCTTGCCTAACTGATGCCGGTCCTGGGTGACCAATGCCGGTTCCCCTCTAACCGATGATAGTTACCATATTTTCTAGCAAGTTTCCATTGCATGCTAAACTGAAGTAATTGAGCTCCATAACTCAACAATCTCCCACTTGGAGATTAATTACTGCACCATACATATACAATGTCATTCTTAGATCCTTCCTTAGCTCTATTTCTTCCTATTCAAATCTCAAACTTGAAGACCAACATAAGTGGAGTGTAGCTCCAACTTCTCCTTTGCTAATGGATTCGTTAACATATCCGCAGGGTTTTTGCTCGTATGAATCTTTTCCAGATTCAACTATCCATCCTCCAATACCTTCTGTATGAAGTGATACCTCAACTGAATGTGTTTCGTTCTCAAATGAAACGTTGAGTTATTTGCCAAATGAATTGCACTCTGACTATCACTGAATAATTTACAATCACCTTACTTCTTTTTCAACTCTTTCATGAACCTACTCATCCATATCATCTCCTTACTAGCCTCTGTAGTTGCAACATACTCTACCTCTTTAGTAGACAAAGCCATAACCTTCTGCAATGTTAAAATCTAGCTAACTCCCATTCCACCTACTATAAAAATATATCCAGTAGTGATCCTCCTACCATCCAGATCTGCAGCTATATCCGAATCAACATAAGCATGTAATGAAATATATGAACCTCCATATCATAACTGTATGCTAGATGTCACTTTTAAATACCTGAGTATCTATTAGACTACTTTCCAATGCTCTTTTCATGGATTGACCATATATTTACTCTCAACTCCCACTACCTGTGTAATGTTTGGTCTGGTACAAACCATAAAATATATGAGACTTCCAACTGCTGAAGCATATGGTACTAGTGTCATGTATTTGACCTCCTCATATTATGAATGACACTAATATTTACTCAATTTGAAGTGTCCAGCCATAGGTGTACTAACAGATTTAGCATTTTGCATGTTAAACCTTTCTAACATCTTGTAGATATAGTCCTCTTAAGAAAAATATAATTTCTTGTTTTTTCCTGTCTCTATGAATTTACATGCCAAGGATACTTTTTGCAGCTCCTAAATCCTTCATAGAAAATGTGTGAGCTAGCTTTCCCTTAAGATCACCAATGTCCTGCATATGAGATCTTGCGATAAGAATATCATCCACATATAGTAATAAAATATATAGCTCCCATTTTCAAGCTTCTTGAAATAAACACAATGGTCAGATTTACATCTCAAGTAACCATGCTCATGCATAAAACTATCAAATCTAATGTACTATTGCCTTGGAGCTTGCTTGAGCCCATATAAGATCTTTTTCAACTCACACACTAGTTTCTCCTTACCCTTGAATTCATACCGAGGCGGCTACTGCATATAAATCTCTTCATCAAAATCACCATGAAGGAAAACCGTCTTCACATCTAGTTGCTCTAAATGTAAATATTCTACTACAACTAAACTCAATACAGTACGAATAGAAGTCACCTTAACAATAGGAGAAAATATTTTACCAAAGTCAATCCCTGCTTTCTGTGAAAATCCTTTTACTACAAGTCTTTCCTTGTACCTATTATGTCCACCCTCTTCTTCCTTAATCCTGTAAACCCAATTGTTCTGCAATGTTCTGTTACTTGCTGACAACTTAACCAAATCCCAAGCCTGGTTATGTTCCAAGGAGTTCATCTCCTCATCCATGCCTTGTTCCCACTGAACGTGAGTCTTATCCTACATTGCTTCTTCAAAGCTCTCTGGTTCACTATTATCAGTTAACAATAAATAAAATGGAGAAGATGTAAATATTTCTGGAAGTTTACTTACCCTTTGTGACCTTCTTACATGTGTTTGGGGTACCGGAGGCTCAATCTGGACCTCCTGGACATTCCTATCCAAATCTGACAGTGACTGACATCGGTTACTTTAACCGATGTCAGTTTTGTGAACTGATGCCGGGTTAGATCCTCTGTAACCGATACCGGTTCATCTGATTAGTGCCGGTCAGGGGTCAACCGACATCGATTACTGTGTAACCCTATTGGTAATTCTTTTAAATCAAATAGTTCATTTTCATTCACAAAATTCTCAACCGGTTCATCCTTGGGTACCAAAATTTGATCCTTGTACATTCTCTTTTCATTCCATTCAACATCATGAATCATAATTTTAGAATTATCTAAATCCCAAAAATGGAAACCAAAATCACCAGATCCATAGCCAATGAAAGTGCACCTTTTGGATTTTACATCCAACTTCTTTCTATTTTCCTTATCAACATGCACAAAATCTTCTGAACCAAAAACTTTAAGAAAATAAAGATCTACCTCTTTTCTGGTCCAAACTTCCTCTGGTATTCCTCTATCTAGTGAACTTGAAGGCCCACGGTTAATCAAATAAACTGTTGTATCAAGTGCTTCTACCCAAAAATGTAAGGGAAATCTAGAATATATCCTCATACTTTTAGCATGTTCCACGATTGTCCTGTTAATTCTTTTTGCAACACCATTCTCCTGTGGTGTTCTTGGAACTGTTCTTTCTTTGTGTATCCCATTCACCGAACAATAATCATTGAAAGCCTTGCTACAGTATTTACCACCATTTTCAGATCTAAGACACTTTGACTTAGAATTTGATTCATTCTCAACAAGGGCTTTCCATTTTTTAAAAGTCTCAGAAACATCAGATTTACATTTAACACAATAAACCCATACCTTTCTTGTAGCATCATAAATGAAAGTAACATAATACTGGGATCCTCAATGAGAAGCTACCTGAGCTGGTCCCCACACATTTGAGTGTATAAGCTCCAATTTTTGCTCCTTCTTAGTTACCTCAAATTTGAGAAATATCACTCTCTTTTTCTTTCCAAAGATATAATACTCACAGAAATCAAGATCTAAATATTTCAAAAATGGTAACTTACTCTTAGCCTTTAAGATTTGCATTTATTTTTGACTC
Organism: Taxus chinensis; assembly: GCA_019776745.2. Taxonomy (NCBI): domain Eukaryota; kingdom Viridiplantae; phylum Streptophyta; class Pinopsida; order Cupressales; family Taxaceae; genus Taxus; species Taxus chinensis. The sequence goes on along the minus strand of CM034155.1, from coordinate 324,205,713 downwards.
ATATGACCCAACCAATTATGCTACATGTATGCATCTAAATCTGAAGTAGATAATGCGAAACATGAATCAATAATATAGGTAGATAAATATAACGTTCCTACCTTCTTACCTCTTGCCACAACAAAAACACCCTTGGTGAATTTCCAAGAGTCTCCTATAAAAGTAACCATGTAGCCAGATTCACTTAGTTGCCCTACAGAAATAAGATTCCTCCTGAAGCTTGACACATGCCTCACATATTTCAATACCCATGTATTTCCATTCTGTAATTTTAGATAAACTTCCTCTTTACTAGTAATATTGCAAGGTTCATCATCACCCAAATAAATATGCCCAAAATTGCCTTGGACATAATTTCTGAAATAACCCTTATTCGGGGTTGCATGGAAAGAAGCTCCTGAATCTAAAACCCATGATTCAATTCTACTATCTAAAGAAAGAATAAGAGAATTTTGCATTACCTTTGATGCATCAAGATTTACTTCTTTACCTTTTTCTGGTTGTTGGTTCTCTTTATCCTTTGACCAATAATCTTTCTTTACATGTCCTTTCTTTCCACATTTCCAACAAGTAATTCCCTTACTTCTGGATTTATATTTGCTATCCCTTGACTTTGATTTTCCATTACTCTTACTCTTGGATCTCTCTTTCTGCCTTCCCTTGCTTTCTACATTCAAAGCATTTCCAGATGATGAATCCTTTGTACTCTTCATGCAAATTTCTTCATTCAAGATTATACTAACCACATCATCAAACTTCAAAATTTTATTAGTAGATGTTGTATTACTAATAACCATTACCAAGTTATCCCAAATATAAGGAAAATAACATAAGAATAAAAGTGCTTTTACTTCATTATCAAATGGTATAACAACTAATTTTAACTGATTTACAATAGATCAAAAATCATTCAAATGACTAGATGCAGATCCACATTCATGCATCTTAGAACTAAATAGTTTCTTCATAGACTTAGGGAACTTAGCTATGTAATTGCAATCAATAGAAATACTTTAATTCTAAAAAATATCTAATTCCCGAGATTTAATTAAAACATCCTCGCAAAGGTAACCGATGCCGGTTAGACCTAACCGCTGCCAGTTCCTCCCTTGCTTGACCGATGTCGGTCATACTTGACTGATGCCGGTCCTGGGTGACCGATGCCGGTTCCCCCCTAACTGATGACGGTTACTGTATTTTTGAGAAAGTTTCCACTGCATGCTAAACCTAAGTAATTGAGCTCCACAACTCAACACTATTTTTATTAAGTGCATTGTAGGTGTCAGATTGCGACAAATCAAGTCTTGAAATTTTGGGTTTTATTCTAGTTCCACACTTCAAATTTTGGGTAATTTATACATATGAAAAAGTGGGAAAATTATATTTTCATCAGTGGGGACAGAATACTGATTAAAAAAAAATCCCTCCATATCCCTAAAAAATAGGGACTTCATGGTGTGAAAACTAGTTCACGCGAAACTAGATTTTACAACACTCATTTTCATACGATCTCACCCACTGGAACCTTGAGAAGTGGAGAGGTAGATCACTACATTTTTCACTTTTGTTCTTCATGTAACATGGTAGAATGCTGATGAAAACTCAGTCCTCCATATCCCTTAAAAGTAGGGATTTCGTGGCACAAAAACTAGTTTACTTGAAACTAGATTTTTCAACGATCATTCCCTCCAATTTTCGCGCGATCTCACCCATTGAAACCTTGAGAAGTGAAGAGGTAGCTCACTAATTTTTTTTCTTCTATTCTTCATGGAAGCCATTAATGGAGTCTTCAGTTTTCAGATATCACAGAGGTCATGATTGGGGAGGATGAAGTTATTTGCAGTTGAGAATGAAAGGGAGGCTAGGAGAAAGCATTTAGGAGTTGAATTTCAGGCGCATGAGGAAACACAAGGATCAAGTGGGATGGGGGAATTTTGTGTCCCATATGTCCATGTAGGGAGAGGGAAGGCTCAAACCTAGCTCTCGGGGGCTTAACTGGCAAACGAGAGGTCATATTAGTGTTCTGTAGGCTCAAAAAGGGTTGGACACATTTTAATTCCCCCTTATGTACATTTTCTAAAGGGAAAAAAGGGACATCAAAATGTGTCAGGCTCTTAGAGCTGACACATGTCCACTTCAAAAAATGACTAAGTATGAGAACCTGAGAGAAAACTTGTGAAGGCCGTATCTAGAGTTCCCAATGGAGTTTCAAGGTGAAATTTTATATAAATTTGACTTAAAATGGCCTTCTGAATCTAATGGTGGGGGTATCAAATCTTGATTATTCTAGTTGAACCCTAAAAATATCCTTGTGCATAGATGTTGTTAAGAATCTGATTTCACCATATTATAGAGCTCTCAATTATGTTTTTAGAAATGTCTCATTTAACTCCTAAACCATTATGAAGCTCCTAGAATTAATTCCCGAAGCTCAGTAGCTCTTTTGGCCCTATGCACTGCCTAGGCCTGAGAACCCTATTTTTGATGAATTTACCCCAAGACCTCCAAACATTTCTTGAATCTTCCAATATGGTTTACTTGGTGTTATTAGACATTTTATTCATATCCATGTTGTATTTTTCTCCTTTGTTTCACTCCAGGGGGTTGCACCAATCCTGGGAAGCCTAGTGGTAACCCTTCCCAAAATTACCAGAAATTGGCATTCTTCGAGATCTCCTAAAATCACCTAGGGGGATTGATTTGAATTTACTAATTCACTTATGGTGCTGAGTTAACATCCATTGGGGGTCATTGGACTGAATGGGTAAGGCCATTGCTAAGGATGGGAAGACCTGGGGTGTCTTGAAAAGGTAAAATTTGAGAATTTTGACACATGGCTATTGTTGTCATGCTCTAAAATTGTAAATTTTTCTATTGCAGATTCATATGAAAACAAATGGCTTTACCTTGGGGACATGGTATGGACTAAGCGCACCAAAGAAATGGCACGAGGAATCCCATAATCTCAACTTATAACATATTGACTAGTGCCTTGTCCATTGGGCCCTACAAAGTCATGTACAACTTACAAGAGAGAGAGAACCAAGAAGAACACACAAACACACCAAAAATGATGAAAGGAAACACAAAACACATACGAGAAGGAAAATAAAAGCATAACAGAAAGGGAAACACACCTAAAAACCACCTATGGTATAGGGTGAGGGACAACCCACTTTCATTGAAGAACTTTTATTTTCAAGGGTTACCCTTGAAGAGGTAACACAAAATGTCGATGTCTTGCGAAGCCATTGATTGGTTCAAGGAAGTAGCCTCTTTCCTCAAATGCCTATGAAAGCCAGGTTCTTTCATGATTGTCTATGTACTTTGTAGGAATTTACATAAGCTTTCTCTTTCTAAGCTTTTTGCCAAAAAATTCCCTTTCTCTTATGTTATTTGAGATGATTTTTAGAGTGCTGACCACCTTTCGTGCTTATCCATAACAATGATTTTCCTTCAAATACTTCATCGTCATTCTAAGGTTTATTTTTTCTCAAGTTGCTTGAATCTTCTGATCTCTTTCCATTACCATATTCATTCCCTATATTTTCAGAAAGTTCCAAAGTGATGTGATCAAATTGATTTTGAACATGTTCCCAATGCTTTTTCTGCGGGAAACTTTCTTCCATGCGAGTTGTCTCATTATTTTCTTTATCATGTCTCACCGTGGTGAAAGTGCTGCCTTCAAAATTGACAATGTCGAAAGGAGTTCCAAATACTTTTCTTATTTTACATATTCAAACTTCCTCTTACATTGTGGAAGAAGAGGATATGTTTTCTCTTTCCTTCTCTCCATTGAGAAATTCATCCAAACCTATCTAACGGTTCCATCTCCACATCGAACATTGGTGTATTGAAATAAGGAACCTTCATTGATTCACAACTATCTTGTATCTCCATGGCTCGAGTCAAGAGTTCCAGGCTAAGCTGAGGATATTCAATTTCTTTTACGAATTTCAAAATATCTCGCATAGATGAATCTTCTAAATTCATTGTAGATTCATCTTTGTTTTCAAAAGAGTTTATGTATCATGACTCAAAGGAGTGATGAAAAATATGATCCATACCTTCTCATGTTTAATTTGGAGTAACTCCATTTGCTTCTTCTGTGCTTTGTGTTCTCCAAGAATCTCTTTTATATAGGTACAAGAAAATCTGAATGATGAATCCTTCTGACAAGGAGAAGAGGTCCATGCTTTGTTGAAATGGTAAGCCCTTGAGCTCAAAATCCATATTTTCTTCGACTTCAGAAAATAAATCGACTTCCTCCATATGTTCATCCATGATTGAATCGGGGAGAGATTTTGATTCCGTAATTATCTCTATTTCTTCGCATATCTCCATCTTGTCATTAATTGAAAAATTAAAGTATGAAAATAGATTACTCATGAACACCTCGAACTCATCATTTTGTATCTCTTCATCCTCAATAGAGTCTTCAAAGAGCATCAAATCATCTATTATGTAACTAGGATCTTCCTCTATCAAATATGTCATTACTTTGGTGAGTTGTCTCTTGTGCCAGAACAAATCTTGCATCTCATCTTCCATAAGAAAATTTCCTCTTCTTCTTTCATGGTGAGAAAAGGAAATTTTTCATCTCTCGCTATGTGAAGAAATAGTTTCCTATCCTACCACCTTGGAACAAAATGTTCACCCTTGGATCGTCTGATTTTTGTACGGTGTATTTCATCTTACGCACCGAAAACATCTTCTTCATTTCTTCTTTCACAGGTATGATTGCAGAGGACTAGTCCAACTTGATTTCACCACTCAAATACCTGTAGAAGTTCCCCCAAATGTGCCCCCTGCTCATTTTGTGGTTAACTCCTTTACATATTTCCTTCTCTTGTGCCTCAGTCAGAATATTTTGTTTTCCAGGCACTCAAAACCTTCTGGAAATGGCACCATTGGATAGAGCTCTCTCTCAGCTTTCCAGAAAGGTAAAGTTTTCCTCCTAACTCCTCATATTTTTCAAGTTATGGCTCGGCGGAGTTTTTGTGGGAAATTTTCCCTTAGAGGGCCCGCAGCCAATCAGAATGTGCCACATGGCACCTGGAGTGGCAGAGCATGGGGAAAATTTGAAAAAAAATTCCAAAGACCAAACAGGTAAAAATTCAAACTTTTTGCCCGCCGATCCGATTTTGGCCTGTTTTTTCCCTAAATTTTCAAATCGCCATATCTTTCGATCCAGAGCTCAGATTTTCACGTTCTTTATATCAATGGAAAGATGGTGAAATTATCTACATGATTCTAGGGTAAATTTTGCATTTTGGTTCAGTTTGGAGAGAGAAAATCAAGAAACATCTCTGGCACGTGGTAATGGCCAGAAATGACGTTTCAACAACCAGTTTTAATGCAAAATGGGTCGCATTCTTCTTCAGCATGGCCAAAAATGTCAGGGCATGGGTCTGTAAGGACACCCATGCTATTTTAATGCATCTTCATTCAATGGGGAATGGCTCCCACGTTTTTTACATGTTTTCTCTCTCCTGGGCTCGACCCATGCGTTGTAAAAGCCAGATTTGGCTCATTTTTTGTTGGTTGAACATTTTTTTGGGACAACAAGCTTCTTCTTTCACCTTCAACAAGTGATTTTTGCAAGTATCAGACCTTCTTCATGATTGTAACAGGTTTCTACCTCTTTGATGTTGCAAATGCAAGGATTTTGACAGTGAAAATGACAGTGCAGACTCTGTGATCAATTTTCAGTCCTTTGTTTGTATTGTCTTGTTTCATTTCAGACCTCTAATTACATCTTATCAGCCTGTGTATGATGTTTCATGTTGCATTTCATGAAATTGTGTCAATTTTCATGAACAAGAAGTGTTCACCACTCCTTTGGTGTATCACCTATTAGTTTAGTTTCAATTTTTGTACTTTCTATCTCTGTCTCCTTGGAATTTAGAGTAGGATTAGGATTCAAACCTCTGCAATTGTGTAAATAACAGATCTGATCAGAGGAGTTTGAGGAACCAGCCTCTAATCTAGAGATTCCTCTCTCATTTTACAAGTCCCACACTTGGAGAGAGGTTTCAATGTTGTGCAATCACACTGGATGCCTGAAACATCAACTTAGAAACCTGATTTACATCCAGGGGTGCTGCTGATTTGCAACAATAGTTTTGGCACACCCGGTGGGACCTTAGAGGTCTCATTTTCATTGCAGCAAAGTTGATGTGCATCTGCTGCAATTTTCTTGCTTAAAAGAGCTATAAATTGCACATCTGGCGACTCCAAGGAAGAAGAATCAGCTGGTCTTAGCAGTGCAGACCTGAAAACTCATGAGAAGAATCACTACAAGGTCAAGAGCTGGAGAAGAAGAGGCACTGTTTGAATATCTGCAGTTATCTCCAAGAGTAAGGCAAAGTGGGAGGAGAATCCAAAGGTCTCCATCTCCACCAAATAGAACTCTCTCAACTCCTCCACCTGGTAGGCCTTTCATTCAATCAACAAGGGTTCTAAGGCCAATTAGAATGGCACAAAACAACCCCTATGTCAATTTCACTGGCAGCAGCCCACTTGCTCTCAATGCACAAAATCCAATTCCAATTGCAGCCTTGAAGAACATTCCATACTTCACTGGAGAGAATCAGACTACTCCTGGTGATCATGTTAAAGACATTGCCAACCTTTGTGCAATTCATGAAATCAATGAGATGCAAGTTGCTGTCAAATTGCTGGCATCTTCATTCAAGGGGAAGGCTTTGCAATGGTTTAGAAGCCTTGCCTCAGGTTCTATTCAAAATTGGAACCAGCTATGTGTAGCACTTCATGAGCAATTTGGAGAGAAGGGAGACAACTTGTCTCTTTTGGAGCAGCTGACAACCATCAAGAGAGCTCCCAATGAGCAGCTGACTGATTTCAACTTCAGATTTCAAAGGACTTGGGAGAGAATTCCAGTGGCAGTCAGGCCAACAGTAGAAGGTGCTTTTCTTTACTATCTCAAAGCTCTAAATTCTGATATTTCTATGTTAATTCAGTCCATGGGAGGCACAACTATCCCCATTGCTTATAGCATTGCCATTAGAGCTGAAAATTGTTTGATCCAAGCTGGCAAACTAGCCCCTAGACCTCCCATGCCATTGTTTCCAAGTTTAGAGAGCCCAAACACTAATCAAGCACCTAATTTGGCTCCTTCTCCCACTCCTAGAAATCAAAATTCAAGTGAATCTTCCACTTCATCTTCTAGTGCCTCAAATGAACTTCAAGAAGTCATGAAGCAATTGCAAAATTTAGGTAATGAGCTGGTTACTCTCAAGAGGCAACAAGCCCAAAGTTTTAGACCTTCCTTCCAGCCTCAAGCTCAGCCTAACAGGCAGCCATATCAACCTCATAGACCACCCAATCCAGCTACAAATCTAAATCAAGCAAGGCCTCCTGCCAACAGACCATTTCAGCCCTATAATCCAAATGCTATATCTGCCTCTAAGGCATTGGTGCCAACACAAAACAACGTTGCTCAGGAGTATGATTGGTGTTTTCCATGCAATGAACCTCACAACCAATCTATGTGTTTCAACGGTGCCTTGAATCAAGCATTAATGGTGACAACTACTGGTGTGGAGGGTGAGGGCAGTCAAGGAAACAACCAACAACAAGAAACATTCCAGCAGCAATCAGCTCCAAATGACACCACACTTGTGAACTGGCAGGCAGAGGATTTTTGTGGCATAAATCAAACAGTCTCTCAAGGTGTTGCAGCCAACACAAGGTCAAAAAGAAGGAATTTGGGTGAAGAACAGCCATTAGCTCCAACCAATCCACAACCTTTTATGGCTCCACAAATGGTTGGCAAACAAAATCCAGTTGTAAATGCACAAGGGCAGCCAAGAACAGCTCCTAGACCAACTCAAATACCAGTTGTTGCTGCCCACATGCAAGGGATGAATATGCAAACCAAGGGACAACAAAGAGATCCTTCATCACCATTTAGTATCATTGATCAGATGAAGAAGAAAAATGTAAATATATCAATGTGGGAATCCCTATCTATCCCAGGCCAGAGAGATTTGCTACAAGCTGCCATGAAGGACTGGCCAACTTCGAATCAGCAAGTCCAAATGCAAGAGAAAGTGCTCACAAATGCTGCCCAGCCTGAAGGGAATCATGGAGGACAACAAGGTAAAATGTTGAAGCCCCCTCCTTTTTATGTCTCATTAATCATTGGAAACCAATTGGTGCACAATTGCATGATTGATTCTCGGGCAAGTAGCTCAGTGATGCCCAAGCAAATAGCTGATCAGCTAGGACTTTAATATGAAACCATATCCAAAGGAGTAGTGTAGTTGGATGGGACAGCAGTAACAACAGTTGGGGTGATTAGAAACTTGAGTCTTACCTTGCATGCATGTCCAAATGTTGTTGTTTTACAAGATGTATCAGTTATAGACCTTCCACCACTCTTTGCCCTATGTTTGTCAAGAGATTTCACAGCCAAGATTGGAGGATATTTGTCTGCTGATTGGTCACACATGTTGTTTCAGAATGAGGTATGGAACCAAAGCTACAATCAGGTCTGAACCTATTGCAAACTTCCACATTGAGCCCTACACTCCAAGTCAGATCAATGCCAACTGTTCGGCATTTGATCAAGAAGATCACCCAAGCACTGATGAAGCTGACACCAAGGTTGGAAGCATCCCGGATCTAACTCTTGATGAATGGGAAAACAAGGTGCATGCTTTTGATCCTTATCAAGAAGTAGAAGAATCTGAGCTAGGGGTCTATTGCATACATCAAGAAGATCAGCCCATTCCTAGCATCACCAAGCCAAACCACAAGGATGACAATGAGGTATGGCAGCTGTTTTTTGATGGATCAAGGAGTAGACAAGGTGCAGGAGGTGGAGCTATGCTTATTTCACCTCAAGGAGTAAAGTACTATTCAGCTTTTAGATTTCAGTTTGCATGCTCCAATAACACTGCTGAATATGAAGCCTTGGTGCAAGGGATGCATTGGGCAATAAAGAGAGGAATAAAGAACTTGCAAGTCTTCGGTGACAGTGAGTTGATTGTCAACCAGGTCAAGGGGCAGCATGCTGTCAAGAATGATCTACTCAAGTGCTACAAGAACAGGGTGTGGGACCTCATTGAAGATTTTGAGGGTTTTGGCATCAAATCAATTCCTAGGAAAGAGAACCAAGCTGCTGACAGGCTTGCAGTAGTTGGGGCAGCCTTTGACGTTGTGGAGAGCATTCAAAAAGATAAGGTACAACCAAACATCCATGTGATTGTGAGGCCTTCAGTGCCGGATAACAATGTAAGTTGGCAAGTGTTTGAGAATGACCAGCAAATCATCCATTTCTTACAAGAAGAAGCTGAGTTCTCAGCTAAAAATCAGGAAAAATTGGAACAGCAGTATGGTGACCAAGTGGTACAGCTGAGAACTAACAAGCTGCCCAAGGGACTTATCACTTTGGAGTCCATTTTCAATCCCAATGATCAGTTTAGGAAAGAGAAAGCAAACATTCAGGTCAAGAGAGAAGATTCAGTATCCATCTTGGTGGAAGAGAACAAACCATTGCAAATTGGAAAGATGACAACTGAACAAGAAAGGTATGAGTTCATACAGCTGTGTCAAGAGTTCCCTGATGTGTTTGCTTGGAGCTACGAAGATTTGAAAGGTTTCAATCCCAAGTTAGCTCAGCACACCATTGAGTTGGACCCAAATACTAAGCCCATCAGGCAGAAACAAAGGCCAGTCAATCCACACATGGAACCTCTCATGAGGAAGGAATTGAACAAGTTGATTGAGTCAAGAATCATATTCCCAATCAAGCATTCTAGTTGGGTTGCCAACTTAGTTCCAGTCAGAAAGAAGAGTGGAGAGATCAGATTGTGTGTTGACTTCAGAGACTTGAATAGAGCATCTCTCAAGGACCATTACCCACTCCCTTCTATGGAGAAAATTTTGCAAGTTGTGGCTGGCTCCGAGAGGTTTTCACTACTTGATGGCTACTCGGGCTACAATCAGATTATGGTGAAGGAAGAAGATCAGTTCAAGACAGCCTTCACAACCAAATGGGGAACTTATGCATACAGGAAAATGCCATTTGGGCTGTCCAACGCTGGAGCTACCTTCCAAAGAGCAATGGACATGGCATTCAAAGGTTTGATTAACAACGTGGTGCTGATATACCTTGATGATATCACTATTTTTTCAAAGAATGCAGCAGACCACCTCTCTCATTTGAGACAAGTCTTCCAAAGGTGTAGGAGATTTGGAGTGTCTTTGAATCCTAAGAAGTGTATCTTCCTAGCACATGAAGGAAAGCTCCTTGGCCATATTGTCTCCAAAGAAGGATTAGCAATTGATCCAGAGAGGGTTGAAGCCATAAGAGCACTACCATTGCCAAGCCACAAGAAGGCCCTTCAGAGTTTCTTGGGGAGAATAAACTTTGTTCGGAGGTTTGTCCCAGATTTTGCAGCCCGTGTCAAACCTATCACCAAAATGTTAAAGGAAAGCATGGCTTTCAAGTGGACAGCAGAAGGCAAAGAGAGTTTTGAAGCAATCAAAGAAGCCATCTCCCAAGCACCAACTCTCATCAACCCGAATTCTCCAAGGATTTCATCCTCTATGCATTTGGAGGTAATGATACTATTTCTACCATTTTGGTACAGCAGAACAAGGACAATGATGAGCAGCCAATTGCTTTCTTCAGCCAAAGCCTAGATGACTATGAGGTGAGATATTCTTTTATTGAGAAGCATGTACTTGCAGTAATCAGAAGCTTGAAGAAATTCAAGCATCTAGTCTCAAACAACAAGGTTCAGTTGTTGGTCTCTCATGCGGGAGTAAAGGACTTCCTCCTCAACAAGGATTTGAATGAGAAAAGGGCAGGTTGGATCACTCGTGTCATGGAGTATGACATTGAGATCAAGGTCACCAAGCTGGTAAGAGGAAAAGGATTGTGTGAGCAGCTGATTCTGGGCAAGCAAAAAGGAGTATGCAATAAAGAAGAGGCTGTTTTGACAGTTCAAGACAGCCATGTGCAAGGTAGCACTCAAGAAGAGGATAATGTTGTCCCCACTCCTTGCTGGACCCAAGGTATAATGCATTTCCTAAGCACAGGCCTATGCCCTCCAGAGATGAACAAAACCCAAAGAAGACACTTCAGATTGCAGGCTGTCCCATATGCCATAGTAGACGGTGTTTTGTTCAAGAAAGATGTGAATGGAGTGCTGCTGAGATGCATTAGCACAAATCAGATTCATAGGGTGTTGGAAGAGTTCCATGGTGGACCAGCTGGTGGTCATTTTGCACCAAGAGTGACAGCTCTAAAAATCATGAAGGCTGGTTATTATTGGCCCAAGATTTTCAGTGATTGCTTTGCGTGGATCAAAAGGTGCAAGAATTGTGCATTCTTCACAGGTAAAGAGAGGCTTGCTGCCCTTCCATTGCATCCAATTTCAGTTGACCAGCCATTCATGCAATGGGGTTTGGACTTCATTGGAGTCATTAATCCCAATTCAAGCCAAGGGCATAAGTGGATTTTGACAGCCACAGACTACTTCACCAAGTGGACTGAAGCAGTAGCACTCAAGGAAGCAAATGAGTCTAGCATCTTAGACTTCTATGAGGGGATAGTAACCAGATTTGGCATACCTGCTACAATAATCTCAGATAATGCATTAGCATTCATTGGATCCAAGGTGACTGAGTGGGCTGTCAAGAACGGGATCTACCTAAGTACTTCATCAAACTACTACCCTCAGGGTAATGGCCAGGCTGAATCTACAAACAAGAACTTGTTGAGGATCATTAGGAGGACTCTTGATGAGAATCAGAGGTCTTGGCATACCAAACTGAAATCAGCCTTATGGGCTGATAGGATAACTCCCAAGAGATCCACAGGTAACTCTCCATTCAGGCTTGTTTATGGAAGAGAGGCAATCTTGCCCATGTCACTTGAGTTGCCAACATTGGAACTCATGAAGCAGTTAGAGTTGCTAGAGTTTGGGCCCATGGAGGTGAGATATGTAGAGTTGATGGAGCTCCAAGAGATCAGAGATCAGGCATCCCAAGCAATGGAGAAGGATCAAGCTTTGATCAAGAAGACCTTTGATAGGAAGGCCAAGAGTAGATCTTTCCAAGTTGGAGATCTAGTGTTAAAATGGGATGCAAATAGAGAAAAACTGGGAAGGCATTCAAAATTTGATGCCATTTGGAGTGGCCCATACATGGTCACAAAGTGTAAGGACAACAATGCCTTCCAATTGTCTTCATTGGATGGCGAAGAACTGCAGATTCCAGTCAATGGAATCTATCTAAAGCATTGCTACTAGAGGGAAATTCTCCACCTTGTAAATATTAGCTTAGGTTTTCATTCCTCCAAGTGCTTGTGCACATTGTTTTGTTGTAGGTTGTTTTGCTTTCCCTAAGTGCTTTGGCACAGCTTGCTGTTCCTGGGAATGTGTTTGCAGGCCTTGCTCCATCAGGTGATTTTCCATGTTCCTCTTTGCAATGTTCTAGTCATTTGGGGTATTAAACAGAGAATCAAGTGACTCCATGCCCAATGGATTGCTTCAGGCAACTGGTAACTTCATCCAACAGGCAGATGACCCCTCTGAGTCGCCAAAATTGTTATCCCAAATGTGCCCCCTGCTCATTTTGTGGCTAACTCCTTTACATATTTCCTTCTCTTGTGCCTCAGTCAGAATATTTTGTTTTCTAGGCACTCAAAACCTTCTGGAAATGGCACCATTGGATAGAGCTCTCTCTCAGCTTTCCAGAAAGGTAAAGTTTTCCTCCTAACTCCTCATATTTTTCAAGTTATGGCTTGGCGGAGTTTTTGTGGGAAATTTTCCCTTAGAGGGCCCGCAGCCAATCAGAATGTGCCACATGGCACCTGGAGTGGTGGAGCACAGGGAAAATTTGAAAAACTTTTCCAAAGACCAAATAGGTAAAAATTCAAACTTTTTGCCCGCCGATCCGATTTTGGCTTGTTTTTGCCCTAAATTTTCAAATCGCCATATCTTTCGATCCAGAGCTCAGATTTTCACGTTCTTTATATCAATGGAAAGATGGTGAAATTATCTACATGATTCCAGGGTCAATTTTGAATTTTGGTTTAGTTTGGAGAGATAAAATCAAGAAACATCTCTGGCACATGGTAATGGCCAGAAATGACGTTTCAACAACCAGTTTTAATGCAAAATGGGTCGCATTCTTCTTCAGCATGGCCAAAAATGTCAGGGCATGGGTCTGTAAGGACGCCCATGCTATTTTAATGCATCTTCATTCAATGGGGAATGGCTCCCATGTTTTTTACACATTTTCTCTCTCCTGGGCTCGACCCATGCGTTGTAAAAGCCAGATTTGGCTCATTTTTTGAGGGTTGAACATTTTTTTGGGACAAAAGCTTCTTCTTTCACCTTCAACAAGTGATTTTTGCAAGTATCAGACCTTCTTCATGATTGTAACAGGTTTCTACCTCTTTGATGTTGCAAATGCAAGGATTTTGACAGTGAAAATGACAGTGCAGACTCTGTGATCAATTTTCAGTCCTTTGTTTGTATTGTCTTGTTTCATTTCAGACCTCTAATTGCATCTTATCAGCCTGTGTATGATGTTTCATGTTGCATTTCATGAAATTGTGTCAATTTTCATGAACAAGAAGTGTTCACCACTCCTTTGGTGTATCACCTATTAGTTTAGTTTCAATTTTTGCACTTTCTATCTCTGTCTCCTTGGAATTTAGAGTAGGATTAGGATTCAAACCTCTGCAATTGTGCAAATAACATATCTGATCAGAGGAGTTTGAGGAACCAGCCTCTAATCTGGAGATTCCTCTCTCATTTTACAAGTCCCACACTTGGAGAGAGGTTTCAATGTTGTGCAATCACACTGGATGCCTGAAACATCAACTTAGAAACCTGATTTGCATCCAGGGGTGCTGCTGATTTGCAACAATAGTTAGCACTATTAGCACAGACTACATTGACCTACCTATCAATTTGGGCAGGGTGTGTTCGCAAATATTCAAGCTCTATGATATGGACTTTGGTCTTACTTGTGTGTTCCGCATAATAAAATGGTTTCACGGTGGATGAATTTGTGTTTCTAGGGGTGATGGAAGCTTTACATGGAAAATGTGTGTTTACCTTTAGAGTTTTATTTTATTTAACAGGCATGGTAGCTAGCTTAGAAAGGGATAGGGAAGAAGATTTTTTTACTACTTTAGATGATTTTGTAGGAGTAACATTTGAAGAAGAATCATTTTTAGACACTTTAGAACTAGGGAAAGGACTAGAAGACCTACTTGATGTGGTAGTGGGATTCTTGCTAACCAGTGGGTTTGTTTTTTCTTTGGATGAGTCCATTGACTGTGGTAGTGGCGATCCTCTGTTGATGATTTTGTTTTGTGGAACTTCCACAAGAGGATATTCTTTTTTATTTATTTTCCTTCACTGCAACTATTGAGAATGAAGGTCCTTTCTTAGACTATGCACGAGTGAAAACCACACACGAGAAGCTTGGGGATTTTTCATCATTTTCATCTTCATATCCTTCAACATAATCAATAAGGCCATTTTGAGTCTCTCCATTAACTTCTTCAACCTCAAGATAGTATCTATCATCACCTTCTTCTCCTTATTCATCTTTTGTTTCATAAACGCCACATAAAGCATTAACCAATGGTGCTTCAAGAGTAAGCCTACGGGGAGGCATGGTGATTTTCAGACGGTTCAGAGGATTTGGATCCCTTGGAGAATTCGACATGGAGATTTTACATAGTTGTTTCTTCATGACAACCAAATCATTCACCATTTTATGAAACATTGGGTCTATGGTGACTGATTTCAAACTTTGATCCTTTTGTTTTCCACTAGGACCTTTCACTTTACCAGATAAGATAAAATCATCTTTAGTATCAATCACAAAGTCTTATGATTCCTTTAAATCCCTAGGATGGGTTCTCTTAAGGAAAAAGCTAACTTCCACTAGTAGAGAACTGATGAAGAACCTTTTCAAATTGTTGTCAAGAGGCACAACATCCTCTAAGATCCTCCTAATTATTCAATTATATATAGAAATAAAATATCTCATTGACTCAAAAGCATCTTTCTTCATTTGTACCAGCTAGACCAAGAGATTTTGGTAATTTTCTGTGGTCTTGAACATGTGCTCAAATATTCTTATTATGTCTTCCCAACATGTGATATATCTTAGAGGCAACATGTAAAACCATTCGACATCTTTCTCCTATAGAGATTCTACAAAGAGTCAAACAGACACATCTTCATGTTTTACTCTTAATACACCACAAGTGGTGATGAATTCTACTATCTACTCTTTGGGGAGTTGTGAACCATCTCATCTGAAAGTTGGGAAGTTCTTCCTTAACCCTTTTGGTAATTTGTGGAGATGTTGTTGAAGTGTAAGTGGGAAAGTGTTTCTTCCCCATGGAACATTTGGTATGTGATCTTTGTGATCACAATCCACCATTCCGTTCATGGTTCTAGCTTCCAACCTTTCTAAGGTTGCGGCTTCAGCTGCTGCTCTTGCATCTATTTCAGCCTGAAGTCTTTCAATCTCTTCGATCTGGGATCTTATTTATGCTTCAACTCTTGCTTCTAAAAATTATTCTTCAAATTATCTTTCCTTAGAGAACTCAATGCTCAATGGCGGTTGAAAAATGGGAGAATTTGAAGGGGGAGTATCAATAGGATTTTGGATGGGATTTCCAGGTGAATTTCTTGAAGACTCGGATGGGGATGAGGTTTGAGAAAGATAGTAGGGGTTATCTCTGATTCGTTCTTGCTAGTTTTTCAAAGCCTGGAAAGTGGGATCGACAACTCCTCTCAATCAATTCAACCTCATGGATCTCCTTTTAGCCAAATCTTGGAAACTCTTGTAGTGGGAATATGAAAGGAAATTGTGGAATGTGAAAGGTCACGTGTAGGAATCAATAATGCAATTTTCAAAAATGTGCTTTCATCAACTCGTTTTTTTTTTTTTTTTTTTTTTTCAATTTTTTTTTTAGATATATTTTTTTTATATTTTTGGACATTGTGGTCATATTTTGGATGCAGATGCTGCTAAATTTTCCCCATGGTGGGTGCCAAAAATAGTTGTTGAGAAAATTTTTTGAGGGAAAAATTTGTGGGTTTCTTGCCAATGCTATAGGAATCTAAGTCCCTTTACTTAAACAATGCAACTTTCGTATATGCATGTGTGAGTAAGGTGAGTTTTATCGGGGTTGGTCTTGCGGCCAGGGATCCAACATGGTCACTTCACTGACCCTGCGACAAAGCTAGTAATCTCTTACTAGAGAGGAATTTTTCAAGAGAGTGGGAAAGGGAGTGATAATATGAGGTAGGGGAACTAATGCTACAAGTAGAAAATCAAATTCTTACACACATCAGTTAGAAGTTTCATCACATGCATTAAAATTAAGAAGAAACAACTCTACAAATAACAACAAGACTGATTAGAATTTATGAGCACAAAGTATCAATAAATCCCCCCATCAAAAAAGGCTAGAAACTACTTCTTGTATTGATGCTTAAACAAAAGTTGTACATAGTGAATGAATGAAGAAATTAGGGAGAAAAATGGATGAATCTTTTCACTCATAAGTAAGAAAAATCCCTCTCATGAACTTATAAGAATACAACCATCTAGAATAATTTCTGAATTATAACCCATTTGAATGAGCAGTTCATTACAATTTATAGAATTTTGGAAGTCTCTTCGCCTATCCCCCACTGACCCTTCATCTGCCTTGAAAATTTTCACATTATTAGGAAAACATTAAGTCCCCTTTTATAACTTAAGGGTGACTTATTACATTGAAAATAAATTCATTTTTAATTAATTAAGGCATTATGAAACAATGTAAACCCAACAAAGAATTATAATGTGGAGAAGAGACAAAGTGGGGGAGAAGAGAGAGAAGGAAAATAAAGGATGTTGCTCTTGATGAAGTCCGTTGATTCTGATCATTAGAATTCTCCAAGAGATGAATCTCTGAATATCTAAATCCTTTGCCTCCCAAAAAACTCCTTGAGACTTGCACTCGATACCGAATTTTTCTATCCCATGCCAATGAGAAGATGCCCACTCCCTTGAATTCCTTGTTGTGAAGGGTTCACTCATGTTGCAGACAACTTGCTGCTAATGAGAAATTGCCTTTTGATGACCTATAGACACCACAAACTAAGTGTTTAGAAACACTATTGAGTTATCCCAATGGTGACCTTGGGTGTTACTTCAAAGAAGTTGAGGATGGAAACTGCCTCCCGTGATGACCCTTTGCAACACTGTCGTATTATATTGACATATGTCTTACGAAATGATACATTTTTCCATACAGGTGCTAAGTATAGATGAACATACTAACGAAAATATGAATGTATCTTCAACACTTATTATTCTTGAATGAAGCAACTTACTATTTTTAGTAAGTGTAAAAATACTTCTCTAAACTCCAACTACATCTGCCAATTTGAATGTTCAACCCTCATAATGCTCTTTTTGTGAAATTCACCCTTTGGAATGACTTACTATTTTTAGTAAGTCCCAATGTGATGACTTAATTTTTTTAGTAAGTATGAAAAATATCCTCCTTCAAACCTCAATTGGATATTGAAAATTGAATTCCTCTTTTTCCCTATATTCCTCTCACCTTTTAGACCAATTTGCGATTTTTAGTAGGTCCTTGTGAGACCACTTACTATTTTTAGTGTCAATTTTGGACCAAGATGACCATTTTGATAATTTTCACCTGTGATACCTCCTCTGTGTTCACTACCTCCTTCACAGCTTCTTCAGATGGTGGCTTACTCGAAATAGTAGTCTCCCATGTAGGAGGCATGCTATTTTTAGTAAGTGTGCTTTTAGTAGTCGGATCATGACGGAATTTTTTTTTAATATGGGTTTTTACCCAATATCACCCCCCTAAAATATTAGGCTTACCCAATCACTGGATCATGAGATTTTAAAATTTCTAAATTTTCACATGGCGGCAGCTATAGACATGACAACCATTAACAGAGCTTAAAAATTAAAGGTCTAGTTTTTTTCTCCGTTCACATCGAAAATCATATTTTTGATATGTTTTTTTTCTCGTTCCACTGGTGAATTTTTTCTTCAAATCAATTTTCGGTTTGACAAGAAATCTGACTTTTGTCTTTGTTGTGCCAAAAGGGAGATTTATTCATTGTGAACACTCTATCCTGCAGAAGGGGGATCTATTGTTGAGTTTTTTTGTGGCTTCTGGAAATGAAGAATGTAGCAAAAACTGGTTCTTCGATTCGTGCACTAGTTTGTAAGATATATCAAATTCTTTGTCTTACAACAATAAGGGTTTTTAGATGAATTTGTTCGTTCTTCATTTATTTCACTCTTTCGATCAATTCTTCCTCTGTAATTTATGTATTTTCATGGAGTGAAGGATTGGGTGACCATGGAGGAGCTATTTTGGAGTAGCAATGGTGGACTGAGTGTTTGGACAAGCATGAACAGAGAGCTATGGTAGGGTACAGAGCTATGAAGAAGAAATGGAGGGAAATAAATGGCTAAGTGCCAAATTTAAAATATTCAAAAAACACGCACCAGGGGTGTGGTGAATTTTTTTTCCATGATATCCCTTTAGCTAAAGGGACAAAAGGGCCATCAAATTTCACATCGCGCCTCTTTGCGACACTTGTCAAGATCTAGATGATTGAGCATTAGGGCTCGGGAGCTGGAGAAAAGAACCCGGGGGTGTAATAATGCACTGTAGAAGGTCACATTGATGACTTGGGGGAAATAGGGGGATGGATGCATTTTCATGTCCCTCATGTCCCTTTTCCAAAGGGACAAAAGGGTCATCAATTTTCATATCATGCTAGGTTGCGACACTTGGTGTGATCTGTACGACTTAGGGGATAGGCTTTGGCAAGCTCCTAGGGGTTGAACTGACGATGTAGAGGGTTCCATGTGTGACCAGAGGGAAAAATAGGGCTGGGAACATTTTATCATCCCCCTTGTCCCTTTTCTTAAGGGACACCAAAATGCACTAGGCTCCTATAACTAACACATGTCCTCTTTAGAATTTGGCTAAGTGTTGAACGCGTTTCTTGAGCTAACTTGTGACGGTGATAACACAGGGTCCCAGTTCAGTTTGGAGGTAAAATGTTATATGATATTGACTGGAAAACACTCAATGAATTGAATGGTGATGGTTTGGATCTTCAATTAGGACTGAATCACCTTCAAATTCCTCCTTTGTTTTTCTCAGGATTGTTAGTTGTGTGTGGAAGAATGAGTTGCCTAGGGAAGTGTATGATGTTTCAGAAGGTATCATTTATTCCACCATTTAGGGCATGGAAAATACCTTCCATAGGTACTTTTTTGGGCTCTTGAATCATTACAAATCTCCCAAAATCCTTACTTGAAGCTCAGGTACTCCTTCACGGTGTATGCTCCTTTAGGCTCGAAAACCCACTTTTACTAGAATCGACTGCAAAAAGGCTTTGCCAAATTGATCCTGATGCCTTCGAACCCTTTGGAACATTTCACTCCTTTTTTGATGATATATTTCCCTTTTTGATCCAATTTTTGTTTTTAGTATGCATCGTCATGGAAACATGTTATTTTATGTAAGTGCACTGCAGGTGTCAGATTGCAACAAAACAAGTCTTGAAATTCTGGGTTTTATTCTGGAGTTCCACACGCTTTGAATTTTGGGTAATTTATTAGTTTGAACAACTGGGAAAATTATATTTTCATCAGTGGGGGAATAATATTAATAAAAAACACAACTCTCTATATCCCTAAAAAATAGGGACTTCATAGTGCGAAAACTAGTTTACATGAAACTAGATGTTTCAACGATTATTCCCTCCAATTTTCACGTGATTTGACTCACTGAAACCTTGATAAGTGGAGAGGTATCTCACTGAATTTTTCACTAATTTTCTTCATGTGATAGGGCAGAGTGCTGATGAAATATCAATCCTCCCTATCCCTAAAAAGTAGGTACTTCGTGGTGTGAAAACTAGTTTACGCGAAACTAGATTTTTAAACGATCATTCCCTCAATTTTTCACGTGATCTCACCCACTAGAACCTTGAGAAGTGAAGAGGTAGCCCACTTCCTTTTTCTCTATTTTTCTTCATGGAAGACATTAATGGGGTCTTCAATATTTAGATATCACACAGGTGGTGATGAAGGAGGATGAAGTTATTTGTACTTGAGAATGAGAGGGAGGCTAGGAAAAATTATTTAGGAGCTGACTTTCAGGTGCATAAGGAACCAAAAAACTCAAGTGGACTGGGGGAATTTTGTGGCCTCTATTTTCCTTTGCTAAAAGTGATGAAAGGGACATCAATTTTTACTTTGCACCTCATCGCGACACTTGGCGATCATCCATGCAGGGAGAGGGAAGGCTCAAACTTAGCTCTCGGAGGCTTAACTGGAAAACGGGAGGTTATATTAGTGTTTGAAAGGCTCATAAAGGGTTGGATACATTTTAATATACCCTATTTCCCTTGTCTAAAGGGACTAAAGGGACATGAAAATGTGCCAGGTTCCTAGAGTTGACACATGTCCACTTCAAAAAATGATTAAGTATGAGAACTTGAGAGTGAACTTGTGAAGGTCGTATCTAGAGTTCTTGATGGAGTTTCAAGTTGAAATTTTATATGAATTTTATTGAAAACAACATTTGAAATCCAATGGTGGGGGTCTTAGCTCTTAATTATTCCATTTGTGCCTTGAAAAATCAGATTTTTGTTCTAGCTCCATGACTTAGGGTGATAAAAACATGATATAGACCTATTGCACCTAGATGTTGTTAAGAATATGATTTCACTATATTGTAGAGATCTAAATTCCATTTTTGAAAATATCCTGTTTAGATCCTAAATCCTTTCGAAGCTCTCAGAATCACTTCCCGAAGCTCTGTAGCTCTTTTGGCCCTGTGCACTGCCTAGGGCTAAGAACCCTGTTTCTGATGAATCTTCCCTAGGACCTCCAAATATTTTTTAAAAATTCCAATATTATTTTGTTGATGTTATTATACCTTTAATTCATCTCCATGTTGTATTTTTCTCCTCTGTTCTACTCCAAGGGATCACACCAGTCTTGGGAAGGCCAGTGGTAGCCCTTCGCAATAATGCCCAAAATTGGCATTCTTTGAGATCTCCTAAAATTACCTAGGGGGATAGAATTGAATTTCCTAATTCACCTAGGGGACTGAGTTAACATACACTGGGGGGTCATTGGACTGAATGCGTAAGGCCGGTGCTGAGGATGGGTAGACCTGGGGTGTCTTGAAAAGGTAAAATTTAAAAAATTTGACACATGGGTATCATTGTCATGCTAAAAAATTGTAAATTTTCCTGTTGCACATTTGTATGACAAAATGACTATTAACTTTATTGATTACAATTATATGATTATTGTATAACCTGTGTGCTTTGATTATCTTGTGACATCATGGGTGTCCCATGTTTGTGGATCTATGCCTATATTGCATGTATGTATTTGTTTCTCTATATGTGACCTACATTTCCTTTTATTGAGATTAACTAGTTGTAGTGCCCACCAGTTTCACTCCTTTTGATAATGTTGAATCTGAGCTTTATTAGTGATTGAGATATTTTAATTAATACTATAATGACTATTTGATTTAAATAATTATGATTATGTTGTCAGGTAGTGATTAATTGCTAACTTGTTCTTAACAAGATGACATGTAAGGCATATAAAGAAAATTTACTACTGGTTTCATTATTGTTTGGTTTAGTAATGTTGTTATAGATGTTATTGAGATGATATTTATATGGATTATATCTTGATATATTATGGATGATTATTTTTTGGTTATTTATTTTATTATGGATAAAATTTGATTAATTAATCTGAATGGTTTAGTTTGAGTTGGATTTGATTAATTATATGTATGTAATATCAATTTACTTGGTTTGATGTAATGATCATATATGATGACATGTGAATCAAGTGTTTTAGGTACATGTTCACTACTAGAGAACGTGGGACTTAAGGTTTGTACCTCTAAGATTGCACAATTGGCCGTCTGGGCTGAATTATCACCCCTTTGTTTCATCGCTTTTGTCTTTCTTTCCCTTTGTTTTGAGTAGATATGAGAAAACTATCCTTCTTGTGTATAATTTTTCATTTTATACATGAACCTTGGGTTGTTATCTCTTTGGAATAATTTTGGTACTAATTATTTTAACCTCTTATTTAAAATCATTTTTAAGGGTCTTGTTAACACACAAAAGTAGCACCCTAGATTCGATCATGGAATATTAATACTTTAGGATAACATGGGATTTTCTCCAAGTGTGGGATCTTGCATATTTGAGATAAAATTATAGAAAAGGTAGGATCATCTACCTAAATATAATGCTAACCCTACTCCTGTAGTTAAAAGTAAAACTATCTAAACCTAAACTAGTCATTCAAAAGGACCATAGTTAGAGAGATTGCATGGAAATGAAATCCTAAGCTAAGAGAGGGGTGATAACACCAGGAAAAGGGGGATAAAAAATCTCATGAGGGAGAACAAAGAGGAAATGAAGAAGGATGGGTCAGACATGAGTGACATAGGACAAAGTTATAATTTTCCTTCTATTTTCACACAAAACACAAAAAAATGGAACATAGAAAGGAGAAATACATGTAAAACACACTTAACAACAAAGGGAGAGGAAAGAATGAAAAAAAACAATATATGACAGATAAATATCCATAAAACATGATTTTATTTCCAAAGGATTATGTGTAGACATAAAATCTATGCACTTGGGTACATTTCTAGGTCCTAAAAACATGCTAACATTTACATGATTCCTAAGCAAGAAAACTAGTAATTGATAACTACCTTTGGCATTTTTCTTTGTCTTTTACACTTTTGTTAGCTTTATACATCTTGCACTCTTGACGGGATTGGAATGTTTTATATACGACCTCAGAAACTAGTGCCTAATTATGACATTAACACCATGTGCTCCTTTCCTCTAGGGCGCTCATGTCCTTATCTACCTCTTTCTCATCCTTTTAGACCCATTTCACTTCTTAATTAATTTTTTCTTCTTTGGGCTATCTTTTCAGTTGTTAATTATGAAATTCAAACAAGGGAATCACATAAATACACAATTATGTTTTCTAAATAAAATACCAAACACTAAGCATTATATACTATCACCTAAGCTTACATCCAAATCTAGAACACTCATTCAAGGGACAAGGAATGCATTCCTCTACATACACAACATAGGAGGGGAATTCTATTCTATTTGATACCACACATTCTATTCATATGCTACATTCTAGATCTAGTCCGCTATCATTGTGTAATTTTCACAAGGGCATCCTAGGTCATCATTACACACACTTACACAAAGAACTACATGGAGTCTGAGATGTAGTGTAGTGCTCGATCATAATTTCACTCTTCAGGTGACCTCCGGGACTAGTCTGACTCCCCATTATGTATTTTACTTTTAAGGTTTGATATGGTTTGTGGTATGTGTAGTTGAACTTATTTCTTATAGGTTACAAGTGCATTTATAGATTAGACACCGAGAGATAGAAATGGAAAAAAAACATCACCCAACCCTGAAAGAACCAAATCCACAACATCTACCTAGAGACCAGTGCCTATATCCAGCCACCAGCACTAAGCGCTCATGTCATCTCCTAGGCACTTTATTCTTTTATAATTTCAGAGTCTAGAAACTCTAGCAAGTGTTGACAACATTATCCTTAGTTTGTTCTAGCTATTCACCTATCCTGATAACTTCCAGTTTTCTTGGGAATAAGGTAAGTCTCTCTATCCCCATCTCTTGTTTAGGGTTTCACATTTATATGCTTTCTTGGTTGTGTTTTCACTTTATATTAGCATTTGTACATCATTCATTATAATAGTTACTCTATAATTAGATTTAATTTAATTTATATTAAATCATTTGGTGAACTTGACTCGTGATCAAACATTTGGATCCTTATTTTTCCTATTCTAACAGATCTTTTTCTATGGTTCCTCAAGTCTCCTTACATCAGTTAATTCAATTACACCCACCTTGTAAAGATGTTCTCCAAAATCTCTAGAAACTATGTATATGCATCGCAATATGCCGCCCACACAAGTAAGTGCCATCTTTTATATTCTCTGTGACGACCCTATTGGTCATCACAACTAATCAATCCATTTGTAAGTCAATTCAAGGTTTACATTGTTTATTTCAAGATAAATTTAAAGCTATGAAAACTATTATTACATCCCTCAAAGCTAAACTCAAACATATTAAGGATGCTTCTCAAGCCCATGCTAGTTTTTCTTCTACACCTCATACCAATCCTATGTCTTCTACATGTGCTCATATAAGTGAACCCCAGATCTTACCGCTAGTAGCACCTATCAAGTTTGATATAAATGCTAAGCAACATCATATTCTTCTTGACCTCCTCAATCACCAGTTGATCAACTTTCCAACTTCTCATTGCTACCCTCTTTGTCATATTTCCAAATACATAGGTCTCCCATTTTGTAATTATCACAAAATTAATGTACATCATGAAAATAATTGCTATACTTTGAATCAAATAATTAAGAACCTTGAGTAACATGGTTTCATTTCATTTGCTACAGAATAGTCTACTACATGGTCATCTCTAATTATTAAATTCCATTGGGCTCCCAAATCTGATCCCTTTATGTCTAATGAGGATCATGCCATAATTACTAATGTTCCTTCTATGCTTAGTCAAGAGCCACCTATCTAACCCAATGTCATGCTATCTCTAAACATTTGTACCCCATCACCTCCTCTCATCAAGACTTCTATAATATTACCAATTCTAACCAAGAAAACACCTTTAAAAATCCGTACCCCATAATCTCCTCCTATCAATTCCTCTACATCATTGCCAATTCTAAATATGCAACCACTAATCAAGAAATACGAACCAATCCACCCTGTGATAGTTAACCTCTTTAAACTTGCTCCTGTCAACCCAAAATCCAACCCTAGTCCTACTCTTTCTTTTAACTCTCATTATGATGACAATATTATTTCTTATGATACATTTCAAACCTCATCACCATTGCAATATTTCGGTGTCATTATCATATAGATCTCTATCACTTGCACACTTGGGGGCATTGCACTTCCCCCCACCTTCTGTAACTATTAGTTTTCTTTTAGATTTTTTTCTATACTTTACTCTCCATGCTTCATGTTTACCTTTCTAAGCACTCCTACACCTTTGGTACACACATTGTGCCATCATTACCTGATGATGCATTCCGATGCTATGGTTCACACTTGACTGTTGCCGAAACACTTTATTAATGAACCTCACATCACACATTTCATGCTCTGTACTTCATGATATATATTTCTAGCATATAATCTCACATGCTACACTCATTTCCCGATGACACTCTTTTTATATGGTTCATTATTGACTATTGAGGGAGAATTTATAAATGAACCTCATTTCATATAGATTTTTTGGGGGGAAACTCTACTCCTACCATCGTCACACCTTTCATATCACACCATTACACTCATAACACATTTGTATAACTTGGTTGTATTTATTATTTATATCTTATACTACTTACATCTTGCACTTTGCTTACTATGCTAGATAGATACTTAGTATGCCATTTTTTTAATCATATACACATGTAAATTCACTTGGTATTTAGAAGTGAATCCAAATATTTTACAGCACCTTACATGATGTATGATGCTCGACATTGAATCCCTTGCCAGCCCCACCAAGCATCTTGGGGGCATCTACTTTGACTACTTTCACACACTATAGGTTCTATTATTTCATCATTTACTACTTCTTACTTGCACTTACTTTTCGTTGATATATACATGCTTTGACATACTATTTATCTTTCTAACATGCTAACGGGTGCTTCATGTGTAGCATTTTCCCTGTAGGATTATATACAACCATGGTTATCTGATACATTTTTCTTGTTGTTGTTTTCTATCGTATGCTATTATTTGTGGGCTATTACCTATGTATTGTGTGATCATTGTATGCCTGTTATCCAAAATACCCCTCTTTAGGTCATTTTGATAACTTGCATGTTCCTTTGGAATTGGGAAAGTATGAACTAATAAAAATGGAGAAAAATTGATTTTGGGACATTCCTCTCCTCCTTGTCAAGCTCCTCAGTCCAACACTTAGTAAAAAAAAAGAATATTTGGGTATTTTGAGTGTATTATGACTTTTCAGGGAAGAGAGGGAATAATTCCATGAGACTTCAAGTTCTTTGCATGAGCATTTTGGCCACATAAAGTGAGTTGGTAGTGTATTGCAGGAAAGTCAGGTGTTTGAGGAACAAACGAAAGAAGTTCCTTGGAGCTTTGAGTTCCCCGCATGAGCTTTTGGGTCGAAACGAAGGAGTTTGAGCAAGTTGGAAGTATATTCTAGGTGATTCAGGTGTTTGAATAACAATTGGAATGTTCCTATGGAGCACAAGATCGCCGCATAAGTGTTTGAGCTGACTAAGAAGTGGAAACAATGTAGTGCGTGGATACAAGAACGTAACGGAACTAAGGAAAAAGTGGAGTCGGGCACAATGTTGTGACGAATGTGAGAGCCGTGGGAACAAATGGGATGGGTGGAACTATTCCATAGTTCCACCCAAATGGTGATAACCTGCAACACTTAACACCCGCGACCAGTGTGGATATGATAGGCCCTGTAGGAAAATAACAAAATAGTTCTCCCCTTCCCTTAGTTCCTGACATTGATGGTTCTCCCACACATGGAACAAAGCTCTTTAATGCAGACTATGGAGTCATGGAGGGAACCAATTTTGACCCATCCCTCTCCTTGAACTTAAAATGGCCATAACTTCCACCATGTTGCTCGAAATTTCATAAAATTTGTACTATACAAACATCTCATCATCCTGTACACCAAAGAAACTAGATTTATTAAATTAATTAAGGGTAGGTGGGTGACTAAATGGAAATAGATCCCAACATTAAAATATGTAGTTCTATGTAGCTCAACCACCACATTAGATGAGGTATGGTTCCTGTATAACTAAAAAATCAACACACGACCTTCAGGCGCACTCAACCTCTCGAGGTCATGTCAGGACAACTGATGTGGAATATTGCGGGAATACTGATGGGAAACTATAAGAGAATCAAGAACTAAGATTGGGTAGTGTGTGTTCCAAGTAGTTAAATTGGAAAAGGGGAAATATGAGGCTATACAATGGTAGTGTAATCTACCTATTGTTTGATTTCTTGATTTACTCTAAACATTAATCTACGTTGATCTATTTTCTTGAAGGGAAATTAACTAAACAATACTAATGTCTACTTTTAACTGTCTAACTAAAGTAAATCTAATCTACACAGATACATTACTTCTTCTAAATATAAACAAGTAAATAACCAGATGTAGTTATATACCAGTGCTAGGTGGATTTAATCTACTTTAAATAAAACATTTTTTTAATTTATTTTTTATTGTGGATGTGAATCCTCTGTTCTGGCTCAAAGGCACGAGAAGAAATAAAATATTATTATAAGATTTTCTTCCCCTGAAAATTCCCCAACAAATAAAGAATGATTCAATGGAGGTTTTACAAATGGAATGATATTGCATTTGATTCTAAATTAATGCAGAATCATTCCTCCAGACACACTTCCCTTGCAAAGCCATAGGTATATGCAAGGATGCTATCTATCACCAGAAGCTTTTCAGAAGAAATGGAAGCTACAATATTTGGTCTATCTATTTCAATAATTGAAATTTAAATGTTTTTCTACTGTAGTAAGTAATGTGCATACAAATTCAAAATAAAGAATTGAATAAATAAGGAAATCAAATTGAAACCCCAACCTAGAATTTTTAGTGATGAGGAAAATCTAGTTGTGGTTTACTTTTGTGTCCCCTTAGTTATCTTTTTCAATATTCAATGTACACGTGAGTCCAGGAAGTTGGGAATGTAAAAGAAGCAAAGAATAAGGCACTGAAGTAATGACAGCTTGCAAGTGGTTTGGTAGCAATGAAGGTAGAGAAATAACAATGCAAGAGAATAGTGCTTGATTGTGTAGTCTCTAAAAAGATTTAAACAACATATAAAAACAATCACAATAAAAATATCTAGCCATTTTCTTCAGAAGAAGTGTTGATTTTATAGAAGAATTGACTGGGAAATGTTCTAATCCATTTAACAACAATGGGATGCCACATCACAACAAGCAGGGGAAGTTTAACTCTTAACCAACAATTAGAAGTGGAAGAGGAGGTTGATAAAAATCAATCAAGATTAAAATCAACATAACTGACCAAGAAACATGCACTACAAGTGAAATTAAGTGAGCTAACACAAGTTCAAATCACGCTTGGGAAGTCTTAACCAATTTACACGGAACTTCCACTCTGCATAGGTTGGCGGTTATGTAACCACCACCCAAGTAAGTTAGAGGTTGCATAACCACCGCCCAAGTAGGGCAGAAATCACGCAACCGCTGCCCAAGTAGGGTAGTGGTTGTGTAACTCAAGGTAAAAAATTAAGGAAAAATGATGCAGAAAGCCACCAAAAATAGGAAATGGCTAAGTAAGGTAATTTGAGCTATAAATATGAAATGCAAAAAGGTAAAGGGGTTGGAACACCTTTGGAAAAGAAATAAATCATCATTGGGGAATTTTGAACCATTTCCAATAATGTAGCACATGAAAATTTGGGTGCTTACATATTGCCCCCTCATACAAGCATTTTAGCCATGAAGAGTCTGAGTATGAAATTCCCAAAATGGGGAGTTAGAAGTTATACCTGACATGCCCATGTGCCAAAGTGACACCATCCAAGCTTCTGCTACTTGTAAAATGCAAACAAGACTCAAGTGCAGATAGATATGAAATTGAAAAAACATACTAAAACTAAAACAAAAAGAAGATTTACCATATCCGTGGGGATAAAAACATACCTACACCAATGCTCTAGCCCTACAAATAATTTACTACATAGTCTAGAATGTGATTTTCTTGCAGGTTTATCTAGAATTAGATCCGTAAATGGCCTCTTGATTGACAAAAATGGGTTTTAAGAAATTGGCTCTCTTGGAACATATACATCTAATTCACTTTCTTGGGATTTTGAAGTTTCGAAGGACTTTGTATGCTAAGTTTGCTTATAAATTATTGATTTATTGTGAAAAGACCCCCTACACCTTGCCCCATGCTACCAGTAAGATGCATGGGCTCATCCGCAAGGAAAATATGTAGGTGAGTAAGGGCACTTCCCCCTACCCAACCTCACGCTACCAGTAAGAAGTGTGGGCTCATCACTGAAGATTGGTGGGGCAAGAAAGTGTAGTTTTATTGGTAAATGAAATATTTTTGCATTTATTGATTAAAATATATCATTTTTTTCAGTTATTTTAACTTCGAGTTGCACTTTTGGGAGGGGGAGCTTGCCCCTAGCCTTAACACCACACAACCAGTAAGATGTGATGGCTCATCACTAAAGCCTGAGATAGGCAGACAAGAGATCTAGGTAGTGTTGAGAGTGATTTTGTAACTAAAGAGGTTTATTTTGGGAAAGATATGACATCAACAAGCTTATAGAACATACTATGGGAAAATACACCTATGCTAGAAGAAAACTATAGGAAGAACCAAGTATGTAGGCCTTGGTAGGATTAACGTAAAAATTGTGTCTTAACTTGCTGAGATGAGGGGATGATTAGAACTATTGATGATAATATCATGGATATTTGAAGAAGCATGATTTAATGTTTTTTCCAATGTTTAGAAATTTGAAATTTGTTTTAAAAAAATAAGTTTCTTGACTACAATTTTACTATATGAACTAACATATGAAATGCAGTACGGATGCAATAATGTACATGTGGAAATGTAGATGGACTACATGATGAAATGTCTAAGGTGAAGAGAGTTGATTTATATAAAACTCCTCACTGCCAAGAGTACACAATGGAGATGCTTGATATTTGAAATTTTAATTCTCTTGAGAAGAAATTACTATTCAGGGTTAAAACTTACAACCCCTACCCATGATTGCATATGTATGTTTATCTAATTTTCCTATTTGAAGGAGGTATTTTTGAATCTCTTTTTCATGTTCTTGAAGCATTATGTTTAGGTGAGAATAACTGTACTCATTAAATTTTCCTCTTGTGTGAAGCACCGTGGTTTTGTGGTACTTTTGTTGGAGTATGGGATTACATCTCATGGAGATGACATACTTGGTTTCTGACATGTTTTTATCTAAACCAAGGTTTTGAATATAAAAAATCCTAGGGATGGCTTTGATGGGAACCATCTTGATTTCAATGCTCTCTTCTCCCTTCGTTAATTCTATCATGTTTATGCCTAGGCCAAAACCATCATCGGGAAGAGATGCATACAAAGAAGGCTACCCATTACTTGTGGTTCAAACGGGAGGAAGATCGACTCATAACTCTCTAAGATTTTCATGATCTCCATCGTTGTTTTAGTAGACACAAATTCCATTGATATTGATTTTCCCTTATTAATCTTAGCCACCTCAAATGTCTTTGTGTCATTAACCTTGACTTTAGGAACACTTAGGACGATCGTGAACAATTGGTTTGATGGAGGAGGTTTTTTTAATTGGTTCATAGATAACTCATACTTCGAATAATTCCCTAGTTTCTTATTGATATTTTATAAGTGAACATTAAAAGGTTTAAGATACCCTTGAGAAATAATGAACTTCCCCAAATGGAGGAATCTAACCTCTTGAAACAAGGTTGAAGGTATGGCCTTCATCCAGTGATTCCATGGTTTACCAGGGTAAATTTTAAGAGACCTCTAGGAAATCAAAGGTGGAAAATCCCTGGTGAATATGCCCAGAACCACTTTCACGAAACGTGAGATTTTTTTGGGGTTTTTGTGAAACATTTTCACCCAAAAGAAAATTTCATTTTCAAGACATGCATTAGTGAAATCTCCTTGTCGTGTGTCAATAAATAGCACTTATCACCCAACTGCAAAATTCAAAATAGATTTACACTATGCACTGGTGCTTAGAGTACGTAATTTCACAGTACTTGATATGCCAATACCTCAACTAGTAGTTTGTTAGCAATATACTACCTGACAAATCACCTAGGTTTTTATAGGAGATGTTTTCAAATGTAGGTGAAGCTGACCCCTAATAAAAGATACTGTAAATTTTAGGTGAACATGACACTGACTAGCTCCGAAAAATTCACCTTTTCAAATTTTTCTAAAATAAAATTTTCACCATATTATGAATATTCATCACTAAAATTATCCTTGTGGTCTACCAAAGAGCATGTTGTAACTTGTTTCCCTGTCGATGATGTAGAAATTTGTCAAAAAAAATTTCGGCCCGAGGTTGATAGGAATAACTATGGTTCCAATTGAATTTAATTTCAAACTGTCATATCATCACAATGTGTTTCTTGTAGAGGAGCAAGTATTCTCCCCATACCCAAACTTATGTAAGGAGGAGAATAAAACCACATTCACCACAACCTCATCATTTATCATGTCTATCTTGATGTAATTGTTATAAACCCAAACTTGTAGATATCAAACAAGATCTTCTCTTCAAGCTATTTCAACATTAATAGGCATCTTGCTGATGTCAAAGACAAACCTAGTATCCTTATCACCCTGTCTTGCAGGATAAACATAAAAATGAATATGATTTATTTGATCTCTAGGGGGATGCGTAACATGAACTAGATGACCAAGACCTAGTACGTCCAATAACGTAACATGATGCGAAGGATAATTCTTTAGTAGATCTAAAAATGATATGTGCGAGAAGGTCTTGTTCAAATCTTAAATCAAATCATAAGCTCCTACAGGTTTTGAAACTATAAGAGTGTTATCTTGTGAGAGAGAATGAGAGAGAGGAGACTTTGGAACATATTTCATTGTTCGGGTTATTGCATTAACTTCCAGCTCAACTAATCCCATAATATTTGCATCATCGTTCAAGACGAGGTTGGGGGAAACTTGAGAGATTTTAGAAGTTGAGACTTCGTAGAAGTCGAGACTTCATGGTCATTGTTTGCAATAGGAATTACCTTGTTTATGTTATGAGGATTTACCTTGAAATTTTCAATACATGTATAGAATTGATCCCAAAAGATGCTTACATTTACATTTCGAGGAGCTACGGGTCCTATATAATTTGGCTACAAAATTATTTTAGGTTTTACCAAGAACATATCCTCAAAGATATGCATTTGGTTCTTGGGGAGTCTTTTCAAGAATTTGTTGCAATCTCTACATGTCCTAGCATCATGAACTCAAACTGTATGAAAACCATAGTATAAATAGGGATTATAATCACGTGGTCTTTGATCTGAATCTTGCTATTGGTTAGAGCCTCAGTTGTAATTATGAAACTGGGTGTTATTACCATAGTTCGTTCCCCCTTTCCCAGGATTTTGCTATTGGTTTAGGATTTGGGATTGATTTTATCAAGGAGGAGGATGGTTCACATCGACCATGTTGATTGTGGAAACTGGGTTAGGGCCTCTTTGATTTCCCATGTTATTGTTGTTATTATTATGGTTGTTAGTGTTATTATTGTTTGTAAAACCAACATTATTTGTTTGATTAGTAATACCATTCATGGTAGTACCATGATTGTTATTCACACCCTTAGTTACTTTATAATTAGCTCTGTTGTTTTGATGGTTTACATTGTTTTGATTAGGGGGCATCAATTTCACATTGGGACCATAAATCTTACACCAGCTATCAATAATAGATTGGTTAATTCAAAGTGCACCTTCCAACATTTCTTCGTAACTATAGAAAGGAAAATTTTGGACTTCTTTCTTGGTCTCTCATTTGAGAGAATGAAAGAAAAGATCACAAAGTTCCATTTGGTCCATGTTAGGTGCGCTTGTAGAGGAGTAAAGAACTTGATGCTACCTTTGAATGAAATGGGAAATAAATTCATTTTTTCCTTCCTAATATGCAGAAACTCCCTAATCCCTGCACAAAAAAAACTATTCATGTCAAACATTTTGATGAATTTCTAAACACTAAACAAGTTATTTGAAGGAATGTATAGAAGCTTCTAGAATCTAATAGTACAAATCTAGGCAATTCCTTCGAGGGTCTTTGGAAAAGTTTCAGCTACTACAACATCCTAATGAAGTAACTCCCTAATAACATTAGCGCAGGCCTTAATATGAGCATTTGGATTTCCTTCTCCCTTAAACTTAGGAAGATCAGGCAATGGGCATGGAAGCATGACACCCCGTATTGTGAAATCAAGGGGTTATTTTAGAAACTTTACGTAGGTACCCATTGTGTAGGATTCCACCATTGAAGCTCCTTGATGATGAGGTGGAGGAGTAGGATTCAGATAGGTGGAATTGTAGGTATTAGCAAGAATGTACAGAGCTCCTTGATATGACGCATAAGGATTAGGAAAGGTATATGGGTCCTTCTGGGGGGAATTTGAATACATATGTAAGTAAGGTGGGATGTTACCAGGATATGGACTAGTGGGTGTGAAACTAGGGAATATCAAATTGCCTAAGGGAGCATCATTTGAGAATACACTTCCGACCAACCCTTGCATAAGATAAACTTGAGAAGGATGAGGACCCATCCCTAGTGTGTCAGATCCCATGAAAATTTCACGTGGATTTGGTTGAACTGGATAACCCAGTTCTACAAGATGTTGTATTTTTTGTTCATTAGTAGGGATGTATCCCTTGTTATCAACTAGATACCCCATGTTTTCCCCTACTACATGAGTTGGTTGTGACATTTGGCCACTTTCTAGTTCTCTAATCCTCCTTTCTAAGGTAGAAATCAAATCTTGGTATGACGATTGAGTTCCCTGTTGGAGTGCTTGTGGTATATGGTTTGGTTGAGAAAGCACATGATACCCCGTTATGAATTTCTCAGTGTTGTAATTCTGGTTTAAAGGTTGATTAACCTCCTCTATTCAGACATGGCTAGTGGGGTTTGAGACATAAGTAGGGGAGGATTGAATGTTGGTGTAGTTGTCAGCCCTTCTAGAAAGGGAAGGGGATTTTGTTGAACGTTGGTGTAATATAGACCAAATCCAAACGACCCACCAAAATAGGGGAAGAAATGGAAAGGTGAGGTAATAAAAATGAAAGAAAAGGAAATAGTCCTTCACATTGTTATGTTGTGGAGCCTATTTTCATGTGTGGAAATGTTGAGGACTGTACAATAAAATTACTATGAACTATCCACATTTTTCTCACTATGGTTTGGGGCTGGGATGGTAGCCCTCGATAGCAAGGGTTTGAGGGTGTAACTCCCAAATTCGTTTTGGTCTCAAAAAATGTATCTGATATCTCGAGAAATGTGCTCTTCTCATATGGGTGGCATTTTTGACCCATAGGTTTACGAAATGGTATTGGTACCCATGGTATTGTAAAACTAATTAAGCAGTTGCCTATTAATTTACTTTTGACAGGTGAGAAATATGTATTGTAGATGTGTGTGAATTCAAGTGTAAATTCAGGAAAGTTTTTTGAGCACAACTCCAAATAGATCTAGGTATTGTATTGAGAGAGAGGTGGATTGTAATAAAATATAAGCAAGTGATTCTTGGTGGACATAGCCCAAATTGAATGAACCATGTTAAATACTATCTCTTATTGTGTTCTTTTATTTTCTAAGTTTTTATTTTAGATCTGTAATATTTTTTACATATTAGTTTCTACTATTGCGATTCTGTGTGGCATTCTTCTGCATATTTTATCCCTTATTTCCTAACAATTGGTATCAGATTCTGGTTTGGTTTGCTAAAGTTTTGAATTGCAGGAAAGTTTTAGCTTGAGTGGGAGCTATATAAGATGATGGAAGATCAAAGGTTGATAAATTCAACAGACATAATTTTAGTCTTTGGAAGATGTATGTGGAAGATTTCCTTTATCATAAGGATCTTTATATTCCATTGTCTGAAAAATGGACCAAACCCTTAAGCATGACGGATGTGAAATGGGATTTGTTGGATAGGAAGGCACTTGGGGCAATCTAGCTATGTCTTACATCTTCGGTATTATTTAATGTTTTAAAGGAAAAGACTACAAAAGAACTTACAGATGCATTAGGGAAGTTATATGAAAAACCCTCTACCTCTAACAAGATATTTTTAATGAAAAAGTTGTTTAATATGAAGATGTATGAGAATAGTTCAGTAGCAGATCATTTGAATGATTTTATTATGGTTGTGAATATGCTAGCTTTAGTTACATTAGAATTTGAATAAGAAGTTAGGGATTTATTGATTTTGTGCTCTTTACTTGAGAGTTTGAATAACTTGATCATGGCGGTAAGAAACTCAGTTCTAGCTAACTCAAAGTTGAAGTTTGAGGATGTTGCAGGGGTGATTCTAAGCGAGTAAATGCAAAGAAAAATATTTGGGGAATCTTCTACTTCAGGGAATTCTTTGACAATGGAAACTAGAGGGAGATAGAAGAATAAAAGAAGTCTTTGAAAATTGAAAGACCAGGAAAGGTCAAAATCTAAAAGCAAGATAGTATGCTGGCACTGTGGAAAGTCTGGGCATGTAAAGAAGGATTGTTGGGAGCTTCGGGACAAGAATAAGCAATATGAAGAAAACAAGGAGGAAAATGTGGCAATGGGTAATGTATGTCAGGATGCTTTGATTCTTTATTTGCCCAATATTTCTAAATCTTAGGTTTTAGATTTAGGAGCTTCTTTCCATGTTACTCCACATAGGCATTATTTTGTTGATTATGTTTAAGGGGATTTTGGGTATGTTTTTCTTGGTGATGACGATCCTTGCAACATAGTTGGAAATGGTTCTGTTCAGGTTAAGATACATAATGGGAATACATGGCTATTAAAGGATGTCAGATATGTGCCTATGTTAAGATAAAATTTGATATTGGCGGGGAAACTAGGAAGTGATTTTTTTACTATGATATTTAAATAAGACTCTTCGAAGGTTACCAAGGGTGTTCTTATGGTGGTAAGGAGGGTAAGGGATGTTAACCACTAATAGCATCTAATGTTTTTCATATTGTTGCTTCATAAGAAGATACAACATTGTGGTATCTATAGGCTCGGTCATATGAGCTATAAGGGCATGGATATCATAAATAAGGATTTACGCGGATATACAGAAAAATGTTTGGATTTATTTGAGAACTACGTATATAGGAAACTGAAGAGTGTAATATTTCTCCAAATTGTACCTATGAAGAAAGAGAGTAAGTTACAGATGGTACATTCAGATTTTTGGGGGATGGGTCAGGGATCATCTCTCAAGGGTTCAAATTATTATGTTAATTTTATTGATGATGAAACAAGGAAAGTTTGGGTATATTGTATTGGAAATAAATATGATGTATTTGACACCTTTTTTAAATAGAAAGCCTTGGTGGAAATTGAAATAAGTCTTAAGATAATTTTTTTAGGTTAGATAATGGAGGGGAGTATTGCAGTAATGAGTGTGAAGATTATTTTTCTAAAAATATAATCCATAGGAAAAATATGGTTCCAGGAACTATGTAGTAGAATGGGGTGTCAGAAAGGATGAAAAAGACAATAATGGAACATGTTAGGAGCATGAAGTTACATGTGAGACTGCATCTTTCTTTTTGGGTAGAAGCGGTGAACACATGTTGTGTACTTGATAAACAAAGGACCCTCAAGTGCCTTACATGGAGGCATACCTGAGGAGGATTAGTATGGTAAGAAAGTTGATTACTCATTTCTTAGAGTATTTGGATGTGAGGTGGTTTCTCATATTGACAAGGATGATAAGAACAAGCTAGAGAATAAATCGAAAAATGCACTTTCATTGGTTATGGTGGTGATGAATTTGGATATAAATTTTGGAGTATTAAGGAAAAGAAAATTATTTGATCTAGGGATGTGGTCTTTAATGAGAAAGTCATCTATAACCAACAACTGTAGGAAAACAGAGAAGAATCGAAGAAAAAATATGCAATGGTAGAGGATATTTCGGATGGGAAAGTGACACATGAATCAGTTGAGGAACCTGTTGTCTAAAATAAGCTCATACTTATTTTTGGTTAAATAACACCATTTTCCCCCCTTTTAGTGCTCCAATCTAATTTTTACATATTTTGAGTACTTAAGTGATCTAGAGGATCCTCACAGAGAAACACTGATCTAAGATCTTCTTAGAATAAGTTGTAGTCATTTTTAAAGCGTGGAGAAAAATTATACGATTCCGTCGATATCTTGTTTGCAGGAAACAGAGCTCGTTTGCAAAAGTTATAGCCTGCTGAAATTTTCGGGCAACTGACAAAATTTGGAGTTTTGTGTAGGTTGGACGTGTGCACGCTCGCCAAGTGTTTCAATTATATTGCGACACGTGGAAAATTTGTGTGACGAAGTAAAAGTATTTTTTGGGAACGTCGGTCTTGGACACTCATTCACGGACAAATGGACCCCGCTATTTATTGGCTGGGGGCCCTCAGCCAGGTTTGACACACTCGATTATGGAGGGGTGTCTTGGCCTCCTTCTCATTTTATCACTATACCAACTTGTGTATATATATGCTTGTAATTGCATTTTGTGCTATGCATGTGGGACTATTTGATATGCCATTTTAAACTATGCAATTACCATTTCCATGCATTTTTATTTAATTCCATATTCCACGCATTTAATCCCAAACTCCGCTATTACCTATATTCCATGTTCCCACGCATTTAATCCAAATCACTATCCACTTTTCCACACATTATATTTGGAATTTTTCTAGGCACCTAAAAATACTAGGGCCATCATATCCATGCGCCCACTTCCCACGGCTAAGGTGGCTCTTAAGCCACTTGAAATATTGCACCGCCCACCTTTTAAAACATCCTCTGATATTTTCTGCACCAAATGTGGGATATTGATCCCTAAGAGATAATTCAAATACATGGGGAGGAGAATGGAACTCGAGTGGGCTGTGTAAAATGATAAGCACCCAGCCGGCATGCTAAGAGGCTGTAGAAACAATATAAAAGGGGTGATATTCTATTTGTATGGCATTCGGGGAATGTGCTAGTAATATTGTAATGCTCATATCTTGAGCTAGGAGTGGAGTTTTGAAGGAGATGTAAAAATCAACCCCTGTTATTTTCGATAGAGGAAGACTGTTAGAAGGTCAGATTTTTTTAGAATTCTTTGTAAAGAATTATTTTCAATATTTTAATATATCGGTCCCATTTAACTGGACCCAGAGACGTAGGCCTCAAGCGCCGAACTCCATTATCAATTCTTGTGTCAAATTACTGGTGAATTCTCTTCATTTATTTAAATATTTGCATAGTACTTGCAGTTTTAATTCTTTTATTAAAAATACAAAAAGGATATATTGCTCAATTTTTACATCAAAATCAATACAAAGCAAAGAAATGTGTGTGCACGATTGCTAGTTAAATTTGATTTTTAGATCATTGGTATCAGAGCTGGTTTTGACTGATTTTTGGTTCAGATTAACGTGTTTTGGATTGAAAGTTGTGTGTTGGATGTTAACAAGGTCTTGATCTAAGAAGGGTGAAGGAGATTTAGCTGAAGGAGATCTCAAAATTGGTACTAGATAGTCTCGAAGTCCTACAATGGAGGATCGAGAGGCAGAAGAATTTCATAAATCCTTCCAACAGATGAAGGAAATGGTGGAAGAAATGTACCAAGATAGGCAAAGGGAAAAGGGAACTAGAGGAGGTAAGAAAGAAGAAATCTCTAGTTTTGATATTCCAAAAAGAGACTCTTCAAAATCTGATTTTCCTTCATTAAAGTTAGATATCAAGTTTGAATTACCTATGTATACTGGAGAACTAAATGCAGAGAAGTTGGATAATTGCGTCAAGCAGATAGAAGTATATTGCAGGGTTCAGTGAATTGTTGATGATGAAGAAAAGATTCATCTGGAAACTCTTCGGATGGGTGGCACAACACTCATTTGGTGGGAGAGTAAGCTTCAGGAAGTGGAAGAAAACAAATGTATAGATATCACTTGTTGGTCTGAATTTGTTTTAAATCTTAGGCAACAATTTTATCCTCTTGGTTATAAGCAACAAGCTATGATGGATTGGCAAACATTAAGACAAACTAAGGGACAAAGTGTTCAAGAATACACATAGGAATTTAGGAAAAGGGCTCTAATTCTGGGAATTTCTTTAAACACAGACGAAACACTGCTCAAATATATTGGTGGATTGCATAGTTATCTAAGGCATATGATACTTGTTTTAGGTCCTACTAATCTTGATGCAGTATGTGTTCAAGCAACCCATTTGGAAGCATGAGGGAAAATGACAAAGGAGTCCTCTTTCTCTTTGTTTTAATTAGAAGAACAAGCAATCTGAAGGAAAAGGTTCGAAAGAACAAGGAAAAGGAAAGGGTAAGAATAAAACAAACTCTACTATTAAGAAGGAAGATGAAAAACCATTTTGTAATCATTGTAAAAAAAACCATGATGAGTCTAAATGTTTGAAATTACATACTGAAAAGAAGCCTAAACGGATGGTTAAGAAAGGAAAAGAAAAGAAAAACAAACATTGTAGTGCATGATCTTGGTTTTGATTCAGGTGATGAAACCAAAATCATAGCTATGAGTTTTCAAGGTAAATCAACTCTTTCAATTTCCAACAATAACACTATAGATGTTGCATCTTCTTCTAGTAAACAAACTATACCTGATGATAAGAAAAGGAATGAGCTTTTCCACATTAGAGTAATTTCAAAGCATACGAAAATCGATACTCTTTTTGATAGTGGATCTCAAGCTAATATAATTTCTTAGGAGGTTGTTAAGAAATTATGACTCAAAACTAAGCCACATCCTAAGCCTTATCCTTTGGGCTGGGTTTGTGATGATGAAAAATTGCAAGTAACTAAAACTTGGACTTTCAGATTTGCCATTACAGACAAGTTTATTGATGAGGTTGAATTGGATGTAGTTCCTTTGGATATTTGTGGGGTGGTTTTGGGAAGTCCTTATTTGTATGATCGTAAAGCAATCTTCTATAGGGAAGAAAATAAATATTTTCTTGTAAAGGATGGAATTGAGTTTATTGTTAGAGCTCACTGTGAAAAGAATAATCTATCCTTGGTAACTGCAGGTCAAATGAAAAGGCTTGTAAACTCAAGAAAAAGTTTTGTGCTCATGGTGGTCAAAGCCAAAGAAAAAGAACATGAGATGGATTTTGAGACTTGCGATCTGAAACATAAGGATGAATTGGTAAAAATTGTTTCTCATTTTGATGATGTTTTTCAGGATCCATAAGGTCTACCTCCCAAAAGAGGGGTTCAACATGAGATACAGTTGCTTTAGGATGCACCTCTTCCCAATATCGGAATGTACAGGTTGTCAGTAGTAGAGAATGAGGAAATCAAGAGACAGGTAATGGAACTTTTGGCTCAAGGTATAATTCATCCAAGTACATCCCCATGTGGTTCGCCAATTATATTGGTTCCTAAGAAGGATGGCACTTGGTGAATGTGTGTTGATTTCCGTGCTTTAAACAAGATTACTATAAATAATCGTTACCCTCTTCCTAGAATAGATGATTTACTGGATAAATTAAAGAATGCAATTTATTTCACTAAGTTAGACTTAAGAAGTGGTTATCACCAAGTAAGAATTACAGAAGGTGGTGTTTGGAAAACTTCTTTTAAAATGAAACAGGGATTGTTTGAATGGTTAGTGATACCTTTTGGTTTGTGCAATGCACCAGCAACATTCATGAGAGTTATGAATGATATCTTTAGACAATTCTTTGATAATTTCGTTATTGTCTACTTAGATGATATTCTTATTTTTAGTAAGTCATGGGATGAACATGTTAAACACATCTAGAAAGTATTAGATGCACTAAGGAAAGAGAAATTGTATTTTAAGATGTCAAAATGTGAATTTGGAAAAACATATTTAATTTACTTGGGTTATATTGTAGGAAATGGAGAATTGAGAATTGATCCTGCAAAAATAGAGGTTATTGTGAAATGGCCTAGACCCACTAATGTGATGGAAGCTAGAAGTTTTCTAGGTGCAGTTTAGTACTGGAGAAAATTTATTGTTAACTTCGCACATATTGCATCTCCTTTGCATGCTTTGACAAGTATTAAATAGGTCTTTTAGTGTGGTGGAAAACAACAAAAAGCCTTTGATACATTGAAAGAGAAGATAAGTACCGCTCCGATCTTGGCACTTCTGGATTTACAACATTCATTTGAGATTGAGATAGATGCTAGTGACTACGCAATGGGGGCAGTTTTGATGCAGAACAAACGACCAGTGTGTTACCATTTAGAAACTTTTACAAGTTTGGTAAGAAACTATCCAACTTATGATAAAGAGTTGTATGCTTTGGTTCAAAGTGTTAAAAAGTGGAAGCATTATTTAATGGGAAAAGAAACAATTATCCATACTGACCATCAACCACTTCAATACTTACAAACACAAACTAAATTGCAGCAGTCTAGACATTTCAAGTGGATGGGATTTTTGCAACAATTTCATCTTGTAATCAGGTATAAAAAAGGTATTCAAAACAAGGTCGCCGACATGTTATGTAGACCACCAGTGGTAGTAGCATCTATTCTTTTGCAGCATAGTTATTTGGCTCATGTTAGTTACAAGGAATAATATGTAAATGATGTTGACTTTAGAGAAGTGTATGAGGATCTAGTAAACTTGGGAAACAAGCAGGAGAAAAATATTATCATTTGCATGAAGGATTGTTATATCATTCTGGAAAACTTTGTATTCCTAGAAAATGAGCGTGTGCATATGATTGGGGAAGCACATACTTCTCTTATTTTAGGGAATTTTGGTATTAGTAAGACAGTTGCACATTTACAAAAATATTTTTATTGGCCTAGAATGCATGAACATGTAAAAAGGTATATTAAGGGATGTGTTCTTTGTGCCACAAGCAAGCCAAGTAATAGGAAATTAGGACTTTACACTCCTCTTCCTGTTCCAACAAGGCCTTGGGAAAGTGTTTCCATGGACTTTGTAGGAGGCTTACCCATGACATGGAAGAAACATGATTACTTATATGTGGTAGTGGACAAATTTAGCAAAATGTGTGTGTTGGTTCCATGTATTAAACAAATAACTGGTGAGGGAACTGCACATTTATTTTTTCAGTTTGTTTGGGTTCATTTTGGTTTACCTACTTCAATTATATTTGATCGGGATTCTATATTTCTTGGGGAATTTTGGTCAACATTGTGGGGGTTAATGGACACAAAACTGAAAAAGAGCACTGCTTTTCATCCACAGACTGATGGTCAAACAGAGGTTGTAAACCGCACAGTGGTACAATTACTTAGGGGCTATAGTAGCAAACATCCTAAATTGTGGGATGAACATCTTTATTATGTGCAACATGCTTATAATTGTGCCTTACATTCTTCTACTTGGAAGTCTCCATTTGAGACTTGTTATGGATATCTGCCTAATTCTCCATTAGATATATACTATGGACATGAAACTATTGTTAATAGTGCAATTGATTCTGATAAGGCTAAAAGGTTTGTGCAGAGAATACAACAGGTTCATCAGTATGTCTGTGAACAATTGGAGAAAAGTCAGGCCAAGTACAAAGTTAGGCATGATAAACATAGAACTGATCACAAGTTCAAAGTTGGTGATTCAGTTTGGCTTCACATTAGCAAGGAAAGACTGACAGGTGAAGGTAAAAAATTGAAACCTATATGGTATGGTCCATTCCAAATATTGGTAAAAACGCTTTCCAGTTGGATTTACCTCCATATATGCAAATCTACTCAGTTGTAAATGTTGAGAATTTAAGATTGTATGAACCACATATGATTGTTGATCATGATGATTCTAACATAATGCCTTCCATTGATGATTTTGCTCCTGAGTATCTTGATGAGTTATAAGAAGACATCATTTTGGACAAGAAAGTAAGAACTTCACGAAGGGGTGATATTGAGTATCTTCGTGTTGGGTTCAAAGGCATGCATCTGAACAAGGCTAAATGGATGGAAATCGGAAAGGTGAGGGAGAAATACCCTCACCTATTCACCAATTAAGTTGACTTTTGGGGTCTAAAAGTTTCTCAGTGGGGAGGAATGATCTAGAGGATCCTCACAGAGAAACACCAATCTAAGATCTTCTCAAAATAAGTTGCAGTCATTTTAAAGCGTGGAGAAAAATTATACGATTCTGTTGATATCTTGTTTATGGGAAACAGAGCTCGTTTGCAAAAGTTATAGCCCGTTGAAATTTTCGGGCAACTGGCAAAATTTGGAGTTTTGTGTAGGTTGGATGTGTGCACGCTCACCAAGTGTTTCAATTATATTGTGACAAGTGGACAACTTGTGTGATGAACTAAAAGTGGTTTTTGGGAACGCCGGTCTTGGACACTCATTCACGAACAAATGGACCCCGCTATTTACTAGCTAGAGGGCCCTCAACCAGGTTCGACACACTCGATTATGGAGGGGTGTCTTGGCCTCCTTCTCATTTTATCACTATACCAAATTGTGTATATATATGCTTGTAATTGCATTTGTGCTATGCATGTGGGACTATTTGATATGCCATTTTAAACTATGTAATTACCATTTCCACACATTTTTATTTAATTCCATATTCCACGCATTTAATCCAAATCCCTATTACCTTTTTATTCCACGCATTTAATCCAAATCCCTATTACCTTTTCCACACATTATATTTGGAATTTTTCTAGGCACCTAAAAATACTAGGGCCATACATATCCATGCGCCCACTTCCCACGGCTAAGGTGGCTCTTAAGCCACTTGAAATATTGCACCGCCCACCTTTTAAAACCTCCTCCGATATTTTCTGCGCCAAATGTGGGATATTGATCCCTAGGAGATAAGTCAAATGCATGGGGAGGAGAATAGAACCTGGGTGGGCCGTGTAAAAGGATAAGTGCCCATCCGGTATTCTAGGAGGCTTAGAAACAATATAAAAGGAGTGTTATGTTATTTGAATAGCATTCAGGTCTGTGCTAAAATATTGTAATGCTCATAACCTGAGCTAGAAGTGGAATTTTGAGGAGATGTAAAAAGCAACCCCTATTAATTTAGACAGAGGAAGACTGTGAGAAGGTCAAAATTTTGTATAATTCTTAGTAAAGAATTATTTATAAGATTTTAATAGATCGGTCCCATTTAACCGGACACGAAGACGTAGGCCTCAAACGCCGAACTCCGTTATCAATTCTTGTGTCAAATTGCTAGTGAATTCTCTTCATTTATTTAAATATTTACATAGTACTTGCAGTTTTAATTCTTTTATTAAAAATACAAAAAGGATATAATGCTCAATTTTTACATCGAAAATCAATACAAAGAAAAGAAATGTGTGTGCACGATTGCTAGTTAAATTTGATTTTCAGATCATTAAGGATTTTTGAAAGCATCTCCATCAAATAAGAAATTTCTTCCCCTTTACGAAAATATAAAGAAGTCCTTCTAACTCTTCATATTTTGCAAGTTGCGGGCTGGTGGGCTTGGGAAGGATTTTTTGCCAAATGCGAGCCTGTAGGCCTAGGGAAGACTTTTCGCCAAAGGGGAAGATTATGGAC
This sequence comes from Taxus chinensis, assembly GCA_019776745.2. Classification (NCBI taxonomy): domain Eukaryota; kingdom Viridiplantae; phylum Streptophyta; class Pinopsida; order Cupressales; family Taxaceae; genus Taxus; species Taxus chinensis. The sequence goes on along the minus strand of CM034155.1, from coordinate 324,161,144 downwards.
TGGTAAGCTTGGGGAGATATCTTGGCATTTTACACTTTTTGCAAATGGTGTAGTTTATAATTGCGTGCCCGTGAGCCCTCGAAGATTTTTTTCTCGCCAAAAGTGAAATTTCGGACTCGAGGGCTTGAGGAAGACTTTTCACCAAAAATGAAATTTGCAAAGTTGTAGGGATGCGGGAGGTTTTTATAATTTTGTGATTTTTTCGCAAGTGGCATAGTTTGCAATCTCGGGCTCGCGGGGTTTTATAGTGCAGAGTGAAATTTTGAGCCCGCGGATTTTTTCGGGTAAAAGTGAATATTTGTGCTTGTGGGGTTGCGGGAGGTTTTGTGATTTTTGCAAATTTTCACAAATGGCACAGATTGTAATTTTGGGCCCGCGGATCCATTTTGCAGAAGATTGCATTTTCACCTATTTTGTATGGATTCAATGCAAAATTTCAAATGGGCATAACTTTCAATCCAGAGCTCGAAATTCAACAAATTTTATACTGTTGGAAAGCTCTCGACATCTGCTACATAACTACGATTGGATATCTTGATTTGGGTGAGGATATGGAAAACATCATTCATGCCATTATTTTGTGATCCAATTACTTCAACTACCTAGATTTGATTTTTATTTGCCATCTTTCCTTCTCCAACACACCAAACAGACATGGAGAATCACACTTGACAGATTGCATGTGGATTTGTAGATATTTATGGTTGGTGGTTGAGATTTCAAGTAATGTTTCCCCCCTTCCTTTCTTCTCCTCTCTTCACTTCATCTATAAATGTAAGAGCTTGGCTCATTGTAAAGGGTTAGACATTTCTGTTTTGCACCCTCCCCTCTTCTCTTGTCTATAAGTGAATTTGTGGAGTTTTAGACCTCCCATATAGACTGTAGTATAATTTTTTCCTCTTGGCTATTGTAATGCACTGTATCAATAGTTGGAGAAATAAGATAAGTCTTTGGATGACTTCAACCCTCTCTTGTGTTCATTGTATCCTCATGATATATCATTATAGTTTGGTTAACCATGCATGGTGATTGTATGCATTATTTATGGTTTGTGTTTATTTTCAAGGCAGGTGTTCAACATTCATTTTATGCATCACCTTGGTTAGTTTTAGGATTTATTTTTATGCATCTTCTTAACCCTATCTCTTTAGCAAGTTAGAGTAGGTTTTTGGATAAATCCTCTATAATTTGAATGTATGCACCTGAACAGAGGAATATGAACTAACCTTCATCCATAGAGCTCTCTCAATTTCAATGTCCCACACTTTGAGAGAAGCTCCATGTTATACAATCACACTGAGAGCCTCAACCAATCGAGTTGCAGACATTCATGGGTGCTGTGATTCTGCATCAATAGTTCTGGCACACTTGGTGGATAAGTTTGAAGAACTTTACTACTTCATTTTAGTAGGTTGGTGTGTTCTTGTTAAAATTTCATCTTTTGGAAGCATATGCAAGCACATCTGGTGACTCCGTTTGGTCTAAACAACCCACATCTCTAAAGTTAGAGAAATTCTCTCCATCTATTTCCACTCATTCATCTTTCCAAATCTTTCATCTTCTTCCATCCCATGAAGTTGTGCAATCATGACTTCATTCCCATCTTGGAATTCACACTTACAACAACAACAATGCATTCTACCTCCAATGTATTTCTCAACTCCTCCAGATCAACATTATGATTAGATTCAGAACCATCATGCTTACCCATATGAGTAGTGTCAAAACTAGTTTGGCTATGAAACATATCGAGAACAAGGGCATGTATACAATATAACAATCAAATGGAGAATTCTGATATGCTGGAGAAGATTCAAAGGATGGAGGTTGACATGGTTCAATCAAGGGTTACAACACAAATGAAGGCATTCAAAATTGGTTGCATGGCATCTTGTCAATGGGAAGGCCCTTTTCCAAGACACTATAGCTTACAGGAGAAGCTTGATTTTATGGTTGAAATGCTGCCCCAACTTGCGCAGTGGATTGAGGAGATAGAAGCATACAAGAAAAATGAAAGATAAAATTTTCAATGGGTAATTCAATTACCATCTCCTTATGCTCCTTTTGCTTTGTCCCAAACTTTATCATTTCAACATGGTCAAGATTCAAGCCCATTGTATGTTGCCCCAAGTGTTGATTTCCCTTCTCCATATTATAATCTTCCATCTCACCTCAATTCTTCTACCATTTTCCCTTCCAATAATTCATCCCCTCCAAAGAAACAAGAACTTATATCCCCACCACCACAAGTAATTGAAAAATCTATTATAACCCAACCCATCCCTCCTATTGTTGTCTCAAGTTCATATTGGGGAGAAAACAATCAAACAACTAGTCAAGGAGAGCAGCAGGAAGGAGAGCCAAACAAAGAATAAGTGATCAAAAGCTTGCTAAGATTGGCTCTTATATTTGGGATAGAAAAAATCCCCTTGATGGTTAAACCTTTAGAGGAGGCTAGGATCAGACCACAGGTGGTGGAAGTTGAGTTTGCAGTAGAAGGAGAACAAAAAGAAGAAAATCAACAATCTGTTTTCTCTGAATGCAATGTCCATAATGACACTTTGTCTGAAGAGGATGTTGATCTAATCCAAGCTACACAATTAGTCAAGACGTAAGAAGAACAATTAGCTCCAAGTCCTATTGAAGAGAAGAAACTGGAAGAGATCAAATCCAAGTTGAAGCCACTTGATGAAGAAAGTGTTATTGAAGATTTTTTGCTTTCATTTGAAGGGTCCGATTTTATTGATGAATCCATGATGGAGGAAAGCTATCAAGAAGACGTTGCTACCCCAAATAGTTCTCTAGAGTAGCGAATTGAAGATTTTGATTTGACAAATTTCATGGTAGAGGAAGAGGCTATCCAAGAGCAAGTCAGTCTTCAAGCAACAACATAGTAACTCTAGAGCCAACAATGTGTTGCAATAAATTATAATGATGTAAAGGAAACTTTAATGGATGTTGCAATCAATAAAAATGAGATGTAGATTATAGAGGAGTTTTATAATGCCACAGAGGAAGGAAACGAGTACGAAGATCCCATCTCTTCCACACCATCCACCTAGGAAGGATTATAAGACGAGTCCATTTTTGGAGTTCAGTATTAGAGTAGTGGGAAAATTCAAAGGAACAGACCTTGCCCAATCAGATACTTGGCTTCATTAGAGTTGAGGGAGAAGCCAAAACTAGTCATGCTTACTTTTGAGCATGAGGATGAGTTTCAAAGTACCAAGGATCAACTGCAATGCCTCTTCAATCCAAATGTAGAGCAACTAAAAGAGGTATTTGTCTTGTTTTCAGTTGATACCTTGATGATTTGGGTGGAGGATCAACTTCTTGTTATTTTTCTATTCATAATAATAGCCATGTTCAACACCAAATCATATACATGGCTGCCTATTTTGAGAAAGGGAATCTACTTCTCCTTGCCAGTTGTAGGATTCATTTGAGTTCCCTTTGTTTCTAGTTAGCGCAGAGTAGGTAGGTTTTATTCCAGCAGAATAAGTGCTTGTGCACACTCTGCATGCTCCACTTGAGGTATGTATGATCTTCCATTTTGTACATAATTTTTACATATTTGTTGCTCTTGCACAATCCATTTCAGACAAGACATGTTCATGAGGAAATAAGGTTTTAACAGTAGTTCTAAACATTCCTAATCGGCATATGTTTCAGACTTCTAAAATACTTTGTCTTTTTTGATGATTTAATTCGGTTTTCTTCAAAACTTGGTAAAAATAAGATTTTGGGACAGTTTCAAAGTCTCATCCTTCATCCTAACATATCACTTGTAGAAGAAAGAGATTAATTTTAGTTCCAAAACAATTTTCCACTCAAATAAATTTTTATTCAAAATATTTTTATAATGTGAATGGTCAATTCGAACAAAAGCAAATCAGTTCCAAGTTTAGCATTCTTAAGCAGATCAAATTTGTAGAAGATCAATAAGGGAAAATCTTCCAAGTTTCAGGAAATTTTCTACTCTCACAAACCTCGACTTCAAGGTCATCTAACAAACGATGAGAGTGCAAGCATCAGAATGTAGTTCCAGATCAGATTTTAGATTATCAAGAAGACTCCATGCCAAATGGATTGTTATAGGAAACTATCATTTCTTCATCTGATAGGCAGATAACCCCGCTAAGTTGCCAAATCGTTGTCCAAAATAAGCTCATACTTATTTTTGGTCAACTAACACCATTTCCCCCCCTTTAGTGCTTTAATATGATTTTTTTACATATTTTAAGTACTTAAGGATTCCTAAAAGCATCTCCATCAGATAGGAAATTTCTTCCCCTTTCTGAAAATATAAAGAACTCCTTCTAACTCTTCATATTTTGCATGTTGCGGGCCGACGGGCGTGGGAATGATTTTTTGCCAAATGCAGGCTTGCGGGCCTGGGGAAGACTTTTTCACCAAAGGGGAAGATTGCAGACCGGCGGGATTGGGGAGATATCTTGGTGTTTTGCACTTTTCACAAATGGCACAGTTTACAATTGCGGGCCAGCCCACGAGCCTGTGAAGGTTTTTTTTCTCACCAAAAGTGGAATTTCAGACTCGCAGGCAAGAGGAAGACTTCTCACCAAAAATGAAAGTTACAAAGTTGCAGGGTTGCAGGAGGTTTTTATAATTTTGCAATTTTTTTTGCAAGTGGCACAGGTTGTAATCTTGGGCCCGTGGGGTTTTGTAGCGTAGTGTGAAATTTTGGGCCTGCGGAGTTTTTCAGGAAAAAGTGAATATTCAGACTTGTGGGGTTGCGGGAGGTTTTTTTATTTTTATGAATTTTTACAAATGGCACAGTTTGAAATTTTGGGCCCGTGGATCCATTTTGCAGAAAATTGCATTTTCACCAATTTTGTATGGATTCAATGCAAAATTTCAAATGGACATAACTTTCGATCTAGTACTCGAAATTCAATAAATTTTATACCATTGGAAAGTTATCGACGTCTTATACAAAACTACGATTGGATATCTTGATTTGGGTGAGGATATGGAAAATGTCATTCACACCATTAATATGTGATCCGATTGCTTCAAATACCTAGATTTGATTTTTATCTCCCATCTTTCCTTCTCCAACATGTCAAACAAACATGGATAGTCACACTTGATAGATTGGACACAAATTTATAGACATTGATGGTTGGTGGTTGAGATTTCAGGTCAGTTTTCCCCCCTTCTCTTCTTCTCCTCTCTTCACTTCATCTATAAATGTAAAATCGCATGGAGTCTTCTTTATAATCTAAAACTGACTTAAAATCTCAACCAAATCTGTAATATATTATACATATTATTTTCTACTATTGAGTGTAGACACTAAAATTATGTCACACTCCCCTTTGGTCCATCGTCAAATAAACACCATTCATCACATTCACCTAGTCATAGCCCCCTTCACCCCACTAATGTTAATTTAATTAATTTAATTTAATTAATTCATTATCCTCACCATATTTCTTATTTAAATATCTTAATTTAGATAATGCCCACACTTACACCTCACCTAGACACCTCACCAAGCCAACTCACCCTAAGACCTATTCTTAGTAAGTTGCCATAACTAACTAAGACTTACCCAAACCCTAAACATCAATGCCTACATTCCCTCTAACCACATTCCTGCATGTGGACAAAAATCTTCTAGTTTGATCTATGGGTGAACGACATGAGATCCTAGAAAATCAAGGGGATCTACCTAGTTTAGTAAACCTAGGAAATCCCACCTTGACCGATCCCGGTTACCCCTAACCATCACCGGTTAAGCCAGAACCACAATCGGTCACCTTTTAATCCCTAAAATAACCTTATTTTCAAGGTTGGAAAACATTGGGAATTTTCCTGAGAGATAACACATCTTGTTAGAACAAGTTTTCATGAGAACACGCATGCAAGGAAGAAATTTTCTCTTGCACAGGCATCCAACAATCATCCATCAACCATCTAGCACTCACCCTAGCACATATTTGATCCAATAAAGCAAAAGCTAATGCACATGCAGCCCATGCAGGAGCTTGCCAACGTTTGGTGATCCTCAACAACATTTAACCTCTTACCAGCATCTTCATCCATCACTCACAAGCACCCAGAACCAGGTTCCAAGTAAGTAGAACATTGTACTCCTCTGATTCATTCATTTCATCATTGTATTGTCATCCTTTGTTCTCTTAGCCACCCATTGACCTCCTTTAATACTCACCCCTCCACATACCCATTAAAACTCCGCCAAACCCCTTCCAAACAACCTAATACCTCATTCCGGACGACCATGTCCTTTGTGTAATCACAAGGGAGACCCAAAGCTCATTCTGTGACATTCCCAGTTTTCCACAGTAACTGGCACTGGTTCTCCCCAACCGGCATTGGTCACCCTTAACTGGCATCGGTTTCTATATTTACCAATAGATCCTAGAACAGTGACCTACCCACCTATTCTCACATCACCCTTAATCACCTATGACCTACTTGAGACCTCTGTCAGACCTGTAGAGAACCAGAACCAACTACTTGACCTTTGGATCTTATTTTAACCTAGCCTATTAGATTGGATATTTCTTATTGTGTTTTCAATGAGATACCTAAATCATTTCAATTACAATAGGATTTACTTCATTACTAGGATTAAATTGTTTTAAACAATGGAATGATAGCCATCTAGGAAGTAGAAAAATTCTCGGATCTAGCACACATTAGGCAGTTCACTGCACATATTGTTTAACTCTTTCTAGTGGTCTTGTGTTCCATTTTAGGTAGTTCCTCCTAGCCAAAAGGAAGCTCTCATGATCAGCTGTGGATTTAGAAGTCATACGCGCGTAACAACCCAACAACCAGCATTTCAACAGGTATTCCTCCTACACCCATTACCATATCTGTTTTTTCAATATTCAAAGAAATGTCCAAAAATTAGGTGAAACATTTTGGCACACCCAGTAGGACCCATTCGAGATTCCTTGCACTTTATTCATTCCTAGGAAAATTTATGTGTTTGTTTCCCTTCTGAAAAACATACACATTAATTTTCTTCCTTGGTAACTGTCTTTTTCTTTCTATTTGCTCTAAAAGAAACCTTTCTTTTAGTGTACTTTAAAGGAATCATTTTTTTTTTTACATTTTAGTGAAAGAGTATCCCTCTTCCTATTCATCCATTTGTGTCATCGAACTTCATATTTCAATTTGGGATTAAAATAAGTACATTGTATTCCAATTTATCGCATTAGCTCACATTAATTGAGGGCAACCTATACGCTAGAATTCATTCATAGCTGATGGTTGAAAAATGAATCATAGAAAGCACATCTCTCTCTGTCTATGAGTCTTGCCACATTGCACAAATTCAAAACAAATACATATTCTTAAACAACATCTTTCCTCGGAACACTTTTCAATAATCACAATGATCTTAGGATTGATAGGTACTCCCCAGCTCACTACTCTATCGAGTCATAATTCAGAGCAAAGCCCACCCCCACCATAACATACCCAAAACCTCACCTTTTAGATCTCCTTTTTCGTAGGAAGCCATCCTCACCAAAAAACTCTATTTTACAGTTCATGAGTCAGTCCTTAAATAACATAAGATAAACAAACATAATAGATAAGACACTCTTAGGATCACATTTTTCTTAGTGTTTTTGTTTGGCTTGTGTTTTGAGGTGAGAGGTTACATTCCTCAATCTTCTTGTTTACCCTTGCACACTCCTCATCATAGTTGGTATATTCCGGATTCATCTGGGTGTGCCTGGACCATATTCTCATCATTCTCATAATTCTGGGTTTAATTCCACATCAAATTTTAATTCACAACCATTTTTTTTCATCACTGTTTCAATTTCACAGTGACCGGTGTCAGTCCAGTGACTGTCGTTGGTTACCCCCTGACTGTCATTGGTTATACCTGACTGACATTGGTTCAGTGTCATTTTGGTTAACCTTCCCAACATGACATTTATTTATCTTCTTCAGCTTTTCAGAGTCCTTATCATTCCCATTGACCTTGTAAAACTCATCAGGTTTGGCATACTTGTCAGATTTGACCTTACACCTTGTTTTTGACTCACTGTCCATTTCCCACAGTGACCAACCGCGGTTACCTGTGACTGGCATCGGTTTACCCTAACCGGCATTGGTTACCCTGTGTCACTTTCTAGCCAACATTTTGTACCTAGTCCACTTTTTACCATCTGTTTCACCTGTTCCTACTATTTTTTTGTGTCATTTACAGAGAAGTGGCCTAACCTGATTAGTACTTGTTCACATGGTGCTAATCCAAAGATAAGCAAGCGTACTCGTATTCTATGTAAGTTGTTAACCGCTCTTACCTAGTCCTTCACCACATTCCATTTTATCACCCACCATGGATCCTATCCAACCTATCACTATCGCTACTGGAGATGAGGAGTTTGCACACTCCTTGACCAAAACCCTACCACCTTGTAATTTTACCTTTCCCACTCATCCACTTGAGATGCCTCGGGTCAGTTGATATACGACATGCCCATATCTATCCCCCTAACTCTCACTCCCACTCCTGCGTCAGCCCCATCTAGCTCTGTGTTGCCCACATCTACCTTACCTCCAGTCGTTTCGTAGTTAGGTCATATACCCGCTATGACTGCAATGTGTGCTACATTTGTTGCACCCGTCACATCCACCATACCTTCGACAACCACCCAAAATGTAACCTCATTCACCCCTATTGTCTCACATATATCCATAACTACACTACCACCTCCAGTGTCGGTGACCCCTACCCCCTTTCAAAACGTGGTCCTTTCTATTCCCCAATCATTAGCCCCCATTGCCACTAGGGTCACCATGACCCTTCCACCTCCATATACGTACTACCAACAACCTCATGTTTCATCTGTTATTCATTCTAGGTATGTACCCCCTATTTCACTACCTCCTTCCCAATCTACCTACACAGAAGCACCATATACTGGAATGCCATCCCCATTACATGACCAACACCAATCCTCTTACGCTACAAGAGGCACCCAATCATTTCAAGCTACCAATGACCTAATCAAATTGATGATGGATAAGATGTAGACATTACAAGCATCGGTTTTTGGCTCCTGCAATACTCTCACCTATGACGAGATTTATAATGAGCCTATCCATCCATCCATTCCTATCCATCCATATCTCATGCATTGGGAGATGCCTAAATTCAACCGCTTCACTAGCAAGGAAGACCCACAATAGCATTTATGGTCATTCAAACACGGGTGTTACCTAATCGCTCAGGATGATACTTTACTCTTAAGGACCTTTCCCATGTCTTTGACTAGACCTACGCTAGATTGGTATAGTGGGTTACCTAGACACTCTATATTTTCATTTAATCAGGTAATGCAAGCCTTCTTGGATCACTTCTCCATCAATATCATCAAGAAGGTTACCATGACTGACCTATACTCCATGCGTCAGTATGAGGATGAATCTATTGCAGATTTTTTCACTCGCTGGTGTAGCCTGATCAATCAACTCTCCTTCCAACTGCCACAAACATAACTCATTGAGCTCTTCACATGGGCTTGTGCTAGACATATCTCATCAACCCTGCAGGTTCATACTTTCCAAACATTTGATGAAGCATTCACCATGGCACGAAAGTTAGATATTTGGGCCATCGAAGAGAAGAAAATCTAATTATGCAGTAAGAATTTGGCATTCAAGTCAAATGATACCCCTTCTTCTTCCAAACCATTGAATAATTATTCAAAAGCTAAGGGCACCGCTAATGCAGTGGTACTAAAAGCCAGTCTGGATCATTTGTCAAATTAGGTTGCCCCCTCATCTAATATCTCACCCGTCTAGACTTTTCAATTCAGATGAGAACAATGGAAATACACCCCAATTGGGGAGCCCTTCTCTTCTGTCTTATAAAAACTCATCAAATTTGGGGCCATCACCCTTCCACCTATAAAACTACACACTGGTTTTGACCTTGCTCACCCCGTGCCCACATGGTATAAAGAACACGACTTTTTTAACTACCATCGAGTAAAGGGTCATAGTGACGGAAATTGCTTCACTTTCAAGAATATTGTCCAAGAACTACTCGAGAAAGGTGAGTTAACCATGGATAATCCTAATGCACCTGCCAATCAAAACCTACATATCTTCAAGAAACCCTTTCCCAATCATGCCCCTTTGTCTGATCAAACCAGTGAGACCTCAACTCATGATAGCCATACCCACGAGGTCCATGCTATTTTTAGTGATGCACCTGTTGCTTCCCAATTACCCCATATTCCTTCCATAGAGGAGGTTCTATCCCAAAATCATTCTTCTGCATTAGAACCTACCTCACCTATTCCTCCACCCATAGAGGAACACCTTTCACCTCCTTCCTCACCCACGGAGGAGCCCTTCACTAATATCGAGACTATTTCACCTTTGGCTTCTCCACCTAGAGAACTGACACGCACAGTACTTCTTCACTCCATGGAGGATAATTGTTTACCTCCTACACCCATAGAGGAGCACCCTTCATCTCCTCCACCTACAGAGGAGCACCCATCATCTCCTCCACCTATCATAGACCCAACTGAGATACCTTTGCCTCTTGGTGAGCATTATCCTTCAGCTACCCAAGATCTTGCAGACCTACTTTTGGCTCTATTACCCACGGAAGCTGCATCTAACAAATTTCCCATCTCTAAGACACATTTTACGGGAATAGCCATTGGGTCCTCATCAACATCACCTACAGATGTGCTGTTCTCATGTTTGGCCAATCACCTAGATTATGTAAATAGAGCCTTGTTGTGGGGGTGTCTTCTACTTCCTATTTCAACACAAATGTAGATGTTTCTTGTTGATACTTCCACTATCTATCCAACAATATTTCAACCAATCAAACTAAACACAACCACCTCTATCACAACTTCTTCCACAACACCCATCATAACTCAACACGTACCCTTACCCATAACCCAACCTACAACTATATCCAAACCCGCACATACATCATCTTCCTTGACTAAACCTATCACTACCTTAGGGGTCACCTCGACCACCAGCCTACTCATCCATCTATCAAATTGGATTTAGGTACATCCTCAAAAGTTAACACCACACCTACTCTGACACCCAAATAGAAGAACCAAATCCTTAGAACTCATACCCCAGCTACGCCAATCACACCTGTACTGGTCTCATCCATCTTATGACCTCAGCTTCCCAACACAATTAAGAAACTTCCACCCATCAATAAACCAAAAACAGAACAGCCCACACCTTCCTCATAAACCTCTAACCTACCCAAGCACCTGACACGACTTACACCTACACCTGCAGCATCTTTACCACCCATACCTCCAATAATCTCCACAACTTCTTCATTACCCACTAAACTTCAATATCTGTCTCTCACACCCCCTACTCGACCCACATCATCTACCTTCACAACACCTCTGTTATCCCCATGGGTAACTCACCCTCTTCCCCCATTTGCTTTTCCTTCTAGATCTCATACACCCATATCACCTTTACCTAAGAAGGTGCAACATACAAACAAAAATCTACAACCCTCCAATACGGTAGTCAAAGCAACCATATACCCTCCTGCCCATTCATCTACCATACCCCTACCCAAAAAAACACGACCAACACCCAAGACTACTCCTGCACCCAAAACCATGGCTCAACCCACTCCCCCTCCTGCAAGGACCATTCCTCAACAATCAGCCATGCCCACACCCAAACCCACTTTCACTTCCCATTGTGATCCACTAGCGGGGTCCTATGCTAAAATATTAACCAACCTCCTTGAGACTTTGGTTGTCATATTACCGCCACTCAGACCTTACAACCCCCTCAAACCCAAGCCAAAAGGGTTTGATGACACTAAAATTTGTGCCTGCCATCGTGTGCCAGGGCACGATGTGGAGAACTGCAAGGCCTTAAAAACCATCCTTATCTAGTTGTGTCCTTCAGAAGATAACTTTGATGATGTTGACCTTCTTGATGAGGAAACTACTTCACTGACACCCATTCCCATAGTCCTTCCCTCATTGCCCACTCAACAACTACGACCTCCACCACCACAACTCCTAGAACCACCTCCAAGATTTGAAATTAACATGGTTTGCATCAGAGAACTTTCCACACCATCACCCAAATGTCATTGCGCCCAACTCATCTCATAGGGTTTTTCTCCTCCATTAGGTTTTTTCTCGTCATATTGTTATACCACTCACCCTACACCTTCTCCGTTTGCCAACTCCCCTCAGATCAACATGATCCACATTACTACCAGTGCTTAGAAGGATAAAGGTAAGGAAAAGGAAACTGACCCACAAACCAATCCTATACCCAACATACCATCTACACCCACACCTAAGATTACTATCTGTGGACCCACATATCCTATTTCTAATGGGGTCACACATCGCACCATGCTCAAACAATTACACCAATCTCCCCTCAAAATGTCCCTATATGACCTCATCCAAACCTCAAAATCCCATTTTCAAGCTCTCATGGAGGTTCTTCAATCTATTGAGGTTTTACCCAATGACCCTACACCCGTAGCCTCCATTATCACACCCCATCATGTAGCCTGTCTCATCAAATTTCCACCTTTATCCACACCTCACCCTACTCACCAAATAGCCTCCCTTAGCTTCTCAGAGGAAGAGATTACACCACACCAAATAGATGACCCAAACCCAACCCTCTTAATCTCTATCCACATTGATGATATACATGTACGATGTGTAATTATTGATGGGGGTGTTAGCATTAACATCATTTCATCCCTTGCATTTGCTCAAATGCACATACCCGACAATTACATGCATAAACATCCTGTCATGTTATGTTCATTCAACGACGCTATCACCTCTACACTATGCACCATTATCCTCCACATTCGCATGGTCCCTCACACTATACTAGAGCTATTATACATCTTAGAGGGGGAATTTCAATATAACTTGTAGCTTGGCAGACCCTGGATTCGTGTCATGGTTGCGTTCCTTCCACTTTGCATTGTTGTGTAAAGTTTGAACATGAGGGACACACCTATAACATTCCAGCTGATCCATCACCTTTTAAAACATGCAACATGCTTTACCGACCTAATGACATTCTTATACCCATTAAGGCATCTACCTCCATGACCCCTACTGCTTCACCTACACCTCCGCTTACCAGTACAGTCGCTACCTCAACTGTACATGCCTCCTCCATTCCTACCACCACCACAACCTCCACAGCCAACCCATCAGCCTCCCAATCCATTAACTCCACCTCTGCCTCAACCTTTGACACATCATCTATTCCAGCTACCCACACACCAACCACCGATCCCTTGGAGGGAATTTTTCGATGCCTCACTCTAGGGGAATATCGCCTATATAGTGTCAACACATTTCTTACTCCACAAGAGTATGGAAGTATTCACCAATACTCTCACTATGATCACCGCATAGGAGAATGCCTCCTTTATGGTCCTCTTCACCTTCATACCAGTCTCACCTATGGGGGACTTGATACTACCCACGTACACACCTGAACCACCATCACAAACCCACCCATTTTTCTGCTGACTTCCAGTCTCTCACCAATCAGCCATTTTTCCCACACCTTCTTGCACCAATGTGTGTGGAAGGTTTTTGGTTTTGGATTTTATGAGCAAGGCCACCATACCATTATTCCATGTACCACTCGACAAACATAACGACCGTAGTGGTATCAGTTTTCCTGAACCACATACCAAACAGGCCCGCATTGAACTCATCAAGGACATCAGCCCTTCTCCACCTCTTCACCTGCTCCACCTTCATCACCACCTTCACCGATGGAGTCGATGGATCCTGAATCTATCCCTCCTAATTTTTTTTTTTCATAAACACCATTTTCTTGGGGCCTTTGACTTATCAATGCGAGGACGAGGCTCCTTCCTCTCTTCCCTTCCTGTATCCTGAAATGATTGATGACGATACACCTTCAATTAACATCATTCAATGTCAGGATGATGAATCTATACTCACCTACCTTGGTGTAGAAGACTCATATATTCATCGATCGTTACCCTCTGAGACACAAACCATGTTGAATGAATCGACTATCGAAATCAACATTCATACTCAGGACGACCCGCACATCCTAAAGATCGGCCAATCTTTGGATGCTGCTGAATAGGAAGCCATCACTTCTTTTCTCAAAGATCATAACCACGCTTTTGCTTGGTCTTATGAAGACATGCCCAGTATTGACCCCACCATAGTGGTCCACAATATCGTAACCATTCCTGATGCCAAACCCATCAAACAAAAGTTGAGGAAAATGCACCCTCGCATTGCCCTTCTCGTCAAAGAAGAACTTCAATGCATCTTCTTTCCATTTCCTTCATATTACCCATTGATTATCCTCGTTGGATTTCTAACATTGTCCCTGTCACTAAGGTGACAGGGGGACTCCGCATTTGCACATGAATTTCCATGACCTCAACCTAGCCTGCCTAAAAGATGACTTCCCCTTACCTCGGTATTGACCAACTAGTTGACCTTACCGCTGGTCACGAGATGCTATCACTCATGGATGGCTTCTCGGGTTATAACCAAATCCTGCTTGCCCCAGAGGATCAACAAAAAACCATGTATTCATCACCCCTTGGGGGACCTTCTGCTACCGAGTCATGCCTTTTGGCCTTAAAAATGCTAGTGCCACATATCAGCGGGCTATGACTTACATCTTCCATGATATCATGCATCGTATATTGGAAGATTACGTGGATGATCTCCTGGCCAAATCTAAATGTCGTTCCGAGCACCTTGCCATCCTCAAAACCATTTTTTATCGTCTCATTAAATATTGCATTCCCCTTTAACCTAAAAAGTGCATCTTTGTGGTCCTCTCAGGAAAAATCTTTGGCTTTATCATTTCCCTACATGGTATAGAAGTTGACCCTGATAAAGTCAAGGTCATTCTCGAAATGTCCTCCTCCTACTAACCTTAAACAACTCCGTAGCCTGAAAGGTAAGTTGTAGTCTATTCACCATTTCATTTCACAATTATCTGATCGGTGCCAACCATTTCATCATCTGCTCAAGAAGGATGTCTCCTTTAAATGGGATGATGACTACCACAAAGCTTTTGAGGCCTTAAAACAATACCTTCTCCAACCACCCGTACTCATTCCACCTAAAGACGATCAACCTTTCTACCTATACATCTCAGCTACCGATCACTCCTTGGGAGCCATGCTCGCTCATCGCGATGAACAACATAGGGAACAGGTGGTTTATTACATAAGCCGTACTCTTTTGGACTATGAAACCCGATACACCCATCCCAAAAAACTTTTCTTAGCCTTAGTTTTCCTTACCACCAAACTCCGCCATTACCTACTCAACCAAAAAACCTATGTTGTGACCAACACCGACCCCTTACACTTCATGTATGCCAAACCTTATCAAAATCAGTGTGCCACACGATGGCTTATGCTTTTAGCTGACCTCGACCTCAAATTCATTCATCAAAATTCCATCAAGGGCCAAGCTATCACTGACCAATTGGCTAACACACCTATTATGGGGATCAACCCTCTAATTTTGACTTTCCAGATGAGTCAATTACTACCCTTTCCTTGGATGAACCCGCTTACTAAATGACACTCTTCTTCGATGGTTCCAAGTGTCAGCGTGGGGGTGGGACTGGTATTATCCTCATTCCTCTTGATGGTGAATCCATGCCTTTGTCTTTCAAACTAGATTTTGATTGTACAAACAACATTTCACTGAATACGAAGCACTCGTATTAGGTCTCCAAGCAACACCTATGCCCTAGATGTAAAATCAATCAACATCTTTGGTGATTCTCAATTGGTCATAAACCAAGTCAATGATATATACCTATGTTGTAACGAGATACTTCAAAAGTATAAATATCATGTAGACATACTTTTCACCACCTTTTGACTGTTATGCCCTACAAGTTGTCCCTTGTTCAACCAACAAATTTGTAGACACCATGGCCTACTTGGCTTCTCAAATACCTACTTCACCCGCCGATTCTAAAATCTTTGTCACCGTACAATGACTCCAATCACCCTCTTAATTACCTCATAGTGTTTCCTCCATTGGAACCATCACCCCTGACCCGAGTGACCTTTGGTATAAATAATACTCTAACTATCTTTCTCTCTCCATCTTACCCCCTGATCTCACCCATAACGGACAACGTGCCTTCCTTAAAAAGGTATCTTGTTATGTCATCATGGGGGGCCTCCTCTATAAGCGTGGATTTGATGGTATTCTCTTACGATGCCTCACAAGTTCTGAAATTCCTTATACCATTAAGGAAGTTCATGATGGCATATGTGGAGGTCACTTTAGTGGCCTTGCTTTGGCTAAGTCGTATCCTTCACTCTAGGCTATTACTGGCTGACCCTTAACCATGATTGTTGCAACTACGTCAAACATTGTATAAAATGCCAACAACACGCCAACCTTCATCATACACCCAGTCATGCACCTTACAGGTCACCCGTGACCTTTGGCCCTTCTCTCAATGGGGTTTTGGATCTTGTCAGAAGAGATTAACCCCCATTCTTCTCAATGACATCAATGGATCATCACCGCTACCAAATACTATACAAAATGGGTGGAAGCCATACCACTCATCTCCACAAAAGCCGAGAAAATATGTGAGTTCATCAATCATCACATCATTTTTCACTTTGGTGTTCCTCATCGTCTCATCACTGACAATGGAAAACAATTCAAAAACAAAAAATTGCAAAAAATTTGCGACGCCTTCAACATTCAGCTAAGTTTCTCATCACCTTATTACCCACAAACCAATGGCCAAGCTGAATCCACTAATAAAACCTTTAAACAAAATTCTCATGAAAGTGGTTAACGATACCGGGAAGGATTGGCATATGCACATTCCTTTTTCCCTATGGGCATACCACACTAGTATTCACACTTCCACTGCCGCCACACCATTTTCTCTGGTCTACGGTACAGAGGCTGTTTCTACCTCTCAAAGTTCAGATCCCTTCACTCCGCATTTCTCTCCATGACATGCTCAATGATGATGACTTTCATCAGGACCATTTAGCACAGCTTGAGTTATTAGATGAACGTCATCTTAACGCTCTTGATCACCTTCAAGTTTACCAAAAATGTATCAAACATGCCTATGACAAACATGTCCATGAATGAACCTTCCAAGTTGGTGACCTTGTCCTGAAAGAAAATCAACATGTAACCAATGCAGAAAAAGGTAAACAGGGAAAATTTGCTCCTAATTGGCTTGGACCATACATTGTGACTCATACTTATGGATCAAGGTGCTTATCATTTATCTTCACTCGAGGGTAAACCTGAACCAGAACCCCTTAACGCCTTACATCTTCGACCATTTTATTTTTGACTTTCGGTCCTACCTCACCTTTTGTCTCTTTCCATGCTTATCCCTTGAGCGACTCCATACACCTCACCAATGATTAAACAAGAATCATATGAGTACCCATCACTGTTATCTTCTCTTGAATATGTGTACCATGGTGCTGCACATAGCATGATTCTCATGGATACTTTTCATCTACCTTTAGATGAGATCCCATGGTCGTTTCACCCTACTTTTTGAACAAGAATCCTATTCTTCACCTTGGTCTTGTCCATGACTTCAAAGCCCCACATGGGACCCAACTCCTTGAGTCAAAATTCTAACAAAAAGATGACTCCCTCAAAAGGACATCTTCCTCTCAGCAATCGCTGTTGTAAATAGACTTCTCCCTCGAAGGACAGCTATGTAAAGCCAAAAAAAATTTAAAGACAAGTGAGAGAATTTGAAGCTTCCCGCATCGATCAGCTTCACGAAGACCTCAAGGAGTTAAATTCCTCATCCCATATAGACTTCCCGCATCGATTAGTCTATCTCAAATACAAGTCAAAACAGAAACCTTTTAGTCATGGACTTTCCCATTGTGACCTCAGATCTCTTGCCCAAAGAGCATGCTACCACATATCATATAAAACTTAACCACCTTTCACCCTTCTCACCATTCCCACTCCCATTTCCTATCACCTCAAGGGACCTCTTGGAAACCAAGACATTTGGTGATCATATGACTACTTTTCACCTTAGAACAATCAATCATGCAATGTCTTTAGGGTCTTACATTCATCACCTCCTCCAAGGTATGATCTACTCAGTATGATCCTCACCAATCAGGTGGCTTTATTGCCCCCTCTTATCTTTTGACCATCTTTATTTACGTTTTGATTACCTTATACAGGATTTGGTCCTCGACACTTACCTTTGGGGTATTCTTCTTCTTTTTCCACAATCGACATCACCTATATCACTTTACCTATAACCCACCCACACCTAACATACCTAAACCCACAACATGCCTAAAACCTACTAACTCATTCTCATACCTCATCACATTCTTCCCTAGCTCATGGGAGAACTACATCGGCCTGAGGTCCCTTTTCATCGGGACTATGTAGGCAACACTCCGAGGGCATGGGGCCCTTGGAGGTTAGCTCAGCCACTCTCTACCCTAACCAATCCATCTTTCATCTTCCTAAAATACATTCTACCCCACTTAGTTTTATTTTTATATCTAAAATTGGAAATTAAACCACATACATAACAAGTTGCTTAACATTTTAATCCTCATCGCAACATACATTTATTACGACTACCATTTCTCTACCATCATCATACATATATTATAAAGCATCTTAACAATAGCCCATATTATCATTCATTATACAAATTAATGAATCACAACCCCAACCACTTTGAAAATCAACCATGCCTAAACCAACCTGACTCAACCATGACTCTGCCTAAACCAACTTGACTCAACCATGCCTAACCCAACTTGACTCGATCCATGCCTAAACCAACCTGACTCCACCATGCCTAAACTGACCTGACTCAACCATGCCTAAGACCTGACTCGATCCATGCCTAAACTGACCTGACTCCATCATGCCTAACTCACCTAATTTCCATCCATATCACAACAACAAATCAAAAATCTCATCAAAACACCAACAACTCAAGCATCTCATGTATCTCATCATATAAATAAATATGTGTCTCAATACAATGTACACAGGATATCCAATCATGTCCATCATCTCAAAATCATCGGCATGCAGGCCGATACTCAATACAAAATGTCATCGGCACGCAGGCCGGTATCATATACACTAAAACAATAAACCAATACAAAATATCTTTGGCACACAGGCCGTATATGCTCAAAATATATAAAATATCTCATACATCCTCACTATCTTCAGCACACAGGCCGGTATATATCAAAAAAAATGGTTACAATACATCAAAAATCAGGAGCCATATATCAGGCATCTCAATGCACATCCTCCATATCTATGTCACTTGTACCCTCTACCTCCTCAGCCCCAGTCTGGGTCCCTGCTAGCACCTCACCTGGAGCTAGTCTCTGTGAGCTGGTGGCCTCTCCATGATCTGGCCTCGGAGCTTGATGGCCCCCTGTGCTCTCTACACTGTGAGTGTGAGATCTAGTCCTCTCACTTGAGGCCTGTTGTGCCCAGTACTCTCCATAGGATAGAAAGTCTATCCCAACCACCATCAACTGGTCTTGGTAGTATCTAGCCTCACCTAGGGCATCCCGTAACTTGGATATAGGCACAGTCTATGGTGGTCCCATAGGCCTTGGCCCTTGTACCTGTCCTACTGGACCCTGTCCCACTCCTACCTGTGAACTGGGACCCTATCCCAGTGCCTGTGGTGGTGCCCTTTGTCCCTGCGCCTGTATTTGGGCCTGTAAGGCCCCAATCTCTGCCTGAGCTATGGCCAACTGGCCCTGCAACCCTGTCACTTGTGCCTGTAAGGCCGCCACCCGACCATCATCCTCATCTCCATCTCCACCCCCACCCCTGGCCATCTGGGCCTGTAGACTGACCACCTGTACATGTAGCTCTGCTACCTCTTCCTCTGAGCTCACCAGCTGTGTCTGCACCATACCCAACTGGGTAATCAAAGTAGCCACCTGCCCCTGTAGGGTGTCTCTCTGCACCATGATGGTGGCTAGATCCAGCTGCCCCGGTCTAGGTGGTATGGCTCGTAAATGAGCCACCCACCACTGTCTATACCTTGTCTATGACCTCGACATCATCAATCTGCCAGTCCACTACCTGCTCCTCCTGCCCTGTGGGCACTGTCAGCTGTGGTAGAGGTAAGGGCCTCTCCACGTCATCTCTCCTATACTACAAGAAGGGCATAGGTATGTCTTGTAACAACCCAAACTACCACCTGACTCTGTCAACCAGGATCATCTCGTGCTCCCTAGCATGGTGACCCTGTATCCATCTCAATAGCTGGAGCTCAGCTAGCTCCTCATGCATATGCCTATATGAGGGGAATCCCACATATGGCCTCCATATGATGTCCACTCTAGAAAACCCCTCCAATAAACACCAAAATAGGCCACATCATGTGTGGGCCTGGCTGATCTCCATTCTCCAATAGCCGGCACCCATCGCTTATACCCCACCTACACAAATATCGATGGAAATGCATCAGCTCAAGGCATCCCTACTGGCCACACACAAACTATGTGCTCATTTTCCCAATAATGAAGTATAAATGTACAACACAAGCTGAACCTGTAGGTGTCCATATGCCCATAACTCCCTGTATAGCTACACCAGGAATGCTGGCACCTAGGCAAAGTGGGTCTGATCTATCATCATGTCATGTAATACCCCCATCAATGAGTGGGGAAATCTACCACCCTCTGCATCTGGTAGTGCAAAGCAGCACACTGCCTCCATCAATAGAACTACTAGCCTCATCTCCTCTAGATGGGCTAGGTACATCTCTCCATAGCGAATGCTGGCACTATGGAATGTCAGCTCGGCCATCCCCTCTCCAAACACCATCAGCATCAGCTCCTCCAAGGCCTTGGAGGAGATAGAGTAGACCTGTGTACCCAATATGGGTAGCCGTAGAATCCTGAACATGTCCTCTAGGGTGACTGTGATCTCACCTGTCGGTAAGTAGAACGTGTTGGTCACGGAATCCCATCTATCGATGAGCAAGACCATCAAACTAGGCTACCAGACTACATGCCGATAATGTCAGACCCCACTCAGGCCCACCACCTCCACATGTCACAGCTCCTCAGGGGTCGCTGCACCATGCACTATCATGAGCAGGGGTGGAACCCTGTCCCGCATGCATAGCTGATCTCTCCCCTACATCCAATACAAATAACACATTAATCTACATTTATCACACCCATACTTGCCCCCTATCATTTTCCAACACCCTATTTTACCCCTACCCCTCTCAGTCACCCAACCTGTGGCACTTTTGGCCCCTTGTCCCCCAAATCTTGATCAGTGTCGGTTGTCTCTAACTGACCCCGGTCACCCCTTAACTGGCATCGGTCACCTATTTCGTGACCGATACCAGTTACACCCTACCGAACGCTAGGCCAAACCTGACCGGACGCCGGTCACTGTCGCGGTGAAAACCCGCGACCCCCAAACCCCCCTTTTTCTCAAAAAATTCCACCCTGCCCCTTTTACCCACCTAAACTCACCTACACCTCCCCTTACACCTCATCCCCTCCCCCCTTTCCCACTTATCTCTCTCCCCATTCCTATTTTACCCACTTTACCCTCCCATTTCCAATTTTTTATTTTTTTCCCCCACCCAAAACAAAAACCAAAAAACCAATTTGCAAATCATCTAATCTATCTAACCAAATACAACTAGAGTTGGATGCCTACCTCATCATGCTGCCGTCGTCATGGTGGCATGTCTGGCCACTGCACTGGTGGCCACCCGATCCCTCTCCGGCCTCTGCCATCACCCAAATCTCCACCCATGTCTCCAACCAATCGAATCACATGCACTGATCCTATGGACCCGCCTCTCAAAACCCAATCACCCATCCAAACCGCCAACTCAACACTCCTTTCCTTCCAGACACTTTTCCCTCTTTTCTCTCTCTTTTTTCATTTTTTCAATTCTCTATATGACAAATAAATAACAAAAAACACGGATTTTTTTTTGTTTTTATAACAAACCTGATCTAACCAATACCGGTTTACCCTTCAATGACATCAATCACGTGCCCTACCTTACCATAGATGGTTACACTAAACTGGCCTCAGTTACCCATGACCGGCATCGGTCACCCTCTCTTGCCCAAAACCCAATATTTTACCCTATTACCCCACCTATCCCTCCTTTTTTCCACACCCAACCTTTACCCTGACTATTTACCTCACCCTCCTGACCTCATCCTTTACTACCTACCCCCGTCCTCCTTTGGGGACTCATTATTTTACCCATACCTCGGCCTTACTTGTGCCGTGACCTAGATACTTAGACCTAGAACATCGCTAGTGACCTTTGACCCCATGTGTTTGCTATACCTTGCGACACTGTTACCTGTGTTGATTGACCTAATGACCTTACCTTGCCTCTTGCCATGACCGTTTATCCTGACCCTACCTTGGGTGTACCGAAACATACCTAAACATTCCTGCACCTCACCTACGTTGTGCTTCCTGACCATATCCTATACCTTGGATACCGAAATCACTTCAACCTTGTTTGGATGAACCTATCGACCTTAGACAATGTAGAGTTTTCCTGCTCTTTAACCCTATACTGTGCTGCAGTTTATACGTGTGCATGCATTTGACTGTTCCTACCTTTGACCCTGACCCATTACCTAGATTACCCGAGTAGACCTCGCTCCTTTTTCTCTTGTTACCCACCTTCCTTTTCGTCACATTTACCTTTTATCAAACCACTCACCGATTCTGCCTTCTGCCTCGTTAGTTCCTGGTTTGAGGGGGATCACCTTCACCCACACATGGGCAACCACATCTTATTTTTGTTAGTGTCGCTTACCAATACAAGCTACGCAACAAAAAGGGGCAAAATGTAGACACCAAAATTAGGTCACACTCCCCTTTGGTCCATCGTCAAATAAATACCATTCATCACATTCACCTAGTCATGGCCCCCTTCACCCCACTAATATTAATTTAATTAAATTAATTCATTATCCTCACCATATTTATTATTTAAATATCTTAATTTAGATAATGCCCACACTTACACCTCACCAAGCCAACTCACCCTAAGACCTATTCTTAGTAAGTTGCCATAACTAACTAAGACTTACCCAAACCCTAAAAATCAATGCCTACATTCCCTCTAACCACATTCCCACATGTGGACAAGAAGCTTCTAGTCTAATCCATGGGTGAACGACACGAGATCCCAGAAAATCAAGGGGATCTGCCTAGTTTAGTAAACCTAGGAAATCCCACCTTGACCGACACCAGTTACCCCTAACCGTCACCGGTTAAGCCAGAACCACCATCAGTCACCTTTTAATCCCCAAAACAACCTTATTTTCGAGGTTGGAAAACATTGGGAATTTTCCTGAGAGATAACACATCTTTTTAGAGCAAGTTTCCATGAGAACACACATGCAAGGAAGGAGATCAAGCATTTTCTCTTGCACAGGCATCCAACAATCATCCATCAACCATCCAGCACTCACCCCAGCACAGATTTGATCCAACCAAGAAAAAGGGAATGCACATGCAGCCCATGTAGGAGCTTTCCAATGTTTGGTGATCCTCAACAACATTCAACCTCTTACCAACACCTTCATCCATCACTCACAAGCACCCAGAACCAGGTTCCAAGTAAGTAGAACATTGTTCTCCTCTGGTTCATTCATTTCATCATTGTATTGTCATCCTTTGTTCTCTTAGCCACCCATTGACCTCCTTTAATACTCACCCCTCCACATACCCATTAAAACTCTCACCAAACCCCATCCAAACAACCTAATACCTCATTCTGGCCAACCAAGTCCTTTGTGCAATCACAAGGGAGACCTAAAGCTCATTCTGTGGCATTCTCAGTTTTCCACAGTAACTGGCACCGGTTCTCCCCAACCGGCGTCGGTCACCCTTAACCAGCATCGGTCTCTGTATTTACCAATAGAGCCCAGAACAGTGACCTACCCACCTATTCTCACATCACCCTTAATCACTTGTGACCTACCTGAGACCTCTATCAGACTTGCAAAGAACCAGAACCAACTACTTGACCTTCGGATCTTATTTTAACCTAGCCTGTTAGATTAGATCTTTCTTATTGTGTTTTTAATGAGATACCTAAATCATTTCAATTACAATAGGATTTACTTCATTACCAACATTAAATTGTTTTAAACAATGGACTGACAAGTATCTAAGAAGTATCACACTTCTCGGATCTAGTACACACGCTAGGCAGTTCACTGCACATATTGTTTAACTCTTTCTGGTGGTCTTGTGTTCCATTTCAGGTAGTTCCTCCTAGCCAAAAGGAAGCTCTCATGATCAGCTGTGGATTCAAAAGTCATACACGTGCAACAACCCAACAACCAAAATTTCAACAGGTATTCCTCCTACACCCATTACCCTATCTGTTTCGTCAATATTCAAAGAACCATCTGAGAATCAGGTGAAACGTTGAGATTATGTGTGGGATTGTTCCACATATTTTATCCCTTATTTCCTAAAACATGTTGGGTTCACAAGTATTTTATGACTAAAAATCAACACGTGACCTTTAGGTGTACTCAACTTCTCGAGGTCATGCCAAGATAGCTGATGTGGAAGATTGTAAGAATGCTGTTGGGAACCTACAGGAGAATCAGGGACTGAGATCGGGTAGTGTGCGTTTCAAGTAGTTGAATTGGAAAAGGGGGAATCAGAGGCTTTGTATTGATAGCGTAATCTCCTTATTGTTTGATTTCTTGAAGCTACATTGATCTACTTTCTTGAAGGGAAATTAACTAAACAATACTAATGTCTACTTTTTGCTATTTAAATAAAATAAATCTAATCTACACATGCAAATTAGTTCTTCTAAATCTAAACAAGTAAATAATCGGATGTAGTTATTTATCATTGTTGGGTGGATTTAATCTACTCTAAATAAAATAAAGATTTTCCAAAATGTAATTTTGGATGCGAATCCTCTGTTCTTCTTTAGAGGCATGAGAAGAAATCAATGCTTCTCAGAAGCTTTTTATTCCGTGCAACTTCCTTGAAAAAAGTAAAGAAGGATTTAATGGAGGTTCTACAACTGAAATGATATTTCCGTTGATTCTAAATTAATGTAGAATAATTCCTCGAGACACACTTCCATTAAAAACCCACAGGGATAGGTAGGGAATATATCTATCACCAGAATCTTTTTAGAATAAATGGAAGATACAATATTTTGTCTATCTATTACAACAATTGAAATGGAAATGATTTACTACTCTGATAAGTAATGCGCATACAAATTTAAAATAAATAATTGAAGAAATAAGGAAATCTAATTGTAACCCCAACCTGGAATTTGTTGTGCTAAGGCAAAGCTAGTTGTGGTTTACTTGTGTCCCTCTAGTTATCTTTTCCTATCTTCAATGTTCACGCGAGTCGAGGAAGCTGAGAATGAAAAAGAAGAAAAGAAGAAGGCATTGGAGTAATGTTGGCTTATAAGTGGTCTAGTAGTAATGAAGGTAGAGGAATAACAATGTAAGAGAAAAATGCTTGGTTGTGTAGTCTCTAGAAATATTTTAGAAGCATAGTAAAGTAATCACAATAAAAAAATATCGTCATTTTATTTAGAAGAAACATTGGTTTTATAGAACAATAGGTTGGGAAATGGTGTAAGCCATTTAGTAGCAATGAAATGCCACATCACAACAAGGAGGGGCAATTTAAATCTCAATAAAAAATTAGAAGTGGAAGAGGAGGTTGATATGAATCAATCAAGCTTAAAATAAGACAAATTGACTAAGAAATGTGTGCATTAGGTGAACTTAAGTGAGTTAACACGCATATAAATCACGCATGGGAAGTCTCAGCCAATTCACATGGAACCACCAGTTTACACCAGGTGGAAGTTGTGCAACCACTACCCAAGTAGGGTGTAGGTTGTGTAACCACCTCCTAAGTAGGCTGGTGGTCGCGCAACTACCACCAAGACAAGGCGGTAGTTATGTAACTCGAGGCAAAAACTTAAGGAAAAATGATGCAAAAATCCATGGAAAAGTGAGAAATGGATAAGTTAGGTAATCTAAGCTAAAAATATGAATTGCAAAGAGGTAAAAGGGTTCGAACACCTTTATAAAAAACATGAATCATCATTGGGTACTTTTAAACCATTTTTGATAATGTAGCACATGCAAATTTGGGTGCGTACAGTGCCCTTTCCTTCTCCCACAAACAAATTATCATGGGGGAATGCTCTTGTAAACATGCCCATGCCTAGTTTAAGAAATTTAATGCATGTTTTTAATAGGTGGTTAAAGGTGAAATATGAGTTTCCCTCTTTTTTACTTCTCTCTCTCTCTCTCTCTCTCTCTCTCTCCCATCTTCTAGATAATGTAAAATATCTCATTTGTAAGAGGAGGATGTTCTAAAATGTAAAGGAACTCTGTCAAAAATTTTCCTGAGAAGATGTGAGTTGTATACCTTCATTTGAGCTTAGAAATGTGTTCTTGTGCCTTCTTCTTCACATGTAATGGTTTGTGCATATTTTGAAAGCAAAAAAACCTTTATTTTGTGGTGTTTCTCAACCCTAACTTATGTTTTAGTGCATTTCCTTGCTTGTCCATTATTACTGTTGTATTTTGTGCATGTATTTCTCACTTGCAGGTTCATCTTGTTGTATTTCATAGAGAATAGATGGTAAATGAAGTCTTGGGTTAGTGTTACCTCTATTTGGCCTCTCCCTTCTCCATTTTCCTTCTCCCTTTTCCCTTATTAGAGTGTCTTCACCGTCTTCTTGGTGTTATCACCTCTATTTAGGTTAGGAATTTACATTTACAAGCATCTCTTTATATGGTTCCTTGGATTATTAGAGTAGGATTAGATAGTTGCATTTCCTTCCTTTAGAGTAGTTTAGCATTAGAATAGGTAGAGGAACCATCCTTCTTTGGAGGTTTGTCTCGAGTAGCGAGTTCCAAAACTTGAGAAATAATCCCATGTTACCAAAAAACACTAATTGCTCATCTATTTATTTATGAAAAATCAGAGGGTGCTATGTTTTGTAGATAATATCTCTGGCATGCCCGAAGGGAGTATTTAGAAGTTAATCTTTCCAGTTTTCCATGTTCTGGTGTATATCTTGGTAGATTTAAGCCTTTTATAGGCTTTGTAACAACATAAATAATGACACTAAATACTATATCTACTAGTTTTAGTAGTGTTAGTGCCTCAATTTCATGAGAAGGATCCAACCAAAGTCAATAAAAAAGGGAAGAATGATAGTTTGATTACTTGCTGATGTCACTGAGAAGGAGAAGAGACAGATTAGTTCAGAGATCACCATCACCACCGAACATAGTTCTCTTTACTCTTTCTCCTGGTAGGTCCTTTTTTATATCATTTAGATTTTTAAGACCTATCCCAATCATGGCACATCAAAGGAATTTTCCTTTTGTCAGTTTTAACAGTGGTAGTCCTTTAGCTCTCAATTCACAACATGATATACCAATGTCTACACTTAAAAGTATCCCTTTCTTCACTGGTGAAAACCATACTACCCCAACTGACCATATCTAAGATGTTGCTAATGTTTGTTCAATTCATTTTATCACTAAAGATGATGTTGTAGTAAGAATCTTGGATTCATCACTCAAAACAAAATATCTTCAATGGTACATGAGTTTGAGACCAGGAACAATTCAAAATTGGGATGAACTTGACACTGTATTGTGCAATCATTTTGAGGAAAAATCATATCACCTATCATTGGTAGAGCAAATGACAACCATAAAGAGAGCCCCTAACAAGTAGATGACTGATTTTAACATCATATTTCAAAGGATTTGGGACCGAATTCCTCAAGTGGTAAGACCTACACCCCAACATGCATTTCTTTATTATCTAAAGGCTTTGAATAGTGATATTTCAGTCATGATTCAGTCTATGGGGGTAGAACATTACTAGGTGCTTATGACATTGCCATTAGAGCTGAGAATAGTCTTATTCAGGCTAAGAAACTTGTTCATAGACCTCCAATGCATATATTACGAGAGATTGATACATCATCTTCTCATCAAACCCCTGAATTAGCTCCCATTCCAACCCCAAGAAATCAAATTTCTAGTCAAGCATCTAATTCCTCAAGCCGTACCACTGAGTTTCAAGAAGCAATGAAATAATTGTAAAAATTTGGGAATGAGTTGGTATCCATTAAGAGGAACAAGCCCAAAATTTCAACCTTATCAGCCTCCATAACAACCTAACAAACCCCCCTATCAACCAAACAAAACTCCATCCCAAGCTGCTCCTCCAAGTCAAAACCAATTTCCCTTTGCAAGACCATTTCAACAATATAACCCAAATACAACTAGTTCATCTCAAGCTTTGGTTCATGTTCAAAATAACCTTGTGCAACATTATGAGTTGTGTTTCCCTTGTACACTTCTACACAGCCAAGAAACATGCCCCAATGATGTTTTGAACCAAGATTTAATGGTGCAAATTGCATTTTCCTCAAGATACACCTTTAGAGGAAATTCAATAGAAAATAGTTACTTAGGGGACACCACCAAGTAATAATTCACTTGTAAACTAGAAAATGGATGAATTTTGTGGAGTAAATCAAACCTTTTCTCAAGGTGTGGTTACAAATACAAGGTATAAGAATAGGGTTATGGAAGATGGATAATAAAAAATGTAGGTACTTATCAACCTTCTTTTACACTCCAAGGAGGTGGAAATTCAAACGTAGCTCCAAATGTACAAAATCAACCTAAAGGACCTTCCATACTAGCTCAAGTGAAAGAAAAGGTTTGTTTAAATAAGGTACAATAGAAGGATAATTTCACTCATTTCAATATCCTTGAATAAATGAAGTAAACTAATGTGAGTATCTCCATGTGGGAATTTTTAGCAATCCCAAGACAACGAGATCTATTGCAGGTAGCTATGGCCAATCTTTGTATCCCAAGTGAGTCATCCAAAGATGCAGAAAAGGTTCTCACCAATTGCAATACAATAAAAGAAGGATCAACCAAGTAAGAAATCTGAAACCTCCACCCTTTTATGTATCCTTGATCATTGGAAATCATTTGTTTGCAATTGTATGATTGATTCAGGTGCAAGAAGCTTTGTCATGCCCAAACATAGTATAGACTAGGTAGGCCTCAAGTATGAATCTCTTTCTAAGGGTGTGGTACAGTAGATGGGACAGTAGTAGGAATTATTGGAGTTATCAAGGTTTAAGCCTCACACTTCATGTATGCCCTAATTTATCAGTTCCCCAAGACAATTTCATAATTGATTTACCTCCATTCTTTTCTCTATGTGTATCTAGAGACTTCACTTCCAAAATTGGAGGATATTTATCAGTTGATTGGTATCATATTCTCTTTAGAACTAGGTATGGCACCAACACTACTATGAATTCTAAACCAATTGTTACATATCATATAGAATATTTTGTACCCAACCCAATCAATGAAAATTGTACCATCTTTGATCAAGAAGATTGTCCAAGCACTAAAGAGAAAAATATCCAAATTTAAGTAATTATTGACTTAGTACTTAATGAATGGGAAAATGAATGCTATAAATTTGATCCATATCGATAGGTGGAGGAAAGTGGCCTTGGTATTTATTACCTACATGAGGAAAATTCACCTTTTCCTAGCATTGTTAAACCAAATAGTGAAGAGGAAGATGGCATTTGGAAAATGTTATTTGATGGATCAAGAAGAAAAAAAGGTACATGGGGAGGTTTAGTCCTTGTGTCTCCTATTGGTATGAAGTATCACTCATCTTTAATATTTCATTTTAGATACTCTAACAACACAACAAAATATGAATTCCTCATCCACGGTCTTTCAATGGGAAAGAAAAGAACATCAAAAAATTTAGACCTTTATGGGATAGTGAACTAATAATGAATCAAATCATAAGATCAAATGCAACCAAAAATGATTTACTAAAGGAAGAAAAACATAGAGTATGGTATCTTCTGGAAGATTTTGAAGCTTTCAACATCCATGCTATTCCAAGAAATGAGAATGAAGTTGCTGACAAATTGGATGCAATTAGAGAAAGATTTAGGAAATATTAAAAGAGAAAAAGTGTACAACCACATATCAAGGTGATAGTGAGGCCTGCTATACCAGACAATGACACAAATTGGCAAGTGTTTGAGAATGATCAGCAGATTGTCAATTTTATTCAAGAAGAGGCTGAGTTTTCTTCAAGAAATCAAGATAAGTTGGAGAAGAAATATGGAGACCAAGTGGTTCAACTTAGATCAAATAAGCTACCCAAGGCCTAGTGACCTTGGAATCCATTTTCAACCCCAATGAATAGTTCAAAAAAGAGAAAACATACATAATGGTTAAGGGTGAAGATTTAGAACCCATCTCAGTTGGTGAAGACAAATTTCTTCAAATTGGTAAGGTAAGCACTCCACATGAAAAACATTCTTTTGTAGAACTTTGCCAAGAATTTGCTGATATTTTTACATGGAGCTATGAATACCTTAGAGGTTTTGATCCTAGTTTAGCTCAACACACCATTGAGTTAGATTCAACTGCCAAACCTATAAAAAAAATGAAGACATGTCAATCCACATATTAAGCCCCTAATGAAGAAGGAATTAAAAAGTTAATTGAGGAAAACATCATCTTTCCCATCAAGCATTCATCTTGGGTTGTTAATCTAGTTCCAGTGTGGAAAAGGAATGGATAAATCATATTTGTATTGATTTCAGGGACTTGAATAAGGCCTCTTTGAAATATCATTACCCGCTTCCCTCCATGCAACAAATTTTACAAATGGTAGTAGGTTCAGAAAGGTTTTATCTTCTAGATGGTTATTCCAGATATAATTGGATTATGGTAAAAGAAGAAGATCGGTTCAATAATCCTTTTGACAAATGGGGAATCTATGCCTGCAGGAAAATGCCATTTGGTCTATCAAATGTAGGAGAAAATTTCCAAAGATCCATGGACATGGAATTTAAGGGACTAATCAATAACATTGTTCTTTTGTACTAGATGATATCACATTTTTCTCCAATAATGCAACTGATCATCTTCTCCATATAAGGCGTGTATTTGAAAGGTTTAGATAGTTTGGCCTTTCTCTCAACCCTTAAAAGTGAATATTGCTAGCACATGAAGGTAAAATCATTGGCCATATTATTTCTAAGGAAGGATTGACTATTGATCTAGAAATAGTTAGTGTCATCCTTGCATTGTCCATTTCCAAGTCACAAGAAACAACTACAAAATTTCTTGGGAAGAATTAACTTTGTCAGGAGGTTTGTTCCAAATTTTTCCAATCTTATCAAACCTTTAACATTGATGTTGAAGAAGAGCATAGTTTTCAAATGGACCACTGAAGGGAAAAAATAGTTTTGAAGCCATAAAAGCAAGAAATAGCATAGCCCCAACTATCATTAATCTTTATTTTACAAAATATTTCACCTTGTATGCCTTTGGTGGCACAGATACAATATCTCCCATACTAGTGCAACTGAATGAAGAAGGCTTCAAACATCCTGTTGCATTTTTCAGACAAAGTCTAGAGGATTATGAGGTGAGATACTCATTTATTAAAAAACATTCCCTTGTTATTATAAGAAGTTTGAAGAAATTCAAGACATTTGATATCCAACAACAAGATCCATCTACTAGTTTCACATGCTAGTGTGAAAGACTTCCTTTTGAATAAGGATCTAAATGAGAAAAGAGTTAGTTGGATAACCAAAGTTATGGAATATGATGTGGATATCAAGGTGACTAAGTTAGTTTGAGGAAAAGGATTATATGAACAAACTAGTTTCAGACCAACAAATTGATGAAGAATTGTCCTTAGTGATTCAACATGATCGAGAGCAACCAGCCAATGTCTTACCCACCTCTTGTTGGAATCATGATGTAGTCAACTTTCTCCAAACAAGCCAATGCCCTCAAGGTTTGAAAAAATCCAAAAGGAGGTATTTCAGAATTTAGTCCATTCCCTTTGTGCTTATTGATGACATTCTATTTAGGAAAGATGTGAATGGTGTTCTCTTGAGATGCATCAAGACAAATCAGATAGAGAAAGTGTTGCATGAGTTTCATGATGGAGAAGTAGGAGGTCACTTTACTCCAAAGGAAATGAATCTCTCAAGATCATGAAAGTTGTAATACTATTGGCCTAACCTTTTCAATGATTGCTATGCATGGATTAAGAGATGTAATAAATGTGCATTCTTTACAGGTAAAGATAAAATAGAACGACCTTCCACTCCACCCCATCTCTATAAATGAAACATTCATATGGTGGGGATTGGATTTCATTGGAGTGATCAACCCACATTCAAGCTTGGGTCACAAGTGGATCCTCATAGCCACATACTACTTCACTAAGTGGATAGAGGTAGGTGCACTGAAGGAAGAAAATGATACCATCATTATAGACTTCTACGAAGGTATTATGACCAAGTTTGGTGTTCCTTCCAAAATCCTTTCAGATAATTCTTTGACATTACTTGACACAAAAATGTCTGATTGGGATGTGAAAAATGGAATATATTTGAGAATCTCCTCAAACTATTACCCCCAAGGTAGTGGTCAAGCTGAATCCACAAACAAGAATTTTTTGAAAATCATAAGGAGGACCTTGGATGAAAATTATACGACTTGACATACAAAATTAAAAGTCAACCTTTGGGATAATAGAATCACTCCTAAGAGATCAACTGGTAGCTCTCCTTACAAATTGGTTTATAGTAAAGAACTAAAGGCTACCAATAGCTCTTGAATTGATAGACTTTAGAGATCATCAAATAGTAGAAATTGTTTGATTTTGAGGCCATGGAAATTAGGTATGTAGAAGCTCATGGAGCTAGAAGAATTGAGAAATCAAGAAATGAAGACAATGGAAAAGGATCAAGCTCAGATTAAGAAGAGTTTTGATAAGAAAAAAGGCCAAGAGTTTCCAAGAAGGATATCTAGTCCTGAAATGGGATGTAGACAGATCCAAACTAGGTAGGCACTCCAAGTTTGATGCAATATGGAGTGGCCCTACATTATCTCATACTACAAATCAAACAATGCTTTCCAATTGTCAAAATTAGATGGAGAAGAACTATAGATCCTGGTTAATGGGATCTATCTGAAGTATTTTTATTGAATAAGACCCGCATTTGTACATAGTAAATTATTTTAAATTCCTCAAAGTGATTTTCAACACATTGTCTTATTGGTAGTATAGATTTGATTTCCCTAAGTGTTATGCACAGTGTTTTGTTGCTTTTGGATGACATGGTTGTTACAGTATTTCATGTAGGACTCCGAAGAAGATATGTTCAAGAGGATGTGGTGGAATTTCAGTTTCAAAACATTTTCCACTCTCACAAAACTTGATTAAGAAAATTCTTATAATGAGAATGATCAGTTCAAGCTTCAGATCAACTCCAGGTTCAAGATAGTACTTCAGGCACATTCACACGCCAAAGATTCAAGTTTTCAGATCAATTTTTAGTTTATCATGCTAACTCCATGCCAATGAATGCTTCAAGGCCACTAATCTCTTCATCTAGCAAGAATATAGCCTTATTGAGTCACAAATTGTTATCCAAAATTCCCCTCTTTTTGGGGTCATTTTGATAACTTACATTTTTATTTGGACTTGGGCAATTATAATTGATAAAAAAAGAGAAAATATCATTTTGGGATGTTCCTTTCCTCCTTGATAAGCCCATCATTTCCATAATTAGTCAAAAAATTAGGAAAATTGGGTCTTTTGAGGTGTATTGTGGCTTTTTCGGGCATGGGAGGAATAGTTTTCCTGGGACTTCAATTCTCCGTATGTTCCTTTTGTTCCTAATTTAAATCAAATGTGGAGAGGGAAGTGGGAACTTGGATGCAAATAATTGGGTGTTTTGAGGAACTCAAAGAATAGTTACTCATCAGGTTACAGTTCCCTGCATTTTTGATTTGGACACAAAATAAGGAGTCTGAGTAAGTTGTGCAATGTTGTGGGTGTATCGGGAATTTCAAGAACAAATGGAGCACAAGTATTTTAGGGCTTGTGTTTTCTGCAAGGAGAATTGAAGTAGAAGAAGAGTATTAGGGAATGGTATGTGAACATAGTGTTGTGAATGTTAATATGAGAATGAAGGAACAAGTGGATTGGGGAGACTCTGTGGGGGTATCACCGATTTATTGACAAAAGTGGTGATAATGTTGCAGATATGGTGGGCATGGGTGGAATTATTCCGACAAGGATTCCACCCCCAATTAATTTTGCCAATAGGTTTGATAGGGTGACCCTAGTGTGGAATTGAAGATAGGCCCTGGAGAACAAAATTGAAACTATTCTCCCATTCCCTCATTTCCTAGATCGGATGGTTTATTCTCCTACAAGGAACAAAATCACTTTAATGCATGAACTGTAGGAGTTACATGGAACCCTAGTCGACCCCATCCTGAACCTGAACTTCAAATGGCCATATAAACGTTCTCCCAGTTGCTCCAAATTTCACAAATTTGGTACCTATTGGAAATCTCTCATCATCCTGTACACCATAAAAATTGATCCCAACATTCTTAATTTTGATGAGGTTAGGTGGGTGAAAAAGAGGACAACATATATCCAGAATTAAAATATAATTCCAGGTAGCTCAACCACTAGATTTGATGAAGTATGGTGCCCATTCCCTCTCCTACAAGAAAAGTATCATAAGGTAATGGGCGTGTAAGGGTTCCCATGCCTATTTTCATATATTTAATGCATGTTGTTGGTGTTTGAGAAGTGGAAATATGAGTTTCCCTCTTTTTTTCCCTCTCATCTCACTTTCCCATCATCTATATAATGTAAAATCCCTCATTTTTCAAGGGGGGATGTTCTAAAATGTGAAGGAACTCTCTTGAAATTTTTCCAGAGTAGTTGTGAGTTGTATAACTTCATTTGATCTTGGAAATGTGTTCTTGTTCCTTCTTCTTCACATGTAATGGTTTGTTCATATTTTGAAAGCAATAAAATATTTCTTTTGTGGTGTTTCTCAACCCTAACGTATGTTTTATTGCATTTCCTTTCCTCTCCATTCTTGTTGTCATATTTTGTGCATATAAAAGTTTATTTTATTTGAGTTTTAATGTATATGTACTTGATTACGTCATACTTGTGTAAAAACTAATATTTTTTGATTTAAAATATCAAGAGTCAGTCAAGGAGATAGGTAGGACATCATATGTTGTGGTAACTGAGGCTACTGGCATGCCTCACGTTACTTTTACCTAGGTTAGTTTCACAGAGTGTACTAGTTAATGTTCAAGATTGTTTAAATATTATTAACATATATATCTATATGTGTTCTAGAATTTAATATATATGCATGAGCCTTTGTTCCTTACACCATTCTTCTGGACAATTTTCAATTAATGTTGATCTATATGTTGTTTGTACAAATTATGAATGCTGAATAGAATCCTCTGTTTATGCATACTATGGAGGCTGATGTTGATGTTGTGATAGCATCTGCAGATCCACTGACACAGGTACAATTTTTCAAATTTGTTAAATTTTGGATGAATGTTTTCTTACTAAATCTATAATATCAAATTTTACATGAAATATTTAAGTTGAACTATTTATTTGTATGCAGCTAGCCTAGTACGAGTCAGGGAGTGTCTACCCTTGACCTTGCAGAGCATCAATGACAAATTGATAGGGATCATGAGATTGCGGTAAGATTTCACATGCATTAAAATTTCTAAGTTTCTAAATTATGAATGTATTTTCAATATATCCACTTCTTTAAAATTTGGATGTTAAAAACTTGATGTTTATGAATGTGCAGGATAATTTGTAGGTGAGCTTTATGCCTAAGAACACACAGATGAAATCCGTAATGTCATCTCCCTCCACTACATCCACATGTCGTGGACATGCTTCTACTAGCAGGGCCAAGAGAGGAGGAAGTTTCATGATTATTTCATAGGATGTGTGTGTGTGTGTGTGTGTGTGTGTGTGTGTGTGTGTGTGTGTGTGTGTGTGTGGTGTGTGTGTGTATGCCAGATCTGGACATGTGATACATACATTTTTTGTATGCCTATATATATATGATCTTGTGTTGGGCATTCCATGGAGACGTGTATACAATCTTATGCGATCATGTGGTCCTAGATATATGGCATGCTTAGTTTGATACATTATTTTTATATTTTAGAGACATGGCACTGGCTTGAATGCATGTGCATGTATTCTGTGTACTAGATATAATATGTGCGTGTGTGTGGATTTTTTTCCCAGACCACTATGATATAATTTTTATGATGTTCTTTTGATTTCATGTGTTGATATTTTTCCGTACTGATATAAATTAACATATGATCATATTTGGTGATGTGTGACATTTTTGTATATACATGTGACTTGATGAAATATGATGATGTGTGACAACATGATTTCATCAAATGACATGTACTATGATGTACTGACATGTATTGTGATGATGTAATGACATGATCTGACATCTTTGTTGCACTCTTTCCAGACCACACATATATTTATGCTTCATAATCATCATTGTTTCTCTTTATGGTGGATGAAGATATGAATTTTCCACATGACAATGTGTCCATTCAAGTGATATGACATCATACTCATCTTTGTTTCTTGATATGACATAATATAATCATCTAGCATGCTTTGAAAGATTGCATAACAATGGAAAAATTCTTGATATGACATCATAATCATCTTTGTTTCAATTTTTCACACATATGAAATGTATTTATAATTTCATATATATATATATATATATATATATATGCTTCATGTAACCATGTCTTTGTTTCTCTTCATATGCTTCATGTAATCACATGTCAAGTTGTTTCTTTGTATATGCTTCATGCACAATCATGTCTTTGTTGTGACCTTATCCAATCTCCTTGAAGGCTTGTTATGTATGAAGTTCACTATTGGTGCAGTGAATAATAAATCTTGTGCTTTGAAATATTGCATAACAATGGACATTCTTGATATGTAATCATAATCATCTTTGTTTCTCTTTGGCACACATATATATGCTTCATGTAATTGGTGTCTTTGTTTCTCTTTACATGTGGCGGATGAAGATAGGATATTCTAAATTCAACCATTCACACAACATGGTACTGTGTTTACCTTGTTGCAATCTCCTTGATGTGACCTTATTCAATTCAAATGATAGGGCATTATTTTCAGGCCATACAAATAATTATTCACATAAGCTTATTAGAACAAGGAGATATTCACATTTTATGATATACTTGTTCAAGTTTCTAAACACCACAACTATGTGTCACCTTCAATAATAGGAATAAAATCCAAACTTAACAAGTAAAATACATTAAAACATATCTATATGACACCCTATTTGAATATTCATTACACCACCAACTTGCAAGGGAATATTTATTATTGATTTCCAATCTTCATTTCTTTAGCAATAAATGGTGTTATGTCCTTCTTGTAGTCAACAATTTAGCACAGAGCCTAGAGTCTCCTCGATTTTTTCAAGACTTGGTATTTCTCCCTCCACATGGAAATCCATCTCCATGTAATTATTGGCTTGCAATATAGTGAAATTACTTGGGTGTTTGTTCAATTGAAGGTAGTTACAAACTGACTAAACAATAAAAGACCCATGAAGAGAAACAAGAAAGCCCCCAAATAGTAAGTCAACCAAATGAAGTCCTTTTCATCTCTCTTGACCCTTTGGAGCCTATTGGCAATATTGACCATGTGAGATTGAGAGTGAGAGCGAAAGTAAGAGAGAGTGTGTGTAGTCACAAAATCACACACTTACTATTACATTTTAACCGTTGGGTATGTTATTTTATATATGGATATTGTGTGATAAAAGTATTCAGTAATTACCTATCCACTAGTTTGTCGTCGTAGTTACTTATCCCACATGGTCGTCAGTTGCTTTATCGTCATAGTTACTTGTCGTGCATGGTCTTCAGTTGTCTTTCTGGTTTTAGTCATCTATTAGTATGTGTCATAGGTCATAAAATGGTCATTTGTCATCTTTCTGATATACCTAGGCGCCTAGGGCTACGTTGGGGCACCCTAGTTCATGGTTTTGGGTGCCCGTGTTTAA
This sequence comes from Taxus chinensis, assembly GCA_019776745.2. NCBI lineage: Eukaryota > Viridiplantae > Streptophyta > Pinopsida > Cupressales > Taxaceae > Taxus > Taxus chinensis. Next base: position 324,122,978 of record CM034155.1, on the reverse strand, counting down.
ATGGTTCATGGTTCTAATTTGTCTTTTTGGGGTTGGCCTTTGGTCTTATCCTGTGCATTCCCATAGGAGTTAGTCGGTGTTTCGGGTCATTAGTGTTGAAATTTGAGCAAGATATCCGTATATACACATAACATACTTACCACATTATTGGCAGAATCTCGCTATCAAATGAAGCTACATACTAAGGAAAGGGACTGCATTTGGGCATCTTCTACATCTACATCACACACACGCATAGGGGGAAAGGGTTCTATTCTTTCTATTCCATCCACCATTTGAATTTTACATCTAGCTATTGCCCCCTACTAATGCATCATTGACGTTAGGGCATCCTAGGCACAAAATTACACACACACACATAAAACTATATAGGGTCCACAATGTAGTGTAACACTCAATCGTAAGACCACTAGTTTGGAAGCTAGGGTCATTCCAACCTATTCATATGCATTTTTATTTGTTTAAGAATTAATGCTTTGAATAGGGTTTTACATGTACATATTTGTATGAAAATTATAGCAACACAAGCAAAGGTGTAATGACAACGACGGGATAGGAACGAAGGTCCCGCGATATCTCCATACTCAGATCTTGAGCATTTCTACAAACTACAGTGCCCAGATCCCAAACCAGGGCACCCCAGTATACTCCCAGGCACCTCAGTATAGAGAGACAATCAACTTCAGCCCTCCCCAAGGCCCTCCAATCATAGTCTGCCTAGTTCGCATCCCATTCTGTCACAGTCCAGCATACAAAGAGGTAAGTTATTTAGAGGTTAGTATCTTATCCTATCCACTTCAAATATTTCCTTTCATTTCAAATATTAAAATCAAATATCTAGGGTTAGCATTTCAATTACATATCCATTCTAGTCTTGTGTTCTTATTAGATTAACTAAATTCACTAGTTCATAGCATTTTTCTTTGCTTTACATCTATCTTTATCTATTTAACCAAATTTTAGTTAATTGTTAGGGAATAAGGGATAAAATATGTGGAATAATCCCTCACATAATCGCAACAGTAGAAACTAATATGCAGAAAATATTACAGATCTCAAATAAAAGTGCAAAATAAAATAACACAACACAAAGAGATGGTATTTAACGTGGTTTACCCAATTTGGGCTACATCCACCAAGAATCACTTGCTCGGATTTTATTACAAGCCACCACTCTCTCAATAGAATATCTAGATCTGTTTTGGAGCTATGCTCAACAAACTCTACAGAATTCCACACCCGAATTCAAAGCAACATCTGCAATGTTTTTCATGCTTCTATCATATGCATAAAACCATATAAAGAGACAATTGCTTAAGCATTTTTACAAAACTGTGGGTATCAAAACCATGGGTAAAAAACCATCCCATAAACCTATAGGTCAAAATCCCACCCATATGAGAAAATCACGTTTCCCGATATATCGGGCACGTTTTAAGGCCCAAATTTTTTTTTCAGGGGCTGCACCCTCAAACCCCTACTACCGGGGGCTGCCGCCCCTGAACCCCAGCGAGGATATATGAAAAGTGTACAGTACTCTTAGTGTATAGTCTTCAACACTTTCACACATGAAAATAGGCTCCACAACCTAACAATCTCCCACTTGGAGACTAGTTTTCCTCTAAGCAAGCTTCTCAAACCCTTCACTAGTTTCCGTGAAGACCAACCAAAGCTAAACACAACTTCAATTTTTCCCTTGTGACCACCTTGGTCATCATGTCTATAGGATTCTGACTGGTATGGATCTTCTCCAGCTTCAACTTCTCTTCCTCCAAAGTTGTCCTGATGAAATGGTACCTTGACTATATATGCTTCATCCTAGAGTGGAAAGCAGAGTTCTTAACTAGGTGTATAACACTCTGACTATCACTATGTAGCTTTCCTTACTCCTATTTATGACCTAACTCCTCCAGCAATTGCTGTAACCAAATCACTTCTTTACTTTCCTCTGTGGCAGTAACATAATCAACCTCTGTGGTTGACAACAGCCACCAACTTCTGTAGTCATGAAATCTAGCTCACGGATGTCCCACCTACAGTGTAAACATAACCTGTCGTGCTCCTCCTATTGTCTACATCTCCAGCCATATCTGAATCTACATAACCATACAAAGTGGTGTCTAATCCACTGTAGCACAAAATTGTCCCCATGGTCCCTCTCAAATACCGAAGGATCCACTTTACTACCTACCAGTGATCTCTACCCTGGATCACTCATAAATCTACTCACCGCTCCCACTGCATGGGCAATATCAGGCCTGGTACACACCATGGCATACATCAAACTACCAACTACTGATGAGTAAGGTACCTTGAACATTTGGTTTCTCTCTTGCTTTGTCTTGGGACACTGCTCCTTTGATAACTTGAAATGGCCTACCAAAGGAGTCCCAACCGGTTTAGCATCCTGCATATTAAACCTCTCTAAGACTTTCTTAATGAACTCTTCCTGAGATAAAGTCAGATTTCATTCCTTCCTATCCTGAGATATTCTCATACCAAGGATTTGTTTGGTTACCCCTAAATCCTTCATAGTAAAGGATTCACTTAACTGCTTTTTGAGTCCTTTTATTTCCTACATGTTTTTACCTACAACCAACATGTCATCCACATACAGACACAAGATAATATAACTGCCATCCTCAAATTTCTTTGTATACATGCAATGGTCAGAATGACATCTAATATAACCTTGCTCCATCATGAAGCTATAAAATTTCTTATACCATTGATGTGGAGCTTGTTTCAAGCCATACAAGCTCTTCTTCAGTTTTCACACCATCTCCTCTTTACCTTTGACCTCATAGTCCTCTGGTTGCTACATATATAGTTCCTCCTCCAAATCACCATGGAGAAATGGAATTTTTACATCAAGCTGCTCTAAATGCAAGTCTTCTGCTACAACTATTCCAAGAATAGTTTCAATAGAAGTCATTTTTACTACAGGAGAAAAAATCTCATCAAAACCTATACCTTTTTTCTTTGCAAACCCCTTGACCACCAACCGGGGCTTGTATCTTTTCTTGCCTCCTTCTTCCTCTTTGACTCTGAACACCCACTTGTTTTGTAATGCTCTTTTGCCTTCAGGTAGCTTCACCAAATCCCATGTCTAGTTCTCCATGAGAGCCTAATGCTCCTCATCCATGGCTTGCTCCCACTTCTTCCTAGCATCTACCTGCATTACTTCATCAAAGATCTCTAGCTCTCCACTATCAGTGAGTAATAAATAATAAAGAGAAGGAGAAAAATGTTCAGTTTTCACTTTTCCATCTGGAAGATCCTCTACCGCTGCATATTCTTTCTTTGATTCTTCTTTGTTTTCTTGTAACCGCTGCTTATACATGACTTTCTCATTAAAGACCACATCCGTAGATCAAATGATTTTCTTGTCCTTAATACTCCAACATTTATATCCAAAGTCATCACCACCATAACCAATGAAAGTACATTTTTCTGACTTAGCCTCTAGCTTGGTCATATCATCTTTGTCTATATGAACAAACACCTCACATCCAAAGACTCTAAGAAATGAATAATCAACTTTCTTACCATACCAAGCCTCCTTAGGTATACTTCCATCTAAGGCACTTGATGGTCCTTTGTTTATCAAGTACACAACTATGCTCACCACTTCAGCCAAAATAGAAAGAGGCATTCCTGCATGTAACCTCATGCTCCTAGTATGTTCCATTATTGTTTTGTTCATCCTTTCTGACACCCCATTCTGCTGTGGAGTTCCTGGAACCATCTTTTGCCTGTGGATTCCATTCTTAGAACATTAATCATCAAATTCATTGCTGCAATACTCCCCTCCATTATCTAACTTGAGACATTTTAGCTTAAGACCTGTTTCATTCTCTACCAAGGCTTTCCATTTAACAAAAGTGTCAAATACATCGATTTGTTTCAAATACAATAAAACCAAACTTTCCTTGTTGCATCATTAATAAAAGTAACATAATAACTTGAACCCCCAAGAGATGATACCTGAGCCGTTCCCCACACATTAGAATGCACCAGCTCTAACTTACTCTCTTTATTTATAGGTCTAACGATGAGAAACCTTACTCACTTTTGTTTCCTATATATCTAGTTCTCATAGAACTCCAAACCTATTTCTGTATATTCAGAAAAATCCTTCTTTATGATATCCATGCCCTTATGGATCATATGACCGAGCCTATAGTGCCACAATGTTGTATGTAGTTCTAAAGCCACAAGATTACAAACATTAGTGCTATAAGTGGTTAAATACAAGGTTCCAACCTTCTTACCTCTTGCCACCACAAGAGCACCCTTGGTAACTGTACGATGGAAAAGCGACCAGTAAGTATGGGAATCTACAAGTAACTCTTCCTTGCACCCGAGCTTTCGAAGTCGTGCTGAGATAGCCAGTGAGGATGGAATATATGTGGGATGTAGATAAACTAGTGAGGTAAGGTAATCTTATGTCTTCAACATGCAATAATGGGATCTACGAATCTAAGGAAAAAAAGTCCCTCCTAACCTGAATCAGTGTGATAGATCGTTCAACGAGGATAGCTACTTGAAGGCTCCAATCAATATCGAGCTTTGTCATGATCCAATCTATGGGTTGTGGGATACGTGGAATATGACCTATGGATGCTTCGTATATATCTCCCGAAAAGGTCATGAAAATGGAATGGATAAATGTGTAGTGGATATTTTGGTGCTTTATGGATGATTCTCTGGTCTAGTCCATAAATCTTTAGCTTGATTAGCTACTACATTTAATAATGATAGTTGTGTGATAATGTCTGGTGGAAGTGGAGAGGACCTAAACATCATCGTTCACAAGTTGGTGTTAATACTTGATTGATTTATAGGCCCGTTGGGTTGTGGGACCTATGGATCACAACCGTAAGTTCGTGGTTGCTGTGGACCTCCTATGGTCATGTGAAGAGTCAATCCCTGATTCCGAGTATCCAGTAATCGTATGCCTTTTCAGCCTCTATGTTTAGAACTAGAAGTTGCACGATTTTCTCGGAGTACCTAATAGGTGTTCTGGCAACTTGGATACGTAAGCTAGTGTCTATATCAACAAGGAGGTCTCCTGTGTCTGGCTGTGGGACTAGTGGATCACAACCGAATGTTTGCTCTCTTTTAGGTCCTTCTACAGTCATACGGATATCTATCAAGGTAGTCTATAATTTGGCTGATTTGACCAGAACGTGTGTGCTTTGTTGTCTTCTATGTTTAATACTCTTAGCTATGTGCTGATTTCTTGTAGGTCTGTTATTGTTTGGAAGACCTGAATTTTGAAATTTTGGTCTATGTCAGTTAATGCTACAACAAGATTGGGTTGAGGCACGATTGGCTCAAAAATGTATTCCCTGGGCTCCCTAGGTCCCCGTGATTGTCATACAAGATCAATATAAACCAAACTGAAACAAAATAAACTAATTATGCAAGATATATCTACAACATATATATATTCCTCTATTTTTTGTATTTTTGATAGAATTTTTAATAGAATTAAAAGAGCAATTAATCTAATATATTCAGAAAATGACAACTAATCTAATAACAAAATTAAAACAAGCAAGGTAGCTCGGTGTAGCTACTTGCTTGTGCAGTTGTGAGTTTATCCTAAATAACTAAATAGTTGATTAACTTAATTAAAATACTCTCGATCCTACCTCAGAAGTGAGGAATGAATCATAGTTTCTGAGAAACTATCAATCCCCATAGCTTCCCCGGCAATATCGAAAGTGAAATTTAACTTAAATGAAATAATTCACTACTCTATTTGATATGTTTTAACTAGAACTTTGACAGATAAAACCTAGAATTTGTAGAATAGTGGTGAATCTAGTAGTGTATGACTTTGTCCCCTCAGAATGGTCTCCTTGTTCTTTAGTGTTCACGTGAATCCAGAATATCATGTATATGCTAGCATCAACAGAAGAAGGTATTTGAACAATGGCAGCTTTGGATATAGACCGAATATAATGCGAGTAGGAGAGGGACAACGCAAGTGATAGAGCTTGGCGTATGCAATTCCTAGTGGGATTTATTGTGGGAATACAACACAAGTGTACTGAGAGATTCTAGAATCTACCTTTTGTGAAGAACACAACCTGCACCTCTAATGGCTTCAATCTACAAATGACACTACTCTGCTCTAAACTAATTTATATGAACAACAATGAACAAGACTGAAGCAAGAAGATCTAATGGCTTCTAACAGCAAAGGAAAAACTAGCATGGATGCAAACATGAAAACAAAATGAATTCTAAGCAAGAAATTGAAAGACTAAATAATGGAAATGAGAAGTTGAGGGGCCATTTGCTTGAAAACAAGCTGGCTATTTATAGATTTCACATTCACCCAAAGGTGATTCCTATTAGAACTCTTTTACCATTAAACAATGAAGAAACACTATTCCAGGGAACATAAAACATTAATACGAGCTAAGGTGGTTGAGAAAAACTAGTAAATGTTGAAAAATTACGTAAGTCACGATCAAAAGAATGTGCTAGAGAACACGTAAAGGATCGTCGCCCTGGCGTAAAGTACACAACGCTTAGATAAGGTGCTTGGGATGCTAACATACACTTGGCGAGCTTTCCTAGATTTTGAACAAATTACGAGGTGACATGTATCATCATTGGGGCATGTGTAACATCGTTCCAGCGGTACAATACCCTACAATTTTGGGTATGTACATATTGCCCCCTCGGAGAAGCGTTTTAACCATAAAGAGGCGTAAAATGGTGGGTCCGAGTATGGCGGTCCCAAAACAGGAAGCTAGAAATTATACTTGACACGCCCGTGTGTCAAAATGTCGTCATCCAAGTTCCTGCTACCTGCAAAATGGAAAGAGGACTCAAGTGCAGATAGATAAAATAAATTGAAAAATAAATACTAAATTAGTATGAAATGAGGACTTACCATTTGCGCGGGGATAAGAACTTACCTCCGTCGGCGCTCTAAACCTACGAAAGGGGCTTATTTTCCTATTCATTTGTGCATGTCGATTTGATAGTTTTGGAGATCTGGGACCCACAGTGACGGTTTTCGATGAGAGTATAGTCAAAACATTCGTAGCGAGATAGCGATCATGCCTCCGCGAGCAGAACCTCGACCCGCGAGATCTTAGGTTAGTTCTTCTCAATTTAATGTTTTTGCACCCAAAATGTTAAAATGATGAAATCTTTGTTGTGGGGGGGTTATTTTTAAAAATGTTAGTTTTAAATGTGTCTCTTAGGGGGGCTGCCTAATGGGTAGGCTTTCGTTTTAGCTAAAATGGTCAATTTTCACATTTTTGAGCATTTTTAGGGCATGTGACTCATTTGTAGTCGCGGGACAGGACCACCGCCCTGAGCAGGGTGGCGGTTACGGGACCTCCGCCTTTCAAGGCAGTTATGGAACCACCGCCCTGCTCAGGGTGGCGGTCCTGTACAGAGTGTTAAAACAACTCTATTTTGAATTTATTTTTACATTTTTAGTGTTCCTACTTGCTTTAATGATTTTTCCAATGCAATCTTGACACTAACTTGCTTATTTTTGCGTGTTTTTGGGTGTTTTGCAGAAGAAGGAAGAGTACATTAGATGGAGCTGAGAGAGGGAGTGTGATTGGCTTCCAATAGTGTTAGATGCACTCTCTCAGGCTGAGCAGGATACTCTCCAGAGGGTAGGTATATTGAGGATCGCACGGGTCCCCCACGTTGCACCTGCCAGTCACAGACTATGTGATTTATTTTCTTACTAGGATGCAGATCGGAACACCTTCCAATTTCCAGGTGTTAGGGGTGAGTGGACCATCACCCTAGAGGATGTCTACCATATTTTGGGAGTCTCAATTATTGGGAGGAGACTTTCATTTGATACAACAATATCCAGAGCTCAGGTGACTCAGTGGGCCACCTATATGGGAGACACAGTTATCTCCACTGGTTTGAAGAAGGGGGTGAAGGTCCGTTCTATTCCCGGCTTGCCCATCCCTCTGATCTGCCAGGCCATTATGGGCATCCTTGCTTCGAGATTGATCGGGGACAAGGGAGGGGATACTTTTCTCTACAGCTGGGCCCCCATCATCGCACAGATTGAGGCACATGGTCAGATTTATGCCTAGGGAGTTGATATACTTAGGACCAACTATCATGACTTATACACGGTGATTCGATTACAGGGATAGTCGCTGAGTCATTCGACCTTAGTTATGAGCTGGGTCTATGAGTGCATTATCCCTTATGGAAGGGTCATACAGGTAGCAGATCCCCGGGCCGTCAAGGTAGCTAGATGGATAGGGATGACGATGTTTAGGGCACCGCACCAGCCGGTGGATTTATTGACCACTGTGGATATGGAAGCCACACCTTATCAGGCCATGGCAGGGTTGTGGGGTGAAGAGGTACGCACCCTGGTTTCCTGCTCTATTAAAGGGCAGCTTGTGGATAAGATGGGGAAGGTAGAGATACACCCCTTCAATCGAGTGCCTCAACAGTTCGACCTTGCTTATATAGATATGCTTCCCTCAGTGGTGCCAGTGAGTAGATCAGTTTGGGAGGCTAGGGGAGGTCCTAGAGGTTGGGGTTGGAATGTTTTTATTCCTGGCATCCCTATTGCAGCCAGGAGGGTGGTACGCACTTGAGAGAGAGCTGGTGCTCCTCAGGAACCTTTACTTTAGATTACCACCGGTCCTACCCATAGTAGTGATGATCCCATTGATATAAACTATGAGTCTGAGGATTTCACAGAGGGAGAGACAGAGGAGGAGACCGAGGGCATGGAGATTAGTGAGTTGGGTGGGGGAGAGGATAGCGACCCCGAGTGGTATGACACTCAGGAGATCCTATAGGCTGAGAGGGCAGAGCAGAGTGCGGAGAGGGTGAATCTAGTCTCAGAGGAGTTACTTTCTCAGGACCTAGGTGGAGAGGACGAATCCATGGCAGGATGCCATGTTGCCCCAGACGTAGGAGGGGGACACCAGTTAGTGGTGGTGTCCGTGGTAGGCACGGATCCCAGAGATCCTTCTTGGAGGCCTGGAGATCCGAGTGAGTTATCACTCTTCTTTTGATATTTGTTTTAGCTAGAATTTCCTTAGTTACTATCTATCTTTTTGTTCATCCTTGGTTTCACCTTTTGATTATTTTCTAATTTGTTTTCTCCTTTACTTGTAGAGACTGCTAATGAGTGGCGAGACTTGATTCGCCGGGTATGTACTGACACCCTGTTGCTCCCCATGGAGAAGACTCATGCTGAGCTATATGTGGATGTAGGGGAGCCTTTAACAGCTGGTAGGCATACTGATGTTTTTACCCTTGTTTGGCATGCGGCCAAGATCATGACTTCCCTCCGTGCCAAGGTAGATGGGTATAGGACTGCAGAGCACCTGATGAGGAGGAGCCGTTCTCATAGCAAGACTACAGCTACTGTTTGGGACCGCAAGCCCTCAGTGCACTCAGAGCGCCAGCGTAGTTGGAGTATTAGACATGATCGTGTGCCTTCTGAGGGATCCCATAGGGATTAAGAGGCCACTTGGCTCTTTTTTTGTAGTGACCTTGTTAGGTTATTTATACGAGTATTTTTGTACTTTTTGGGCTCATTGAGCGTTTTGACCATGCCTAGTGCATGATGGCATTGTATACAAAACCTTATTTGTATATATATGTATCTCTCTCTCTTTGGATCTAGACTCTTGGTATGTTGAATTTTGTGACTCATTTTCTAAATGTGTTTTTAGATGTTTTAGAATATTTTCTTTTCATGTTTCCAAAATGTATGCAATGGATAACAAATGATAGTAAATAGAATGTTTTACTCTATATGTTTTTGCAGTGCTGTTATGAGATGATACTAACATATGGTAGTACTGAACTTTTGAACTCTTTGGGCAATGTTTGTAATTCCTTCTTATACTGGAAAAATGTGATGAGTGCATAGTGATAAAGAGATGAAATTGCCCTAATCCCAAATCCACGCAGCTAGTAAGATGTGAGGGCTCAACACCAAGAATTAGGAAGGGCACAAGTTGTATGAGTTTGATTGAATGGAATGATGAGAGATAGATAAACCAAGAATAAGAACTAAATTCAGACCTACACACCCACCCTACTTAGAAATACTACCAAGCTTAGAAGGCCACTTAATTTTCAGTTTATCTACACTTAGATTCATAAATGGCAACTTGGTTGAAAAAATCTGGTTTTGAGGATTTGATCTGTTTGGAATTTGGATGTTTGGATATTTGCTTTCTCTTAACAAAATTTGACTTGTATTTTTAGCATACTAAGATTTGTTAGTTTGTGTGACTGGACCCCCCACACCCTGCCTCATGCCACTAGTAAGAAGCATGGGTTTGTCACCAAAGGCAAGATACAGGCGAGTAAGGGCACTTCTTTCCTTTCCCAACCTCACATCACTAGTAAGAGATGTGGGCTTATCACTGAAGGTTGATGGGGCAAAGAAGTGTGTAAAATAAAATATTTTGTTTGCTTGGTGTTTTTGATTTCATTTGATTTTGACATTTCTGACCTATGACTTTGGGATATCCTTTCGTACCAAGAGATTTTAAGAGGGATAGATGTGTCACCAAGAAGCTTCCAAAATAGACCGTGGGCAAGGACAACTTCACCTAGTAGAAAGAAAGAGCAAAGCCAAGTATGCAGGTCTTGGTATGGTTTCCGTCAATGTTTGTCTATCGAAATTGATGAGAAGATTTGAAAATATTTGATGATGTTTGAAGAGATGTGATATGAATATCTTTGCCAATATCCTCAGAAATTTGTAACATATTGTTTTAAGAGTAAGCTCCTGGACTATCATTTTTACGAAATGGACAAAATGAAGCAGCTAAAAGACTAATGCAATGTAGGTAGCTATAATGTACTAGCAACGACTTTGATGTTTTATGCGTAAAACCGCTTAAGGTGCAAGGAATTGACAATTTCACCAAATTCCTCACCTTCTAGTGTGCACAAGAGATACACACTGTTTCCATAGTCCTTCATGACTCGGTATGGGCCCAACCATTTGGGCTAGAACTTTCTTCCTTCACCAGTTTTCTTATCGATCTGGTTGTCTAGTCTTAGAACTAGATCTCCTTCATATATTTCTCACTCATAGACTTTTTTGTTATACTACCAGCACATCTAGTCAGCATAGGCTATATGCCGTTGTTCGACGTTTAACCTGGCCTTGTCAAGGCTTTCTAGTTGAGAGAGGCGTACCACCCTGTAAGCTTCTTTGTCCAGAATCCCTTGTAATGAGATGCAGAGACTGGGTATTTCAACCTCAAGTGAAAGAACCGCTTTTGCTTCGAATACCAGTGAGAAAGGAGTTGCTCCTGTTGGTGTTCTTATTAAGGTTCGGTGGGCCCACAAGGCCAGATATAGTTTTAAATGCCAATCTCGTTGGTTCTCCTTGACTATTTTGAGGAGAATAGCTTTCAACGTTTTGTTTGTCGCTTTAGCCTGCCCATTGGCTTGAGGGTAGTAAAGAGAGGTTGTGTGATGGTTTATCTTGAATTTGCTACATAACTAATGAACCTCATCGTTCTTAAAGGACGTGCCATTATATGAGATAATGACTTGTGGTACACCATACCTGCATATAATTTGGTTCAAAATGAATTTGGCAATCACCAAACTTGGTACAGTGGTGAGAGGCATGGCCTCCACCCATTTGGTAAAATATTCCGTGGTTGTGATTATAAAATTATGGCCATCGGTTGATGAGGGAGAGAATTTCCCTATCAAGTCTAGACCCCACGTGGAGAAGGGCCATGGAGTCACTATTGGTTACAGGGATTGTGTTGGCATGTGAATCTCGTGGGAGAATTCTTGGCATTTGTGGAACTTACGTACAAATTCCACTGTGTCATGTTCAAGAGTGGGCCAAAAATAGCCCATCCGATGTATTTTGCAAGCAGTGGCATGACCACCGAAGTGGCCCCCACATATCTCACTATGGGATTCATGAAGAATCCTCTTGGATTCTTCTATGTCGATGCATCTTAGAAGCATGTCGTCGAAGGCTCTACGATAGAGTACTTGGTCTAAAACAACATATTTAGCGGTAATAATGCGTAACCGCCTTCTTTGTTGTGACGTGGCACTTTCTGGGTATGTATGGTCCATGATAAAATTGATGATATCAGTATTCCAGGGACATGTAGAAATGGGGGGTCTGGTTTTGATGTAATATATGCATTCATCAAGAAAGTCGAGGTCTACCAGATCACCTCTGTCTAACGGGTTGTCGGCTAACCAATTTGCAATGATTTGTCCCCTAATGGATTTTTGGTTTATAAATGTTAATTCAAATTCACCCATTAAGGTTATGAAACATCCAACCTTTTTAGACAAGGACCCTTGCGTGAGGAATGTCCGTAAATGGTCCATTTTTATGATGACCCTTGTTTCTTGATTTAACATGTAATGTCTTAAACGTTTTGTTGCAAAAATTATGGCAAGGCATTCTCTCTCTGCTTGTGTGTAACATGTTTCATAATCGAGCAACGTTCGGCTAATGAAATAGATCGCACGTTCTCATTTATCATCATCTTCTTGAGCCAACATGCAAGCTAATGAGACATTCGTAGCTCGTGACTATAGGATTAGAGGGTGATCCGGTCTAGGAGGTATTAGCATTGGAGGAGACAATAAGAAGTGTTTAACTGCCTCGAAGGCCTCATGGCATTCTTTTGTCCAAATAATGGAGCAATATTTTTTTCAATAAATTATTGATCGGATGAAAAAAAAAACTTAAGTCTGGAATGAATCTTCGAATTGCGCCGAGTTTTCCAAGAAATGATCTAATAGTAGAGTTGTCTGATGGTGGAATCATTTCAAGAACAGCCTAGATTTTGGCTGGGTCAACATCAATCCCTCGTGATGATATGATGTAACCCAGGAGTTTTCCTCCTGTCACACCAAATACACATTTCTCTGGGTTTAGTGTGACTCCATATTCAATCAATTGTGAGAGAATGATGCGGAGCACTTCCGGGTGATCACAGTGCTTCTTGGCCTTGGCCAACAAGTCATCTACGTAGGACTCCACAATCTTATGAATAATATCATGAAATATGTATGTCATCACCCGCTGGTATGTAGCACCAACATTTTTGAGACTGAATGGCATAACAACGTAGCAATAAGTTCCCCAAGGAGTTATAAATGTGGTTTTGGCCTAGTCTTGTTCAGATATTTTGATTTGATTATATCCTGAGAACCCATCCATGAGAGACAAAAGCTCAAATCCAACTGTTGCGTCAATGATGACATCAATGGATGGTAATGGGAAATCATCCTTGGGACAAGCTTTGTTAATATCCTGAAAATCTATGCAAATGTGTATCTTCCCATTCTTTTTTAGGACGGGAACAATATTAGATACCCATTGTGAATAGTCGACGGGCTTAATGAATCCTACTTGGAGAAGTTTTACTACTTCCTCTTTTACCATGAGAGCTAATTTTGGTTTCATTGGTCTTGATTTTTGTTTAATTGGCTTTGCAACTAGTTTGGTGACAAGATTATGTATTGTGATGTGCCGTGTAATTCCTTTCATTTCTTTATAATTAAATGTGAAAGCCTTTTGATGTTCTCTGAGAATTTGGGTGTGTATTTCTATCTCTTCTGGAGTTAGTGAAGATCCTAGTTTCAAGATCTTTGGTTCTTCCTCCGTTCCAATATTTATGTCAATGGTTTCTTCTATCAAAGAAGCGTTACCTTCTTCAAATTCAGGTGGGGCTGGAGGTAGTTCCAAGCTTTCTCTGTTTTCTATCTCATAGATATCGAGATCCTTCTGTGGAGGAGACTCTACTGTGGGATTTCCAAAGTAGGAAGAGGAGTGTGGTATTAGGGAAAGATCAACTATACGGTGAGCAAGGTGTAGCTCTGCATACATGTTTAGATATTCGAGAGTGACTTTATCACTATCAACATGATGTAAGATATAAGACTCATTCTCAGCTGCATGTGTTAGAAGAGGGTTCGTTGATATTTTCTTCACCAATGGTTCAGTACGAAGTGATACCTTGAAACTTGTATCTTCCAACTCATTACTTGGGGTAAAACGCGAAGCTGAGGTTGCTATTGAATCTGCGAGAAGGTTCTATTCTCATGGGATTGCCTCAATGGATATGAAGTCGAATCCTTTGCTTAGATCTAATACCGCTGTTTTATAGAGCTGTAAGTGCTCATCTATAGTCTCATATACTTCAAAGACTTGGTTTGTAACTAATTGCGAGTCTCCTAATACTTTGATGTTGTTGACACCGATCTTTTTGGCTATGATGAGGCCAAGGAGGAGGGCTTTGTACTCAGTGCCGTTGTTTGTACATTCAAAGTTTAACTTAAAAGCAAAAGGTAGGATCTTTCCCTTAGGGGAAGTGAAGATCACACCTGCCCTGGCTCCATAGTGACATCTAGCTCCATCGAAGTGGAGAGTCCAATATTTACTAGGAAAAATAGATGCTGGGACATTCTTTGCATCTGTTTATTTTGTTTCAATTACTTCTACCATGCAAAGTTCCTCTGCTGGAAGAGAACCAACTCCTAGGGTACATCCCATACCTGTGGAATCAAATGGTAGGAAAATTGGTAGATCTTGTTCCAGTAATTTGACAATTTTTGTAGTAGTTCCTAATGACACTGTTTCTACAATGTTAGCTTCATCCTTGAGGGCTGGGATGCCCTTGACTAGGTTTGTAATTTCTAGTTCTATTGTAGGTATTAGTTTTTCTTCTAGTTTTGAGTCGATTGGTTTGTTAAGTTGGTTTGTTGGGAGTTTAAACTCAGAGTGAACACCTGGTTTTTTTATTAAGGTCTGCTAGGTGTATGTCGAATGGTTTTGGGTCACCTTTTACTACGAATATCTTTCCTAGGTGTAAGAATCTTATTTCTTGGAATAACGTAGAAGGGATTACTTTCATGCGATGTATCCATGGTCGATTGAGGATCATATTATAGTTGGTTTCCCAATCTATGATATAAAAATTGGTGAGGATTGTCTTGGGTCCTAAGGTGACTGGTAATATTATAGTCCCAATTGAAGTAGCCTTAAGGCTATCATAACCTCTTAGCGTATTTCTTGTTGTGGAACAGTTTGTTTCTCCATATCCTAGCTTTTGAAGGAAAGAGAAGGGGACAATGTTAACTGCTGCCCCATCGTCAACCATTGCGCATTTAACGTAATTATTGTAAACCCACACCTGTAAATGCAAGGCCAGATCGCCTCTACGTGTAATTTCAGCATCTATTGGCATTTTGTTTATGTCGAATATAAACTCAGTATCCCTATCTAGCTGCCATGGAGGGTGGATATCGAAGTCTATATGGTTTACTTGTGTTTCGAGGGGTGGAGTGATATTAATTAAATGACCTAGACCTAGTGCTTCTAAAAGAGAAGCCCTATGGGCAGGAGATTTTTTCAACAAGTCCAAAAAGGAGATGTGAGAGAAGGTATTTGTTAAGTAATTAATTAAATCATAAGCACCCATGGGTATTACCAACATTTTTTGAATGTCATCTAGCTCTAGTGGATAGATTGGGTTTGGTTGAGAAGAATATTCTCGTGTTCTTGTTATGGCTTCTACGTGCAGCTCAACATCTAAATCCACTAGACCAACTATCTTGGTTCGTGGCTGATTTCCTAATTGCGGTGCGACAGGTGGATTTAGTGAAGTTGAGGCTTCATGATCATTATTTCCTGTCATTACACCTTTGTTCGTCCCATTTGGATTTAATTTATTATTGTTATTGTGATTTGGAAGTGGATCATTGAAGATCTTAAGAGGTGCGTTTTGAGGGGAAACTGCCCCTGTGAAAGTATTTGGCATAGGTGTCAAAGAATTTGTTAAGAACATACCTATGAAGAGTTGTCTTTGTTCTTCTGGAAAACGTTGCATGAACTTATTGTAATCGCAGCAAGTCCTAGTGTCATGGCCTTGAATTTTGTGGAAACCACAATACAATTTGGGATTATAACTCCTAGGTTGTTGGTTTGGCACGTGTTGTGGTCCAAAACTCTGATTAAACTGTTGACTATTAGGATTAAAGTTTTGCGTTTGTTGCCTTTGGTTTTGGTTTTGATATCCAGTTGAGTTTTGACTTGGACCCTGTGTCTGGATCTGCCGTTGTTGTTGTTGTTGTCGTTGGGGACGATTAAAATCCACCATGTTGATTGTTGTTTTGTTGATTGTTAACTGGTGGTGGAACATTTACAACGTTTTCTCTTTTAGTTTGGTCAGTCACTCCATCTGTTGTCACTCCGCGGTTTTTGTTAAGGATTTTAGGTCCTTGATTGGCGTTTGTGGTAGTAGGATAGGTCGTAGTGTTTTGGTTGGGGATGATTAACCTCCCATTTGTTCCATATGTCTTGTGACCACTATCTATTGTAGCTTGATCTATTCAGAGAGCGCTCTCGAGCACTTCATCATAAGTTCTTAGTGGGAACTTCTAGACTTCTTCCTTTATCTCTCTGCTAAGAGAATGAAGGAATAAATCACATAGTTCCATCTTATCCATGTTTGGAGCACTTGGTGAAGAATAGAGGACTGTACACCATCTTTGGATGAAATGAGCAATAGATTCATTGTGTTCTTGTTTAATATGCAAGAATTCCCTGATTCCTGTTCTCAACAATTTGTTCATGTCGAACACCTTGATGAACTCTGAAACGAGTTGTTTAAATGAATGTATTGAGGCTTCAGGTATTCTGTAATACCAATCAAGGGAAATACCCTCTAAAGTTTTGGGGAATATTTTAGCAACAACTCCATCCCAAGGGAGCAGTTCTCGAATGGCTGTGGCATAGGCCTTAATATGTGCATTCGGGTCTCCCTCCCCTTTGTACTTGGGTAGATCGGGGAGAGGTCTTGGAAGCATGACGCTTCGTATAGTGAAGTCTAAAGGTTCTTTCAAATATTCTGAATAAGTCCCTATCACATAGGTTTCGACCATTGATGGTGCTTGCTGAGGGGGTGGAGGTGGAATGGGTTGTTGATATGGCGTAGCATATGTATTTGCAGGGGCATAAGGAAATCCCTGTGTTTGAGTGAACATGCCAGGAGAAGAGAACATATCTCCCTGTGGTGATTTGGAATACATGTTTAAGTATGGAGGAGCATTGCTCAGGAATGGGTTATTTTGTACTAAGTCGGGAGGTATTATATTCTCAACTGGAGCGGCGTTAGAAAACGTGGTTCTAGTTGGTGTTTATTGTAAGTACTGAGGAGGCATGCCCAACGTGCCTGTTCCTGTGAGGAGGTCTACTTGGTTGGGATGATGTGGAGGATTGGAAGTTCCTGCTTGCATGAACTGTGAATTTTGATTTGCTTGAGCAAGTTCCAACCCTCTAACCTTCTCAACTAAGGCTGAGATGACCTCGTTTGGTGAAGACATGGTATTTTTCCTTAGTGGTGTTTGTTGTATATCTTGAGGTTGTATAGGCATATGGTACCCTGCTATGAATTGATCGGTGCCCTGCCAAGTTTCACCAAGGGCATTTCCTATAGGTGGAGGAATGGGGGTGTTTTCTTGGAATGAGACCTCAGGTTGTGTTTGCAAACCTCCTATAGGTGGGTACATATTTTGAGAGCGTTGTTCACTCCTAGCATAACGTGCTAAGTATTCGTCATCTAAAAATAGATATGGATCTGACTGTCTACTAATTTTTGGTCTAAGTAACACCCAAGGAGATGAACCAGATTCTCCAGTGAGTGTCATGTTGTTTGAGCCTGAAGGCTCTGGTTGTTGCATTTGAGTGAGCTGATCCAACTCCTCTATTTGGAAAGAAGAACTATATCTAGTCCTTTGAGGTGGAGTTTGTGTTGAAAATTGGTTAGTTGAATAGTTGTCACCCCATGCTGAGAGCGAGGGTGATGGTTGTCTATTTAATTGATCGTAGTATGCTTCAAGACCTAGGAGAGGTCTGCCATATGCATCATATCCTGACATATTTTGGGGGGTATATAAATACCCGCAGAATAATGGGAAGAAGTGAAGGTGGATAAAAAGAAAAGAAGAGTGTGAAAGTGAAGCAATTGTTCCTTTCACGTCGGGTTCACCAATTTTGTTGTGAAGCTGTTGTGAAGGATCTAATGAGTGGAAAAGATGAAAAGTATACTAATTGGAAGAACAAGTACAAATATTAGTCTGTTCAGAAGGTAGGATTTCACGTCAGGTTCACCAATTTTGTACGATGGAAAAGTGACATGCAAGCATGGGAATCTACAAGTAACTCCATTCCTCGCCACCCGACCTCGCGAGGTCATGCCGAGACAACTGGTGGGGATGGAATACAGTCAGTGGGGTGTAGATAAAATAGTTAGGAATCTTAGATGATCTTCAACACACAATAATGGAATCTACGAATCTCTGGAAAAGAAGGCCCTCCTAACCTGAACCGGTGTGATTCCATATAGATCATTTGGCGAGGATAGCTGCTCGAAGGCTTTTACCAATAAATATGAGCTTTATGTCCTTTAGTGATCTGCGAGCATGGATTGTGGGATATTTGGAAAATGTAACTCTTCCTAGTGTATATCTCCCTGACTAGGTCATTGAAAATGATGGCTAAATGTGTAATGGATCTTGTAGTGCTTTGGATACACGATTCTCTGTTACTTATGTCTAGAAATAGACCTTGACTAGCTTGATTATTTTCTTATATTTAACAATGCAATAGTTCTGTGATGATGTTTGAATCTAAGTGCAATAGAAGGCCCTCCTAACACTAATTTGTTCGTGATAGTATCAATAAGATTGATTTGATAGGCTAATTACTTGAAGGTTCCAATCAAGATCACAACTACAGACTGATCTAGCATTTATGGGTTGTGGGATGTGTGTAAGATCACCAAATTTCAGCACCCCATTGTCATATCAAGGTGAATTTTTATTTACTGGAATGGCTCAATGTGTAGTTGGATAACATTTTGGTACTTTCTGCCAATTCATATATTGTGGGACTTGCTACATCCAAAAATATTTAGCTTGGTTAGAAAGCTGCATTCTTGCTCCTGATAGACTACCTGATTTGGGTCATCTACTGGTAATGAAGTGGAAGAAACTTCTAAACTATGGCTAGATTTCACAAATGTTCCAATACTTGATTGATTTGTAGGCCTACACTAGGTTGTGAACCTAAAAGAGACAGTAGTCGTAAAAATTGATGGTTGTGCACACTATGGACCTCCTATGGTCATGCCTGAAGAGTCAATCTCAAATTTCAGAGTATACAGTAATTTAGTGCCTTTTCAGCCTCTACAGTTTAGAACTAGAAGTTGAACGATTTTCTACATTGAGTACCTAACAGGTGTTCACAATGATAATGAACTTGGATACATATAATAGCAATATTCTATATAAAGATTAAAGGGGCAAGAAGAATCCTTTAAGAATGGCACAACAGGGGACTAGATGGATCACAACAAATGATTTTTATTGCTTCATGGTCCTTCTACAGTTCATATGGATTACAGGATCAAGACAGCTCTATCACCTTGGCAAGGAGACCACTAAAGGTTCACTTGTGTAGCTTTGTCTTCTTCAAACTGTTTAATCCTTTTAGCTAGTGTGAGGATTTCTATGTAGAACTCTGGAGATAAATTGTTGGGGAAGACCTGAATTCTGATATTTATAGAAAAATATGTCAGTCAATGAGAAAGAATATTTGGTTGGAACTGATCTGTCCTCAAATTTAAGTATTCCCTGGACTCCATTCCCGTGAGGTCATACAAGATCAATAAAGAATAAAGCCTTAATGTGTTCATATAGACTAACAAAAGTACCTTTGCATTGTGAATTATGCTTGATCATCTACATAAAGATCATGTGACCAGCCTCTGAATGTGTACGGTCCTCTGACTGCCAAACTGGCACATGTGGAAGGTACGTTGTTATGAAAAATTTCTATCAATATCTCACCAAATATGGAATTTATTGAATTTTTGTGATGTCATTAGATCTAAATCTAGATACGAGAAATGTACCAATTGAGCTAATGATATTTGTTGAGAAATGACAACTATCAGAGTGGAATGTGCGGACACTAAGTTACATGGAATTCTGGCAAGCGTAGCCTTTTGTCAGTTGACGGGAATGCATTAATCTGTGGAGGTTTATTTCCTAATTAACTATGATAGATGATCTACCTCAATTAAAATTGATAAGTCAATCCTCAGATTTTGAGTGATCATAGAGGATCATATGAGCTTCATTCCAGCAAAGTCCAATTTTATGAAAATCGGAGCTTTGTGTGAGAACAAAATGTTTTGGCACTGGCCTATTTGCAATTTCACGGGTCAAATTTTTGCTGTCATGGTCCATCGTGTCTCGTGCGTTCTATGGAAAAAATTGAGTAGACTTCCTTTTGCTTGAATATCCATATGCTCCTTAGTGTATGGATTTCACATCTCACAGCTCAAATGGGATCTCCTATGTCAGTTCCTTTTACAGGTAATACAATGAAGAAGGATCTATTGAAGGCTCTCGATGCTCTTAATTTCGGCTCCCACGCGTACTTTTGGCCCAGTGACCCAAACTGTCTTGGGTTGAAAGTCTTCACCATGTTTCAGTACGACTCATCCAGTGTGCCTGGGAATCGGGTATGTGTAACTTTCCTCGCACCTGACCTCTCGAGGTCTGTTGCCGAGACAGCCTGGGACAAATATCGCAGGGTGCAGAAAACTAGAAAGGTCTTTCGGCTTATGTCTGGTTCGCGTCACGCAATAATGGGATCTACGAATCTAAGGCAAAAACTTGGTGATTTTTTCCTAACCTGAATCGGTGTGATAGATCATTCAACGAGGATAGCTGCTTGAAGGCTCCAATCAATATCGAGCTCTGCCATGATCTGATCTATGGGTTATGGGATACATGGAAGATGACCTATGGACTTCGTATATATCTCCCGATAAGGTCATGAAAATGGAATGGCTAAATGTGTAGTGGATCTTTTGGTGCTTTATGGATGATTCTCTGGTCTAGTCCAGAAATCTTTAGCTTTATTAGCTGCTACGTTTAATAATGATAGTTGTGTGATAATGTCTGGTGGAAGTGGAGAGGACCTAAACAATCAAAATTCACAAGCTGGTGCCTTGAATATTTGATTGATTTGTAGGCCTGTTGGGTTGTGGGACCTATGGATCACAACCGTAAGTTCGTGGTTGTTGTGGACATCCTATGGTCATATGAAGAGTCAATCCCTGATTCTGAGTATCTAGTAATCATATGCCTTTTTGGCCTCTACGTTTAGAACTAGAAGTTGCACTAATTTTCTCAGAGTACATAACATGTGTTCTGGCAACTTAGATACGTAAGCTGGTGTCTATATCAACGAGGAGGTCTCATGCGTCTGGTTGTGGGACTAGTGGATCACAACCAAATGTTTGCTCTCTTTCAGGTCCTTCTACAGTCATACGGATATCTATCAAGGTAGTCTATAATTTGGCTGATTTGACCAGAACGTGTGTGCTTTGTCATCTTCTATGTTTAATCCTCTTAGCTGTGTGCTGATTTCTTGTAGGTCTGTTGTTGTTTGGAAGACCTGAATTCTGATATTTTGGTCTATGTCAGTTAATGCTACAACAAGATTTGGTTGAGGCACGATTGGCTCAAAAATGTATTCCCTGGGCTCCCTAGGTCCCGTGATTGTCATACAAGATCAATATAAACCTAACTGAAATGAAATAAACTAATTATGCAAGATATATCTACAACATATATATATTCCTCTATTTTTTGTATTTTTGATAGAATTTTTAATAGAATTGAAAGAGCAACTAATCTAATATATTCAGAAAATGACAACTAATCTAATAACAAAATTAAAACAAGCAAGGTAGCCTGGTGTAGCTACTTGCCTGTGCAGTTGTGAGTTTATCCTAAATAACTAGATAGCTAATTAACTTAATTGAAAGACTCTCGATCCTACCTCAGAAGTGAGGAATGAATCATAGTTTCTGAGAAACTATCAATCCCCACAGCTTCCCCAGCAATATCGAAAGTGAAATTTAACTGAAATGAAATAATTCACTACTCTATTTGATATGTTTTAACTAGAACTTTGACAGATAAAACCTAGAATTTGTAGAACAGTGGT
Source organism: Taxus chinensis (assembly GCA_019776745.2). Classification (NCBI taxonomy): domain Eukaryota; kingdom Viridiplantae; phylum Streptophyta; class Pinopsida; order Cupressales; family Taxaceae; genus Taxus; species Taxus chinensis. The sequence continues at coordinate 324,100,900 of CM034155.1, read as the reverse complement.
GAATCCAGTAGTGTATGATTTTGTCCCCTCAGAATGATCTCCTCGTTCCTTCGTGTTCACGTGAATCCAGAAGAGCGTGTATATGCTAGCATCAACAGAAGAAGGTATTTGAACAATGGCAGCTTTGGATATAGACCGAATATAATGTGAGTAGGAGAGGGACAACGCAAGTGACAGAGCTTGGCATATGCAATTCCTAGTGGGATTTATTGCGGGAATACAACACAAGTGTACCGAGAGATTCTAGAATCTACCTTCTGTGAAGAACACAACCTGCAACTCTAATGGATTCAATCTACAAATGACACTACTCTACTCTAAACTAATTTGTATGAACAACAATGAACAAGACTGAAGCAAGAAGATCGAATGGCTTCTAATAGCAAAGGAAAAACTAGCATGGATGCAAACATGAAAACAAAATGAATTCTAAGCAAGAAATTGAAAGACTAAACAATGGAAATGAGAAGTTGAGGGGCCATTTACTTGAAAACAAGCTGGCTATTTATAGATTTCACATTCACCCAAAGGTGATTCCTATTAGAACTCTTTTACCATTAAACAATGAAGAAACACTATTCCAGGGAACATAAAACATTAATACGAGCTAAGGTGGTTGAGAAAAGTTAGTAAATGTTGAAAAATTATGCAAGTCACGATAAAAAAAATGTGCTGGAGAATGCGTAAAGGACCGCCGCCCTGGCAGAGTGGCGGTTTTGTCATTGAAGGTCAAAAAGCTAGAAAAAGAAAGGCAGAGGATAAAGCGAAGTACACAAAGCTTAGACAAGGTGCTTGGGATGCTAACATACACTTGGCGAGCTTTCCTAGATTCTAAACACCTTCCGAGGTGACATGTATCATCATTGGGGCATGTGTAACATCGTTCTGGTTGTACAGTACCCTACAATTTTGGGTACGTACAGTAACCTTCTAAGAGTTTGTTGTAAATATCACAGTACAACCATCACTTCCCAACTGCCCTGCCGATATCAAATTTCATCTTAATGTAGGCACATGTCTGACATCCTTCAATAGTTAAGTATTCCCATTCTACATCTTAACCTAAAATAACCTTTTCCAACTATTCTGCAATGCTCATCATCACCAAGAAAAACATGCCCAAAATCTCCTTGAATAGTTGCAGCAGAAGACTTACACTTAGAGCAACTTGATGTAAAAAATGCATTTATCCATGGTGATTTGGAGGAGGAACTATATATGCAACCAACCAGAGGGTTGTGAGGTCAAAGGTAAAGAGGAGATGGTGTGCAAACTAAAGAAGAGCTTGTATGGCTTGAAACAAGCTGCACGTCAATGGTATGAGAAATTTGATAGCTTTATGATGGAGCAAGGTTATATTAGATGTCATTCTAACCATTGTGTGTATACAAAGAAATTTGAGGATGACAATTATATTATCTTGTAGTTCACCTAAATCCACCTCCCTCCACCTTCCTCCACCTCCTACACATGGAGATTAGATGGCAATCCCGTTCTTGGGAAGATCCATAATTTTGCTTTCCCTAAGGAATTTACCATGCCTACTTTCACATTCATTGATGGTACAGGAAACCCTCATGCCCATCTTTCACATTATCACGTTCTTATGGCCTCTTACTCTAATGATAGATTACTTCTTAAGGCCTTCCATTATAGTTTCACTGATGAAGCCCTACAATGGTATTACCACTTACCCTTTGGGTCCATTAGCACTTTCTCTGACATGGAGGATGCTTTCCTCCTTCGTTTTATTCTTAACAATGGCCCAGGGTTACATATGACCACATTCCTACATTGGATCAAGGCTATTTTGAACCCATCAATGACTATATTTTACGCTTTAATGCATGTATCCACCAACTTATCTTTTAGCGTACTAACTTAGAGAAACAATTCATTTTTTTCATGGCCTAATTTCCCCACTTAAGGAATGACTACAATACGACACTTGTGAGTCTTTCATCCTCTTTTGTTACAAATTTATTGACCTAGAACATGATCTTTTCTCCTCTCGCATCATTCTTCCTCCACACATTACTCCAACCATTCCAACTTCTAGTCCCTCACCCCACCTCCAAGCAACCATCAAAAGCAACCTATATCTCAACCCAAAGTGCAAAGTCAACAACCACAATCCCTTCCTCCACCTCCTACACATGCCTCTCTGCCTCCTCGACCAGCTCCTACCTCTACTAGTTCACCTAAATCCCATGATCCTCTATATTTGTCACCTAATGCTTGGCCTCATGATATATTGCGTATACTACTTGATGAACAATTAATTTGACTTCCTTCTAACCAACTATAAGTGCAAATTCACAGCACCCCAAAATGACCTATGGATCTACTTTTCTAAGGCAATGTCATTTGGTGTGAATGCACAACATTGAATTTTCTCCAAGGTGTGGGACCTTGCAAGGTGAGAAAAATCTCCAGATTGAAGCTGGTTCCTACTCCTCTATTTAGGTGTATGCATGTAATTCCTTGCAAAGGTTCTGATTCAAAATTCCTACTCTAAAACTACCAAGGAGATAGGGTTGAGAGAAAACGAGGAAATGGAAACAAAACTAAGCTAAAACAACAGAGAGGTGATACACCAAAGGAGTGCTAAACTCCTTGCTTTGCAAAATAGACAAAAATCATGAAGATTGCAGCAAAAAAACATGCACAAATTACTAGAATGCAATGAAGGATCAGAAGGAAACAAACCAATGCAAGAGAGGATTGGAAAATCAATCACAAAGCATGTATTGTCAGTTCCAGAATTTATACAATTTGTTCCATTGGAAAGGAGGGAAAAAATGTGTTACAATCTCCATGGGAGGTCTTAAAACTCCTTCAAATCCACTTGCTAAGGAGAAAAGAAGAGCTTGCAGAAGCAAGAACATCCAACATTACAAAATGAGCCAAAACTGGCTTTTAACCATGAAGCAGAATGGAAGAAAAGAGAAAAACGTGGGAAAATTGATTTGGGACTTCCACCACTGACAATATTCATCTAATGGGCCTACAAAATTATGGGTTACCATAAAAACCCCATACCTCGAAGTACATTGCTTCATAGAGCAAAACAGAGTCCCATACTTCATTAAAATTGGTGGTTGAAAGTCATTTCTATATTTTTTGTGTGCTAGAGATGTTTTCTCATTTTTCTCCTACAAATCTCCATCAAAATTCAAAATTTAACCCTTTATTGTGTAGATAATTTTACCAGATTTCCAATGATATAAAGAACGTGAAAAACCGAGCTCTGGATCAAAAGATATGGCCCTCTGAAGATTTAAGGCAAAAATGGCAAAAAACAGGGTTAAAATTCGGTCGACGAGGTCAAACTTTTAAATTTTCCCTTTTGGAAATTTTTTCCAAAAACTTCCACACCTCCACCGCTCTAGGACACGTGTTGCTACTTGGTTCACCAATGAGATCACGGGCCCAAACTCCACTTTTTGTTTTAAATTTTGCATTGGGAAAATTTCCCCAAACACACCCACGCCCTGCTGCTCCACTGCAACATGTCGGCTCCTCATCACTCAACGATCCTTTGTAAATTTTTCTACATCCTCCACATGGGCCTGTAGGCTAAATTTTGATTTTGGGCTTTTAGCCAAAAGGGAAACATTTCCCAATTGTCCCTGCACTCCACCGCTTGCCGCCGACTAGACACGTGTTAGTTCCTCATTCATCTGTGGGGCCTGTGGGCCAATTTTTCCCTTTGTGCCCTCACCAAGCTCTTTGGAAATTTTTTAAACTTACCTCCTCTGCCACGTGACTCATTCTTATTGGCCGTGGGCTTGTCTAGGAAAAATTTCCCCAAAAAACTCTGTCAGGCCATAACTTGAAAAGTACAAGGAGTTAGAAGGAAAAATTTACCTTTCTGGAAAGGGGAAGAAAAATCCTATCTATGGAGCCATTTCTAGAAACCCTTGAGTTCTTGAAATGTGTGAAAATTTAAGTTGAAGCACAAGGAAGGAAATACTAAAGGCAAGTTAGCCAAAATAAACAGGGGGCTTATTTTGGATGACACCAACATCACCTTCACATCACCTACAACGTCAACCTGACCAATACTATTGTAAGTACCACTGTATCTCTAGACATTGAGACAACAATTGTATTACTTTTTGGGAGAGGTTACAACAACTCAAAGACACATGTGTCATATCCTTTACCTTGACATTGCAGGCATACACCACCAGAGTCCTATCCAAATCATACTAAGTTTGTTCATCATTCATCACCATTAGATGCATGTTATTCACCACCTCCATTATTCCCACCACCTCATTCATTACATCTACCTCATTCATGCTATCCACCACATGCATCCCATGGGTTTCCGCCAGCCTCTGCATACCCCATCGTCACTCCATATGACATTCACTTTGGCTCATACACTCATGTTCCTTCCATTTCATATGCTTCCACCTCCACTTGTCATCTTAGTCATTAGTAGGTGATCATTATCACCTTACCCCCTAATGAAGAACTTGTGTTCTTACCATTCTTACATGACTATTAAGGGATTAGTTCTAAGAAATTTTTATCACACGCTTCGTTTTTTCATTTAGTGCACTCAATCATTTCCTGATGACGTACTCTTGCTTACGTGGCTCATACTTGACTGCTGAGGGGTTTTAATTAACATGAGCCTATCCTTTCATACACTGGGGGGCATCGCTCATTTTCTCCCCTCATCATTCTACCACACTAACATATTACACTCACATCACATCTTTACACATGTATTATCATATGTTCATCCATCTCTAGTCTATTTTACTAACATCATTATACTCAATTATATGCGGCATGATACATTCCATCACCATTTCATCAATCACATTCTATTTATTCATCATCCACATGTTATGTATTACTAACATTCACATGTGCATTCATCAAAACATAAACAATACCAACACTAGGAACAATAACCTTTAAATCACGCAACATCCATCACATTACAATGACCAAAACATAAGTTTCTGATATATCAAAATAGGCATCTATACATACATCATTCAATACAAAATATATCCCATGGCTGGGGGGAAAGCCTCCCTTACATCATATACAATATTCTAGGTCAAATCTCATCATCACTATCGATCTCGTGTACTACAAGATCCATAGAGCTAAAAGCCTCTCCACCAATACGATGCCGCTACTCACGGCCTGGATATTGCTCGACTTGCCTCCACAACAAGGTAATCTATGTTGCCTACTATGAGAATAGACGGTGTAAGTTCATGTACCATGTAAACACATCCTATGCTAAGGGACCACCACCTACCACCTCTCGGGCTCATAGAGTCTCCTCAGGCACCTCGCCCCTCTCACCTAGCAACACCATACATGTTTCCGTTGCTAAGACCACTGGCTCAAATAGATGGGTGTGATCTCCTGCGATATCATCCATTCGCTCTAACATACCACCCACTAGAATGTCATTGGGAACATTCCACATCAATGTATAAATGGATGTGTCCACAATTGGTGAATAATACGCATCACCTACAAACACACAACACCACATTAGATCATTATACAAAACACTTAATCGCCAACTATCCCAATCACAATAAAAAAACAACCATGTACAAATACTTACGCTTTTCCACTGCTACTCCTATGGGATTAAGGACATGTGAATCTCCCTCTCCTTCTCCTCCATGTGGTAATCCTATGGGGCCTGTGAATAAAGGGTACAGTAATACCCACCGATGTGCTGCCCACCACACATGGTAGTCCTCCGTACACCCTACATCATCCCCATCCACCTCCACTATTGTCAGGTTTACCGCATCTAGCCCCAACGGTACTAACTAATCTGCCGTGGGCCCTAGCCTAGCCCTGGCCCTCCTCGATGACCTCAACACTGAAAACCATATATATGGCTTTGGCAGCATGTCTTGAGCCATCCCAAACTATCGAGACACTCTCTCCACTTGAAATAACTCTGCAACACTAGGAAAAAAAATCCTCCAACCACATTGTCCTCCGAATACACCACAACTCCACTCCATCATCTAACCATCCCCCATATTTGTGGTATGGCCTTCATATCACTTATTCAAGCCCCGTCCTATCTATAAGTTCCCTAAAGGTATCAGTATCCATCTTCTTGTTGCGTATGCCCATCCATATCCATGTATATCTGTGGATGCGCTCACTCCTTGCATGGGCCTACAACTGGTCTCAACACAACTATGTGCTCATATGCCCATACATGTAATAAGGTGGTGGCACCTGTTGGGGTTAAACCATAAACCAATGTTGTACAAATCTATAATCAATTAAAGCATACAAGTAATAAACATGAAATTCAACCAGAAGATAAAATATACAAGAGAAAGATAACACCAGATATAATGTGGTTCACCCAGTGTGGGCTACATCCACCAAGAAATGACCAATATTATAATTTAGTGATTTACAAAAGAAATACAATGAAAATCTATATTCTTCCACACCTCACAAGATGTACAATGTTTTCTTCTCACCAGCTACTCTTTCTTGCTCTCTAAGGAAACTTACATTCAACAAATGTAATTCTTTTTTTTTCTTTTTTTACTTCTAACCCTAATTCTCATGCCTTTATACATATACAAACTTAAGGTACCTGAGCTATGCAATTACAACCATTAGATAAACTTTACAACAAAGATTATATCTAATTCCTGTGACTTAAATATAAAGTTTCATGCATAGGTAACTGACATCGGTTACCCTAACCGATGCTAGATCCTACTTCCCTTGACCAATACCGATCTCCAGATGACTGATGCCGGTTACTGTGTATCCCAACAAGTTAGTAAAGCATGCTAATGTGAAGCAATTAAGCTCCACAACTCGATAATTTCCCACTTGGAGATAAATTGCTGCATTGCACGTAAAAATACATCCTTGAATCCTTTTCCTTAGCCCATTTCTCCCTCTTCACATCTCAAAATCAAAGACCAACATAAGTGGAGTGAATCTCCATTTTCTCCTTTGCCAACGGTTTTTTTAGCATACTTGCAGTGTTCTCATTGGTATGAATTTTCTCCAACTTCAACTACCAATCCTCCAACACCTTCCCTATGAAGTGATATCTCAACTGAATGTGTTTCATTCTTGAATGGAACGCTGAGTTCTTTTCCAGATGAATCACACTTTGACTATCACTGTATAACCTGCAATCCTCTTGCTCATTTTCCAACTCTTTCATTAACCTTCTCATCCAAATCATCTCTTTTCTAGCCTTTGTAGCTATAACATACTCAACCTTTGTAGTAGACAAGGCCACAACCTTCTGCAATCTTGAAATCTAGCTAACTTCTGTCCCACCCACTATGAATACATATCCAATGGTGTTCCTCATGCCATCCAAATCTCCAGCCATATCTGAATCAACATAGTCCCATAAAGAAGTATTTGACCTTCCATAGCATAATTGCATGCCATATGTCCCTCTCAAATACATGAGAATCCATTGGAATGCTTCCCAATGCTCTTTACCTGGATTGGCCATAAACCTACTCATAACTCCCACTGTCTGTGTAACATTTGGTCTAGTACAAATCATGGCATACATAAGACTTCCAACTGCTGAAGCATATGAAACACATGCCATGTACTCAAACTCCTCATGTGATGAAGGACACTGATATTTTTTGAAATTTAAGTGTCTAGCCATAGGTGTACTTACAGGTTTTACATCCTACATTTTAAATATTTCTAAAACCTTATTGATATAATGTTCCTGAGACAAATATAACTTCTTGTTCTTCCCATCTCTGTGAATTTACATGCTAAGGATTTTGTTTGTAGCTCCCAAATCCTTCATTGCAAATGTGTGAGCTAACTTTTCTTTAAGCTCACCAATGTCTTGCATACTAGATCCTATAATAATCATATCGTCCACATACAGTAACAAAATAATATAGCTCCTATTTTCAAGCTTCTTGAAATAAACACAATGGTCAAATCCACATCTCATATAACCATGATCATGCATGAAACTATCAAACCTCATATACCATTGCCTTGGAGCTTTCTTGAGCCCATACAAGCTCTTTTCCAGCCTGCACACAAGTTTCTCCTTACCCTTGACTTCATACCCAAGGGAATGTTACATATAAATATCTTCCTCCAAATCATCGTGAAGGAAATTCGTCTTAACATCAAGCTATTCTAAATGCAAATATTCTACTACAACTAAACTTAGAACAATACGTATAGAAGTCATCTTAACAATAGGAGAAAATATTTCACCAAAATCAATACCTACTTTCTATGCAAATCCTTTTACCATAAGTCTTGCTTTGTATCTTGTACTTGCACCCTCTTCCTCCTTGATCTTGTAAACCCACTTTTTCTGCAATGTCCTCTTATCTGCTAGAAGCTTAACTAAATCCCATGTTTGATTCTTTTCCAAGGAGTCCATCTACTCATCCATGTCATGTTCCCATTGCACGGGGGTATTCTATTGTATTGCTTCTTCAAAACACTTGGGTTCACCATTATCAATCAACAATAAATAAGATAATGAAGGAGTAAATATTTCTGGAGATCTACTTGACCTTTGTGACCTTCTCATTAAGATTTGGGGTGCCTAGAGCTCATTTTGTGCCTATTGCACATTATTTTTAATCTTTAACAGTGACCAACATCGGGCATCTATAACCGACGTTGGTTCCTCGGTAGCCACTGTCAGTTCACCCAACTGACGTTGGTCTTTCTTTGACCGACACTGGTCACCCTGACTGACATCGGTGTCTATGAATTTTTGATTTAAATCCAAGAATGCACTTTTTTCAACAAACTCTTCACCCGGTTCATTCTTGGGTACCAAAATCTAATTCCTGTACATTCTCTTTTCATTCTAATCAATGTTACGGCTCCTAACAATCTTAGTATCTTCTAAATCCCAAAACCAGAATCCAAAATGACTAGATCCATAACCAATGAAAGTACATATCTTAGATTTAACATCCAATTTCTTCCTATTTTCCTTATCAACATGCACAAAAGCTTCTAAACCAAATAATCTAAGAAAAGAAATATCTACCTCTTTTCCAGTCCATGTTTCTTCTGGTATTCCACCATCTAGTTCACTTGAAGGCCCATGGTTAATCAAGTATATTGTTATATCTACTACTTCTGCCCAAAACTACAAAGGTAAACTGACATGTATTCTCATGCTTCTAGCACATTCACTGATTGTTCTATTCATTTTTTCTGCAATTCCATTCTCCTATGGAGTTCTAGGAACCGTTCTTTCTCTGCGTATTCCATTCACTGAACAATAATCATTGAAATCCTTGCTGCAGTACTCACCACCATTGTCAGATATAAGGAATTTTAAATTTAAATTTGTTTCATTTTCCACAAGGGATTTACATATTTTAAAAGTCTCAAAAAAATCAAATTTAAACTTAATACAATAAACCCATACCTTTCTTGTGGCATCATCAATTAAAGTCACATAATATTGGGATCCTCCGAGAGAAGCTACATGAGTTGGACCCCATACATCTGTATGAACAAGATCCAATTTTGGCTCCTTCTTTGTTTCCCCAACCTTAAGAAATATCACTTTCTTCTGCTTTCCAAATATGCAATGCTCATAGAAATCAATATTTACTTGTTTCAAATATGATAACTTACCATTTTCCTTTAAGTTCTACAGTCCTTTTCTCACTCATATGGCCTAGTCGATAATGTCACATGTTTGTATTTGAATCTAAAGTAGATAGCACATAAAAGGAATCAATAACATAGGTAGAAAAATACAATGTTCCTACCTTCTTGCCTCTAGCTACAATAAGGGCTCCCTAGGAAACTTTCCAAGAATAGGTTGTGAATGTAACCATGCATCCAGATTCTCCTAATTTCCCTGCAGAAATTAGATTTCTCTTGAGGTTTGGAACATGCCTCACATCTTTCAATATCCATGTATTTCCATTATGTGGTTTTAGATAAACACCACCTTTACCGGTAATCATGTATGGTTCATCATCTCCTAAATAACATGTCCAAAATTACCCTGGACATAATTTCTGAAATAACCCTTATAGGGGTAGCATGGAAAGAAGCTCCATAATCTAAAACCCATGATTCTACTTTATTATCCAAGGAGAGAATAAGAACATCTTGCATTACCTCACTTCCAACCTTTGCCTCTTTACCTTTTTATTTACCTTTTATTTCTTTGCATGTCCCCTCTTTCCATAATTCCAGAAGATTATATCTCTGATCTTGGATCTAGATATGCCATTCTTTGATTTCCCATTCTTCTTGCTCTTGGATCTCTCTAAATATCTTCCCCTGCTTTCCATATTCAAAGCATTCCCAGATGATGATTCTCATGTACTTTTCCTATGTATTTCTTCATCCAGGATAATACTAACCACATCATAAAACTTTAAAATATTAGAAGTAGATGTTGTATTACTAACAACCATTACCAAATCATCCCAACTATCTAGAAAAGAGCATAAGAATACAAGTTCTTTCACTTCATCATCAAACAAAATATTAACCGATTTTAATTGATTAACAATAGAACGGAAATCATTTAAATGATTAGATGCAAATCCACCTGCTTGCATTTTATAATTAAATAATTTCTTCATCAAATAAACTTTATTCGATGCACTTGGCTTTTCACATAAGTTTTCTAAAGCTTTGATTAAATCTAATGTGGTTGCCGCTTTAGTTATATTAGAAGCTACAAATGTTGACAGACTCAATCTTATAGATCCTAGAGCCTTTCTGTCAAGAATATTCCATTCTTCATCACTCATATTTGTAGGCCTTGCCTTCTCATCCAATGGTAAATATGAATCTCTCTGATACAAATAATCCTCCACCTACATCTTCCATAATTAATAATTATGGCTGTCACATTTCTCTACTCTGTATTCGCTATCTTTTGCCATTGCTAAGCTCCCACTCAATCAGAGAACCCTCTGAGAGTAAATCCTGTCAACACACAAAACCTCCAAACAAAGCTCTTATACCAGTTGTTGGGGTTAAACCATAAACCAATGTTGTACATATCTATAATCAATTAAAGCATACAAGCAATAAACATATAATTCAACTAGAAGATAAAATATATAAGAGAAAGATAACACTAGATATAACGTGGTTCACCCAGTGTGGGTTACGTCCACCAAGAAATGACCAATCTTAGTATTCAGTGCTTTACAAAGTAAATACAACGAAGATCTACAGTCTTCCACACTTCACATGATGTATAATGCTTTCTCTTCACCAACTACTCTTTCTTTCTTTCCAAGGAAACTTACATTCAACAAATACACTTCATTTTTCTTTTTTCATTTACTTCTAACCCTAATTCTCATGCCTTTATACATATACAAACTTACATTCAACAAATAAAATTCTTCTTTTTTCTTTTTTCATTTACTTCTAACCCAAATTCTCATGCCTTTATACATATACAAACTTAAGGCACCTTATATATGAAATTACAACCATTAGATCAACTTTACAACAAAGATTAGATCTAATTCTTGTGACTTAAATATAAAATTCCACACATAGGTAACTAATGTAGGTTACCCTAACCGATGTCGGCTCCTACTTTCCTTGATCAATACCGGTCCCCAGGTGACCAATGTTGGTCAGTTGACTGACATTGTTTACCGTGTATTCCAACAAGTTAGTAAAGCATGCTAATGTGAAGTAATTAAGCTCCATATCTTAACAACACCAATCCCTCCACCATGGTCATCATGAGTGAATTGATATAGGTCCCAGTAAAAATGTGCCAATACACATCGTGTCCATGTAAACTATGTGCCATGTTCCTCTATCTGCCGGGATATATCTGACATCTTATATAAGATGCCCACACCACCTCCCTCCACTGCTATAAACTTCCACAAGCGTGGAACATCTGACCGTAATATAACATCCAAACTGATATGCACCTTTTCCGGTACTGGAGTCCCTGTAAAGTATCGTCTCGTGACTCTCATTTGCTGTTGTATAGCAACCACCATTGTCACCTGCACCCTCTCCCAAACCATTGGTAATCACAAAATGTGATATACATCCTCTAGTGTCACTGTAATCTCCCTCATAGGAAACCAAAATGTGCACGTGTCTACACACCATCTCTCACATAATGGAGTCAACATCGACATATTATGGGGCACATCCCCCATCCGTGCTATATGTCGTAACCTAGAGTGATCCATCACATCCCAATCATCATCAGACAACCCCAACCCAACCAGTGTGCTCATGTGACGACCACCATGAAACTCTCTAGAGTGAATATCCCTCTGCACACTACCAAATAACAATAAAACCCGTGTTAGAATTTAATACACAATCCAACACACTCATACAACATACTAGCAACAAATGTTTAGCCAACTGCCACAAAAAGAAAATAGTCTGGACTAGGGTACCCAAATGTAGGACTGGGGCGCCTAGGAGTAAGACTCTTGCACCCATATGTGGGAACTCCAGTCCCATGGGCCACTAGCACCCTAACCGATTTTATCCAGGCCCAAAACACTGAGAACACTAAACATCTCAAATTTTCAAAATTCAACCAAAATGACATATACACAATAAATTTTTGCAAAAATCAACACACTTACCAACTCTGTGGTAGTATGCGATGCCATAACAATCACCACCCTTTCAAACCAGCTAGGTCAAAGTGCTCTCGCCTGAGGCATTTTCGCTCACTCCATTTACAATCATAACACGTGCAAAAGAAAAATAAGGTAACTAAACACCTTTTCCCCATCCTACTTATAGTCACATTTTTTATAAATGCCTTTATTAAGGTTTATATTGCGCACTTATTAGCACGAATAATACCCGCTACACCATTTCATTTATATCTTTAGAAATTCTACTTCAATTCACACGTCGTTTGTGGCATTCTTTTCAAAATTCCGTCCACCATTGTATTGAACACATTTTGTGAAGTTGTAAATATTTTATTAGGGCTTTCCATTCCATACATGCCAACTTTTGTGTCTTAACGATTACTTTTGACTTAGTGTTCCTTCCTTCCTTCCCTCCCACTTTCACCAAAAAGGGGGGCATATTATTGGGGGCATCCTATAAGTCCCCCTTACACCACCACACATTTACAATATCTCAAACTTCACCGTTTTTTGCAAAAAATTATTGTCTCACACCTTGTGATAATGTTAATTCCCCCTAATGACCTTATATGGGGGGAAATAATGCAATCTTTCTTACACGGAGTTTAACCATTTCCCCCTAATGTCCTAACTTGGGGGAAACAAGCAAACCAAAAATCATTTACTAACAACAAATCATTCATCATGCTACCATTAATTCCCCCTAATGACCTAACTTGGGGGTAACCTAGCGTAAAACCTATTGACAATTTTTGCACTCATACAAAATGGAGAACTCGAAACTTTGTTTTAGATGAGAAGTGTTGATGTGATGGACCTAACTAAGGGGAAGGCATACACTTTTTTTTTTTTTCAGTTGGTAGAAATTGATTAAAAACATGCAATTTTCTAGTATGTGTGTTGTTGTGGAATGCAACACCTCACATGTGTTGTCATTCACATTCTTCTTTAGTAAATAAATACAAAATCCCCAAAGGACTAGTGTATAACCTTGATGAAGGCAGGAATCACAACAGATGTGGGGTCTTCATCCCATAATAACAAGCAGAGTTGCATCTTACATGCAGAAGAATATATTTTTAAGTTATAGGTACATAAAATATTCATTATTTATTTATGTTTAAATGCTATTAATCTATGTGATTGAGTTGTTTAGTTAGTTATACAATCAATACATATCATAAAATATGAATGCGTGAATAATTATACAAGTCAATTACAGAAATTAATGTCATTTATTCACTAAGCAATTCAATTTTTCCAACACAATCCGTCAGGGTGTAGCTTATGACTATTGAAGTAAAAGATGCATGCACACAAATCTAAAAGCAACATAATATACAGATAAACCCATCATTGTCATTTGGGTCTTCTCTTAGTCTTCATCTAGTCTCCAATTTTAACTCCTTTATCTTCATCTTCTATATTGTCAAGTTGCATCATTATACCTGAGAAAAAGAAAGGAAAAAGGTTTTCAGTTGAATTGAGCTCCAGGTTTTATCTGTATGTTTGTGATAATCAATTTCATGAAAATGAATCAATTTAAGTTAAAAGGCATGGAAGGATACATCAGAAGAGCTAGATACATAATCAAGAAAGTTTTATATTGCAGAAGCACAGGTACAATAATGAAAGGCATGACAAATAGGAGAAAGAAGTTGAAAAGTTCAAAATGGAATTTTAAAAGAAGTTGATCAGCGTATTTCAAGTAGTGATCAAGATAACATAAATGAACAGATACATGTACCTCAAGAAAGGAAAATACTAACTATTCAGTTTTCATAAGAACACAAGGACCATAAATTTTTTACTTTGCAAACTTCAATATTCAGATTTGATGACTCATATAAACAGTTAATCATGTACAATGGAAGGAGTGTTCATACAGGCAGATCGAGAAAGTACCACAATCTATACGATGAATCAAACTCAATGCAATAGGATAATGACACCCATATTCCATAAGCTACTCATGAAGATAGGTACAGGTACTCTAAATATGGAGCTTAAGGTTCAAATTTGTATCATTTAGCAAGTGGCCCCCGTAATTTAGAGAAGAGAAGATGGTGTCATGTTTTATATCATGCTCAATGAAGGATCATAAGAGAGCATTTTTTTAGTCTTTACAAGAGATATAAAAAAATCATCAAGCTATAACAGCTACATCATGGAGCCAATCCAAGTAGTAGTTGGAGTAACAAAATTATGGCATTTATCAAATCAAAACAATGTATTATCATGAATCATGGCTACGTAGATTTGGTGTTTTGACAAACAACTCACAATAGAGCTTCATACAGATCTTATGCTTTCAGTAAAATTGTTTCAAACAGCATAAAAGAAGTGAAGCATTGATTTATCTCAAAACAAATAAAGACAGTTCCAAGATCATTCATGCCAAGCTATGATGAACTACACATCTCATAAACAAAGGAAGTGTTATAGATGCATTTATAATAACCTTTTGATCAAAGCTAGCCATTATGCAGACATTTACAAAATGTTCATGAGCACAAATATCAAGGGTACATCCACTGTGAAGCAAAACAGACCCCCAAGTAACTGAACCAATACATGAGAAGAAAGTTCTTTCACTAATTCATCAATGAGTGTAAAAAGTTCCACAAAGTCACTTGCCAATGGAGCTACCAAATCAAGTTCCAGTAATAGAAGCAATATCATAGGGGACTGACATCAATCAATATCTTACAAAGAAGGTAATTTGAGAATCTCTCAGTTATTACAATGCATCATAGGGAAATGATAGTCTCTATTCACAATCCATTCAAGATAGGCCAGTAAGAAAAAGTGCCTTCACAAGTTTAGCAATAAAATGTTCATTTACAACTTTGAAGCAAGATACAGCTTATAATACATAAACAATTAGTTTTAGTTCCATAACAATGCATTTAAAGCATTTCATACTATAAATCTATTTGAAAGTTAGTTCTCAATCAAGTCTACATAAATGTTTGCAAAGTACAATTTCTGAAACAGAAGTGTCCAAATGACTAGACGGTTTAATGGATGACCATCTCATGATACAAGAGCTTGAATCCTTTAGAGACATCTGAGTCATCTGTTTCAATTTGATGCAGAGAATAACATTTTTAAATCTAGCATCATGGAAAGTCATTTTACTAGTGTCAAAAAAAATCGCTATCTTAAACTTTGATAAATTTTATTTTAAGATCAACATCTCCACGAAATTTATCAGATTCCTAGAAATGAAACATGAGAATGCTAGAGTTTATTTAAAGTTCTAAGCGGAGTGAAATGAAGCTACATGATATTGAAGCATTTTCCAAGAACAAAAATACTTAAACATTACATTTGAAGCATGAAGATGATATGAAGAACGTTATATTTTCCATGTATGACCTTCAGTGAAGATTGTAATACTTTTCAGTTTAGGATATTAGACAATGCAAGTTGAAGCATGAACTCACCTGTTGAAAATGCCAAACTATAGCAGGATAAAACCCTAGAAGGCAGTTTTCAGACTACAAAAACCTCAGAAACATTAAAGAAAAATAGTGAGTTACAATAAATTAGAGATCACGAAAATTTCACACAATGAGTTCATACACTGACTAAAATCATGCAAAGTTCATGAGAATCATCTACAGAAAATAAAGGTTTAAGTCACAGAGCTACAAACAAGAGGAGTAAAGAGGCTTGATCATCAATGACAAATGTTCTCAATTTGCCAAGTAATACAAACCTAGAACATGCAAATCCCACGTGATCTTGAAGTTTCTTGGAAATAGTGTATTAATGATGGACAATTCATACATAAACCATAAAATGAGTGCAAACCTACAAGTTTTGGGCTATGAATTGAATTCTCAGTAACAAAGGTGAACTAAAAATACTGATACAGAGCTCTGAAATAACCTATAATGTCTGTCGAATCCAAATGTTGGCAAAGTTCAAAACTAGATGTACAGATAGCTCATGGAGAATCCACCCAAATGATTAGCCTTCTAGTCATGTTTTACTCTTACCATGTTAGAAAAGGAAAAGTTGAACTTCTTTTTAGAGTCACAAAGCACCAACGTGTCACACGATGTAGAAAACCAAAGCTTCATCACTGGTTAGATAGTCATTAAAAGTTCCCTTTGAGGGTCACACCATCATGATGGAGGGGGACTAGGTACTAAGTTATCATAATTTATGAAACCTTAGCAAAAGACTATAGTCTATGCAATGAAAGAGGTCAAAATGCCGAATGATTATTCCAAACAGCACAACTAGATTGCAAATAGACCTGTAGATCCAAAACTTTTCAAAGCTTAGTGAGCATAAATGACAATCAAAAATGGTCAAATACCCATAATTGCAAATTGTGCAATGCAAAATCATGGAATATCCAAACTTAATATTACATCAAGTAAAAAATTACATTTCAAAAAGTGGTGAAGCCAATATTTTTTTATGCGCAAAAGACTAGAGGCCCTGTAACAAGAGGACATGCTTATGCATCCACAGAGGCCGATACAAGTGTCACATGGTTGGATGAGGCTAAAAAATGGTTATTTAATCATGGCAGCCATAAAACATCACTAGCATGTTCCAAACCAAATGTAACTATGGAGAAGAAGACAAGCTTGAAACACACTCACAGAGCTTCAATGAAAGGCTTTGCAAGCTACTATAGCAATCGAGCTCAAAATAGAAACATTCAATGGCATCCACGAAGAGCTTTGTGCTAGAACTTCACCCTCCAATGGACCATATGAGTGACCAGAAATGAGCAAAGAATCCTAGGGTTACATGCATGTTTTATCCTGCCAACCAAACCACATGCAATTTAACTCACCCAGCGAATGAAGGATTAACCTGAATTCTTGAAATCTTAAAAGTATATGAACCTCAATGGAGCTAATGCAAACCCCTGTGGTTACTGCTAAACTCAAGCACAATGGGAGCAATCACCATTACGTGGCTTCAAGGCCAATGAGTTCTTCCCATTTACTCCATGTTAGAGTTATTTTGAAATCACCGCACACAATGATGAGGGCAATGATGCTCATTAGAATGAAGGAAAAACTTCCCCAATTATTAGCAATTGATTGACTATAGTTTATGGCCATGTAAACGGATCAGAAGTCGAATGATTATGCCCAATCATGAGAGGGGGGTATATGTGATCATTTATAGTTTTCCATTAGGAGACCAAGTAACAATGATTATAATGCATATGCAAATAACCAAAGGAGCCCAAAAAGTTAATTAACTAAGTCAAAGTAAGATATGACCAAGTCTAGAGATGTCATGATGGTGATGGATATATCATGGATAATACTAGTCAAACCTTATGTTTTTTTTACAGGGTAATTTATCCTTATTATTTGCAAAGGGAGAAGAATATTAGATTTCTGGGAGGGTTCTCACATGTGCCTAAGTCAAGACAATGAAGTGTATTGATATTAGCCAAGGAGCTAATAGAGGTGGTAAAGAAGAGGATATTAGCCAAGAAGAGGTTATTATTATCTGCATGGAAGTGCACTATATGTCAGGATCAAGACCATTCAAGTCACAAACAAGGGGAGTTAGATGGATCTAATTGATGACAAATATGCACATCATGTAGCTACAGAGGACTAGTTAGGGATATATTGCATGTACTTACATGGATACCTTACATCAGGAAGAAAAGGTGTCTACAAAAATCACAATTAATCTATTCACCCTAATACCTTAATTTTTCCAAAGTGAATCATATTATTAATGTAGGATTCAAATTAGTTTGAATTGGATTATTCTTGAAGAAATTAAGACTATTTTTGCGTTGTAATAAACATTGCATGTTTATTTTTAGTCCCTTTATTATTAAAAATCAATTTGAGGGCTATTAATATCATGCAAGACACCAGCTAGACTATAGTCTATTTTTAGGGGGTTGGGTGAATAATTTTTGCTATATATTATGTAAATTAACAAAACACAAAAGGCATGTCTTTCTATAAGTATGGAGGTGTTGAATCCCTTGTGGCCAATTTTTCCTTTGATATGAGAACCAATTATTTCCTTTCCAATTATTTGCAGTGGTGTGTATGTATTGTAGTTAGCTCTTAAGAATGTTAATTCCATGAATTTTATTAAGCTTACTTAGACTATTTTACCTTGCTATAATTTGGTATTTTCCTGCATAGTCTTAGTGTGGTTGTTAGTCTACAATGTTGTTGTGATTTATCCCTCAACACATTAAAGTGTTTTTACCTAGTGATTTAGCTAAAACCCATTGGTTCGTGCTCCTTGTAACTTGTTCTCAACTATATTGTGCATGTATACTCAGTCAAAGATTTTCAAAATAATCTGGATGTATCACCCCATTTTAATTTCAGTTACAACCATCTTTTTACCCTTAAAACCCCAAAAAATTAGTTTAGGATACATCAATAAGGAACCGACCTTGTAATCCCGGAGATTCACCTCACCATAGGGATACCCACAACCCTGAGGTGTTTCCATTTTATCTACATAAGTGAGGGAAAAACAAGCTTAGAACACCTGTCATCCCTCAAACACAGGGTGCACTTATGATAGATAACAAAACCTCTCCAAGAGTAACCAACCAAAACAATCAACCAATCAAAACCAATAAAAAACCAACGCGTTCAAATAAACAACAATTGAAAAATATATCAATCAATTCACAAGCGACCTCCCTAATGACCTAACTTGGGAGTTTCATTCATCACATCTTCCCAGATGACCTAATTTGGGAAGTTATTATATATTCTGTGTTTACTTCCAGATAACCCAACTTAGAGGTTATCTTCTTATCTTGTGTTTCCTCCTAGATGAAAAAACTTGGGAGTTATCTATTTTCCATCCCACATTTCCTCCCAGATGACAAAACTTGGGAATTATCTATTTTCCATCTTGCATCTCATCCCAGATGACATAACTTGGGAGTTATTAATCTTCATCTTGCATTCGCTTCCAGATGACCCAACTTGGAAGCTTTTCCATTGCAGTGGCACCTGTGGAGTGGGGCAAAGAGTGCCTTCCATTTATCACTCCTATATGGGTTAACTGTTTGATTGTAATCATTTGGATCCAATAAACAAAAATTTGATCTAAGTTCGTCTACAGCGGCTAGATCCTGAGGTCATAGTTAAAGATTGGAGAATACCACACTTTTCTCCATACACTCTTCCTCTAGTGCCAATTTGCCCAAGTTATCCAGTTATTCATCAATTTATGAGTGTTCGGGTTGGGAACCGATCACTCCCTACCCACCTATCCATCATCATATCACATTCATAATCTTTATAATCATCACATTGCATTTAGCACATTCCATTACAACATTTACACTTTTTTCATTATATTACAAGGATCAACTCATTGATCCATGGTTTGAAACACTTTTTGGTTTTATCAACATGCTTCTACTAAAATTTTTTGTGTTATTCTATAGCTTGGTCTTCTCTAACTTATATTCAGGTATGCATCTCTATCTACTTTATGTTACCAAGCTTTCCACTCACCAACTTAAAGTGGGGGAAAATATAGTCACAAAATCACACACTTACTATTACATTTTAACTGACTGGTATGTTATTTTACATATGGATCTCATGTGATAAAAGTATTCACTAATGACCTATCCACTAGTTTGTTGTCAGTTAGTTTGTCGTCGTAGTTACTTGTCCCACATGGTCGTTAGTTATTTTATCATCATAGTCAATTGTCGTGCACGGTCGTTAGTTGTCTTTCTAGTTTTATTCATCTCTTAGTATGTGTCATAGGTCAAAAAGTGGCAATCTGTCATCTTTTCCGTTATACCTAAGTGCCTAGGGAAACGCTGGGGCACCACAGGCCCCCCTAGTTCATGGTTTTGGGAACCCGTGTTTTGGTGGTTCGTGGTTCTAATTTATATTTTTGGGGTCAACATTTATTTTTATCACCTGTATTCCCCTAGGAGGTAGTCATCATTTCGGGTCATTAGTGTTGAAATTTGAGTAAGAGGTCCCTATATAAACATAACATACTTACCACATTATGGGCGGACATCTCACTATCAAGGGAAGCTACATACTAAGGCAAGGGATTGCATTTGGGCATCTTATACATCTACATCACATATAAATATAGGGGGAAAGGGTTGTTTTCTTTCTATTCCATCCACCATTTACATTTTACATCTAGTTATTTCCCCCTACTACTGCGTCATTGACGCTAGGGCATCCTAGGCACAAAATTGCACACACATGCACATAAAACTACATGGGGTCTATAATGTAGTGCAATGCTCAGTCATAAGACCACTAGTTTGGAAATTGAGGTTAGTATGACCTATTCATATGCATTTCTTATTTGTTTAAGAATTTATGCTTCCAATAGGGTTTTGTAGGTACATCTTTGTGACACAATTATAGAAACACAGGAAAAGGTGCAGCAACAACGATGCGATAGGAACGAAGGTACAACAAAGGTCCTGTGACACCTCAAGACTCAGATCCTGAGAATTTATGCAAACTATAACACCTGTATATCAAACTAGGGTGCCCTAGTATACTCCGAGGCACCTCAGTATAGAGAGATAGTCAACTCCAACCCTCCTCGAAGGCCTCCAGTCATAGTCTACCCAGTCCGTATAGTATTCTGTCACAATTCAACATACAAAGAGGTAAGTTATTTAGAGGTTAGTATCTCATCCTTTCCACTCCAATTATTTCATTTCATTTCAAATATTAAAAATCAAATATCTAGGGTTAGAATTTCAATTACATCTCCATTATAGTTTTGTGTTCTTATTATATTAACTAAATTCATTAGTTCATAGCATTTTACTTTGCTTTACATCTATCCCTATCTATTTAACCAATTTTTAGTTAATAAATGTGAGATAATGATGTAGAAAGAAAGATACAGTGTGATAACTAAAAAGGTTAGTCCATTGGTTAGTTCATGCATTCATATTATTGAAAACCACCTTCTAATCATCCTTAATGATGTAGGAAGGAGTCAATGTTATTGCTTAATAGTTTCAAGGAAAAAATGCTCTTTTTGGTCCTACGTCCAAAAGAAGTAGCCCAAAAGCAATTGCTCCATTCGGCACTAAAAAAAAGCCTCTATAAGCATTTACCAGGCCACTCGGATGTGTTGGTGTAGTCCGGTTGGTGCCAAGATCCACAGGTCACAAAATATTGCATTTGACAACCTTACATTGACTCAAATTACACTCTTTTGTGCTTTTGCAAATAATAAAACACTGAGAGAACCAAAATGAGATGGAGAAAAGTGAGATAGGCTTCACTAGAGGGTCCCAACATAGAGGTGTAAGATCAAATGAGAGGTCTCTAGGTGTCACAGAGACCGAGATATCACTCGTTGAAGTTATAGCCTTTTTGGTTCTATGGGATCTTAAGGGACTACATCCGAACAAAGTATCCCAAAAGTAATGAATCCATATGAAAATGAAATGAAGCCTCCATAAAATTTTACTAAGCCATCCGAAAGTGTTGACGCAGTTGGTTCAGTGCCAAGAGCCACCAGTGGCAAAATGTTACATTTGACAACCCTACACTGACTCAAACTACACTATTTTATGTTCTTACAAACAATAGAACACTAAGAGAACCAAAAGGATATGGAGCAAACTAATATAGGATTCTCTAGAGGGTCCTGACATAGGTTTATGATCAAACGAGAGGTCTCTAGGTGCTACGGAGACCGAGATATCACCCGTCAAATTTATAACATTTTTGGTCTCCAGGCGTTTAAGGGACTACGTTCGGAAGAAGTATCCTGGAAGAAACTACTTTGTCCAGCACCAAAATGAAGCCTCTAAAAGCATTTACCAGGCCACCTAGATGTGTTGACATAGTCGTTTTGGTGCCAAGAGCTACTGACCGTATAATATTATGTTTTACAGCCTTATACTGACTCAAACTACACTATATTACGCTTTTGCAAACAATAGAACACCGAGAGAAACAAAAGGATATGGAGACAGCCAAGATAGGATTATCTAAAGGTTCCTAATGCATAGGTTTAGGATCAAATGAGAGGTCTCTAGGTGCCATGGAGACTGAGATATCACTTATCGAAGTTATAGCATTTTTGGTCTCCAGGATCTTAACAAACTGTGTCTGGAGAAAGTAGCCCGAAAGAAACAAAACCATCTGACACCAAAAAGAAGCCTCCATAAGTTTTTACGAAGCCACCTGGATGTGCTGATGTAGTCGGTTCGGTGCCAAGAGACACCATTTACAAAATGTTACGTTTGACAACCTTACATTGATTCAAATTTCACTATGTTGCACTTTTGCAAATAATTAAACATTGAGAGAACCAAAAGGAGATGGAGAAAACTGAGATAGGATTCTCTATAGGGTCTTGACATGGAGGTGTAGGATCAAATGATGTGTCTTTAGGTGCCATGGAGAGCGAGATATCACCTATCAAAGTTATAACATGTTATGGTATCTGAGATCTTAAGGGACTACGTCCAGACAAAGTAGCACAGAAGAAATAGATCCGTCTGACACCAAAACAAAGCTTCTAAAACTATTTGCTAGGCTATCTAAACATGGTGGCTTAGTCAATTCGGTGCCAAGAGCCACCGATTGTAAAATATTACGTTTGACAACCCTACACTGACTTAAACTACACTATTTTGTGCTTTTACAAACAATACAACACTGAGAGAACCGAAAGGATATGGAGAAAACCAAGATATAATTCTCTAGAGGGTCTTGACATGGAGTTGTATGATTAAATGAGATGTCTCTAGGTGCCACGAAGACCGAGATATCACCCGTTGAAGTTATAACATTTTTTGGTCTCTGAGCTCTTAAGGGACTACGTCTGGATGAAATAGCCCAGAAGTAATGACACCATATGGCATAAAAGAATCCTCCAAAAGTGTTTAATCATCCACCCATAATTTTTAGAGAAGTCAGTTTTTCCTCAAGTGCCACCATTTGCAAAATGTTGTGTTTGACAGCCTTACACTGACTCAAATTACACTATTTTGTGATTTTGTAAATAATAGAACACTGAGAGAACTAAAAGGAGATGGAGAAAACCAAGGTAGGATTATTTAGAGGGTGTGTATATGGAGGTGTAGAATTAGACAAGAGGTCTCTAGGTGCTATGGAGGCCGAGATATCACCCATCGAAGTTATAACATTATTTGGTCTCCGAGCTTTTAAGAGACTACGTCCGGATGAAGTAGCCCGGAAGCAACATTTGACACCAAAACAGAGCCTCCAAAAGTTTTTACTATTCCACTTGGACATTTTGGAGAATTGGGTTTGGTGCCAAGAGCCACTGGTCGCAAAATATTGTGTTTGAAAACCCTACACTGACTCAAAGTACATTATTTTGCACCTTTACAAACAATAGAACACCGAGAGAAATAAAAGGATATGGAGAAAAATGAGATAGGATTCTTTAAATGGTCATGAAATAGAGGTGTAGGATCAAACGAGATGTCTCTAGGTGCTTCAGAGACCAAGATATCACCCGTCGAAGTTATAAAATTTTTGGTCTCTGGGCTCTTAAAGGATTACGTCTAGACAAAGTAGCCCGGAAGCAATGACACCATATAGAATTGAAAATAATCCTCCATAAGTGTTTACCAAGTCACCGAGATGTGTTGGTACATTATATTTGGCACCAAGAGCCATCATTTGCAAAATGTTGCGTTTGATAGCCTTACATTGACTTAAATTACACTATTTTGCGCTTTTGCAAACAACATAACACCCAGAGAACCAAAAAGAGATGGATAAAACTAATATATGTCTCTCTAGAGGGTCTTGACATGGAGGTGTCAGATCAAACGAGAGGTCTTTGGGTGCCACGAAATCGAGATATCACCCGTCAAATTTATAACAATTTTTGGTCTTGGGCTCTTAAGGAACTACGTCTGAACGAAGTAGCTTGGAATTAATGGCTCCGTCTGGAATCGAAACAAATCCTCCAAAATAATTTACCAGGATTCCTAAATGTGTTAGCACAGTTGGTTTGGTGCTAAGAGTCACCATTTGCAAAATATTGCATTTGACAACCCTACACTGACTCAAAGTACACTATTTTGCATTTTTGCAAACAATAGAACATGGAGAGAACCAAAAGGAGATGGAGAAAAATGCCACCTCCAACATGTCCAATCGGGGGTGTATACACCTTTGGGTGATATGGAAGGATCCAGGTAGGCCCAGTTCGGAGTTGGACCACCTGATCCAGAGCCAAGAACCCTTTCCCTATTGATCCTAATTCATGTTTTCAACACAAACTTCTGGCAGTCACAACTTGGCGCTCAGTCATCCAAATCAAGAATCATCTGAGCCAAAAATTGAGTGAAGGAGGCATCTAATTACACCAATAATTCAAGGCCATAGCATTCCTTGAGCCTTCGTGGCATAATTGTTTGCAAACTACCTTTTCTAGGCAGTCCTAGGTAATGAACGAAGGCTAATAGTGAGAAGTCATACCACGAGACGTCATGGGAGTGAACTGCTACCACCAACACATTTGGTTAGGGGGATATATGCCTATGGGTGCTATGGCAGGCTCCAAGTAGGCCCAGTTCAGAGTCAGAACACTTGATCTGGAGCCAAGAAATGCCTTCACAGGTACATAAACCGTTGTTAGTTATTTCTCTTTGCTTGGAAAACAATTAAAACTTCTCTTATCTTCAAAAAAATAAAATTCTCTACTAACAATGCCAACCACATGAAGGTAGAAAATTTTATGGCACCACTAACCTGTAAAAAAGTGTTATTCAAAGTAATTTAAGTTGAATTAAAACCATACTAGATATATACAAAATACACAAGTTAAATAAAATATATGAACTTGAATCTAGTATACAAATTTAAAAACTTCAAAGAAATATATATATATATATATATATATATATATAAGAATCGATCATGTAAATTCATTCCAATGAACCATTAGGATTGGATCTACTAACAATGCCAACCATGTGAAGGTATCTAAGCTTTTATGACACCAAGTTAAAACGTGTAAAAGTGTTAGTCAAAGTAATTTAAGTTGAATCAAAACCATACTAGATATATACAAAATACACAAAGTAAATAAAATATATGAACTTGAATCTAGTAGACAAATTTAAAAACTTCAAAGAAATATATATCAGACTCAAGTGCATGTAAATTCATTCTAATGAACCATTAGGATCATATCTACTCTGAATAGCGGATATGATTGCTTCATGATCTAACTCTCTAACCTTCCATAAAATCTTGTTATTAGGCCTTCTTGGATATCTATACAGCTGAATATTTGTCGTTAGAACTAGATGTGAATATAAGAGTATTTTCTTGTGTCTCTCAAAGTCTTCAAACTCCTAAATAGAGGATTTTTTTAATGGATACCGTCGAAGCCAAGTTCCAGTAACTACCATTGACCATATAAGGTACTCAATATCTTCACCATTTATAATAAGAGAAGAATTTTTTTTTCTTTCCTCGATGTAACGACATAAGAAATAGTCTGTTCCTTATTCATTATCTTTTCTCGCAATAACTACAAACACATGTCCTAAAAAAAATAGAGGTTTTAACTCAAATTTAAATTACATGTTAATTTCAATGGACATAATTGTTATCGCTAAATCACAACACCCTTCAGTTTGCACAAGTGTGTGTTATTGAGCTCATGGTGTGACTGCATAACATGGGTACTATCTCTAAGTTGTGGGACTTGCTACTTGAGATATACCTCCAAAGAAAGTTGGTTCTTGTTCCTAAACTACCTGCCACAATCTACTCTAATACAAGAAAAACTATCTTATCCTATTCTATATTTCCAAGGGACCAGGGAGAGAGATATATGAAAACAAAACCTACACTAAAGTAGTGATACACTAGAAAAGGAGGGTGTGAGAATATTATCCAATGTGTGAAAAATAGAAGCAAAGTGCATACCAGAAGGGGTGATAACAATTCTCCACATTCTAGCAACTGAATTCACAATAATATTTCATGCACACATAATGATAATGAATCCCTACAACAGCATAAAATAGACACAATATATTTGTAATGAGGTTGGAGAGGCAAGAAGAATGTAAACAAACACAGCTGGGGAAGACACATCCATAAACTTGTATTTATTGCTTCATTGATATGCATAGTTCAATCTATTAAAAAATAAGGTCCTGGATCACCATGCAAGGAGCCCACTACAAGTTCATGTAACACATTGGCTTTACAAAACTAATTTTATAGAGTTTTGCTACTCAAAAACTATCTCCCCTTACAATAAGCCCAACACTCTAATTTATAGAATTTTGAGAGGAGAGAGCGAGAGAGAAATGAAAATATTGAAATCTTCATTTCCACCACTTGTATTATGTCATAAACAGAGTGAAATGATGGTATGTTGCTTACAAAATGCTCCCCATGCTGTCCCATAACTTGTAGTAGTAAAAAATGTCTACCCATGCTTCATTGAATGCATCCCAACTACTAATTAAAACACTGTTATGAACCTGGTCACATTTTCTACAAAATCACAATCAATTATTCATCAAATTATTAATTTATCAATTATTATGTGTTGGGATTGGAGCCATAATTCCAACAAGTCTAACCTTGCATGATTTCATTGAGAAATGCAAAAGATATGGCAATCTGAGTGTAGGTAACTATTTTAGGTTTACTAGGGATTTCTTGTATTTTACGGGAATGAGCATTTAATTTATTGGAGATAGAGATGTTTCCTTTATTTTCATATATCTACCCTCATTAAAATTAATAAACCTATTATTTTTGGCATAGAGGACATCGTGCCCTTTCTGAAAAGCCAAATTTTGTGAAAAGCGTAGTTCTGGGTCAAAAGTTATGATCGTTTGAAGTTCGGGGGTCAGGCGTTAACTTTTCCTTTGTATTGTGGATATGCACATTTTCGGGGAACTCATGTCCCCTCAGCACTCAGACTATCTACGCCTCTTATCTCCACCTTTTTTATTCCTTTGACATGTGGCAATTTTGGACTTTTCTGTCCAGTGGGTTCGCCGTTGACCGGGCTGTGAGGGCCGTTGACCTCCGCTCCACCCGCTTTGCTTTGACCGTTGGTATTTCAGTGATTTCGGGTCCAGGCTGCACAAGTGTCCCATGGGATGTTTGGACCTATTTTTTCCACCTTTTCTGCAATACACTAGCTGTGGGTTTTTTGGGTTTTTGGGTCCTACATGTACCTTTGTCCCAGTTGTCCTGTGAACCGCGCGAGACAAATTTCTCCGCTTTTTCCACACTTCCCTTGGTTTTGGCTTTTTCAATTTTTTGAGCCCAACTGTCCCAAACATATTTTTCTACCTTAACCGTATTTTACTTGATTTCAAATTTTTTAGCTTCGAACTTGGTACGATGAACCTTGGTACGACCTGCATTGGTTCCATCCGCAACCCCCCAACCCTTAATGCACTAAAACAAGCCTTTTAACTTCATCTTTTTAGATTTTTGCAAATTTTCACTAACTCCTTGGATTTTTCTTGGATAGTGGAGTTAGAGAAAGGAAAAGGGGTACCCAAAAATCTAATTTTTTTGGCCTTTCACCATTTATGCTTACTCTAGCCTGCAAGTTATCAAAATTACCTTGGGGTTGAGTTTTGGATAACAATAACTCAATACAAAAATTGTAAATAACCATTTACTTTGTCGCACCAAAATTGAAATGTTGTCAAAATCCTTGGATGTTGTAACTTCATCTGGAGAAATAAGTCATGATTCCTGTGGAAGTTAATAACTGGGAAGTGTAGTTAGAGCCCTACAAATCCATCCATCCACCCATTCTTGTGAATCACACTCAGCAATGAAATTTTTTATACAAGATGGACAAAAACATGCCAAATTTCTTGTCCATCTAGCCCACGAAGAAGCATTTGAGCTACAAAATGAGTGTAGATCACTGGACCCTATGAGTGTCATACAATCCTCATAGTTAACAATTTGTTGTTTCCTATATCAACCAAAAATATCTATAAACTATTGATAACCACAGGCCATGTTGTCAATACACCATTCCACTATGCTCTTTGCATCTTTCAATTTAACACCATCTGTATACTTCAACTCCTCTCTTGCAAGAGCTATTTTCACACATGCCCTTGCACTGTCATGCTCTCCTTTTTCATATCTAGCCTTAACGAAACTCCAAATATGTTGCACACTCATGTTGGCATGTATCCTACTCATCCAATAAAACATTCATGCATTCTTAAACCGAGACATGAAATTATCTGGCCATATATAATGTTGATTGAAGTGGATGTCCCTATCAGACAAGTTTTCATAAAATAACATGAAACACCCTTGCACAAATTCAGTAGAATGAGTCTGATCATCATTGATATAAAATTAGGAATCTCTTAATTTTTTTTTATCATTATCTGTATTGTTAGGCGAATGTATAACATTGTCATATGCACAACAATGACAACTTGTAATAAGTTGTAATATTGTGATTGAACCTCCATTTGTGGTTGTAATGTGTAATTCTCTGCAAAATCAACCATTGAAATAATATTACCAATATAAAATGTGTCCTTGCATATATTGAATTATTAATCCAACAATCAAGCTTTTTGTGTATGCCTAGCATACTCATAAACAATTTCATCTTTAATTTTTCCCATAAATTGAAAAAGAGGTATATGTTCTATAACTAGCTCACACCATTTATACTCCTTTCCATCTCTCAATTGGTATGGTAATGATTTATATTTATTAAAACCAACTAAATTATGTCTTATTGTACCTCCAATTTACTCATGGATACAACTTTTCAATTTAGGTAATCCGATGCATGTACCACAATTTCCATCTAAACAATTCTGACTATAAAAAAATTATTCAAATTCTCATTCACAAAATATCATAGGAATGAAATCCCTAGAAGATATTGGTGGAACTTAAACACCACATTCTGGTAACATAGTTTCAAAATGTAAATAAGAATGAATACGTTGAAAATTATCATAATGCATCACAAATTCAACATGTTTGCTACAACAATAAGTGGTGCGAGCATGGTTAATTTTCACATATAATGGTTTCAACATTTCAAAAAAATGTTGACTAATTTTAATTTCTAGATACTCTTGTTCAAACTTATGCAAAAATTCAGTCTGAGTCATATCTAAGAAATGCTTTGGATATGGTTCACAATTAGTAGAACCAACTCTCTGTTTGACAACATCTCTTGTATATAGTGAAACTCTACTGTTACCATGCCAAAATTGAACAAATTCTCTTATAACATTAGATATATCTTCGTCTTTATGCAGTGCTCTAGCAAAAAATGTCTAAATATCAGTGTTATTGGGTGGTTGAAGGATATTACATCTTTTAATTGCTTTCATTAGAGTTTTTCGATTTACTTTCAACATTCGGCTTGTTTTCCTAATCAAATGCTATTTTTTTGTTAATTCACTTACAACACTAGTAGTAAGTACATGACACATGACATTACTATCCCTTGTGTGTATCTTGACACCAACAATGTGATATGCATCATGTAGGTTTTCAAAAATTACAGAGGTTTGACCACGTATATTAGATATTGTCAATCCTAAGGTGTTTAATGTAGGTATTATTTTATTCAATTTCATCAAACTAACCGACAAATGACGTCTTTGGGAATCATTTAAAATTTTAAAATGATTATCCCAAATTTTAGTGGCTTTTCTTCTAATTTTCCATTCAAATAGTTTATCAAACATTGGTTTCAAAATGTTCTCATCAATTTCAATAAAATAATTAGGTCTCTTTCGTAAAATCCTAGGAGATGTTTTTTTTTCCAAATTTTGGTTGTCTATGGTTTCAAAATGAATTTCCTGATACACATTTTCATTGTCTCCTTCAATTTCAATATCGACTACATCACAAGTATTTAATTCATCTTCATCACAAGTATTTAATTCATCTTCAACACTGATAGTAAAAACATTACCTGGTTCCTCATTGCTTACAATAGTAGGGGTTGAAGATGAATTCACTCAGAATCTTGCAATCTAATTACCTCTAATTCCTCTGGTATTTTTTGCTTATTAATTTCCTTTTTTGAATTAATTTCCTATCTCTCATGATGTTTAATTCAATGTAGGACACCTCCAAATGATGTAGGGAACCTTAAAAATAGTAAAAAAATAGCTTTCGATGATAAGAAGAAAGTAGAGAAGGTGGTAGAAATTTGCAGAAAATCACAAAATTTTGTACAGTCTGGTCAGAGAATAAAAGAACATGGTGAATCAGATGTTGGGATTTGTTTAAATATGATTTTAAGAATCACGATCATAGTTATTGAACAACGATCGTGGTTATTTTACTATAGGTCAATTTAGAACTATGATCACAGTCCTAACTGTATCATCAAATCCATCCCTCAAGGCTCAGGAAATATCTGGTTTTCCTGAACCTAAGCTTTGGGAGGTCATTATGGTGCATGAAAGGCCAAAAGCATCAATTTTTCTCTTTTTTTGACTTGAACCATGCCAAAAAATTGAAAACATGTCACAAAAACAGTACCATTGGGTGGGAGATACTGTTAGCTTCGTAGAAGTATTGATTTTAAAGTAAAAATAATATGATGAATATCATTTTATAATTTTTTACTAATAATAGGTCTTCAAGACACTTTTTCCCATGAATGTTCATGTCTATGTTTAAGACTGCAACTTCTTGTTTCACTTGTTAGAATGTAATAAAACCTTTACCTTCCCAACCGTGGCGAAATTCTATACACATTCAAAAAAAAGTATTTGATTTTGATATTGTTTGATGAAGTTATGGAGGGAAAACAAAAATTTCTCCATTTTCTTTATGTTTTTAGACCACTTTCATAGAAAAAATCATAGAAAAAAAATATTGCTAAAAAAAATACAAAATAAAAATCTATTTTAAGATAAACAGCGGCATATAATTTTTCACCAAAGGAAAAAAATATCAAGTTTTGGTCATCCAAATCATGGGAAAATGGACTATAATATTATAGGATTTAAAAAAAAACCAAGTTATTGAATATTTAGTGTTTAATATAGCTAGACTTGTTTTTTTTTTTTAAATTAGTAGTTTTAGAAACCAAATTTCGGATGCTATGATTCACATTTATATAATGTTTTCTCATTTTGAGGTGAACACATTGCTAATAATCCCTACAAGTTGAGATATCGTTGTTTTTCACAATATGATGTCCACTTATGACCCCTTTTTGGCCACCCAACTTGCTACAATTACCTGTGTGAGGACTTAAGCTTCTAGTACTTGTTCAAATTTTCATAACAAATTTGAGCAGGCGCCAAGAGCTAGTAACTAATTCAGGGTTTATACCAAATGAAGGGAGTCATCGTACACCATTTCTAATCACATCACTAATGGACCATGAGGAGAGACCCCTATCTTATAGAGCATTTTACTAGGTATGACATTTTGAACTTCTTGAATAGATTATTTATCCCCATTATTAAGGTTAAATTGAGATTTGATAAGAACCTAGGGTTTCTAAGAATAGGTAGTCCTTACAAAAAAAATCACCTATCAGCTTGATACCGTGCTTAAAAAGTCTAAGACTTTTAATCCATGACATCATAGAAAAGGGAACATTGTGAAAGTTAATAACAGGATACCACCACAAGTAATGTGAGTTGACTGGATAAACCTGATCTAAAACCATCTCTAAGCCAAATGAGGTTAGGTTTGACTATCTCCCACACCTTTCAAATACTCTTCATAACAAAAGATCCTCCAATTTTAACTAGCATGGGAGAGAGCAATAAAAATTTTAAACCCAAATTCTTCCAGGCTTGTTTGCCAAAAGGAGTACCTTAACAAATGTAGTGACGAAGAAATATTTTCCAAGCCTCAAAGCCTTCTAAAGCCCTGATGATCCACTTGATACTTAGGGAAATGCCTTGCAGCTGAATGTCAATAAGCCCTAAGCCACTAGTAACTTTGGGAATACACAAAATATCCCAAGCCACTCTGTGAAAGCCTTTATGCCATGGGTGTTGGACCATAAAAAATCTCTAAGTGACGTCTCTCATCTTAGCATATGAGGCCTTAGAAGGTGCCTGATAGAGAGGAGTAATAAACATGAGTGGTAGCTAACACCCTAGAATAAATATGAAATTTACTAGCAAGAGAGAGGGATTTGGTAATCCAATAAGCAATCTTTTGCTCAAATCACTAGACAACATAAGGACTAAAGAGTAACATGAGTAACTTGGAAAGCAAATGGGATGCCAAGGAATTTAAATTACATCCTGGGTTGAATCTACTACCAAGAAAATCCTTCCAGCCATGGAGGTGTGGGATCTAGAGATTGCCTGTAGCATTGAGGTTTCTTCCATTGGATGGAAGACTGTGAAGCCAAGAAAAAATATATCTAGGAAATGTAAAGTATTATTAACAATATTTTCATTCTCTTCTAGAGTTAAAAAATAATCATTAGCAAAGTTACCATTAATAAGTTGTTGATCATAGTTGGGGAGAGAGATGCCCTTGACTACTCCTTGAGAAGAAAACATGGCAAGAAGGTAGCTGAAACCCTCAACAACAAGCACATAGAGTGACGGAGCTAAGGGTCATCCTTTCCGAATGGACCTGTGAAGCTCAACCATATCAGAATTGAACTCCATTAATGGAGAGCCACAGAAGTAACATCTTGGAATAACATATTAATAGAGCAGATACATCTAGGGCCAAACTAAAGAGCTTGAAGCATGTCAATGATCAAAGGACGTTCGATCTTGTCATAAGATTTTTCAAAACCAATTTTGATGAAGATAGCCTTTTACTTAGACAATCAGGCCCACTCCATACCTTACCGAATAGTAATGATGTTATCTAGAATGAATCTACTATTAATGAATTAAGTTTGTTCATTACGCACAATGATAGCTAAGAGATTACAGATCTTGAAAACCAAGGCTTTGGCTATGATCTTGTAGGAAACATTAAAAGAGTAATCTATCTCCAATTGGGGATAAGTTCAGGATCTACCAGATTTGGGAATGAATTTAATATTACCTTGATTGATAAAATAACCAAGAGAATTGGTCTCCATTGTCTTCACAATAAACACGATAAAGGTCAAGACCAACAATATCCCATAAAAACAGATAAAAATCACATAGAAATCCATAAATACCAGGAGCTTTATCTTCCTTCATTTCCATAATTTCTTCGTTAAGATCATCAACAGAAAGGGATCGATCATAGGAAAACCTTTGGGCCTCATAAATCTTACAAGGAATGACCTGGAGACACTGCATCAAAGTAACATCCCTCTCTGGAGTGTATGGTTGAGCAATAAAGACACCGTGGTAGTGGTGAACAAAGGTCTACGAGACATACAAAAGGTCTGTAATTTGACCTAAAACACCCTTGATAGCTCAGATTGAACTATAGGTGTGACGAGGCTTGAGGAATGAAAAATATTCTTTGGTCACTCTGTCACCAATCTTGAGCCAATGTAACCGAGCTCTAATTTGAGCCCCGCAGGCCTTGTATACTTCTTCCATCCTTAGTTTGTGACGCAAGTGTTCCACCTCAGTTTTAAGGAGAGTATTAAGAGGTGAGTGGTCAAGAGCTCTCAAGATTCTGACACACTCCCGAGTAGAGGCCTTATGAGCCCTTCTTCTCAATAAGGAAGCCTGCTATCCAAACATTCAGATAAAATTTGTAGTTCTGACAATGGCATACTGCTACCTGACAATCCTGAAGGTGTTCAACCAAGTTCCAAATTCACAAAATGTGCTCCACAATTTTCTTATGTTGAAGGTGAGATGTGTTTAAATAGAACTGGGAGATCTGAGGCTTAGCGGGAGCCAAGATCCATTCAATTTCAAAAATATAGGTGAATGATCAGAAAGAAAAACCCCTTCCCAAACAGAAACTAGCCTACCAAAATTGGTGGTGAATGAAAACATCCACTAATCAGGGAGGAGTGCTCGATCAAGCCATTTGACAACTTTGTCTTAACCTTGTCTAAAATTAAACCAGGTAAACCAAGCTGTATTAGAGGCATGTCTAAAATGGAGATTGGGATCATAAATTCCAAGCTTGTTTCACTTGTAAAACCATCCTTCGCGCTCACCAACACACCACCACATAGGAAGTCAGCCCACTTTATCTTCAATAGACTCCACCGTGTTAAAATATCCACATAGAATCCAATAAGCATCGGGTAGCTCAATAGTAAGACACCGCCAAAGTAATGACTGCTCAACAACATCATTGGAAGCATAAATATTAGCAATACCAAAAATCTAGTTATGTAAAGAAAAAAGGGACCACACAACTCAATGAGAAGGGTCATAACCCCAAGAAATAATAAATTGTTGCAGAGAAGAGTAAGGATGCCCCCTTTCCCAGGATCATGATTAGAATGGTGAAAAATGACACCTAGCCAAATAGTACGAGCTACTGACTAGAGAAGAAATCCAACAAGCTTAACCTCCTCTAAACAAAGAACATGCATATGTCCAAATTTTTGACAACTACCCCTAAGCGTGTATCTACGGGTCGATTCAGTAAGTCCACGCACATTCCAAGATAAAACTATCATTGATAACTATCAAGATTCATGCCATATTCCTCCTCAAGGCCTCATAACATGAAGAATTGGTTTGCAAATATGGAAGAGCCAATTTTTTTTGAAAAAAGAATGTAATCACCCATTTGGAAAGGACATCTCTACAGTGGGACATACTCACCATCTTATGAAGGAGAGGGTATAAGAGAATGCGTGCATGTGGAATTATTTCTTGATGTGTTAATATTCACCTCAGAATGGGGCTATTAATTTACCGGAGCCAAAAAAATTGAGGACGCTGCAAGTGGGGAATGATGGATTAGTTGGGTAGTTGTTAGAGCTCAAACTTGCACCATGGATATGATCGATGAGGATCATTAATTCTGAGGCAACATGGGACTGTCTCTTAGTTATGGGACCTATGAACTAAGACAAACCTCTAGAGAAGTCTGACTTCCTCTACCTATCCTAATGTTAACACTACTCCTAAAACT
The DNA here is from genome assembly GCA_019776745.2 of Taxus chinensis. Classification (NCBI taxonomy): domain Eukaryota; kingdom Viridiplantae; phylum Streptophyta; class Pinopsida; order Cupressales; family Taxaceae; genus Taxus; species Taxus chinensis. The sequence continues at coordinate 324,065,232 of CM034155.1, read as the reverse complement.
GAAAGAAAATCCTAACCTAAACATTCCAAGGGACTAGAGATAGAAAGAGATACAGAAAAGGGGAAATCCTAATCTAAGAAGGGCATCGATAGCACCGGGGAAAGGTTCAATCACTCTCCACGAAGGTGACAAAAATAGGGAAAATGTGGGTGAGAGGGTACAAAAGACACACCATAGACAAGAACCATGTAGATCCAACATTCTTCACATAAACAACACATGAAATGGAGCCTTCAAGTAAGAGGGAACACAAAACATTCCAAGAAATGGAAACAAAGAGGCAAGGAGAAATAAAACACAAGACTAGGGTAGAGAGATAGCCACAAAATCTGATTTTATTGCTAAAGGATGAACAGTTGATTACATTCATGGTAGAAGGTGAAATACATTACAAAGACCAAGCTCAAGGTCTAAAACCTATGGGAAATTGGCCACCATTTTGGCATGGTTCCATTACAATAGAGAGGGATATGTTTTTAATGAGCATAGATCTTACATTTATAGAAAATGAAGGAAAGAAGAGAAGGAGAAAAGGAGGGAAAACTTGAGTTCAAATTCAACCACCAACATTAAATTCTTTGAGAAAATTTGGCACCTCTAGTTATCCACTGTCACATGCCATATGCCTTGTTGGACACCTATGCTGCATTAAATGCTGGTAGCTGTGCCACCTAGAACTACACATTTTACGTATTAGATAAGTCTTATACCTTTTTACTTATCAATACTCACTCAAATTAATAAATCTAGTTTTCATTGCATAGAGGACGTCGAGACCTTTCCATCGATATAGAGTTTGCAAAGATCAGATAATCCAATCAAAAGTTATGGCATTTTTAGTCTCCCCTGGAAAATTATCATTTTCCTTCAATACGTGGCTTTCTCCTTTCAGTCATGCACAATTTTGAATCCCTTCCCTTTTATCTCATGGCTCCCAATGTGGTGTGGCTTTGTGTTAACCTTCATTGAATTCTTTTCCTTCACCTTGCGGATTTTTTTCTTTGCCTTTCTGTGTAACTTTTGAACTTTAGTGTATCATGGCTTTGCAAGTTTTTATGGCTTGTTCTATTTTTCTCATGGCTTCACTAAATCACGTCCTTCATTCCATGGAAGTTGATGCTTATCTTTGACTTGTGGATTCATCCATCATAGTGTGAATTTTAGTTTTGCATCCGCAACCTTATTCCTCTACCCGTAGTTTTTCCAAGACCTCTGCAGCTTATGTCTTGACTTTAGTGGCATTTCATGTTTGGATGCTTGTTAGGCAAGGGATTTAGAGCCAAAGAAGACCCTCCTATAGGCCAGTAAACATTCAATTGGGGTTTAGGGTTTTTTTGTTGGTGACCACTGTCCAACCCTCTCCATAAGAAGAGGACAATTTAGAATTGACACTTTTCTTCTCTGTGACAAACGAGGTAGCAGAAGCTATTAATAGACATTCCGAAATCATATGGTCGATGGAATGACAACGAAAAAATAGGTATTGGGTAGATTAATGTAGAGGATGCATTGAGAAAAATGGGTGTCACTAACCTGAATATTAATAATTTCCTTGAGGTCTTTGGCTAAGTCAAATCCCACACAGATCTGACGTTGTGGGTAGGAAACATTAAACTTATTCTATTCATGATAGACAAACCGACCAATGGGTTTGACCAGATCTTCCACAAAACTCCAAAGGGGCAAAGGCAGACCAAGGAACTCAACCCAGATGTGAAATTTAAGTTTAACATGTTCAGAAACATGGAAATCACGTGTCCAAGGTGAGAAGATAATCAACTAGTTCCTAATAAACCAAGGGCCATGATTTACCTTTGTAATGCTCAGGGTTGGAAAAACAAAAAAAACCTTGGTAAGGTTTTGGACAACCTCAAGTTTGACACCATGACCTTGCTAATGGTCATGAACCCACTGTTTGAGAATACTCTCCAAGGGGACACGACCAAAAAAATAAGCAACCAACGTGAAAGATTCAAGCCAAGAGCAAGTCTTTTCAAATTGAGGTAAATCTAAAAAAATTTCAAGCTCAGATAGAGGAGGGTCATTACCTTGTCGTAAACCTTTGGGACAAATTTCTAGGCTTGCTTATTTATCGGAGACATGGTCATTCGAGATCCCACCACCTAAACCTATACCAAGAGATGCAAGAAGAATGGTTGTCGCCATTAAAATAGGTAAGCACCATCGTCCAAAGGGTGATAAAAGTAATTAAGTGCAATATACTTTGAAATAAATGTCCCTCCTTGATACAATAAGGTGGTGTGACTGGCAGTACAATGCTGCAAACTTGAACATTAATCTCAAACCATAGCAGAGTACAATCTAAAACTCCACCGTTTTCTACTCATATGTATCGTTTAGGAAATTTACAATACAAATGCCAGTATTAAATTAACAAGTATTAATATTAATAAGTACATGAATACACGTTACAATATTCATTTACAGTGGCATATTTGTTCAGATTCATAATATTATCCCAATATTTAAGTACTACCTTTATGAACATAAATGCACATCTTGATAAGTTTTCATGTTTACATGCAAAATATTTTAATATATAAAAACATTGTCTCCTCCATATTTATACACATAAATGTATCTTCACCTCATTAAAGTCAACACCTCTCAAAAGTTGTGTTAGATTCACAATTTCTCACAAGAATGCGGCATGAATGTTGCGATTTGATGTAAAATTTTAACTATCCCTTTAAAATTTGAATAATTCCTCAAAATTTTCAAAAATTAATTTGAATGGGAATAGACTCTTATATATTGGATGAATAAGGATATCTAAGAATTTCATTCACAATTTGACAAAACTCATAATTAGTAAATATTGGATTTGGATATCCACGAAGACCATTGATTCAAGAGGTAAGTGTCAATTACCTTCTAAATATTTAAAGAATGTATGAAAATGTACAAAATGTTTGTTTTTTGTAAAGAATGTTTGAATAAACATTAAATATGTGAATATACAACAAGTATCAGTTTACATAATGGCTAAATCATATCTAAATATACATAAATGTTGTATTCTTGTAGGCACATCTGAAGATCCACAGTTAATTTTATATTAATTGGATGAATATACACTAGAATTATTGATCATACATTGAATATATATAATTGCAATTTTATCATTTTCTACTATATATTAAAACTTTTAACATGCACTAAAATTACTAAATATACAGTGAATACATTAACTGAATACACCCTACTATAACAAAAAATTGTTCATAAACTATTATTTGTTCAACAATCATTGTCTCTCCCCTAAAATCTTAAATGACTGAAGACACATTGCATATATGCATGTAATTTAACCATGGAATATGATGTATTTAAAAGAAAAATCTATACCCATTTATTCAATGTACATTTAGTAATTTCAATGTATGTGTTTATACCCTAGTTAGATTTTAGAATGTTATATAACTAAAAAGATGTTTTAAGGTTTGTAACAGGTAGACTATTCTTATATAATTATAGACACAAAATCACACACTTGGGGTACATTTATAGGTCCTAATCACATACCACTATTCATATGATTCCTAAGCAAGAAAAATAGTAATTGACATCTATCTTTGGTCTCTTTTATGTCTTTCTTGTTTCCTCTTTGGTCTTCCACACCTCACAACCTAGTCTGATCTTCATTGTTTTATCTTTATTGACTTTGGAAAACATCACCCAAACAGGATGCTAGCGCCTAGGGGCCTCATCCCCTCTGGGCACCCCTGACCTCTTTATATCTTGATCACCTCTTTTGGGAATTTTGTTTTCTTATGGTTCAATGTTTTAGTTTTCAATTATGAAATTCAAACAAGGGAATCATATAAATACAAAGCTATGTGATCATAATAAAGGACCAAGCTCTAAACATCTACTATCATCACCTAAGGTTGCATCTAAAGGCATTCTAAGAGTATCAAAGCATCCATCAAGCTATCATTCAAGGGACAAGGGACTGCATTTTCTACATACATGCATAGGAGGGGAAGTTCATTTTGACATCCAAACATCTATGTACATCGCTACATCTAGTTATTACTCGCTATCAAGTGCATCTTTCACAAGAGCTTCATAGGGCATGATTCTACACACACACATAAATACATGGATTCTTAGATGTAGTTCAATGCTTGGTCATAAGTTCACTTTGTCGGGTGACCACCAAGGTCAGTTCGACTCCCCATTTACATATTTTTCTTTTTAGGATTTGATGTGTTTTGGGGTTTTGTAGGAGATCACTTGTTTTGTAGGTTATAGGAAAATTCCAGGGACATAGTATGACACACAGGTGATCAGAAATGAAGATTAGTGACCACCTTGTGACACAAGAAGAATCATTTTCTAACCATTTTCATAGTCACATTGGCCTACCAGAGGTCTCCAGTGCCTAAGTACCCATGTCCCAGTCCAACCACCCTAGTCTAGGTTTATTCGACAGTTAAAAATATTTTTGGGTGTTGTTGCGACAGTCTGCTCCTCCTGTTTATTAGTTTTCTAGTCCATAACACTTTAGACTCTATTAAAAAATCAACTAAGTCTTATATTCCCACTCTTGCACCTAGGGTTTTAATTTTTATTAGCTTATTTCTTGTGTTAGATATGTGCTTTATTTCTTATTTATCACATGTGACTTTGTAATATCCTAGGGTTTTACAAAATTACATTTTGTTAAATCATTTGGTGAACTCGACCATTCAATCCCTACCTTCTGAGCATGTATCAAAATTTCTCTTCTTCTCAAGTCATGGATCAATCTTATTATCCTTCTTTCACCCCAACTAAGGTTTCTGACATGGTTACTAATGCTATTGATTTTATGCAAGTTTGTACTCAACATCCTCCTCACTTTATTACGCCTAGGTCTTGATCCAACTATCAATATAGTCACTACTTGTTGTACTCATCCTCCTATGGCTCAACCTATTTCTATTCCATAACCTATGACTTCTCCAGCTCCTACCACCACTTCTAAGGGCTATGATATCATCGAGTAACTTAAGAATACACTGACCAAGATATCTCTTTATGACTTATTGCACAATGCACCTAATTGTTGTCATACATTAGAGGCCACCCTTCACTCTATCCACATTAAAAGTAATAATTTATCAGTTTCCTTTAAACATCTCATTCAGTCTCTCAAAAATATGCCACATGCTATATCCTTTAGTGATGAGGACATATCACCATCTGTTGTTGATAATCCATGTGCGCCCTTTTTTATCATTGCTATCATTGGCACCATTTGTATCAAACATGTACTCATTGACAATGGATCCACCATTAATCTATGTGCTCACTCCCTCTTAAGGAAAACCAATATTACTAATAATCTAATTACTCAGAATTCCACTCTCATTTATGGTTATGACTCCACTACTCACACATGCCTAGGAACTATCACATTACCTATATAAGTCAGGCCTAAGATTGTTCATACAATATTATTCATTATTGATCCCTCATTTAAGTTGAATCTCTTGCTGGGTAGACCTTGGATTCATAAAATGCATGTTGTCCCATCTATTGTTCATTGCTATATTAAATTCTTACATGATGGTTATGAACATACCATTGTTGCCGACCTTGATCCATTCAAGTTATGTCGCATAGACCCCGTCACTGCTATGCCTATTCCTCCATCATAGCCTATTCCATACAAGAATATTAGCACATATGATATTGGTCAATCTAGTGCTTCACAAACTTCTTCCATATCTGTTAGCATCTCATCTATTTCTACTCATACTATTGATATCATTTCACCCATTGTGTCTACTCCAATAAACACCACTTCTCTGCTTGCTGATGCTCCTCTCGCTCCTGTCTCTAGCTCAGTTCTTACCAATATCCTTGATACTGTTATCCAATATGAAAATGTTAGCACTAATAATTTTGATAACGAGGTCGATACCATTGAGCTTATTGATGAAAAATTGTGTAGTCTTAATTTTACTCCTCTCGAGATAGATGAGTCATACTTTAATGATACTTTCATTGATATTGGCCCCAGTGAATATAAATTCCAAACACCCCCTCATGCTACTAATGCTATGGTACTTTTTTGGGGGACTTTCCATACATTGGACGTCATTTCACCTTCTTTATCTTCTCATGTGGAACCTACATCTGTGCTTCCTCCTTTCACATGCACTCTTTTCATGAATACTTCTTATTGGCCACACATTCCATTCGATCCCACTTGTTCTAACACTATTTACACATATGATGGCTTGACTTGGTTAGGATTCACACTAGATGTTATCCTCCCTCCATCTCATTCTTCTCAACTCTATCATGGATATTTTTGCATTACAGTTGCTTATGGTATTTGTGTCTTCCATCTACCAGTCTTCATTGCATGCACTTATCGCACTTCTCCACTCACACTTGGGTAGTCTTGGCTTGACTACATTGGTGGTACTCTGGATCCTGATCATATTGATATCACATTACACATGCCTTTTGGCTGTGTTTCTATTTGCAATGATTCATTTATAGGCTATTCACAAAACCTTACTCTCCTGTATGCACATGATTGTCCACTGCTAACTTTCACCGATGAGGAATACACAATGGCTATGTATAATTTATGCCACAATGGTTCCTTATATGATAAACCTCATACTATAGCTTATTAGGTCTCTGATGCATCTCCATTTGACTTAAACCATGAGAATGATGATCTTATAGATGATGTTACTTGATTCTTCTTCACATCATAATATTAAGGGGGCATCATGCTTACTCTTCCCCCCTTTTATCATTATTAGGTGTCTCACATTTCTACTATTTTACATCATGCTTCACATCTAGTCTATATCATCCATCTTCTGCAATTTGATACACATTTATATTGCCATTACCCTATGATGCACTCTAGTTCCATGGTTCATGTTTTACTACTGAGGGTCTAAATATGAAATGAACCCCACCATATTCACACTTCTCACACTCTATACTTCATTGATCTATCTTTTTAGCGTATAATTTCAAACCATTTACTGATGACACACTCTTGTTCTATGGTTCATTCTCGACTGTTGAGGGGGAATTTATAAATGAGCCTCATCTCATGCTCATACACATACAATCAAGGGGCACACATCTCCTATCACATTCATGTTGCATATCATTCCATCTCACTCATTCACAACATACTACATATCTTGGTTGCATCTATTCTTGCTTTCTTATACTAGTTACATGCACACTTTGTTTCACATGCTAGACAGATACTTTGTTTGTCATTATATTTTCTATGTACACATGCGTATTCACTTGTTTTCAAGTTGTGAATGTATACTTATTACAAATAATTACACACAACATGAATTCTTGGCACTGTACCTCTTACCAGTCCCACCGAGGCTCCTAGGGGCATCTACTTTTTCACACAGTACATGTGATATTATTTCATTATATACTACTCCTTATTATTACTAGCACACTAATCTATCAATATATGCACGCTTTGACATAATTTTTATCTTTCTAACATGTTAATGGGTGCTTCATGTGAAACATTTTCTTTGAAGGAAATATTTTCTACTGTGGTTGTTTGATATTGTTTTCCATTCTATGTCATTGTTTGCAAGCTATGCCCTATGTATTTATATACATTTCTTGTATGTTTTTGGCTGCTTCAGTCCTGATTGTCTTGTGACATTGTGAGTGATGTCCCATATTTGAAACCTGATTTATGCAGTCTCCTTTGTCTACACTTTTGTTTGTCTACATTATCTTCTTTCTTGCTAGGATACACATTGTCTTTTATATGCGTATTTGTCTTGTTTGCAATAACACATGTTTCTAGCCACTTTGTTTGAATGTGCCTTGGTTTTTACCAAGTACATTCCCTCCCCCTGTAGGGTATCATTTTCACATCAATATCCATTCCTCTCCTTTTGGCCGAATTATCCTAGCGATGTTGCATGCACCCCAAAAAAGGGGGGCATACATTGGGTGAATCAGTCACTCCATTTAACATCTCAGAGCTTTAGTATAGGCCTACACAACACAACAACAAAATAGTCTATAGTTACAAAAATGACCTAGAATCTGAATTGGGTCCTTAGTAAAATACATATACCAGTGCCCAACTATATACATCAGCACCTTGGGCACTCCTGACCTTTCTTGGGAACCTATGACTAGGGGTAGTTATAATTACTTTCTCACTTCAACACAAAATTTCAGCATTTCACAGAACAGTTTGCACAACATAGGCACAATCCTCTAACAATCAAAATGCATTTTATTTCCTTGGATCAAACTAGAACAATATGGATCACACCATCTATAGTGGTGTATAAATTTTGGGATGAAGTCAGGGATGGATAATGACACTAGACCTCTCTCCCCAACACTCTTCTATCATGGCATGAGATCACTAAAACAAATCACACTTGGTATGAGATTGCCCAAAAAAATCACTCTTGGCATGAGATCACCTGAAAAACTTTCCCTTCTACAAAAGTTTTATGACACTTTATATCCTTTTCACTTGTCATGGATTAGGTGCACATGTTCCTTTTACTACTTCTTCACATTTTTACATAATTTTACAGAGTTTTCATATACACATATTTGACTACTCTTTCACTCTTCTTTTTTAGGTCCGTCCTTAATACACAACAAGAAACAACCCCACATTAACAAACATAAGAAAAAATGACAACAGGTACAACACGACACAACTCATACATTTCATCCCTAGAGTCACTTCCTCTTCTTTAGCTTCCACGCTTCATTTTCATCACTCCACGCTTTTTCTTGTCTCTTTGGCACACCTTCACTATCAATCTACATGGTTACTAGGTATGCATCTCTTATCTACTTTATGTTATTGAGTACTCACTCAACAACATAAAGTGGGGGAAAATTTAGACACAAAATCACGTACTTGGGTACATTTCTAGGTCCTAATCACATACCACTATTCATATGATTCCTAAGTGAGAAAACTAGTAATTGATATCTATCTTTGGCCTCTTTTCTATCTTTCTTATTTCCTCTTTAGTCTTGCACACCCCATAACCTAGTATGGTCTTCATTGCTTTATCTTTATTGACTCTGGACACCAGATCCCAACCAAGATGCCAACACCTAGGTGCCCTCGTACCCTTTTGGCACCTCGACCTCTTTATATCTTGCTCACCTCTTGCTGACCTCTTTTATCTTTTAGGAATCTTGTTTTCTTATGGGTCAGCCTTTTAGTTTTCAATTACAAAATTTAAATAAGGGAATCATATAAATACAAAGCTATGTCATCATAATTAAGGACCAAGCTCTAAGAATCTACTATCACCACCTAAGGTTGCATCCAAATGCATTCTAAGAGCATCAAAAAATCCATATAGCTATCATTCAAGGGAAAAGGGATTGCGGTTTATACATACATACATAGGAGGGGAAGATAATTTTGACATCCACACATCTATCTACATCACTACATCTAGCTATTGCTTGCTATCAAGTACATCTTGCACAAGAGCTTCCTAGGGTGCAATTCTACACACACACAAAAAACTACATGGAGTATGAGATGTAGTGAATAACTCGGTCATAAGTTCACTTTGTCAGATGACCACTAGGGTCAGTCTGACTCCCCATTTACATATTTTTCTTATTATGATTTGATGTGTTTTGGGGTTTTGTAGGAGATCATTTGTTTTGCACATTACAGAAGAATTCCACAAACATAGTGTGAAATATAGGAGATCAACAATGAAGATTAGTGACCACTTTACGACATAAGAAGAATCAGTTTCTGACCATTTCTGTAGTCACAAGTGCCTATCAGAGGTTTCTAGTGCATAAGTGCCCCTTACTTAGTCTAGGCACCCTAGTCTAGGTTTATTCGATAGTTACATAATTTTATGGGTGTGGTTAGGACAATATGATCCTCCTATTTACTAATTTTCCATCCCAGAACACTTTAGAATCTATTGCGAAATAAGGTAAGTCTTCTATTCCCTCTCTTGTACCTAGGGTTTTAATTTTATTAACTAAAAATGGACTAACTATGTAGTGAAAAGGTATTTAATATAAGCTATACACAACAGTACTAAAGTAAATAAATTTGATAAAAACATATTTTAATGATCTAAGAAAATATATAAAAAATGAAATACTAAACCCTAATGTGCAAGGAGAAAAGGGAAATAACTCAACTGATAACAAATGATTGTCGCAGGTCTGATTGGAAATTTTGGGAACATGAACGAATTTGTAGAGGTCTCGAAAAGGGTAGATCTGGGAGATCTAAGTGGATTTGGGCTCCTGGAGTAGGATTGGGCACCCATGAGCACTTGGGTACGTAGAACAGGTACCCTGGTCTGAGAAAAAGGTCCAAAATTGGTCTTCACAGGTATGAGAGATGACTATTATCCTTCACTTCTTGTCACCTTAATTTCTTTGTACTGCGCCGAATGCTCCAAATATTCTAAGAGGAAGAGTAACTTGTAAATGACCCAAAAAAATCAAAACCTAAAAAAATAAGAATGCAAAATGAATGGGTCGAACTGACTTCAACTGCCATAACAATGGGCTTACTACTCTAAGCATTGTGCTACATTTTAGACCCAAATGTATTTCTGGTGTGTGTGTGTGTGCATGTCATGCCCTATGTGCTCTTGTGTCAGTTGTATTATGTGAAATAGTGAGAAATAACTAAATATAGAAATGTATGCATGGAAAAGAATAAAATCCCTCTGCCTATGAAGTGTGATGTAGACTTCCTAGCTTGTGCCTTGATGGTGGGGCTATGTGGATACAAATGCAATATATGGATGTAAATCTAGATGAGTGATAGTAGTATATGATGCTAGGTCCCTCATCATGGTCTCATAACTTTATATTAATAGGTTTCTCTTGATCTAATTTTGTAATTAACCCTGAAACGACTGACTAATAAAAATATAAGAAGCATAAATGACTAGAAAGAGTCCAAAAAGTGGCGGGAAAGTTTGAAAAGGATAGGGGCACCCCAGGTGGGACCAAGGCACCCATGGGTGCCCTAGTATAGACCTAGGTGCCCCAGTTAAGGCTAAAATGAAGGGAACATGTCGAAACATACTGGGCATGTAGATAAAAATGTGCGGAAATGATGAAATAAAAGTAAAATAAGATGGCCAAAAGATAGGGGTTGATTGGTACTTTCTTCACTCAAGAACCTTCTAAATAATAGTATGAGATTGGGATAAATAATGCCTAAAGTGCATGATTTTGTGACTACATTTCCCCCCCACTTTATGTTGGTGAGCTGAAAGCTTAGTAACATAAAATACATAGAAGTGTGTACCTGATATCGATGAAGAGTGTAGTAAAAACGTTCCAAAGGACTAGACAAAAGTATGGAATGAAAAAAAGAAGATGGAGGAGCATGGAATCTAGAGATAAAAAATGCACAAAGAAAAAGTGATGAGAGTGAGCCTAGGGCAGAATGCATGTGTAACTACTGCGATGTACCTACATGGTTAGTAAAACATGTGCTGTCATGGACTATTGTTGTTGATGTTTCCCCCAATTTGACTGTTTGTTTCTCATATGGCTGGACATGCAAGAAGAAAATGATCAAGTAGTCAAATATGTATGTATGTAAGTGTAAAAACTCTATGTAAAGTACACATGTATATGAAAGTGTAAAATATGCAAATGTAGAGTATGCGAAAAGAAAAGTGTAAATGGAACATGTGCACCTGATCCACATCGAGAGAAGGAGTGTATAAGGATATCCTGTACTGTGATTTTTTGGGAGATCTCACACCACCCTAGCTAAAGAAGTGTAGGGAGGAAATGATCTGTGTCTTCCAAGCTCTAACCAATTTTTCTGAAATGTGTGTGAAGAGATATCTATACTATCCTGGTTTTTTGGGTGATCTGATGCCACTAGATGAAGTAGTGTAGAGAGGCACACCCACTGTAACTCCCAAGACTGTAACTACTTCCCAGAATGCTAAGGACACCATGTCCTATAAAATCCACTGTGTATGGGGTTTGTAGACTAGTCTGAACCCACTCGTTGTGTATAACTGAACTGAACTAGTGTAGAATCTCTGTGTTAATATGTAGAGAAACCCCAAATGATGCCCCCCTTTGGGGGTGCATGTGATGTCACTGATAGGAGAATGTGGCCCTAAAAGAGGACCAACCACATGTACTCTATAACTCTACCTTGCAAGGATAAGGGAATACACTTGGTAGAAACCAATGCACGTATAAACAAGGATGGCTAGGCAAAACAAGAGTTATTATGAAAACACATGCATGTAATAAGACAAGTGTAAGATAAGAAAACAATGTAAGCATGTTAAAAAATTTGTGGGACATAAAAAATGGGTAGAAAACATTGGACATCACTCATGATTTCACAATACACGCAAGGCCAACATGACCACAAAAAACAAGCAAGTGTGCACACAAACATAGGGAAAAGCCTACATACAATGGCAAACAATGGCCGACAAGTATAAACAAATAAACAAGTAGTCATAGAAACATATAATCCTACAAAAAAAGTGCTACACATGGAACACCCATTAGCATGTTAGAGAGTATGTCAAAAGCATGTATGATCAAGTAATGTAAGAGTCTAAGTACAAAATGAAATAATATCACTAGAAAGAGACTAATGTGGATGCCCCCAATGGCCAGTATAGAAAGGGTAGAAGGAAAACATCCATGCCACGTGTAAGATTCCTGTATCTACGATTACACTAAACAAAGGAGTGAACCCGCATGTGTGGATGACATAGATAATGACATATAAGAAATTAGTCTAACATATGTAGTAAAGTGATAATGTAAAACACTAGAAAGAAAGAATACATGCCCCCAAGACAATATAGTATGTTATGGATGGATGGAATGCAAAGTGGAATGATAGGAGCCATGTGCCCCCCAAACTGGATGGAAGTGTATGTAATGAGGTTCATTTTGTTTTCCCCCTCAATAGTCAATAATGAATCGTAAATGAGAGTGTGTCATCGGGAAATGGTCGAGTAATGTGTATTGTGTCTAATGCACTGTGATGAGTGTGTGTATAGTAGTGATGAGATGTGACATATAGAAAGGATGTGTGTGAAACCTCTAGCTGAAGCGTATAACACGAATGGGTGAATGGATGAGTGATGATTTAGCCTAAGTGTATATCACTATAAGATGAATGGAAGAGTGATGATTTAGCCCTAAGTGTTTATCACTACAGAATGATAAAATAGGTGATGATTTATCCTAAAGTGTATGTCACTACAAGATGAAAGGAGGGAGTGGTGATGAAACCTAAGGTGTATACCACTACAAAAGGATATAAAAGGTGACGATTTATCCTAAAGCGTATGTCACTAGCCTAAAATTGTCGCATGATGAAATTTCACGTGATGAATATAAGGTCCATTTGATTTGTAAACCCTCTGCAGTCGAGTATGGACTGAGGAACTAAAGTGCATCATAGGGTGGTGAGTGTAGTGTGTATAAAACAATGTAGTATTTGTAATGATGAAATGACCATGTGGTGTATAGAATATGTAAATATGTAATGAATAGAATGCGATGCTAAATGTGTAGAATGTTTAAAATGTAATGTAACACTAGACTCATATGTGATGAATACTGGTATAATATGTAGAAAATGTACGATATGAAGATGTGCAGTGTATGATGTGGGTTATGTGACTATGCACATAGACACCCTAAAAATGTATGTAATGTGTAGGATGAATAACATATTATCCTAGACGTGCAGATGGCAGAAGTATTGGAAAAATGGAAATGTGTGATGGAGGAATACGTAAATGTCAAAAGTTTGTAGACAAAATGTAAAATGTGTGGTGTATGATGTGTGAGTATGTGTGATGAAATGGAATTTATGATGCCTATAGTCCAGTGTGTGGGATTTAGTATAATAGTAATCCCTCAATAGGAAAGTGTGAACTGAATCACAAGAGTGCATCATCGGGTAATGACGATGTGGGATGTGTGATTTTTATGCCTATATGGAAATGCAATTGAGGATATATGTGTACGAGAAGGGGGGGATGTGTTAGGTGCTATGCCCCCAAGTGTATACCAATGAGTAAACTAACCGATGATAGTGAAGGATGAAGGTCCTTCATTCAATGGATGTGGTGATGAAAGTGCAGGACCATGATCTAACAATGGTGGTATAATAGACAAACACTATGTTGGTGAATGGATCCTATATGCGTGTGATGGAGGAATATATAATGAAAATCATGTAGTAAAATGTGTTTGTGACGGATATCTATGCGACGTCGTAGATGGTTAAATAGAAGGAGATGGTGAACTCATTGCAATAGGTCATTTCTTGGGATGTGCTTGAGTAACAGTAGCCTAATGCTCATAAGATATATTAACCTGATGGGCTTTATCATTAATATTATAATGTTGTGTAGAAAATGAAATAAGATCTTGATGCTCAAGATCTTTGATTATTCATGACAAAGTACGGAAAGTGTTATCACGATGTCCATTAATTCTATGATAATGGCAATACAAACGTCCGTGGTAATTTGCTAGTCGATAAGGAGGATAGTAATGAGTAGGCGGTAGAGTGATCAACTGATGACTAAGGAGCTGAATAAGTATGTTATGTGGTGTAATATTATGTTCAAATATGAGAGTCTTAGGCAATGGCATGCCTTGAGGTTTGGTTAGATGGCAGGTAGTGGACATAGATCACATATGAGATGTAGAATGAGCATAAACATGCAATTGAGAAGCATCCTTAAGTATTTGAATTTCAGATCTAAGAGAGGTGATAATGTATTTCATAGCCTGAGATAAAGTATGCAAAGTGTGGATTGAGTCCAATTGAGGTGTATTAGATGGATGATCACACAGGTCATAGTTTTCAACTAAACGTTGGAATATATTACTTATTTGGTGTGGTGGTGTATTGCCATCAATAAAAGGAGGTGATGGACAAGTAAAATCTTCTAAAGATCATCATTAGCATTGTCAAAATCATATTGAACAACATGGGAAAACCTGATAAGAAATGGTGTGTGGATGTTCATCCAAATAACCATAAAGACGAAATTTATACATTTCCATGGCATAGTGTTCATCAGTAAAGGGAGGCAATGGACACCCATGAGCATACAAAATAGTAAAATTCAATGAATAATAGAGAAAGGAGCTATTGTAAATGCACACAGTACCAAATGGAATTGGAAAAGCTAGATAAATATGATAAACATTAAGTGTGCCTCTAATATAATCTAACTAAGATTGGCTGAGAGTAAGTGGTGAGGAACTATGATAACGTGCAAGGTGAACAAAAAGATGGAAAACATGAAGTCCATATGCAACAACGAGAATAAAAAATCCATGAAACAAATGTGGGTCATTTAAAGGAGAATGGAGATCCTCAAATGTAAAACTGAGCTAAAGGAGACCATCATGTGAATATACGGTGGCTTGACAGGAAGTATCAAGCGGTATATGTTTCCAATAAGAATTATTCATGAAGAGAGTGCAAATGAATGGGGGGTGTACTAAAGAGGACGATGTTGGTGAAGGTGTGGATGATAGAGAGATGGGTATAGATTGGATAGGAATCTAATATGGAATAATGGTAGTAGTAGTAACATGCAGAAAAGGAGGGACTGCATCTATCATAGAAATGCCACCCACAAATGGTGATAAGTGAATTGGCTCATCTATAAGTTGCGGGCTCGAAGGGGTAGGTAAAGCAATAGAACATGATGGAGTAGATCCCGTATAAAGTATCATAACATTCGTGACATCAGGAGTCAGTGATGAAGCAAGAGGAACCATATCAACCATACAAACAATAGTGTCAGAGTCATGTGGAGATTCAAAAATTTGTGGTTCAAGAGCAGAAGATGAAGATTTAGGGACACATAATGTATCAGGAGAATCATCTTCATATAATGTGGACGAATTAACGGGAAAATGTGAATGAAAATAATCTTGTGGCATAAAAATGGTAGGAGTGGTAACTATGTGATTATATTGAGGAGTTTTTGCTTCTTTCAGGATTCATGCTAAAATAACAGGATCAATAATACACATATAAGCAAAAATGACGTCATCTAGAGCTTTAGGATATATCATAGAAGATGGAAGATATATGAGTGAAGGAAAATGATTATAGCCAAAAGGATCAGCAGGAGTATCAATAAAGGCTTGGCTAAAACTATCAAACTGGAGAATGATTGAAGATTCAGATAAGAGGTTGGGTTTACCAAAATGATTAACTAAAAATGGACTAACTGTGTAGTGCTAAGGTAGTTAATCTAAGCTATGCAAAACAATACTAAAGTAAATAAATGTGATAAATAAATATTTGAATGATCTAAAAAATATATAAAATGAATTACTAAACCCTAATGTGCAAGGAGAAAAGGGAAAGAACTAAGCTGATAACAAATGATTGAAGCAAAGTGTTGCAGGGCTGACTAGAAATTCTGGGAATAGTGTAGTCATTTTTTACACCCACTAAAAGAACAAGGGAATCCCATGTGCGCCAGTGTATCACCCAGTGGGTGCTGGGTGCTCACTTGAGGCATGCACAGGCGTTGAGTCTCTCCTTTATGTGAGTTGAGTGGGAAAATATCATCAATGATCCAAAATTAAAGGAAGTGAGTGGAAATGAGACATGTAACCATCATAGAGCTCATAACAAATTCTAGATCAGTGTAATCATTCCAGATAAAAAAGTACTTAATAGATTAAGAACTTAATCAAAACAGAAAGGGAAATGCGCAAGGATTCATACTTATTCCATAAACATGCATAAAATAGAACCATGCACCAGAATCATTATTGATCATATTCATATAAACTGGTAACCTAATTACATTCATTAGATTCATTACAGAGCATCACAGAAAGGTAGACCAAAGTCATGCATCATAACTGGATTCATATCCTTGAGCTCTTAATTTTTTTTTTTAAACCCCAAGCCTTTAGCACATCCATCTCCTATTTTTTATCTACCCAACCCAAATAGAGTTTGTTGCAGCATTTCTGTAGAGCTCCGCTCTCTATTGATCTCTCTATTGTATATCCGATCTATATATTTTTCTCCTGCAAGCGCTTGCATATATAGGCATCCCAGAGTGCCAACTCATCCTTCTGCGGCCTCATATTTGTCGCCAAGTGTCTCAATGTGATCCTCCATGGGAGCATGCTCCTTCAGGCCTGAGCTCTCCACTTTTTGCCATGATGGTCTTCTAAAAGCTTCCATCGTAGTGCATATTCCTTCCTAGGCCAACCTGTCGCCAGGCTGGCACCTTATCCACTCCGCATGCACAGTCGGGTCCTGCTTTTCACATATCCTACCTGATATGCCGAATATGGCTCAGTCCCAAGACCTTGTCTTCTGATGCGTAACACTGCCCTTCTAAAACCCTCCTAGAACCTTGCCTTGCGTGCCCATCCTTCAAACTAGGCCTTACGTGTCCATACGCCTTTGTGTACTTAGACAATATTTTAGGGGCCCAACATCACCCCACACTACGCCTTTTCTCCACCCATGGGAACACTTCACCAATGAATAAAGAATAACAATATAATTACATCTTGGGAAAAGAATAAGGGGGTGAAGAATTTAAGAAAAGAAGAAAGAATGGGAAGTGCTGGCATTATTGCAACAAGTTAGGAAAATCTTTTTGCAAGTTGGCCTCAAACTTGTTCCAGGCATTGACTTCGTTTTGCGCTCTCTAGAAGAGGTTGCCAACTAGGGCACTTACCTCCCCAGAACTCAGTCCATCTCCTTGAGTGTTCATAGTGTCAATAATTTTTTCCAAATCCTTGCCCATGTCCTTAAGCATGTCCATCCTTCTAGTAATCTGTAGATATAGCTCCTTTATCCAGTTCTTGATTGTACCCCTTAGGGCCTCAATAGCTTCTGACCTTCTTTTCAACTTCAGCTAGGATTCTATCCCACCCTTCTATGTTCCCTTTGTTCTTCTCTTGGAAATCTTTAAGCTTTGCCTCATAGTTAGTGACTAGAATACCCGCCACTTTATCTTTGTCTACACAGTTGTCATATACGGCCTCAGTGGTATGGACAACAATCTTCACATCAGCAAGGACTTTTCTGTATTCAACCATGATTTCTACTACCTTAAACTTATCCTCCTTCTCCAGGTGCGCTACTACTTCTTCCACAGATTATAAGGCTAGAGGTTACCTCTCCATGGTGAGGATGCACATTAGGTCTTTAAGGCACTCAAGGGAAGATCCATACTTTTGTGTGGGTGGCGTTAAGTATGGATGCTTCAAAACAATGGCATCTGTGATGGATTCTCCCTTCTTATGTACTTCACTCACCGTTGCCTTTTCTTCCCTCAACTCATGCTTTAGCTGAGTGCTAATCAACTCCTCCCGGTTTAAACCTTGGCCTTATCTTCTAGCTCTTCCTCCTTCTTTTCAAGTTCTTCCTCCTTATTTTCTACTTATGATTCTAGAAATCTTATCCTGTCATTGCATCCAAAAAGCCTAGATTCAACTTCAACTGAGACCTTGTTCAACGCGTTGCATAACTACTCATCTGAGAGCTGCTGAGCATTTACTAAGGGGTCTCCTTTTGACTTTGGAATTTTCATTAGTGCCACCTAGCTTACCTCGAGCTCTGGAATCGTCGATGTGGAACTTAATTTAATAATAGAGTATCTTCCTTGTCCGAGGGTATGCACCTTCTTCCGCAAATGAATTCATTGCCACGAGTTGATTTGTTGGGACGGTGCTTTGGAAGTGCATGCACAACACCTTATTGAGATCATTAAT
This sequence comes from Taxus chinensis, assembly GCA_019776745.2. Taxonomy (NCBI): domain Eukaryota; kingdom Viridiplantae; phylum Streptophyta; class Pinopsida; order Cupressales; family Taxaceae; genus Taxus; species Taxus chinensis. The sequence goes on along the minus strand of CM034155.1, from coordinate 324,046,428 downwards.
GTAGCTCATTCCTTGAGTTTGGATCTCCATGCACTTTCCCCCTGTACACATGCCCTTAGGAACAATTACCAATAGACTGGGGCCTCTCATGCTGTTGTGATATTTCCCTGCGCTTTCTTCCTTATCCTCTTACATCACTATATCAGTGGTGCGCTCCAATTCTTGTTCTACCAACACTTTGATGATTTTCATTACTTCTTTTTCTGTCCGCCTCATTTACTTGCTCCTGCATAAGGCTTGGAGTTTTCTAATCTTGTGCGCCAACCTCCTCACTTCTTCCTATGTCCTGGGCGCTTTCCTCCTCCTAGATACCCTTGCACCACACAAAAAGGAACTCATGTTCTTCTTCTCCGCCCTCTTCTTCTGAATCGTGCACGTTGAAAACAAGTGGCTCTTAGTCGCCTTCAAGATCATCTTCTTCATCATCATCCCTCTCACCTATGTATTTATCCAAGCTCTCCGTCTCTTCCGAGTCAACTTCCTCCATGACCTTCTGTTTCTTCCTAACTGGGGATTCCAGTATAGGAGATTTTGATTTCTCTTCCTCCTCTGGTGATTTCTCCTTTGCGATAAGATTTTCCTATGCTGGTGCCTCTTCTGTTCAAACTTAGGGATGTGGAATTTTACCAAGAACGCATTATTTAAAGTAGTATAATCCACTACCATTTGATTAGGGTCATATTTCCTAAACCAGCTATACACATGCCCTTGTAACATCGTTGTAAAATGACTGGCCTTCCGTTCCAGGGTTGTGATCCCTTTCGCATGCCATAGCAACTCACATTTGTGAACATGTTTTGTAGCATCTTTAATACCTTTGTAATATGGAAAATGGAAAGACATCTCAAAGAAAACTTGAGGAGGTGGTTAGGGCCCTTGTCCTCTTGAGCCAGAGCCTTGGTTTCCTCCGGTGTTTCCCCCACTGCTGGATGTATTAGATCCACCAAGTCCCATGCCTCCTGACCCACCAGACCTACTAGATCCACTAGGTCCTATTCCTCCTGACCCACTAGATCCACCAAATCCACCAGGTGCTATTCCTCCTGACCCACCATATCCACTAGATCTACCAAGTCCTATAGTGGTCATGCCAAGGGTCCCCAAAGTTCCACTAAACTGTGTGCCGACGGTCTATGATAATTCCCCACTACCAATAGTGTACCCCACGCCACTCCTAGACGTGAGACTGAAGGCTTGTGTACTTGATCCTTGTCTAAAATTTCCTTCAAATATTGGAATAGTATGTGTAGGCATAGAAGTGGGAAATGAGAAATTGTATCTCCTGGGTGCAGATCTGTCACTTCCACTAATACCAACTGGGTTAGTAATACTCCTTCCTTGATCTGGAAAACCAAGCGCTAGGGTTTGGTCACTAGGTGGGTTTTGATGCATGCTAATGAATCTTCTCTCTCCACGTAAAAAACTCTCATTAGAAGCTAAAGGGGTCTCTTTTACGTGCTTTCCAAGATGGGGGTAACATAGAATGCTCACATTTCATGTCCTCTACGTGAACCTCAAATCCTTCCCGTAACGTCTACCTCCATATATCCATCACACATACAACCTCACGTTGTATAGCGATCTCCCTTTCACGTGCTTCACTATACTTGATTCGTCTCTCCTCCCTTTATTTCTCCGTCGTAATATTTACCATCTTCCTCCACCATAGCTTCCTTGCCCAATGCTCAAAGTGGTTTAGCTGGCCATCAAAAAATGCCTCTAAACTCAAGGTAACAATCAATATCTTCATTTCCAGAGGGATAACATACGTAGAAATTATCCTCTGGGATCCCGTACAGAAACTCAAACTCAACAACTTCTGGACAAGAATATGTAGAAATAACGTACTCTAGAGTGTAGCTAGCCAGTACTCCTTTTCACCAATGATCCATAACACGAGTGCACATCAGATCTATGCATCTTGCAGCCTCAAGTACTCTTCCTGGGTCCACCTGCATGATACTATAATACTAGCTTGATGTAGATGCATATGCCGAGCCATTCATACTATTCTACTGGGAAGTAACAGAAAAAATTTCCATACAAATTATGGTAGAGGTTCTCTTCTACCCATCTACGTGCATCAAACTCAGGTCCAGTGCTGAATCTCTGAGTAAATTCATCATCTATGCTCTTGAACCATGATTCAACACTTTCCAAATTTAAACTATCTGTCATTACTCATTAAACAGATCATGATGTATTCCATTTCCCACTACAACTTCAAACAGAGGTCCTAGAAATGGAACCAAGATGTAGTCATTTTTACACCCATAAAAGAACAAGGGAATCCCATCTACACTGGCCTATCACCCAATAGGTGATGGGCGCTCACCCGAGGCACGTATAAGTGTCCGAGTCTCTCTTTTATGCGAGCTGAGTGGGAAAATATCATCAATGATCCAAATTTAAAGGAAGTGAGTGGAAATGAGACATGCAAGCAACATAGAGCTCAAAACTACTTCTAGATCAATGGAATCATTCCAGACAGAAAAATACTTAACAAATTAAGAATTGAATCAAAACTGAAAGGGAAATGCACAAGAATTCAGAACTTATTCCATAAACATGCATAAAATAGAACCATGAAGATATGTAAATGCACTAGAATCATTACTAATCATATTCTTATAAACTGGTAACGTCGTTACATTCATTAGATTCATCACAGAGCTTTTCAGAAAGGTAGACCGAAGTCATTGCATCATAACTAGATCCATATCCCTTAGCTCTCAAAAAGAAATTTAAACCCCAAGCCCTTGGTACATCCATCTCCTATGTTTTATCTACCCAACCCAAACGAGTTCTTTGTAGCATTTTTGTAGAGCTCTCCTCTCTATTGTATATTTGATCTATATATTTTTCTCCTGTAGGTGCTTGCATATATAGGCATCCCAGAGTGCCAACTCATCCTTCTGTGGCCTAAGATCCGTCGCCAAGTGTCTCAATGTGGTCCTCCATGGGAGCATGCTCCTTTAGGCCTGATCTCTCCACTATTTTCCATGATGATCTTCTAGAAGCTTCCATCGCAGGGCATATTCCTTCCTAAGCCAACCTATTGCTAGGCTGACACCTTATCCACTCCGTATGCGCAGTGGGATCACGCTTTTCACGTTTCTTGCCTGATACACCAAATATGGCTAAGTCTCGAGACCTTGTCTACCAGCTGTGTAACACGAGCCCTTCTAAAACCCTCTTAGAACCTTGCCTTGCGAGTCCATCCTTCAACCTAAGCCTTGCACACCCATGCGACTTTATGTACTTAACCAATATTTTAGAGGCCCAACAAATAAGAACGAATGTGCAAAGGTCCTAATAATGTTGGATCTGGGAGATCTAAGTGAAATGGGGCACCTAGAGTAGAACTGAGGCACCCACAGGTGCTCGGGTATGCAGAACATGTGACATGGTCTGGGAAAAAGGTCCAAAGATAGTCTTCACAGGTTCGAGAGATGACTATTATCCTTCGCTGCTTGTTGCATTAATTTCTCGCTACTGCGTCGAATGCTCCAAATATTCCAAAAAAGAAGAATAACCTGCAAAGGACCCAAAAGGAAGTATCAAAACGCTAAAAAAAAAAGAATGCAAAATGAATGGGTCAGGCTGACCTCAACTACCACAACAGTGGGCTTACTACTCTAAGTGCTGCAATACATTTTGGACCCGCATGTAGTTTTGGTGAGTGTGTGTATGTCGTGCCCTAGGTTCTCTTGTGTCAGTCACACTATGTGAAATAAAAAATAATAACTAGATGTAGAAAATGTAATAGAATGTTTACATGGAGTATAATAAAATACCCCCTATGAAGTGTGATGCATACTTCCTAGCTTGTGCCTTGATGATGGAGATATGTGGATGCAAATGCAATAGATAGATGCAACTCTAGATGAGTGATATTAGTAGATGATGCTAGGTCCCTCATTATGGTCTCATAAATTTATATTTATAGGGTTCTCTTGATCTAATTATGTAATTAACCCTGAAATGGCCGATTAGGAAAAATATAAGAAGAATAAAAGGCTAGAAAGAGCCTAAAAAGTGACAGGAAAGTTTGAAAAGGATTGGGGCACCCTAGTACAGACTTAGGTGCCCCAATTAAGGATTAAATGATGATAAAATGCTGAAATAGACTAGGCATGTAGATAAAAATGTATGGAAATGAAAAAAAAAAGTAAAATAAAATGGCCAAAAGATAGGGGTCAATTGGTACTTTCTTCACTCAAGAACCTTCTATATAATAACATGAGACCGGGATAAATAATGTCTAAAGTGCCTGATTGTGTATCTACATAATTTTTATTAGCTTATTGTTTGTGTCAAATTTGTGCTTTATTGATTATTTATCATATGTGACTTTGCAATATCCTAGGGTTTTACAAAATTAATTTGTTTGTTAAATCAATAATTGCCTTCCAACATTAATTATTCATACTCAAAATAATGCATTCACACACGTAACAACTAATAAAATGATAAGTATTTGCTCAAATACATAAGATAAAAGATAAAATTCGTTGTATAAAGTGAGTCAAGGATGATCTTGGTATGCATATTACAACACAATGTGTAATTAGTGCTACATATTAGCTCATTTTTGCGTCATAAATTGACCTTTTTGGGTGATTTTTGACATTTTCTTACAAGAATTCACACAAATTTGTGTGGCGCAAGAGTGACATAAACAATATACGACTAGAAAATTTTAGTTGTGTCACTTTTGTGCCCAATTTGCATCAAAACTTCATCTACTTTGTATCATGTCAAATTGATACAAGATGTACAACATTAACAACGAGGGGGTGGTGCAAATGTGATGAAAAATTCATTAGATAATTATTAAAAAAAGAAGTATAATTAACCGTACTTATAAATATTATGATTGTGAATAATTATATTACATTTTTTCTTATTTATAACAATTAAACATTAGATACTAAAATATTATTTACATTATTATATTGTGATTGAAAATTGTACAATGATAATTTGTAAATTATCTAAATATTATTATTATTAATAAAAGAAGACATTGTTTCAATTCAAAGTGTGATTTACAATAATATATAACAATGTAATTTTTAGGGAGTAATAAGGGGTCCCTGTTGAATTACCAAAAAAAAGATGTAAAACTACATCTTAAATATCCTAGTGATCGTTCTTGTTGTGCTCCCCCTAGTCCTCATAATCTTCTTGAGATTAATCCCTATTTTCTTCATCATCATCATCTTCATTGTACCCATCTTCGTTCTCTTCATTTTCCTCTGTAATGCCAAAAAGTGATTAGATATATATGCAAACTAGAAAATAAAACCAAATTGATTTCATAAATCTAATCCTCTTAAACACTACCTCAGATTGAGAAAATATGAAAGGGAGATAAAAGAAATACTTTGAACTTACCAACGAATAACCTTCCTTGATGTTGTAGTTGTGTTCACGAGGATTACACATAATTGTTTGCTTCAGATTTATGGAAGTAAATGGACAACACTTTCCCTTTGTATATTAAAGATTGCTTATGGATGTTTGATAAATATGCAAATGGATATTAGAGATATTTGAAGGAATTTTAGTAGTGCTTCGTTATGATTTCTAAGGATTGTTTTCATGGGAGGTGGCATGCCAATTTATAGTTTTTGGAAGAATAAATGGAGGAATAGGATCTTGCCAAGTAGATGGAAGATCAATGGGTTGTTTTGAATGAGAAGATAAAAGAGTATAGATAATTATAGAATTAGATAATTCTAGAATTATGGAGAAATATACATTGAATTTAAAATTCAATAATGAAGAGTAGAAAGTTAGAGAGGATTCTAGAATTAGAAGCCTCTAGAAATAGAGGTGGGATTAAATTGGTTTAGGTTTAATTAGGAGTTAATGATATGATTACATGGAGAGGCTAGTTGTCGGGTAGGTGTAGAGTATGTGGGTAGGTAGATATGTATTTTAAATTCCTAGAAATGTTAAATGAGGTTAGTGAAAAATTAGGAAAGGAGTTAGTAATGATTAATCTCGTGATTAATTATTATAGGGTCAAGATGAGAATTGTGGAATGCTGAATTAGTAATAAGGGGGAAATATATGTTAGGAATTAATAATGTTTAATAGGGATTTTATTTATTTATTAATTACGTCAAATTTTTACATGTATACATTTTACCTCTGATTGAAGGGTTATTGCAGGGCAATAACCGTTCAAAGAAAGAGAAATTTATAGGATAGCGAGGATGATGCCCCCTCGAGAGGTCAGGCAGGGAGGAAACGAGTCGGGTGACTGCTCGAAACGAAGAGTGTAACGCCACCTAAAGTCTCCCACTAGAGACCCAAGAACAACCTAGGTTTAGTTAGGGAAAGTTAAGGAATATATTTTTTAAAAAAGTGTTCCCAACAAAATTCCAAAGTCCATTACAACAGTTATCAAAACATCCTACAAAACACTAAGAGAGTTAAAGTCATCCCTAGCACAGATAGATTACCTTCTTGCGGGGTGCAGGAAGAAATTTCCCCGAGCGTGGAAGGCAGGCGCGGGAAGAAACTTTTCTCTCGGGTGTGGAAGAAACTCTTTTTCAACAGGGTGCGAAGGATGGGTGCAGAAGAAGCTCTTTTTCTCCCAGGTGTAAAAGATGGGTGCAAAAAAGCCTCCTGTTACTCCTGAGTGCACAAGACAAGCACGGAAGAAGATATTTTTCTCCCAGGCGTGCAAGACGGGCACGGAAGAGAGCTCTTTTTCTCCCAGGCATGCAAGACGAGCGTGTAAGAAGATTTTTCTCTTCTTCAAACTTTAGGAGGCCATAAATTTATATAGGGAACTCGAGTTTTGGAAAACGAGAAATTTTTGGAAATCTCTCAACGTCATATTTGCACATAAAACTTAAGAATTTATTTTGGATAAATTTTTAAGGGTATATTTTGAGAAAATGCTCTACAGGATTATAAATTGAAAACTGGTAACATTTGACTTATAACATTTTGTTCAATTCAACCTCCCTCCTTTCTCAACATGCCAAACAGAAAAGGAGGGTTTCTCTTAGAGGAATTTAGGATGGATTGCAAGGTATATTTTATGTGGTTTATTAACAATTCAGAATTTGTAACTTTTGACAGAAAATCGACTGCAATTTTGCCTTTTCTCGATTTGAAAGGTTCTTTAGAAAATTTCTTAAGTGTTTTAGTTTGTTTGGGGTCGTTTTGAGCTTATTAAGTTCAATTTAATGTTTCATTTTATTGTTCATTTGTTGCAGGGGTCATTCTATACATTTTGAATAAAGATATTTGTCCAGAGTTTGAAGTGAAACATCAAATGAACGATCCATATTTGCACATAAATAGATCTATTTACATTTAACAAACTTCAAACTAGGACTTAATTCGAACCAACACTCTAACCTATTAAGTTGATTCAAATCAAAATGGTATTAAAATGCCAAAAGATACAACTTCTGATTTCCAACTCATACATCTTCAAAAGAACAGAGCATTATGTCATTTTCTTCATATGTATTAACTTTTCATCTTTCCAACAAAGATTCCTCAACATACATTGAACAATCAGATTTTAAATACCTAAGTAACTACCATTTGTGGAATAGAAGTAACACAATCTTATTATTGATTCAAAAACGATATCTTAACAACTTTCTTTCTTCCATTCCTTAATTTCAATATACAGAATACAATTTCCTTCTCATTCATTCAAAAAAAGAAAATTGAGTACATCTATTTCACACTTGGAATTGCAACTTTCATAGCCAATGCAAAACATCTTTCCAACATAAATTATATAAAAGGTCATCCACTTCAAAGTGGGAAAGGGGTTACAAATAGAAATCTCACAAGGGTCTGCTCAAAACTATCTTTTTCCTCTCCTCCAAACAGCAACGTGTAGATCTATCATTTTCTAGTTTGATCACAACAAGACAGGGGGAAAGACAACACTCTCCACCCAACCAAGACATCCAATGAAAAGGAGAAGCCATCCTTCTTCATTGGCCCCCGAGCCCCAACCACAATGCAATAGAAGATGTGTTTCAACTCATGGAAACAAGGGCTTCCACAACACACAAGTAAAATTTCACATTTAAAACAAAGTCGGAAATAAAATGTAGTTTGCAACCACATTAAAGCATAATAAAAAAAATTTAGGCTTTATCATGCAAGCCAAAGGAGAAAGAAACTATGGGGGATGCTACTTATGCCTCCCAAAGGGGAAATGGGTATCACCACCTAATAACAAACCAAAAAAATCTAAAATTTCAAATCCCTGACATGCCCTTATGCCTCCTCCAAGTACCCCTTATTACTCACATTTCCTTATGACTCCCCAACCTCTTATGGCACCCCATAATGAGTAAATAAATGCAAGCTATTTCTTTATAAGGTGGAACCCAAATCCCAACTCCCTCCACACTTATACCTCTCCAAAACACTTATGCCTCCCAGAAAGTATACCCCATAGTCTTCTCCGACACCATTAATAGGCCATCTACCCAACAACCCACAAACATGCTAAAACATTCACAACAATAACATTCAACCATTCACATATACAATAAAAGAAAGAAAGAAGAGCATTTCAAGAGCCAAGCTTCTACCTCTCCATGATGGAGTTTGTTTTCCAAGTTCAAAAGAACAAGATCTTCTAATGCAAGTAATTAAAATATAAACCAAGCACAAGTATTCAAAAAAATTCAAACTTCTCTAAGGCAAGAGCTCTCCACAACAAAAAAATAAGTTTCCCAAAGTGAAGTATGCAAAAGTGAAGCAACCCAAAACAATGTAACGAATTACAATAAATAGAAGAGGGAAGAGAAGAGGATGAGGTGGATCCATGTAGGATACCACATCACACATCCTCAACCCTAAAAAAAAATTCAACTTCATTCTCCAATGCATAATAAGTAGGTGGGTGAATAAGATGAGAGTTTTACTTACACACTCAAATCAAGCCCACACCCCATAAGGACTGAAAATAAAACATGTAAGAAAAATTGTAATTAAAACATCATGAACTGTGACTTACAAAAATGCATAATAGAAGGGCTCAATTTTAACTCTCCAACTTCATAGGTAAGGTTGGTATATAAATTTAAGAGGTGTGGAACAAGTTTAACTTGTCCCACAAGCCTCCAAAATCAGCATTCAAGGAAAAAGGTCGAATTTCAAAGAGGATGGAGTGTTTCATACTCCAAAACCAACTTACATATCTCTTACACATTACAGTACAAATTTGTTAAAACTCTTTAATTCAAGGCCAACAACTCTATTAATTACTTTCTTATCGACCTCAGATTTGAATTAATTAACTTTAGACAATCTATGCAAATTACTCAAGTTACTTTGCATCACTAATTTATTAAATAAATAGAAAGGGTCAATGCATCACTGAAGGTCGAACACATGAAATACATTAACAATGGGATCAATAAAAGAAAATACTATAATTAAAAACCCTTGGTCACATTTAAATGTGATCCCCCATGGGAATCCCTAACACAAACAAACACACACAAACAAATATAGTTTGCCATGGTGACCTTGTTGAATTCATCTAGAATTCCAATGTGGTTGGTCTCCAATCCCTTGATGTTCTGTTGTGAGGATTTTAAACTTGCAAAATACAAATACATCCTTCGGCCTTGGAGGCCATATCAGAACATCCAAATGAATATAAATATGGCTTCCAAGTATTCATGACGAAAAGTGTGGATATATGGGTTGAATCACAAACAACATCAAGAGCAATCAACAATATCACTTACAATTTCATCAACAACTACGTCATCATCAGTTTTAATTCAATTTTCATTTTCTAGGATCTACTCAAAATAACCAATGCATCACATGTGTGTCGAATAACATCTATAATATAACCATGTCAAACAGTATATCAACAGCCGAAATGTCTGGGCTAATAATCACCATGCATCAGATATGACCCAGTGTCAACAATAATTGGATGATCTAACATCTAACATCATAAGTAAAATCAAAAACTATAACAATGTCCATGATATAGTCAAACGGTGGCATAATTAGTATCAAAAGGTGTAAGAGGGAAGTTGGCACTACATCCCCCTCCCCTTAGAAATAGACTTCCTCGGAATGAGAAGTCACTGGAAGTGGATGTGGGAACTAAACTCATAAAATGTAGCATCCTCCCAAGTAGCTTGCATAGGTCTCATCAAGATCTATCCCACTACACTCGCACATGATCAATCTGGCTCTACCTCGAAGGCCTAGGGTCGGAGATAAGAATCCGATAATGCAAATGGGCTCCACCATCACTCTGCCCCCTGATCTTTAACACCTGTAATGAGGTCTAATCACAAGACATGAGAAGGATCAACAATGTATCTCCTAAGCACTGAAACATGAAACACATCATGTATGCAAGACAAACTAGGTGAAATGCTAGATGGTAGGCCAAAGGAGCCGATATGCTCCAAGATCTCAAAAGGACTAATGAATCTAGGAGCTAACTTAGAAACTTGCTCCATAATGGATAGGTACTCTTATGTGGTCTCAACACAAAGGAACACCTTCATGCCCACATCAAAACTATGGTCATTCCTATGCTGATCTACATACTTCTTCTGCCTATCCTATGCCTCCTCTAGTCTTTGTTAGATCAAAACCACTTGCTGCTCCATGTCTTGTAATAAAGTTGTTCCAAGATAAACCCTATCCTCTAACCTATCCCAGCTAAGAGGTGTCAATGCACTTTCTACCATACAAGTGCCTGAAAATGAGCCATGCCTATAGAACTATGAAAACTATTATTGTAGGAAAACTCCACCAAGGGACATGTATTCCTACCATCTCAATTGATGATCCATAACATACATCCTGAGCATATCCTCTAAAATCTGATTCACTTAGATTTCTGTCTTCTCCATCTTGTCTTGGTGTGATATGTTGTGCTGAAATTGATTCTCATCCTAAGGGAATGCTGCAAGCTAGTCAAAAACTGGGAACGATACAAAGGATCACGGTCATAAATAATCTTCCCTGAAATGGACCTGTACAACTCTTCACAAGATCATCATCAAGATAGACTCATGCCACTACACTAGCTGTATAAGTGGTCCTCACTAGAGAAAAGTGAGCCACTTTTGTTAATTTATCCACCGTAACTATGATGACATCGTGGTGGTATCTCATCATCTATTCAGCCTCTCTACATTGTAGGGTATACTGTGCAATGGTGTCCTGATGTTCCATTGTAGGTTTTAGGAGTTGTGTTTAATGGGTATGCCAGCTGGATATTCGGTGCTTGAAATTCACTCTCTAGCACTCTATGGTGCATCTTGTCTACAAACTGATCCACGTCTTTCTCACTTCCTCTCCATTTCATCCTAATGGATTCAAGTTGGCTAAAAACCTACTTCACCCTGGTGTATCACCGCTTTCAATTTAGGTTGCACGATTTGCCTCATGTCATTATGTCCTACCTCAAGCCTCCATCTCCTTGGAAGGTTAAATTAGGATTAGAAAGCTTGACCTGCATTACCATCTAGATTATGGCAAGTAGTTTAGGAACCATCAGAACTAGCTTTCAAGGGGTCTTTGAGGGTTGATCTCAAGCTCTGCAAGTCCCACAACTTGAGAGGTAACCCAATGTTACACAGGAAGCTAGATGTAGAATTCCTCATCCGCAAATCTGGGTCCATTCGAGGGTTGTTGTAATTTAATGATAACATGTCTCCTGTCAAAAGAGAGTAGATCTGCAACAAGATGTATCCTTAGGTGGTCACAGTGGTCATATCTCCATTTCATATTGCAATAGTAACTCCATCCAATGCCGCTGATGAGTATTCAGATTGGGCTGCATTATGGGATGACGAATGACTTATAGTGATCTGGCACAACAAATGTCAAGTTATCCTGCTAAGAAAAATTAGAATAGTCTCCATCAAACCATTTGGCAATAATGCACTGTTGCTATTATCTAAAGAAAGAAGAGTTAGTTTCATTGTGCTCATAATCCTTGCAAAATACAAGACTCAATGGTGACTATTCTTCCCTCCTGCATCAACACACCTACAATTCCTACTATAATGAAAAATAGCGTGCATATACGAAAATCTCACCCTATGGATCCGATGCTGCAAGTATAGGTGCTTTCATGATTGCACTCATGGTCAGTGAGGTAAAACTTGAAAAGTGTATGGCAAGAAAAAATGTGTCCAAACAAACTTCTGCACTCTTATCATCTGTTCAACTAGGGTATTCAATGGCAAGTGAGTAAATGACACGACCAGATATTGACATATAAACATATATAATCCTAAAGGGAGTACAAGGACCATTATGATCACATACCCCAAGGGAAGCTAACGCTTGCATCTAGTCACAAGCTAGTGGGTGTTCGCCAAGGCATAATAGGTCTGAAGAAGAGGAAGGAACGACTATGGGGGGTAATGATAAACAAAAGAATTGTTGTCAAAATTTCCCTCCCCCCAGAGGTAAATTTCGATAACATGCGTCAAAAGTTGCAGAAAGGAAAATAGGTCAATCCAGGAAAAAATCGTGAAAATCGGCCAAGTCCTAGTCCAAGGGAGCAAATTGGGACATTTGAGACAGTCAATGCGCGAATCGGTCCCAAAATTGTCTCCAAAAGGTCCAAAATGCAAATGGGACATTTGGGACAGAAGTACGCGGCGGGCACGTGAAAAGCCTGATCCGGGCCGAAGGAGAGAAAATAGACTAACTGGCTGAGAGGGACAGTTCGGGGATGAATCGGAACAAATGGACGCGAAATGCCCGAACCGGCCGAATCGGCGCGAAATCATCACAAGGCAGCCCAAAATCAATTGGGACATCTGCGAGACAACGAGGGGCGCGAACCGGCCGAACCGAGCTGAAAAAGAGTCAAGTCAGTCCGAAGCAAAGTGGGACAAGCGGGGCCAAAAATGCCCGAAACCGGCCGAATCGGCCGAAATGAGTCCCAAAAGGTCCAAAATCAAATGGGACGTCCGGGACAAATGGACGTGAAATGCCTGAACTGGCCGAAATGAGCGCAAGGGGCCCAAGATTAAATGGGACATCCGGGACAAATGGAAGCCGAAGTAGCCGAAGACCAATCAGAAGCTGCCACGTGTCCTCACAAGAGGAAAAGTCAAAAAGTCAATGGGACGAGTTTTCGAGCACCGATCCGAACCAATGGGATAGTGCCACGTGTCCCAGCCAGGGCCCACAAGTCAAAATTCAAGAAAGGACAGCCCGCCGAAAGATCAGAAGAGAGGAGAATCATTCCCGTCGAATCAGAGCATAGCCACGTGGCGTCCAAGTGGCAGTGCGCGGGAAAATATTTCAAAATCACGTTTTCGCCTATGTTCCGTGCCCTAAATCTTCAGATCGACATATCTTTCGATCCAGAGCTCGGATTTGCACGTTCTTGGTATCAACGGAAAGCTTGTGAGATTCTCTACACGTTTCCAGGGTCAATCTTGCATTTTGGTTCAGTTTGGAGGATGAAAATCAAGAAAACGCCTCTAGCGCGAATAACCAAATGGAAGTGATGCGTCAACAAACAATTTTAATGCAGCAGACAGTTCGCCGCTCTTGTTAGGCAGCCCGCCGTTTCGCCAAGATCCGTGGCTTCTGCCATAATGAGATGAGTTAAATGCATTCTGGAGGTGGTTGTGGGGTAGATTTCGATTTTCTCTCTCTTTTCTCTCTCATTCTTCCTATAAATTGTAAGGAGGGGTTTCTTTCTAACGTTGTTGGACATTCTCCGCTTTGCAATTCCTCCCTTCTCTCCTGCTTGCATAGAGAAGATTTGTGGAGTTTTCAAACCTCCCATATAGACTGTAACACCGTTTTTTGCCTTTTGGCCATTGCAATGTATTGAATCTATCCTCTGAGCAATATATATGTGTCTGTGGTTAAATTCTAAACCCTCTTATATATTTATTACTGTCATTCTTGATCTTTCATTGCATTTTGCTTATCTGTGCATGGTGCTGGTGTTATATCTACATGATCTGTGTTTAAATTTGGCAAAGCATATGTTTCTTCATTCCTCGGTGCATCACCTCCATAGTTTAGGTTTATATTGTACGCAAATTCTCTCTCCCTGTCTCCTTGGTAGTTAGGTTAGTTTTTGGGGTAAACCTCTGCGTTTTATTGGTGCATCTGAACAGAGGAATAGGAACCAGCCTTTCTCTGGAGAATCCTTCTCATTTTTTCAAGTCCCACACTTGGAGAAAGGATTCAATGTTGTGCAATCGCACTGGATGCCTAAACATCAACCTAGAAGCCTGATGTGCGTCCAGGGGTGCTGTGATTTTACATCAATAGATACCTTCCCCAAAAATGATGTGGCCAAAATACTGCACCTCTGTCTGAAAGAAGACACACTTCTCCAAGTTCCCGTAAAGCTACTGCTCATGAAGACACTGAAGAACCTGTTAGTGCAAAATCACAGCACCCCTGGATGTTGATCAGATTTATAGGTTGATCACTCTAGCATCCAGTGTGATTGCATAACATTGAATCGTTTCTCTAAGTGTGGGACTTACAGAAACGAGAAAGGAATCTCCAGAGAAGGCTGCTTCCTATTCCTCTATTTAGATGCACACAAAAACGCAGAGGGTTTACTCAAGACCTCATCTAACTTGCCAAGGAGATAGGGAGAGAGAGATGCATAAAAATAAACCTAAGCTAATTGAGGTGATGCACCGAGGAATGAAGAACACATATCTTGCCAATAAACATAGACCATTCAAATGTGATGCAATATCATGCACAGCTAATTAAAATTTGCAGTGAAAGATCAGGTGGATGCAAATGAACACAAAGAGGGTTGAGAATCATCCACAGACTATACATTATTTTCTCCAAAGATTGATATAATACACTACAATAATGCTAAGAGGCAGAGTCACATTACAGTTTTCAAATGGGAGGTTCGAACTCCATAAATTCGCCTGATAGAGAGAAGAAGGGGAGGGGAAAAAATAGGAAATGTTCGACCTTTAAAAAGAAGCCCCTCCTTACAATATATAGGAAGAATGAGAAAGGGAAGAGAGAGGAAAGTCCAGATCTACTCCAACCACTTCTAGGTCACATTTAACTCATCTTATTATGGTAGAAGCAGCGAATCCTAGCAAAATGGCGGACTGTCTAGTAGAAACAGCGAACTATCTGTTGCATTAAAGCTAGTTGTTGAAACGTTGCTTCTGTCTATTATTATGTGCCAGAGGAATTTCTCAATTTTCTCTCTCCACACTGAATCAAAATGCAAGATTTACCCCGGAATCTTGTAGATAATTTAACCAGATTTCTGTTGATATAAAGAACACAAAAATATGAGCTCTGGATCGAAAGATATGGCGATCTGAAGATTTAGGGCAAAAAATAAGGCCAAAATGGATATTTGAAATTTTTCTCGTGCTCTGCCACTTGGACGATCCATGTGTCAGGCATGCTGATTGGGTGAGTAATTCTCTCCCCTCCACCTTTTCGCATGGGCTTTCCTTTGAAATTTCGACCTTTTTTCATACTTTTGGAAAAATTCTCATTTTCCCCCCGCACCCCGCCAGTTTGGAACACGTGGCATCATTTGGTTGGAGGACAAGGGCACGGGGTCATCCTTACCTTTTAATCCTTTGGCCCAAGACTTTGCTAAATTTCCAAAAACTCTCCCTGAGCTCTGAACTCCCCTGCTCCTTAGCACACGTGGCACATTCTGATTCACTAGCGGCTTTTCTGGGTCTTTGCGTCCCTCGCGTATTTTTGGCCTGGATGTCCTAAACCTTTTGGGACAAATTTCTTCGATCCACCTGATTTAGGCTTCCCTGTCCCTCTTTGTGTTGAAGACACGTGGCAATATTTGATTGGCTCTCGGCTCCTTCGGATTTTAGCATCCCACACGTCCCTTTGTCCCAAATGTCCCGGAAGAAAGTTTCTTGTTTCGGCCGAACTGGGCGGTTCGCGTCCTATGCGTACTTTTGTCCCAACTATCCTGGACTGCCTGGGACAAATATTTTTGAACCACGCTTGAAATTGGACTGACTTGCCACCAAACTGGCCGAATCCGTGTCTTCCACGTACTCTTGTCGCAGACTGTCCTGGACTGAGCAAAGCGAGACTCACGAAAATTTTTCCCATTTTTCTGGCCGATTCGGCTTTTCGCGCCCCGTGCATCCCGGTGGCCCAATTGTCCCAAGGACCACCTAGACTAGAACTTAGCCAATTTTTTCAATTTCTGTATTTCGGCCCCAAGCTTGGTTTTCTGTAATTTTTTCACCTTTTCTAACCTGTTGGATTTTATTTTTGGACAGGAGAGTTAGAAAGAAGCAGAGGGGGCCCCAAAAACATGATTTTTTTTCCTTGAATCAATCTACCTACCTAGGACTGAATAATCTGATGCATGTTATCAAAATTACCCTGGGGGGGTGAATTTTGGATAACAATTTGGCAACTCAGCCGGGTCACCTACCTGCTAGGTAGAAGATCAGTGGCCTGAAGCAATCTATTAGGCATGGAGTCATAAGCAATAAACTGAAACCAACCTGATCTCTGATCCCGATCTTGATACCGCAACTCATTCTCTCGAGAGCACTCTGGACTTGTAAAAATTCAACCTAGAGAGCAGACAAAAACCTGTGCCAAAGCACTTAGGGAAAAATAAACCTAACTACAACAAGACAATGTGCACACAGCACTTGGAGGTATTGAAAATCTAATCTAATATTTACAAGGTGGTAAACCTTTCCCTCTCAGAAGCAACGCTTGAGATAGATTCCATTGACTGGGAATCTGGGAGTTCTTCACCATCCAATGTAGGCCAATTGGAAAGCATTGCTATCTCTTGCATCTTTGTGACCATGTATGGACCACTCCAAATGGCATCAAATTTTATATATCTTCCCGGTTTTTCTCTATCCACATCCCATTTCAACACTAGATCTCCAACCTGAAAAGATCTATCCTTGGCCTTCCTATCAAAGGTCCTTTTGATCAAAGCATGATCCTTTTCCATTGCTTGGGATGCCTGATTTCTAATCTCTTGCAGCTCCATCAACTCTGTGCATACCTTACCTCCATGGGCTCAAACTCTAGCAACATCCAGTTTGCTCTTCAATGAGTTCTAATGTTGGCAACTCTAAGTGACATGGGCAAGATTGCCATCTCTTCCATAGACCAAACCTGTAATGGATAGTTACCTATGGATACTCTTGGGAGTTATCCTATCAGCCCATAAGGCTGATTTTTAGTTTGGTATGCCAAGACCTCTGATTCTCATCAAGAGTCCTCCTAATGATCCTCAACAAGTTCTTGTTTGTGAGACTCGGCCTGGCCATTACCTTGAGGGTAATAGTTTGATGAAGTGCTTAGGTAGATCCCATTCTTGACAGCCCACTCAATCACCTTAGATCCAATGAATGCCAATGCATTATCAGAGATTATTGTAGTAGGTACGCCAAATCTGGTGGTTATCCCCTCATAAAAGTCTAAGATGCTAGAACTCATGGTTGCCTCTTTGAGTGCTACTGCTTCTGTCCATCTGGTGAAGTAGTCTGTGGCTGTCAAAATCCATTTGTGCCTCTTGGGCTTGAATTGGGATTAATGACTCCAATGAAGTCCAAACCCCCATTGCATGAATGGTTGGTCAACTGAGATTGGATGTAATGGAAGAGGCAACAAGTCTCTCTTTTCCTATGAAGAATGCACAATTCTTACACCTCTTGATCCATGCATAGCAATGACTGAATATTTTAGGCCAATAATAACCAACCTTCATGATTTTTAGAGCTGTCACTCTTGCTGCAAAATGACCACCAGTCTGGTCCATCATGGAACTGTTCCAACACCCTTTGAATCTGATTTGTGCTACATGCATCTCAGCAGCACTCCATTCACATCTTTCTTGAACAACACTCCATCAACAATGGCATACGGGACAACCTGCAATCTGAAGTGTCTCCTTTGGGTCTTGTTCATCTCCGGAGGGCATAGGCCTGTGCTGTAGGAAGTGTATAATATTCTTGGGTCCAACAAGGAGTGGGGGTAGCATTGTCATTCTTTCTTGATTGCTACTTGGCTTATGGTTGTCCTTGGACTATCAAAACAGCCTCTTCTTCCATTGCATATTTCAACTTTTGCTTCCCCAAAACCAGCTGCTCACACAATCCTTTCCCTCTTACCAGCTTGGAGATCTTGATCTCAATTTCATACTCCATGACACGGGTGATCCAACCTGCCCATTTTCTCATTCAAATCCTTGTTTAGAAGGAATTCCTTGGACTCCCACATGAGAGACCAGTAATTGAATCATGTTGTTTAAGACTAGGTGCTTGAATTTATTTAAACTCCTGATCACTGCAAGTACATGCTTTTCAATGAAAGAGTACCTAGTTTTGTATTCCTCTAAACCTTGACTGAAGAAAGCAACTAGTTGTTCTAATCCTTCTTTGTTTTGTTGTGCCAGGATTGCAGAAATTGTGTCTCCACCACCAAAGGTGTATAGCATGAAATCCTTGGAGAAGTCTAGATTAACGAGAGTGGGAGCTTGAGATATAGCTTCTTTTATTGCCTTAAAACTTGCCTTGCCTTCAGATGTCCATTTAAATGCCATGCTTTTTTTTAACATCAGCGTTATTGGCTTTACGAGAGTTGGAAAGTTTGGAACAAACATGTGGACAAACTTGATCCTTCCCAAGAAGCTTTGAAGAGCCTTTTTGTGACTTGGTAATGGCAACGCTTGAATTACTTCAACTCTTTCTGGGTCAATCATCAATCCCTCCTTTGAAACAATATGGCCTAGAAGTTTTCCCTCATGAGCCAGGAATATGCATTTTTTGGGATTCAACGATACCCCAAATATTCTACACCTCTGAAATACCTGCCTCAGATGAAAGAGGTGATCCACTACATTTTTGGAGAATACAGTGATGTCATCAAGATATATCAAAACTATTTTATTGATCAACCCTTTGAATGCCATATCCATTGCCCTTTGGAAAGTGGCTGTAGCAATAGGCCAAATGGCATCTTCTTGTAGGCATATGTGCCCCATTTGGTTGTGAAGGCTGTCTTGAACTGGTCTTCCTCCTTTACCATAATCTGATTGTAGCCTGAGTAGCCATCAAGCAATGAGAACCTTTCTGAACCAGCTACAACCTGCAATATTTGCTCCATGGAAGGGAGTGGGTAATGGTCCTTGAGAGAGGCTCTATTCAAGTCTCTGAAGTCAACACACAATCTGATCGCCCCACTCTTCTTTCTGACTGGAACTAAGTTGGAAAACCAACTAGAATGCTTGATTGAGAATATGATCCTTGACTCAATCAGCTTGTCTAATTCTTTCCTCATGAGAGGTTCCATGTGTGGATTGACTGGTCTTTTTTTCTACCTGATAGGCTTAGTATTTGGATCCAATTCGATAGTATGCTAAGCTAAGTTGGGATTGAAACCTTTCAAGTCTTCATAGCTCCAAGCAAACATGTCAGGGAACTCTTGACACAGCTGTATGAACTCATACCTTTCTTGTTTAGTTGTCATCCTTCCAATTTGCAATGGTTTGTTCTCTTCTACCAAGATGGATACTGAATCCTCTCTCTTGACATGAATGTTTGCTTTCTCCTTTCTAAACTGATCATTGGGATTAAAGATGGAATCCAAAGTGATAAGTCCCTTGGGCAGTTTGTTAGTTCTTAGCTGTACCACCTGATCACCATACTGCTGTTCCAATTTTTCTTGATTCTTAGCTGAGAACTTGGCTTCTTCTTACAAGAAATGGATGATTTGCTGGTCATTTTCAAACACTTGCCAACTGACATTGTTATCCAGCACTGAAGGCCTCACAATCACATGGATGTTTGGCTGTACCTTGTCTTGTTGAATACTTTCCACAATGTCAAAGGCTGCCCCTACTGCTGCAAGCCTGCCAGCAGCTTGATTTTCTTTCCTAGGAATGGATTTGATGCTAAAACCTTCAAAATCTTCCATGAGGTCCCACACCTTGTTCTTGTAGCATTTGAGCAGATCATTCTTGGTAGCATGTTGTCCCTTGACCTAATTTACAATCAATTCACTGTCCCCAAAGATTTGCAAGTTCTTTATTTTCTTCTTGATTGCCCAATGCATCCCTTGCACCAAGGCTTCATATTCAGCAGTGTTATTGGAGCATGCAAACTGAAATCTAAAATTTGAATAGTACTTTACTCCTTGAGGTGAAACAAGCATGGCTCCACCTCCTGCACCTTGTCTACTCCTTGATCCATCAAAAAACAACTGCCATACCTCATTGTCATCCTTGTGGTTTGGCTTGGTGATGCTAGGAATAGGTTGATTTTCTTTGTGTATGCAATAGACCCCTAGCTCAGATTCCTCCACTTCTTGATAGGGATCAAAAGAATGTATCTTGTTTTCCCATTCATCAAGAGTTAGATCCGGGATGCTTCCAACCTTAGTGTTAGCTTCATCAGAGCTTGGGTGATCTTCTTGATCAAATGCTGAACAATTGGCATTAATCTGACTTGGAGTGTAAGGCTCAATATGGAAGTCTACAATAGGTTCTGACCTGATGGTGGCTTTGGTTCCATACCTCATTCTGAATAGCATGTGTGACCAATCAGTAGAAAAATATCCTCCAATCCTGGCTGTGAAGTCCCTTGACAAGAAAAGGGCAAAGAGTGGTGGAAGGTCTATGACTGATACATCTTGTAAAACAACAACATTTGGACATGCATGCAAGGTAAGACTCAGGTTTTTAATCACTCCAACTATTGCTACTACTGTCCCATCTAGCTGCACTACCCCTTTGGATATTGTTTCATATTGGAGCCCTAGCTAATCAGCTATTTGTTTAAGCATTACTAAGCTACTTGCCCCGGAGTCTATCATGCAATTGTGTACTAGCTGATTTCCAATGATTAATGAAACATAGAAAGGGGGGGCTTTAACATTTTACCTTGCTGTCCTCCATGATTTCCCTCAGGCTGGGTAGCATTTGTAAGTACTTTCTCTTGCCTTTGGACCTATTGATTTGAAGTTGACTAGTCCTTCATGGCAGCTTGTAGCAGATCTCTTTGGCCTGGGATAGATAGGGATTCCCATATTGATATATTAACATTTGTCTTCTTCATCTAATCAATGATGTTGAATGGGGATGAAGTATACTTTTTTGGTCCCTTTGCTTGTACATTCACTCCTTGCACGTGGGCAGCAATAACTGGTATTTGAGTTGGTCTAGGAGCTGTTCTTGGCTGCCCTTGTGCATTTGAAATTGGATTTTTCTTGCCAATCATTTGTGGAGCCATGGAAGATTGTGGATTGGTTGGGGCTAATGGCTGTTCCTCACCCAAATTCCTTCTTTTTGACCTTGTGTTGGCTGCAACACCTTGAGACATTGCCTGGTTCATGCCACAAAAATCTTCTGCTTGCCAATTTACCAATGTGGTGTCATTTGGGGCTGATTGCTGTTGGAATATTTCTTGTTGTTGGCTGTTTTCCTGACTACTCTCACCCTCCACACCAGTAGTTGTCACCATTAATGCTCGAGTCAAAGCACCATTGAAGCACATGGATTGATTATGAGGCTCATTGCATGGAAAACACCAATCATACTCCTAGGCAATGTTGTTTTGTGTTGGCACCAATGCCTTAGAGGCAGATATGACATTTGGATTATAGGGCTGAAATGGTCTATTGGCAGGAGGCCTTGTTTGGTTTATATTTGCAGCTGGATTAGGTGGCCTTTGTGGTTGGTATGGCTGCCTTTTAGGCTAAGTTTGGGGCTGATAAGAAGGTCTAAAACCTTGGGCCTGCTGCCTTTTGAGAGTAACCAGCTCATTGCCTAGGTTTTATAATTGCTTCATGACTTCTTGAAGCTCATTTGGGGCACTTGGAGATGAAGTGGAAGCTTCATTTGAACTCTGATTTCTAGGAGTGGGAGGAGGATCCAAATTAGGTGCTTGATTGGTGTTTGGACTCTCTAAACTTGGAAACAGTGGCATGGGAGGTCTAGGGGCAAGTTTACCAGCTTGGATCAAACAATTTTCAGCCCTAATGGCAATGCTATAATCCATAGGGATAGTTATGCCTCCCATGGACTGAATCAACATAGAAATATCAGAATTTAGAGCTTTGAATAGTAGAGAAAAGCACCTTCTGCTGTTGGCCTAACTGCCACTGGAATTCTCTCTCAAGTCTTTTGAAATTTGAAGTTGAAATCGGTCAGCTGCTCATTGGGAGCTCTCTTGATGGTTGTCAGCTGCTCCAAAAGAGACAAGTTGTCTCCCTTCTCTCCAAATTGCTCATGAAGTGCTATACACAGCTGATTCCAATTTGTGATAGAACCAGCTCCAAGGATTCTAAACCATTACAATGCTTTACCCTTGAATGAAGATGCCAGTAACTTGACAGCCACTTACATTTCATTGATTTCATGGATTACACAAAGGTTGGCAATGTCTTTAACATGATCACCTGGAGTAGTCTGATTTTCTCCAGTGAAGTAGGGAATGTTCTTCAAGGCTGCAATAGGAATTGGATGTTGTGCATTAAGGGTAAGTGGGCTGCTGCCTGTGAAGTTGACATAGGGGTTGTTTTGTGTAATTCTAATTGGTCTTAAAACCCTTGTTGACTGAATGAAAGACCTATCAGGTGGAGGAGTTGAGAGAGTTCTATTTGGTGGAGATGGAGACCTTTGAATCCTTCTTCCTCTTTTCCTTCTTCTTGGAGATAATTGCAGGTATTCAAACAACACCTCTTCTTCTCCAACTCTTGACCTTGTGGTGACTCTTCTCATTAGTTTTCAGGTCTGCACTGCTGAAACCAGTCGATTCTTCCCCTTGGAGTTGTCAGATATGCAAATAATAGCTCTTTTCAAGCAAGAAAACTGTAACAGATGCACATCAACTTTTCTGCAATAAAGATGAGACCTCTAGGGTCCCACCAGGCGTGCCAAAACTATTAGTGTAAAATCACAACACCCCTAGATGTTGATTAGATTTCTAGGTTGATCACTCTAGCATCCAGTGTGATTGCATAACATTGAATCCTTTCTCCAAGTGTGGGACTTACAAAAATGAGAAAGGAATCTCCAGAGAAGGCTGGTTCCTATTCCTCTGTTCAGATACACACAAAAACGTAGAGGGTTTACTGAAAACCTAATCTAACTTGCCAAGGAGACAGGGAAAGAGAGATGCGTAAAAATAAACCTAAGCTAATGGAGGTGATGTACCGAGGAATTAAGAACACCTATCTTGCCAATAAACATAGACCATTCAAATGTGATGCAAGATCATGCATAAAGATAACAAAATTTGTAGTGAAAGACTCAGGAGGATGTAAATGAACACAGAGAGGGTTGAGAATCATCCACAGACATGAATTATTTTCTCCAAAGATTGATACAATACACTACAAAATGCCAAGAGGTAGAGTTCACATTACAGCTTCAAATGGGATGTTCGAACTCCACAAATTAACCTGATAGAGAGAAGAAGGGGAGGGGAAAAAATAGGAAATGTTTGACCTTTAGAAAGAAGCCCCTCCTTACAATATCTAGGAAGAATGAGAAAGGGAAGAGAGAGGAAATCTCAGATCTACTCCAACCACTTCTAGGTCACATTTAACTCATCTTATTATTGTAGAAGTGACGAATCCTGGCAAAATGGTGGACTGTCTAGCAGAAACAGTGAACTATCTTGTTGCATTAAAGCTGGTTGTTGAAACATTGCTTTTGTCTATTATTACATGCCAGAGGTGTTTTCTAAATTTTATCTCTCCACACTGAACCAAAATGAAAGATTAAACCTGGAATCATGTAGAGAATTTCACCAGCTTTCCGTTGATATAAAGAACCTGAAAATCTGAGCTCTGGATCGAAAGATATGGCAATCTGAAGATTTAGGGCAAAAAACAGGCCAAAACAGATATTTGAAATTTTCCCGCACTCTGCCACTTGGACGACACATGTTGGGCATTGATTGTGTGAGAAATTCTCTCTCCTCCACCTTTCCGTGGAATTTCCTTTGAAATTTTGACCTTTTTCATACTTTGGAAAAATTCTCATTTCCCCCGCACCCCGACACTTTGGGACACGTGGCATCATTTGGTTGGGGGACAGGGGCACGGGGTCATCCTTACCTTTTAATCCTTTGGCCCAAGACTTTGCTAAGTTTCCAAAACTCTCCCCAAGCTCTAAACTCCCCTGCTCCTTAGGACATGTGGCACGTTCTGATTCACTGGCAACTTTTCCAGGTCTTCGCGTCCCTTGCGTATTTTTGGCCCGGATGTCCCAAACCTTCTGGGAAAAATTTCTCCGATCCACCCGATTCGGGCTTCCCTGTCCCTCTTTGCATTGAAGACACGTGGCAAGATTTGATTGGCTCTCGAATCCTTCATATTTTCACATCCCATGCATCCCTTTGTCCCAAATGTCTTGAACGAAAGTTTCTTGTTTCAGCCGAACCGGGTGGTTCGCGTCCTATGCGTACTTTTGTCCCAACTGTCCCGGAATGCCTGGGACAAATACTTCCAAACCACCCGAATTGGACTAACTTGCGCCAAACCGGTCGATCCGTGTACTTTTGGCCCGGATGTCCCAGACTGAGCGAAGTGAGACTTAGGAAAATTTTTCCCATTTTTCCGGCCGATTCAGCTTTTCGCGCCCCGTCCGTCCTGGTGTCCCAACTATCCCAAGGACCGCCTAGACTAGGACTTAGCCAATTTTTTCAATTTCTGTATTTCGGCCCCAAGCTTGGTTTTCTGCAATTTTTTCACCTTTTCTAACCTGTTGGATTTTCTTTTTGGATAGGAGAGTTAGAAATAAGTAGAGGGGGCCCCAGAAACATGATTTTTTACCTTGAATCAATCTACCTGCCTGGGATTGAATAATCTGATGCATGTTATCAAAATTACCCTGGGGGGTGAATTTTGGATAACAAAACCTGGGGAAGGTGCCCCTCATGCTCTTCACGCATACGTGAGTAAATCAAAATATCATCTATGAAGATGATCATGAAGTAATCCAAGAAAATTCTAAATACCCCATTCATCAAACTCATAAATACTGTAAGGGCATTCATTAAACCAAAAGGCACCACTGTGAACTCATAGTGCCCATATCTCGTACGAAAAGTGGTCTTATGAATATCTACCTCCATAATCCTCAGCTGATGATAGCTTGACTTAAGATCAATCTTCAAGAAAACTGTGGCTCCCTTCATTTGATCAAACAAAGAATCTATGCATAGAAGGGGATAACGATTCTTGATCGTTTCCTTGTTCAGTTGGCGGTAATCAATACATAACTGCAAGGATTTGTCCTTCTTTACAAAAATCACCGGTACACCCCAAGGGGATACACTAGGATGGATTAGGCCTTTCTCCAAAAGGCCCTTTAGTTGTAACTTGAGCTCACAAATTTTTGGTGTGGTCATCCGGTAAGGTGCTCATGAGATAGGCTCTGCTCCTGGAACCAGATCTATATGGAAGTCAATCTCACGTGGGGGTGGTAACCCTGATAGCTCCCCTAGAAAAACATCAAAAAACTCTCTCAAAATGGGATGGTCATCTAGCAATGGTCCACTAGACCCATCCTCTAACCGGTCACTAACTATGATAACAAACATCTGACAACTTCATCGCACACACCGCTTAAGATGCATAGCAGAAATGGTGCAAATAGAAATGGGTCTCCTAAGCCCAGATATCACTGCCTCAACTCTGGTATCATCTATATAAGATATAGTATTATGGTAACAATCCATCCTAGCCTTGTGTGTAGATAACCAATCCATACCCAAGATGACTCCATATGAGCCCAAATGAAGGATACGAAGATCTGAGGTAGTGGTGAAAGGTCCCAAATCCACTACACACTCCTTAACTAAGGAGTCCACAGAGATCTTGGCTCCTAAAGCCATCTCAACATCCCAACTAAGACCCTACCTAACTGCCACCAACCTACATTGCTCTACTAAAGATGGTGCAATAAAAGAATTTGAAGAACCAGAATCAAACAAAATAGAGGTAGGAATACTACCAATGCAACCTATGGTCTCAATCACAGTACTCTGATGCTCAGCTTGATGGTTCTTAACTGCAGCATAAATCCTATGACTACACCCCATGTCACTAACAGTAGGCTCTGAGATATGTGTCTTACCCTTGTTATTAGGGTTTTGAGGGCAATCTCTCTAGAAATTTCCATCAACACCGCAACCAAAAAAACCACATGATCCTCTCCCATGTGTAATAGGTCTAGTCAGTACTCTGGAGGTATGTGGTGTGGATCTTGATGATCCAGCTATGGTTTGTTGAGGCCTCTACTGGAGATCTCCTATTAACTGAGCTCTCTAGGCACCTTGTGTCCTGATGGGACCCCTAGGAGGAGGCCCCATACTACGACCCCTATGTGCATCGAATCTCTATAGAGATCTATAAGGTGGGTGGGACTGCTACTACTGCTGTGGTCTAAAAGATTACTATGCTGAACCCTATCCACCATGAGGAGGAGGTACTGATCCCCTCGATCTACTATCCTACATATGCTAGATGCAGCTCCAGACTCGGTCTCTAGCCTGCTAGTTCTTTCCTCGAGTCTCCTCTACTATATAGGGCTTCTCAATGTCCTCAGCTAATGTCAGTGAATAATGGATCTGAAATACACCTCCACTGTCAAGATTCAAGCCCCAAATGAATCTGTAGATCTGTACCTGCTCATCCTACATGTAATCAACATACTGGAGTCAATCTAGAAATATACTCTCATACTCAGCCATTGTAAGAGATGCTTATTGGAGGTCATGAAACTCATCTATCCTCTTCGGTATGAACCTTCATGACAAATATCTACTCCTGAAACACTCCTTAAAGAGCTCCTAGGTAACTATCTCAGAATCAACATGGAGCTTTTGCTCCTCTGTTCTCCACTAGACATTTGCTCCATCTCTCAGTAGGTGGATCACAATATGATCTTTCATGTTGCTAGAACAAGGGCAGATCTTGAAGCATCCGCTCAAGCTCACCAACCAGGCCTCTACCTAAAATCCACCTATGTTACTAGAATAATGTGATGGCCGTAGCTTTAGGATCTCCTTGATGTGGTCTGAAGCTATAGTCTGATGACCCCTAGGCCTCCCTGCATAATCATCTCTAAGCCTAGGGCTCCGAGACCTATCTCTGTGTCCTGAAACTCGATCTCCCTATCAACTCTATGGTGAATCTTCTCTGACTGAGTCCACACGGAAGTTCTCTCCTCTATGCTCCTCACTATGACGAGGATATACACGAGCCTCAAAGGATGTCATACTATCATGTCCGACTTAACGTGCTCCTACGGTCCCTCTGCGTAGAGCAGAATTAACATCCTAGAGTAGGATAGTTGTTACAACATGATCTAGTGGTGGTAATTCTAGGTCTATGTGAAAATACCCCTTGTATTGTCCATGCCTATTGCACAAAACAAGGTGAGAGTTAGTTCACTATTCTAGGTTTTATTCAGTTTTCTATGTTTACTAAATATACAATTTCAAAGAAAGTTATTCTCTAGATTTGAAAGTATGCTAGGTTTAATATTGTACTAGGTTTAAATTTTCATGTCTCAAGTTTTCTAGTGTTCCCAAGGGTCCAAGATTTTGAACCCATGGCTCTGATACTAAGTGTAACACCACCTAAAGTCTCCCACTTGAGACCCAAGAACAACCTAGGTTTAGTTAGGGAAAGTTAAGGATTTTTTTTTAAAGTGTTCCCAAAAAAAATTCTAGAGTCTATTACAACAGTTACCAAAATATCCTACAAAACACCAAGAGAGTGAAAGTCATTCCTAGCACAGATAGATTATCTTCTTACGGGGCACAGGAAGAAATTTTTCTCCCGAGCACGGAAGGATGGGCACGGAAGAAACTCTTTTTCTCCTAAGCATGAAAGATGGGTGCGGAAGAATCTATTTTTCTCTTGGGCATAAAAGATGGGCATGAAAGAGACTCTTTTTCTCCCAGGCGCACAAGGCGGGTGCAGAAGAGACTCTTTTTCTCCCAAGCAAGCAAGACGGGCATGGAAGAAGTATTTTCTCTTCTTCAAACTTCAGGAGGCCATAAATTTTGATAGGGAACTCAATTTTTGGAAAACAAGGACTTTTTGGAAATCTCTTGACATAATCCTTGCACAAATACCTTAAGAATTTAATTTAGATAAATTTTTAAGGCTCAATTTTGAGAAAATGCTATGCAGGATTATAAAATGAAAATTGTAACATTTAGCTTATAAATTTTCATTCAATTTGACCTCCTTCCTTTCTCAACATGCCAAATAGACATGGAGGGTTGCTCTTAGAGGAATCTAGGATGGATTGCAAGGTATAATTTTGTTTGATTGTTTTACAATTCAAAAATTGTAACCTTTGACAAAAAATGACTGCAATTCTGCCTTTACTTGAATTGAAAGGTTCTTTAAAAATTTCTTAAGTGTTTTAGTTTGTTTGGGGTCATTTTGATCTTATTAAGTTCAATTTAATGTTTCATTTTATTGTTCATTGTTACAGGGGTCATTCTGTACATTTTTGATAAAGAAATTTATAGAGTTTGCAGTAAAACAAAATGAAATCTATACTTGCACACAAACATATCTATTTCCATTTACCAAACTTTAAACTATGAATTCATTCCAACCAAATCTAACATACTAAGTTGATTTAAATCAAAATGTGAAAAATCCAAAAGATACAGTTCTGATTTCTAATCACGCTTTTCAAAAGAACAGAGTAATATATTTTCTTCATACGTATTTATTTCTTTCAAATAGAAATTCCTCAACATATTTCAACACAGATTTTAAACAAAAGTAACTCCATTTGTGGAAAAGGATACAACTTCTATTAATTCAAAAATGATATCTTTACAAATTTCTTCTTTCATTCATCAATTTCAATATACAGAATACAATTTCCTTCTCATTCATTCAAAAAAAGAAAACAAAGTACATCTCTTTTACACTTGGAATTACAAATTTCATAGCCAATGTAAAACATCTTTCCATCATAAATGATATAAAAGTTCATCCACTTCAAAGTGGGAAAGAGTTATAAATAGAAATCTCACAAGTGACTATCAAAACTATATTTTTCCTCTGCTCTAGAACAACAACATGCAAATCCATCATTTTCCAGTTTAATCACAACAAGACAGGGGGAAAGGAAACACTCTCCACCCAACCAAGACATCCAATGAAAAGGAGAATCCATCCTTCTTCATTGGCCCCCGAGCCTTAACCACAATGTAATAGAATATGTGTTTCAACTCATGTCAACAAGGGCTTCCACAACACACAAGAAAAATTTCACATTTAAAACAAAGTCTAAAATAGAATGTAGTTTGCAACCACATTAAAAAATAATAAACAAAACTTAGGCTTCATCATGCAAGCCAAAGGAGCAAGAAACTATGGCGGATGATACTTATTCATGCCAAAGGGGAAATGGGTATCACCACCTGAGAAAAAACCACTAAAATATAACATTTCAAATCCCTGACATGCCCTTATGCCTCCCCTAAGTACCCCTTATTACTCATATTTCCTTATGAATCCCCAACCTCTTATGGTACCCCATAATGAGTAAAGAAATGCAAGATATTTCTTTGTAAGGTGGAATCCAAATCCCAACTCCCTCCACACTTATACCTCCCCAGAACACTTATGCCTCCCACAAAATATACCCCATTTTCTTCTCCTACACCATTCCTAGGCCATCTACCCAACAACCCACAAACATGCTAAAACATTCACAACAATAACATTCAACCATTCATATATACAATGAAAGAAAGAAAGAAGAGCATTTCAAGAGCCAAGCTCCTACCTCTCCATGATGGAGTTTGTTTCAAGTTCAAAAGAACAAGCTCTTCCAATGCAAGCAATCCAAATACCAACCATGCAAAATTATTCAGCAACCTTCAAACTTCTCTAAGGCAAGAGCTCTCAAAACAACAAAAGAAAATTCACCCCAAAATGAAGTATCCAAAGGTGAAGCAACCAAAAACAAGGTAAGGAATTCAAATTTTATAGAAGAGGGAAGAGAAGAGGATGAGGTGGATCCATGTAGGATGCCACATCACACATACTCAACCCCCCAAAAAAATTCAACTTCATTCTCCAATGCATATTAAATAGGTGGGTGAATAATATGACAGTTTTACTTAGTCACTCAAATCAAGCCCACACCCAATAAGGACTGAAATTAAAACATGTAAGAAAAGTTAAATAAAAACAGTCAACATGACTTACAAAAATGCATAAAGAAGGGCTAAGTTTAACTCTCCAACCATAGGTAAGATTGGTATACAAATTTAAGAGGTATGGGACAAGTTTAACTTATCCCACAAGCCTCCAAAATCAGCCTCCAAGGACAAATTCGAAGCCTCCAATCTCATGTTATTAGAAGCATACGAGAAGTGTTGAGATTAGGAGAGATTTTTTAGTGAAAGGATTCCCCAACCAAGGTGGAAAAATGATAGGAGTCCTTGGTGAAGGGTGGTTAGATTGATTAATTATATGCCCAAACCAAGAGGATGAGCCTAGATTGATTGAATTGATTGGATTGATAAGATGGATATGTTTGATTAGATTAATAGGATACCCCATCTAGGAAGATCGAGTTGGATGAATTTGATCTAATGCCCTAGTCAAAAATTAATGAAATCCCAATGTGTGTTTATTAGTTATTTGATTAATAGATAGGATTGTATTGAGTATATTCCCTAGGAAATGATAGATAAAAGGGGATATGATTGGTTAGTTAAAGGATTGGATGTCTGACTAGCTGGGAATACCTCCCAAGCATAGACGGATTTGGGGATGCGATCTTGGCTCAGCTGGCCAATGATTGATTTGATTGGATTTTTGTGCCATCACACCTTATGCCTCTTGCACTCTTGGTTTGGATTTTAAATATCAATTAGATGTTGGTTGGGGTGTTCAATTGTTTAGATTGGGCTAAGATGATTTAGAGTGATAAATGTGGATGGATAGATGATTAGATGAAAGGATGATGACATTAGACAATTAGTAGTGGATGATGATTAAAGGGGATGGGTGATGTCATGAACTATCCACGTTTTCATCATTAACAGTGTTATTGATGTGACATAGGAAAAAATGCAGCAAAGTATAAACACCATGATGATTTAATTTCCAAATGTAGTTTACCTCATATCATTTGATAGATTAATACAAAAAATATGGTCCTCATATCATTAGAGCGTGCATAATAAAAAGAAACAAAAGGGGCCTTATATTATTGGATGGAAAATAAAAGATGCAATAAATAAAGTAAACATTCACACATGCAAAAAAAAGAAAAAGTGAGTGAATGAGGTCGGGGTAGATTTACTAGATTGTGGTGATGGGGTGGATTTGTGAATAGTTTGACCAAGTGGATGAGGTTTGACCATTGCTAGGAATTTCAACAATGTTTACAATTTTTACAATTTTTTTATTTTTTGAAAATTTTATGATTTTTTTAATTTTTTGAAAATTTTGCGATCTTTTGATTTTTTGAAAATTTTATGATTTTTTGAAAAATTTACGATTTTTTAAAAATTTTACGATTTTTTGAAAATTTTACTATGTTTCGATTTTTTTGAAAATTTTACAATTTTTTGAATATTTTACGATTTTTTAATTTCATTCTTATTTTTTGATTAATGGTAAAAGAGGGTTAAGGGGTCCCTTCCCCGTACAAAAAAAAATCTCATTTACTAAGCAGATACACTGTTATACAATAGACAACATGAGAGGTAAAACATTATCCATGACCAGAAACATCAGAAAGACCATCTAACAACAAACTAATAACAAAGTAGAAGTAAACTAAAATTAAAGTAACAATAGTAAAAAATAATCCGTGGAAAAGAAAACCATAGTCAAGTAACATCCTTTTCAATATCATTCAATAAGGCTGACCATTGTTTTGCCAAATTTTCAATTGAGGTCCCTAGGTTGGCCAAATCAGAATTAGTCAAGCCTCTTTTCCTCTTCTTGGATGCCTCTTCAATATCAATACATCTATAAACGTTAATGAGTTGAGATAGCAAGTAGAGGTGTTGGATGGTGGATTTTATGTGTAATATGCTCCACTAAGTAGCTTATTTCAGCAGCGCTTTTAGGTGGTCCACTTCCTTCTCCAAAGAACTACATTTTTCATGAAGTGTATCAACTATGTCATTATTCAGGGTTTAGGCCATGTTGTCAACCTTGCTCCTAATAGCGTGCCAATCATTAAAAATGAACTGAATCATGCTTTTAGTTAGGTTGGTGTTATTCCTTAGGCTCACCAAGCTCTCCTATTCCTTGGCCATCTCACTCTGGGTATTACCATGCACCTATCCACTTTCCTCCATGGTTGTTTGATTAACTTTCCCTTGCCCTTTTTCTTCAGTGCCCGAATCACGGACCTGCTGCTGATTTATTAAATCTTAGAGTCCCTTCATAACATCCTTGGCTTTCCCTGCAACATCACTCCCATCCTTTGATGAAGAGTCATTACTAGAATCTTCCCCTTCCTTTGTTTCAGAAACCTTCTCACTGTCATACTCAATCAACACCTGAGTTAAAGGCCCCAAATAATCGTCAATCTTAGTAACTTGAGTAGAACCATGTTTAACCATTATCGTTATCAATTCTTGATGCAAGGACACATAAAATTTTCCCTTCTTATACTGTTTCATAGTAGCACTTTGTACACACCTATAATTTAACTTCAACAATTTAAATACTTAAATTGCGCTAATTATACCCTTTCCCACAAATTAACAACATATCATCAATATAACACATTTTCTTTTCTATCATCGTTAATTAACTACATTATGCTAGTTAATTGGCCCTTCTATCCAATAAAGACAAAAATTAACGAGCTTCCATTAAATAAAGCCCCTTTTACCTGAATTAATTAATTATTCTTAGTTAATTAAATTTCATCTTCTATTAGATCAATAAATCATCATTTATTTGATTAAATCCTTTTTATCCTCTAAATCATACTAATTATTCTTCTAAAAAGCTTCTATAAGCTTGCTCACCTATTAATTAATCACTTTGGTTAATTAATAAATCCCCTCAAACCCCATGAGTCACTAAAGGACAAACTAAACTCTTTTAAGGTTGATTCAACCATCTTTCAACCATCCTTGTCCACAACTAACTCAACCTTGTTATTATCCCACATGTAAAGGGATACAAATACTCTTTTATTCATTGGGCTATATAAGGAGCCTTCCTTTACCTTTCTATTTACACCTAAATGAGCATAGAGCCTATACTATAGCCATTTTATCATCTTAGAGCATTCTTCTATTAGAGGAGCTAGGCTATCTTCATTTCTTGCATTCATCCATCCAAGCTTTGAAGTCATATGGAGATATGTCAAATGGTCTTATAGCCATGGATTGACAAGAATCCATTCTTGAAACCTTGGGATTCAAACATACAATCAACCCTTTGATTGCTAAGTATCTAAATAAGTTCATTTCATTGATTAGACATTCAATAGAGATAGAGATTAATTTCTTAGCATATTAGTTTGGATGTTTGTTAATGTTCTAATGCAAAGATGTTGGTAGATTAGTCTTGTTTAAGCTCTAAGCATGATGGTGCATATATTTTAGTTTAGCTTTGTTTTAGGACTACTAGGTGTTATTTATAACTCTCTTTACATAACTAACTAATTATTGCACACATTTGGCATGCCCGATGGGACCGATCCTTAGTCCCTTAGCATTTTAGTTCAAGTTTTGTTGTTATTTCAATTTTTGGCTAACCCTTTATATGCACATGTGTGAATTAATATTGAATTTCTTATGATTTTTGCTAACTTTACATGTGTTGAGTCTTTCTTAGAGATCTAATTTAGATGGGTTCTTGTCAATTTTGAGCTAACATGCCAAAAATTTGAGCTTTTTGAGATTTATTACGTCAGGATCCCGTGTGTTTGACGTCACTTCTAGGTACAGGCATACACAAAAATGACATAGGCGTGTACACATGTCCTGATGCTAGCGTACACATCTAAACTAGAGCGTAGGTACATAAAGGCTAGCATACATGACTAAAGTCTAGTGTACACATCTTGTTGTTAGTTGTAACCCAATTGGATTTTTGGTTAGACTAGCATATGGTTTCTTCTGTTTAGTCTAGTGTATGCATCATTCACTTCCAGCGTACATGATATTTAGTCTCTCTATGTTTTTTGATTTCTGTCTGCTAGCATACATGTTTAAACTTCCAAGTGTAGGTGTCCAAACCTATACCTGAGTGTACCCATTTGTTAGTGTTATGTTTGACCCTTTCTGACTCAGTGAGACGTACACATCCAAATTCTAGCGTACACAACTCTCTGGTCCCATGCCTACCCATTTATATCCACTGTCAGTTTCCACAAAGGTGCGTACATTATCCTGAAGTAGGCATACACACCTAAAGTTGAGCGTACACATCACAATTTGATTTGAGATTCACTTTAAATTTACAAAAACATGTTTTCTAGATTTATTGACTCCTTGTAGGTTTAAATTGAAGATTAACTTC
The DNA here is from genome assembly GCA_019776745.2 of Taxus chinensis. NCBI lineage: Eukaryota > Viridiplantae > Streptophyta > Pinopsida > Cupressales > Taxaceae > Taxus > Taxus chinensis. The sequence goes on along the minus strand of CM034155.1, from coordinate 324,011,889 downwards.
TATTTTGTAGGGTTTATTTGTATGTTTTTGCTAACTTGATTTGATTTGTTTAAAGAGGTTAAATGAACATTGTATGCTTAATCACAAGATTGGAGTCATGTATACTCTTCCCTTGCACATTCTAGGTGATCTTGGAAATCAAAAATGATTTCTATATCTCTTTTTTCTTTGAAAAATTGTTTGAAAAGAATGTCAAATTTGGTTAAAATGAACAAATTTGTGTTTGAATCAAGTATTTTCCATTTGTTGATTTCTTAAGTTAAAATTTACGTCGTGTATGCTCTTCTCTTGCATCTTAAGATGATCTTGAGAATCAAAAATGGAATTTATCCTCTTTATGTGTATGGAAAACTACTAAATCTGTCATGTAGGACCTAAATGCTTGTCAAAGAATGAAGGATTGAGACAAAAAAAACTACTAATATAGTTTCCGTGTAGGTTTCCAAATGGTGTTCAAGAAAACCACATTAAGAATAAAAGATAAAAAATACACCACAATCAAAAGACTATATTTGCAGGTTTGGATAAGGGTACGCCCCATCTGCTTAACTAGGACATAACCCCTTTGGCATAAGCCTTAAGCTACAACAATGGGGGTGGTCCTAGGAACCCCAAAGTAGTCCACGCAAGAGGGAACCTTGTGGATGAAATGGAAAGTGCTCCGCACAACCCACTTGACTAGTGATACATGTGAGAATTAGCGTTAAAGTTATCCATATCGCAACCCCAGTGAGAGTACATGATGGATGCATTTATTTCCCACTATGCTTGAAGGGGGTAAAGTAAATCCAAGATAACCCAAGACTAATCAGTGTGACTTTCTTGGTAAATCGAAATCACTTTTAGATTACTTGTGACACCTAGTTGAGTGAACCACATAGGATTCTATCTTTCACTAGGAGCCAACTTTAACCATATCAAAACTAATTTGAGTTGAGAGCCATCAAAAAGGGAGAAATTTTTTGGAATTCGTAACCTTATTTTTTGAATAAGGGGAGAGTCCATAAAATTTCAAATGATGCGTCATTCATCACGAGGATTGTAAAGCATTACTTTTTCTTATTTTTTCACTCACCCTAAGGTGAGGTAAACTCTGTTGAAGTGACGCTAAACTCTCTTCAACACCAATTGATCTACTTCCTTTATTTCATTTTGACACTTTGTTGAACAGAAGAAGAGGGACTACCCTTGTGTTGTTAATTGATTGATTTCGTAACTTTTGTGTCTGTTTACACTCATCCATGTTTGCGGATGAGTTGTTAAACATCTAAAGTGTGTGGAGACATTTTCATATCATTGGTAGCCTTTTTGAATCTTGATACCCAAGTCAAGATCATCAATGATAGTTAGTTTTGATTCATCACCTTGATTCTCCTTTGAACTATTATCTTGTTTATATCGTGTCGCTACAATTTTGGTACTTACATCTTGTTTCTTGTAAACTTGGCCTAAGTATTCTATATTGTGACATTACGCTATACACACTCTAACAATTCCTTGGTATACTCTAGCCTTAGTTTTATTTCAATTACTACCTCTATTTTGAAAGGTGTTGAGTGTTAGTCCATTTGTGCACATTATATCAATATCATTTTGATATTAATACCTTACTTTTTCGAAAATTTTGGTTAACATATCTTAGTGGTATTGTTGTGTCACTCACAATTGTAACTACCACTTTTTGAGATATAGGTCTTGATTGGATTCAAGACTTTTAGTATAATTTTTTTGGGGATCGTATTAAATTTTTGTTATTACTTACGCCTTGTTCATTTATTTGAACTTGAAATAAGTGGTGACATTTTGTTAATCATCTTAAACACCAACTACCATTTGAAAACAAACTTAGGAAGTACATCATTTTGATTGATTGGTCTAAAACTAAACATTGTGTGATTGTATCTTGTTTGTCACTTTTGAATCATTCATTTTAAGACAATCACTTTGACACATTGATCCTTTGACATTCATCATTCTTTGAACTATTGACATTCTTTGACATTTGTAAACTTCCACTTAGGTTTGATCAATACCTTTTGAAAAAATTCAAAACACCTTAGTGAATTTTTCATACATCATGGCCCCCAAAATGAGACTGGGAGCTAGAAAGGACAAGAATTGAAACAAAAAAGCATGGGAAACATTGAAACAAACAAGGGTCAAATCCCTTTATTAGCCATGATTTAGGGCCTCATATTTTCTACAGAAAAAGAAACAGAAGAAATGGAGTAGATCATAGTGGTGATGAGGTAGGATCACCACATGCATGAGTTTTGACTTTGACCCTGCCCTATTAGATGAATTCCTTTTCATAAACAAAGATAGGGTGCTTGCGAGAGTGGTGGAATTAGGATGCTAGAATGCCAATAGAACATGAAACTATTCCACCCACAAATGAAGCCAATGAGGAAGAACCACCTCTTATAAACATGGATGACATCTTAGGTGGACATGCTTCCACATCAAATACGGTAAATGAAAATGTGGGAGGTTACAAAATGTCACTCATCAAGATACCACGTAGAGTTAGAATGGAACATGAAAATGTTGAACAACCCCCACACAATGAAGATGAAGAATAACATCATGAGGAAGAAGTCACTATACCACAAAAAATTCAGAACCTTAGTCGAAAATTAGCCTTACTAACATCTCATGTACAAAAAGAAACAAAAAAAATGTACATCACAGAGAAACCTAAGGTCAAAAATAGTGAACTTCACATAGAAAACCAAGAAGGAGAAACATCAAAGAACATAGTCGTGTGTATATGCCAGCTTCTCCCACAAAGGACCAAATTATTTCACAAGAAATACAATCTATGAAAGCAACACTCACAAGCCTTCAAGAAAATAGTGGGGGAAATAGTAAAAAGGTATCAATATGAAGAACTATTCCCCCATCCATTTGATAAAGCCATGTTGCTTCAACCTTTTCCCAAGAAAGTTAACATGCCAAAATTTGATAAGTATAGAGGGAAAGGTGATCCACACGATCATGTGAAATATTTTTACATGGCATTCCAAGAAATGGCATACAATGACAACTACCTCATACGAATCTTTCCAAAAATCCTAGGAGGCCAAGCCTTAGAATGGTTTACTCACCTACCTCATGGATCCATTTTCACATGGCATGAACTGGTAGAAAGTTTTGTACGACATTTCTCATACAACATGGAAAGTGACATAACCATGGTAGACTTGTGTAACACTAAACAACATCCAAATGAAACCTTCACAAGTTTCTTACAAAGATGGCGGGGGTTAGTCTAGCCACTTCCCTTGCTCATTTCCTGAAAAGAAACTTGTGAGCATATTTGTACCAAATATAAACATGGACATCACTTTTCATTTACAAATGCATTGTGTTTGAAGCTTTGAAGAGGTCATTGAAAAGGGCATACAAATAGAAAAATCCCTCATTACAAAAGGAACAATCAAATCATCTTCCAAAGATAATCAAAATACCAAACCAACGGAAAATCCAAATATCTTTAACAAAAACAAGAACGTGGTGGGAGACAGAATCACAGGATTCCAAATGTATACAAGCGGTCCAAGTTGGTCAACCTTTTAAACTAACCAAAGGACCAATCCAACCACCACCTAAACATAGAACGTTCACTCCTCTTAACGAGTCTTTGTTCGCAATCTTGAAAAAAATTGATGTAGTCCACATGGTGACTTATGCTATAACATAACCCTTTGACAAAAATGCTCCTAAACCTTCATGGTATAAAGAGCATGAATATTGTGATTTTCATCGTGTAAAGGGACACAAGAAAGACAAGTGTTGAAGACTTCGCCACTACATCCAAGATCTTATTGATAATGGAGAGATAGAATTTGAATCACCAAAGAAAAATTAGAGACGCCAAATGAAAATATGGGGATATTCAAAGAACCATTCCCTAAACATGATAAACTAGATGGGAAGAAATTGGATCAGGGAGAGTCATCCCAAAGTTACAAAGCTACGAACTATTTGTATACCAAAACTAATAAAAATAATTACGAATAACTCATTGGATGTGTTCGCTCTTCTGATGAGCATGTGAATACCATTAGGATCAAGGTAAAATATTGTGTTACGTTAACAAGGTGCACGCTCATCATGATCTCAGAACCTCCTCTGTCTACCCCTTAGGATGGTCAGTATAACATCTTAGAGAAACTTGAGAAGACATCTGCCAAGATTTCAATCTTGGATCTTCTTAAAATATCAAATGTACATAAGGACATCCTATACAAAACTCTCCAAGGGTCAGGAGTGCCAATGGAAGTAGACCCTTCACATTTACAAGCCGCGGTGGAAAAAATTACACCAATTGAACACATCTCATTTAACCACAAGGAAATCCCTAATGAAGATCACACACATAATCTTCCCCTATATATAGAGGTATTTGTTACCCACTCAGAAGATAAAACGGGTGCTTGTGGACAACAGGTCAGGATTGAATATATGCACATTGAAAACTAATCAAATGGTTAGGACACACAAAGGAAGATATAGAGTCCCACATTATCACCATAACCGCATACGACAACGTGGAAGCGGGAGTCAGCTGGAACAATCACATTGCCGATGGAAGTAGGACCTACTTGCCACAACATGAAGTTTCATGTCTTAGAGTTGGAACTTCCATACAATATGCTTCTTAGCCACCTATGGATCCATGCCATGCAGGCCATACCATCAACATTTCATCAGTGTATTAAATTAAAACATGAGGGACACACTGTTACCATTCAAGGTGATCCAGAACCCTTCGCTCACTGCAGAGCTCTCAACAGATTTACATGTAGGGGTACATATACATGTCCTTCTACTAATATAGCTATTCCCCTTCAATCATAATATATTGAATCATGGGTAGATTCAAACTCCCTAAGTTCTTGTGCTCATGAGGATTCTACATCTACTTCTCCCTTTGATTCATGGGAGATGAAAATCCTTGAGTATGGTTGTGGAGAATACAATGTGCAACAGGCTCTCCTGGTTTCAGATCTATCTTTATCACCAAAAACAAGAGGCCAGACCCAACTATCACTTCAAACAACCTAGAGATGAATGTACTATTGGGACATTCTTACCTGGTGGACTACTTGTAGAAGAGAAATTGTTGGACCCACCATACAACTTGGGTCCCTGAGGACACTAAGCCTACTTGTTATAAAACCCTAAAATATGCCAAATCCAGTAGAATGATGTATTCCATGGGCTACAAAGGACTCTAGTATGTGGAAAATTTTAATAAGGAGACAAGAGAACCGGTCCCACTTCCACATTTCAAAATAAAACACTATGGTATTGGTATTCTGACCATATGGGTCGCACCCCATGGATCAAGATGCTACCTACTCTGAGTGAAGGATAGCTCTACTTATTTGGATAGTGACACAGATTCCCACTATAGCCAATACGAGGATATTTTCTCCATGAACCTTTTTCATGGATATCGTCTTTCCTTACCATAACCCCCACTGATCCTAAAGTTGACCTTGTGTACCCTACCCTTTCTCGATTGGGACCAACAACATCATGTGCCATTCGATCTCTTTGAGAATGATGAGGCTATTGCAGAATTTATGGGCATATGTGATAAAATTCCTATCAAAGATCATAAGAAAGGTTTCTTCATTGAATTAGATACCTATGTGTACTTCGGTGAGGAAGCAAAGCTTTGTGGTCAACAAAATTTAAAAAAAAGTGAGGGCAAGAGTTCCAAAGAAAAGCCTCAGCAAAAACATATGTCCAAGTCATATATGAAATCCTCTTTGAGGTGTTGGTTGACCAACAAGTAAAAAATCAATGGACAAATGAAGTGACCATGCTGAGGGTGAAAATCTCATAGAGACGCCCTTAGAAGAAGATCTCAACCTTCCTCCCGATCCTACGTATGGAGGATATGTCAAAAATGCTCATAGAAGAAACTATTGATGTGAATATTGGAATATAAGGAGACCCAAATATAGTCAATATTGGGAGATTCTCTCTCAGCACAAGAGAAAAATATGTTCATCATCCTTCTCAAAGAATTTGTGGATATATTTGCATGGTCTTATAAAGATATGTTAGGATTAGATCCAACTTTAGTAATGCATAACCTAGTTGTGCACGCAGATGCAAAGCCCATTAAATAGAAGCTAAGAAAAATGCACCCACATGTGGCCCTTTAGGTTAATGAAGAACTAGAAAGATTGCTAGTAGTAGGGTTCATCAGACATATTGAATACTCGAAATGGATATCAAACGTAGTTCCAGTACAAAAGAAACCTATTGGAATCATAATTTTCATAGACTTTCAAGACATCAACAAAGCATGTCCAAAAGATGATTTTCCTTTTCCTAATATCGACATGATTGTTGATTCAATTGTGGGCTATGAAATACTATCTCTTATGGATGGATTTTCAGGCTACAACTAAATCAAGATAATGGAGGAAGATCAGCATAAAACAACCTTTACAACCACTTGGGGGAAATTATGTTATTAGGTAATGCCCTTCGGCCTCAAAAATGTTGGTGTAACCTATCAATGGGAAATGACAGTCATATTCCATGATATGCTACATGACATCATGGAGGACTATGTAGATGATATCCTAGGGAAATCAAAGATTGGAGAAGATCATCCAGAAGTATTGAGGCGTATATTTGAACATTTTTGGGAGTATAAGGTCATATTGAATCCAAATAAATGTGTGTTGGGGGTATTATTAGGGAAGCTATTAGGTTTCATTGTATCAAGGAGAGGGATTGAGGTAGACATAGCCAAAGTCACTGCCATTACTGAAATACCTCCTCCCAAAATATCAAATAGCTGCACAACTTGCAAGGGAAGAAAAAAGCCATTTACCATTTCATTTCACAACTTGGTGACAAATTTTGACTTCATTTGGGGACCAGAGTAACAACAAGCCTTCGCCTTGCTTAAACAATACTTGGCCAATCTACCTGTCCTCATGCCTCCAACTCTAGGTGAGCCTATTTTTCTATACATATAAGCTACCCAATTTTGTATTGGCACTTTTCTCACAAAATATGACATAATACAAAAAGACAAATCCATGTACTATCTCAGCCGTATTTTAATCTCCATATGAGCTCAACTATCTTTAAATTGAAAAATATTGTCTAGCTGTCATTTTTACCTTCCAAAAATTTCACCATTACCTATTGAATAAAAAACCAAGATTATATCTAAAGTTGACCCACTCAAGTACCTGTTGTCAAAATCCTCCCTTACAGGGAGAATGGCTGATTGTATCATTCTGCTAAGTGAATTTGACATTGAGTACATACACTAGATTTCAGTTTAAGGACAAGTACTTGTTGACCAATTAACAAAAGTACCTTTACCTAGAATAGAGCTTGTGATTCTGAATCCACCTAATGCATCATTGATTTATATTAAATAATTTGTTATATGGCTAGTGTACTTTGATGGATCATTCACCTTCCATGGTTCAGGGGTAGGTGTAGTGCTAATTAATCCTTCAGGAGACCCCATACCACAAGATTTCCATATTGGGTTTCCTTGCACAAATAACATTGCAGAATATGAGGCACTCATTGTTGGGATGAATTTGGCTATAAAATGGAGTATTCACCACCTTAAGGTCATTGGAGATTCACAACTGATCATAAAACAAGTCAATGATGAGTACAAGGTCAAGGAAGAAAAACTCATCCCATATAAAAGGTTAGTGGAAACTCAGAAGGAATATTTTGTGTGCATCACCTTTGAGAAAATTCCAAGGGCACAAAACAGATCTATAGATGCAATGGAAATAGTAGGTTCTATGCTGCGGATTCCATCAGAAAATAATGATATGCCATTTTTTTTGTTGAAAATCTACATCAACCTGCATACAACATACTGAAATAAGGCTTGGCATGTGAATTTTTTTTTCCCTACTCCCCATGGTATAACCCAATTTTTAACTACCTCCAAAATAGTACCTTTCCTCCTAACATTTACCAGTCTGAAAAACAAATCCTTAGCCGCCAAATAGCCCATTACACCCTCATAGGAGGAACACTTTATCCTCGTGGATACGATGGGAATCTATTGTGTTGTTTAGATGTAGCAAAGTCAGTCCAAACAATCAAGGAGGTACGTGAAGGAGTATGTGATGCACATACAAACGAAATGGTGTTAGCAAAGAAGTTGTTAAGGGTATGCTATTACTGGCCTACTATGGAGACAAATTGTTGCAACCATGTAAGGAAGAGTCTTTTATCTCAAAAGTATCGCCATTTCATTCATGCACCGTCACAACCTTTGCAACCAATAACAATGCCATGACCATTCTCTAAATGGGGATTAGAATTAATAGGTAAGCTCACCCCTACCTCATCTAATGGTCATACCCACATGATCACGGCCAAAAAATACTTCACTAAGTGGGTGGAGGCTGTTCCGTTGACATATGTTACAAGTGCTCAGATATCAAAGTTCATCATGAATCACCTTATTTGCAGGTATGACATTCCTACTGCCATTGTTACTAATAATGGTAAATTATTCTAGAAAAATATGGTAAAATATATTTTTCATCTCTTTTAAATAAAATTAAAGTGGTCCACGTCATATTATCCACAAGGTAATGAACACATGGAAGCCACTAACAAAACACTAGTTCAAATCATGGGGAAGATGGTGAGTAAGACATGTCATAACTGGCATTTGTAAATTCACCTAGCCCTCTAGGGTTATAGGATTTATATTCACACTCCTACTAGTGTGACACCCAATTCCCTAATGTTTGGAACATAATCTATCATCCCACTAGAAATCACTCTTCATTCCCTGAGAATATTTCCTAGGGATTATCTAGATAAAGATGAGGATTACAGAGTGGCCAGGATTACAAAATTAGAGCTCTCAGATGAGAGACACATCCATGCTCTCAACCATCTCAAGGTATATCAAAGAAGACTATCACAAAACTATAACAAAAGGATCATACCTAGTCAGTTTGAGGTTGGTAATTTTGTGATGAAAGAGAACTAGTTCAACACAAGGGCAAAAAGAGAGAAGAAAGGAAAGTTTGAAACTAATTAGTTAAAACCTTATGTCATTATGGCCAAATATGGGTTGGGAACATACAAGATTGCCCATCCTAATGGAGATGAGCTCCATGAACCCATGAATTCCATACATCTCAAGTGGTTTTATGCTTCAGCATGGCACAAAAATCATGAAACAACTCAAAAAGTAGAAAATTATTAAAAATACAAAAAATGAGAAAAATATATCAGAAAATAGGTCATTCAATTGTGAAAACCATGCAATTTTGGCACTTTGGATAAGTCCCTTGGTGAAAACTAGTTTCCGGTACCTTGGGAGGATTTGTTGTTCACAAACATCCTGCATCTAGGGGGAAATTTTACTTAGCCTAGGGCTAGTTCCACACCTGCATCTCAGATTCTTTGTGAACCTATCATGTCACACCTTGATCAAGATGATTCTCCTTTTTCTTTTCTGTGAAAGGATTGCCTTTATATATTCCTTGTCTAATGCCGGGGGCACCTTCACACTTTCACCTTGTTGTATATAACACATGGAACCTACACTTGTATATTCCCATCTAACGTTAGGGGTATCCACGTTTCTAGGTTTCCTGTACATAGCTTCAGAAAAACTTTTAAAATATAAATACATTCAAAATATCCAAAAACATTCACAAAACTTACACAAATAAAAATAATAGAAAAATAGAAAATAAAAAAATAATAGAAAATTGTTTCATGAAAAACTCCCAAGAACATCGCAAAACGCATTAAAAACAGTACCACAAAAACATAGTTTTAGTTTACTTTCCTTGTTTATTTGTTTGGTTTCTTGCTTTGCTTATTTGGTTGCATGTACATTATTTGTATAGTTTTTACTTACTTGCACATTTTTATAGTTTGTTTCTTTAAACATACTGCTTGAGACTGATCTTTTCTTTCTTAGATGAGATTCGTTCTTATTTATGAAGTGTGTTTTTATGTACTTGTAAATAATTATACATGGTTGTGTTAGTTTATGTTGTTTAACATGTATATTTGGTAGATTTGTTATGCTTGTTTATTGCATGTACATATTTTGGTTATCTCATCAACGTATCTCCATCTATATCATCACATCTAACATAATCTATACATCATATATAAATAAAATGCTAACTTTACATCATACATGTACACTAAGCTAATCATCACATATCATATCATCAAAAGGGGGAAAGAGGGATCAAAAATATCAAAATATATCCCCGCATACCAGTATCATCATATCATCATGTGCAATAAATCAAAAACAAACATCACATAGGAAATAACAAATGATAACATCTACAGATATATCATGAATCAATAAACACAAAGTCTATAATCATCATCATCATAGCTATCAATATCAAATGTCCATGCACATGTATAATAATGTCTATCTTGAGAGAATATACATCAACAATACAAAATCTGCCATCAAGGGCATCGATAAAAAATGAGCCTTCATGAGAGGCATACAATCCAAAATAGTACATACATCGATAAAAAATGAGCCTTCAAAAGAGGCATACATCCAAAATGTATACATCAATGCATTTACATCAAATGAGTCAAATATGACTCGATCCATCATGAGGACTAGGAGGCCTATGATCTCGAGGAGGTGGCATAAACTATGTGCTTAGCCCTCCTGTTTGTGTCACTATCTAGGTATCTCGTGGTTGCTCCATGGATCACAGTGATACCTTAGGCCTTGGTGACCTTCCCATCAACTGCTCTCTGAAATTCTGTATACTCTGACCCTCTAGAAAAACCTCATAGTACACAGCCTTATAAAAGGAGGCCACGCCATTAGCCATAGCCAAGTCCATGGATACACACGACACCACTACGGTCTCATCTATCTACCAAAACAAAGCCACCTCGGTCCGTAACCTTACCAGATCGGCCTAGCCCGCTGATATCTTGGCTAGCAATCCATCCCACTCTCTTGTGACCCAGACGACATCAACATGTTCCTAGTCCCTCTGAGTAGTAACAACCTATAGCTAAACATGTGCATGTTGTATTACAATCATCATCTGAGACATCTGGACCGCCATGTACTGTATTTGTAAGAACTGTGTGCCACCATCTCTGCCCTAACTAGCCTATGCCATGGCCTGATCCCTCTCAGCTGTGAGTTTCTATACCTAGGCCCTGACTTGATCCCTCTCTACTATAACCTAAAGCGTGACATATATAACCTATTGAAGCTATAACTAAAGTGTAACTATCCATCCCTTGTCTCTGCCCACCTCTCCAATCTCCTCCACCATCTGCTCTCTACCTCCACCATCCCTCAATGGGCTAGGAAGTGGCCCCTGCTATGGAACTACTCCTGTAGGAGGACCATGTGGTGCTCTCTATATTAGAACTTTCTGAAGTGGGACATCTAATCCTATAACCATGCCCACTCGGGGTATCTCAATCTGCCGTAATCAGACTTACTGCCTCTATATCTGCTACTGTACAAGTGGAGGGCCCTATCCCCCACCAACTTGTCACTGTCCCTCCTCCTCCTCCTCCTCCTCTCCATCATCATCATCCTCATGCTCAACCTCTATAGGTGCCCTAACCCATGTGGCCCATGCTAGATATAGAATATTAAGACAACTTGGCACCACTATCAAATACCCAGGAGCATATTGCATGGTAGTCCCGACATCTCTGATATGCCTTAATGGAAGCCAATGCTACAAAACCATCCGATCAAAATTGGCCTGAGCCCTAGTTGTTTGAATATGAGGCCCCATGTCAAATATCTCAACGGCCCTACGATCATACCACATGTCTGGGTTGGGAACATCTTAAAACCCCCCAAACTATAGAGCACATCAGTCCACGCTATAATACTCTATAATGTAGCCCTTTCTGCCTATCAATAAGTGCTCTACCATTGCTACACTAAGCTCATCAACATCCTTAACCCACTAATAATAGCAATAGGACCTCCACACTATCATCTTCTATGTAAGATCATCAAACTATCACCTATAGTGGTAGGTATCACTCGTGTGTCGTCGAATGTCACCACCTGTCAAAACCCATCCCATAAAAAATGAATCCTTTAGATCTCAGGCCCATAACTCACCTACAAGGTGAGAAATAGCTATGTTGTCCCATGACCAGATCTATAGCAAAAGTGCTAGGTCCACAGTCTTCTAACCATGGTATGTAATAAGATGTAGATCCTAGTATAAGTGAGATAACATACACTGTACCCAGAAAAATATCTCACCTCATAGAAAACCTGCTATAAATTCAATAAGGCTGAGCAGAAAGGTAGAACCTATCTTGTCAGGGACAAGAATGCCACTAACAAACACCATCAAATATATAGTAATATGATGAAAAATGGGTCTGTAATACAACAATTTAGATAAACCATCATCCCTTGGCGAGGTATATAAATACCACCAAATACCTCAATCATGCTATCCATGATATCCTTATCCATTCTGATGCACTCAACTAACTAGTCGACAATAGGAACATGAAATATGTGTCAGACATTCTCAAGTGTAATAGTCATCTCCCTTGTTAGGATTCAGAAACATTGGATCTCTGAGTGCCATCTCTCAGCCAAATCTATAAGGATACCATGGTCTAAGGTGATCATATGCATATGCACCACATAGGATAGTCAATTAACATCTAGCAAAACCACCAGCATCCGATGGTGTTGTGGACAGAAGCCAACCTCTATGGCAACTAGTCAACTGTGCCACTCCCATATCTGAAGCGATGGTAAACGATACTACAAAAAGGAAAATAAACATGTTATGAATTTCTTCCATTCTAATTCTTTCTATTTTCTTCTATCTACCTAATTTTTCATCTAAAAGTTTCCTCTCTATATGTACTAACAATTCTTCTAAAAATTTGACAAGTTGGGATTTTCCCCTTCTTCAGTGTATACGCACCCCTTTGGGCATGTACGCTCCTCCTTGGGTGTATACATGCTTACATGTATACGTGCCTTTAGTGGCACATATGCATAATTGTGTGTGTGTGCACATGTATCTTGACCAATCGACTAACCCTTACACATACGTGGCCCTTTTTCCACATACACGCCCTCTTTTGGGTGTATGCCTAGGCATACACAAGTTCTGATAACAAGTGTGTATGCTCCCCTAAGGATGCCTACACATGCACGTACATGTAAATTTGGCATGTATGCCTACGCGTACACATGTTTTTGGTGTGTACACTTACCTTTGGCTGTATACGTGTCCAAGGCTATGTACACATTTTACCCTAGCTACTAATAATAGTAAATGCATAATAAATGTAAAAAAGGATGAAGCAAGGTCAGGGAACTCACAAATGGTCCATCATCATTCATATTGGAAATACTCCTAGATAGTGTCAGCATGTCTATGGTAACTTTAAACCCTGGCCATCTCACTTTCTGCTCACGATAACTCAAGATAAGAATTTTGATAAGGATTAACAACAAATGAGTTGATTGTGATGGTTTACCCCCCTATGCAGGGTATATCTAACCATTTAAACCCACTGCAATGCCCTAGGCATGTATTTTGACCATTTTTGTTTTTTTTCTAACACTTCTTCTATCTGCCATCATGATTATTTTTATTAAATAATCATTGTTAACTAATTTTTGCCATGCTGGGGCATTGTTTTGCTACCCAATGCCCATTTCTTCCCCGTGAGGCGATTTTCTCACTTTCAAGTGATCTCCTACTCTCTTATTTATTTTATAAACATAAAAAATCCATAAAAATAATCACAAAAATATAAATTTTCCAAAAAAAATGGAAAAATCCTAAACATTTAAAAATTTCTCAAAAATCTTAAAAATCGTAAAAAAAACAATTTTTTTGTAAAAGTTGGTGACATTTCCATAGTGGCTAAAACTCGTATCTTGCACATGGTATTCATTTCATATCTTTCTGGTAGTTTCATGTATTCACAAATCAAATGAATTTCAGATCATTGATCTACAACCATTTACAAAGCTATCCTGCTTGCTTCGTTGGTACTCTGGGGCATATCGAGTTGTCTAGTACTATTTCGTAGCATATAAAACTTTATCATTGGACCCTGTGTCCTTTATCATCTTCCCCTACATATATCCTTACCAAGGGGAACTTTAAACCTTGTCGTAAATTATGAACATTAGAGGATCTTCAGATTGATAACAAAAAATTTGTGCATCCATCTTGACCGTTGTTGGTTTGAGTATGTGTTTGTACTTGTTTCCCTATTAAATGAGCTTGTTTCCTTCTCATTTTGCATTGATTTGGTGTTTTCAGCAATGGAAAATTGTTTGAAGTATGGATTTTCATGTGATTTCACTTTTTTCGTATGCTTACATTTTTAATAAGGACCAATGACATAGATCCTTGGCAAAATGATGATAAGAAAGTTGTTCTACACTAGACGCAAGTCTAGTTATTCCCTAGCCTTCTTCTTCTCTTTCTTCTCAATCATTCTCTTATCAATATTATTCTTCTCATTCACTTAAGGCACAATTCCTCTCCCCATTATTCTATCCATTTCTCTCATCTTTTTGATCGTCGATCGCCTTCTTTCATCACCCATTGACACTCGAGGGGGCATCTCTCACTTCTACTAATTTTTCTTCCACCACTTCAAAATTTTACCTGTCTACTATATTTGAAGTGGTGTAATTTAAGCCACCCCAAAGCGGGGAAAATGTAGACACCTATAATTTAGATCCAACAATTAAAATACTTAAATTGTGCTAATTATACCCTTTCCCACAAATTGATGACATACCATCAATATAACACTTTTTCTCTTCTATCGTCATTAATTAATTACATTACATTCGTTAATTGTCCCTTATATCTAGCAAAAATGACAATTAACAACCTTCCGTTAAATAAACCCATTTTTACCTGAATTAATTAATTATTCTTAATTAATTAATTTTCCTCTTCTATTATATCAATAAATCGTCATTTATTTGATTAAATCCATCTTATCCTCTAAATCATACTAATTATTATTCTAAAAAGCTTCTATAAGATTTCTCACCTATTAATTAATCAATTTGGTTAATTAATAAATCCCCTCAAACCCCATGAGTCACTAAAGGAAAAACTAAACTCTCCTAAGGTTTAATCAACCCTCTTTCAACCATACTTATCCACAACTAACTCATCCTTGCTATTATTCCACATATAAATGGATACAAAGATTCTTTTATCCATTGGTATTTATAAGGAGCCTTCCTCTTACCATTCTACTTACACCTAAATGAGCATAGAGCCTAAACTATAGCCGTTTTATCATCTTAGAGCATTCCATTAGAGGAGCTAGGTATCTTCATCTTGCATTCATCCATCCAAGCTTGAAGTCATATGGAGATATGTGAAATGGTCTTGTAGCCATGGATTTACAAGAATCCATTCTTGAAACCTTGGGATTCAAACATAAAATCAACCCTTTGATTGCTAAGGATCTATATAGGTTCATTTCATTTGATTAACATTCAATAGAGATAGAGATTAATTGCTTAGGATATTATTTTAGATGTTTATTCATGTTCTAATGAAAATATGTTGGTAGATTAGTCTTATTTAAGATCTTAGCATGATGGTGCATATATTTTAGTTTATCTTTTTTTTAGGATTACTACGTGTTAGTTATAATTCTCTTTGCATAGCTAACTAATTATTGCACACACACTTAAAGAATTAAGCATATAATATGGGAAGTTGTAACTATGACCATGCCATAAAAAGTTTAGCATAGGCAGTTGATAGGTGAAAATGGTCTTGTGGTGACCCTCCAAAGTTATGAATTTGATAAGATTTAAGGCAACCTAATTATATGGTTGAGGTAAAGACTCCCTAAGAAACCTAGAAAAATGAGAAGTAAGACTTTCCTTACCTTTCAAGAAAATATTCAACTCTTCAGAACTCTCCTTCTTAGGTTTATAGATCTCCCCGCAATATTTGATTATTTTCATGATATTAATGGGTGAGACATTTGCTGTGATTATTTTGATGATATTGATGAGATACTTTGTTTTGATTGTTTTAATGTATAAATGATGATGCATATGATGGTTTTATGATGATGTATTCGTGATGATTAAATGATATTTTGATGATTTTGAGGTATATACATGGTGATGATGTTTATATCATTTTAGATGTTTAGAGACATTTATAGTTTATGAGGTTAGATGGTGGTTTAATGTAGTTTCATTGTGATGTGATGATGTTAGATGATTAGATTATATATGATGATGAAATGCTTTTTATGTGTTGATGTTTATGAGATGTAGATATGTATGTATAATGTCAATTTTAATTAATTTGGATGTAAAATGAATGGATATTTATGATGAGGATGTTAAGTGTAGATGGATTATGGTGTTTGATGTAATGATGATTATTTATTACAATGGTTATGTGGTGATTTGTTGTATTTTTATGTTTAGATGGATGATATCGATAATGAGATTTTTGTCACAACTTATTATTTAGTTTGTGAAATGGATTATGAGATGTATAAATGGTATTATGAATATCAGTTTGTAGTGTTTAGTGTGGTGTTTAATGTTGATGTGGATAGTGTAGATTAAGTATGGATGTGATGATTTAAATATCAAGTGGGTATATACATATGGTAAATGTTGTGGAATTTTTACAATGCCATTATACAAATAAAATGTAAAAACTAATCTAGCTTTACAAATACTTACAATGTAACCATTCCATTAAATGAAGTGGAATAGCAGAGAGAAAAGGAGAGTAATTGAAAAGAGGAGGATATGACAATGATAGGTGGATGGTGGGGGATGAAAGGGAATGAAAGCCTCAAGATATTATAAGGTATGCATTTCTCAACATTGATGTAGAGGTTTTAATATTCTCAATGCTGTAGTACCAAAGTTTTTTTTGTAGACAATGCGACCTTTGCGAGGATCAAAATAGCATTCCCGATCATGATAGAACCGTTATTTCTAGTCAGGACCAAAAGAAGTATAGATTAGGATAGTTGGAGAGGGTTTTGGATATGGATGTAAATATGGGTATGGATAAAGGGGCTTGCTCCCAGTGTGCTAACACATATGTGAGTGTAGACACTAAATCACACACTTTGAGTAATTATCTAGTACTGATTACATACTACTATTAATATGATTCCTAAGTGAGAAAAGTAATAAATAACCCATGTACTTGGCCATATTTACTTTCTTTCTATTGCCACTTTTATTATTGCACAAATTTTTTCTTAGTTTGATCTCTGACCCTTCAGGTTCTCTGAGTCTGGACACCAGCGCCCAACCAGGATGCCAACGCCAGGCGCCCCGTCCCCTCTGGGAGATCTTGATGTCATTTTACTTTACTCATCTCTTTTGGGTCATTTCTATCTATTTGAGCATATTATATTTTTGGTAGTCGACCTTTTTGGGGTTGATTATGAAATTTAAGTAAGGGAATCATATAAATATAAAGTTATGTGATCATAATAAAGGACCAAACATTAAGAATTATCTATCACCACCTAAGGTTGCATCCAAAGGCTATCAAAGAGCATCAAAGCATCCATTATAGAATCCATAGCAAGGGGCAAGGGTTGGTTTTCTACATCACACTTCATAAGAAGGGAGTTTACTCTATTCCATGCATGACATTTACTATATTTTCTTACATCCATCTATTTTCTCGCTGTCAAGTGCAATACAAACAAGAGCCACCTAGGGAACAATTTCCACACAAACAAACACACAAATAGAAATAAATTGGGTTTGAGATTTAGTGTAACACTCAGTCATAAGTTCACCACTGTGGCAGCTGAGGAAATTTTGACCCTTCATTATGCATCTTTCTTTTTCAAGATTTGATGTCTATTTGAGGGTTTTATAGGTTCACACTTCATTGCAGGTTTCTAGTGAGCTCAACGATCTTGGTGTGAATCCATAATTACTAAATGTGAACAATGGAGAACCACTTGCAACCCTAAAAAGTTGGAGTTCTAAGAATTTTCGTAGACTTAGGCACACATTTATAGTCTATAGCATTTATGGGCACCCCTTCCCCATTCTAGGTGCCCCCATCTAGTTTGATCCCCCAATTCTACAATTTTCTTGGCTCCCATATGACGATCCTACCTCCTGCTTCTTTGTTCATCCAATCTACACTTTTGTACACTCCAAAATTAATTGCAAATCACCTAAGTACCTTCTTCTCCTCCCTCTAATTAGGGTTTGATACTTTATTGCTTAGTCTTGTTTGGGTTTATTTCTATACTTAATCTTTGATTATTTACTTCTACAATAAAATTCACATTAGACGTATAAATTCACATTTAGCTTAAGTAGTGAGGCACTAGTGGACATAGGATCTAGCTTACCATAACATCAAAAACTTGTTTTCACCATCGTATTTGCCAAAGGCACCACTGAATTAGTTTTAACCATTGGACACTTTTTTTGAATAATCAGATGTTTTTGTATGTTTGATTATGGGTACTTAAACATAGAATCATTTAAGATGTATGATGTTCATGGGCTCATCCAAATCATACCCATCCTGGGTAGAAAGCTTATAAGTACTAGAGTAAAAATTTTCTATGATGACGTAAGGTTTGAGCCAATTTGGTTCGAACTTGCCTTTCTTTTCATGATCTACATTAGTGTTGTGTCGGTTCTCTTTAAGGACTAAGTCACCAAATTTGAATTCACAAGTTCTGATGCATTTTCCATATTATCTATGAAGGTTATTTTGGTAAGCTTTGAGATGGTCTAAGGCTTATAGGTGTTTCTCATCTAACAACTCGAGTTCTTAAAGGTGCTGCACATGATAATATTTATCTTGGATTAGGTTTTTGAGAGAAAAAAAGAGGGAAGGAAGTTATATCTCAATGGGAAGGATAGCTTCGGTGCCGAAGACAAGGGAATATGGAGTGGAGCCAGTGGGGGTGTGGATGGATGTATGGTAGGCCCACAAGGCATGATAGATTTGTGTATGCCAATTGCATCCTACTTGATTAAAATTTTTGCAAGGATGTATTTGAGCATTTTTTTGGATGCTTCTATTTGACTTGATTCTAGATGTGTTTCTTGGAGAATGAAAAAACAAATAAGGGTAACGGGCGTAGGAAGAATACCTATTGAGATGCAGGTTGTAGGTTGTTGTGCACATATGACTTCTAAATCCATGACTGATCGTAAGAGCTTCCTTTTTGATTAGAGGAACTACCTAAAATGGAACAAACGACCACCAAATAAAAGTTAAACAATATATGCAGTGCACTGCCTAGTGTGTGCTAGATCCGGGAAGTGTGATACTTCCTAGACGATTGTCAATCCGCTGTTTAAAATAACTTAATGCTGGTAATAAAGTAAATCCTGCTATAGTAAAAATGATTTAGGTATCTCATTCATCCACAATAAGCAAATTCATTCACAACAAGCTAGGCTATGATTGAATCTGAAGGTCAAGGTCACTTTCAGGATACTATTATTGGTCAGGGTCAGATTCTAGGTAGTTTAGGGTATTTGGTAGAGGTCTTAGGCTCTGATCTAGGTTTCTGGAAAAAGACACAGAAATCAACATCGGTTTAGGTTAATCGGTGATGGTTATGGGTGACTGGCATCGGTTTGGTCAAGGTACAGGTAACTCAATAAGACTTGGCTGGGTGATAGATCCGGATTAGATGAAGGTGGAAGGAAAATGACGAGATTCGTATGGATCTTGGAGATGCATAGGAATGATGAAAATCTAGGTATGGATAGTTCAATGGTGTGGGTAAAGAGGTAGTTAAGTTTGCATGGAGATAAAATGGTGGGGGATGGAAATGAAAGCAGAAACTAACAACAAATGTGAAAGGATCTGCTCAAATGACAAGGAAACAATGTAGGTTAACAAACTTATTGTTTGTATGAGCTTGATGTCTGGTTGGTAATGGTGGGTGATCAAATGAACTTGGTGTAGTGTTGGTGCTTCCCTAGATTCTCCCATGAATTCAGATGGCTGTGTGGTTGCTTCAGGTACTGACTATGGGTGTTTTGATGTTGGTACAGATGTTAGTTCTGATTACATGCAGATCTAGTTTCGTCACTTGTTCTTAGAAGATCTCTCTCTCTCTCTCTCTCTCTCTCTCTCTCTTAGAAATGTGCCAACCTCCAGAACAATGTGCCTTGCATTGAAATAAGGTTTCTTTGGGAGTTAAAAGGTAACCAATGGTGGTTAAGGGTAATCGGTGTCGGTTAGGGCAAGATTTCCTAGGTTTTCTAAATTGGGAAGATCCCCTTGATTTTTTGGGATCTCATTTCATTTACTCCACAGATCAGACTGGAAGCTTCCTTCTCACATGCGGGAATGTGGTTAGAGGGAATGTAGGCATTGATTTTTAGGGTTTGGGTAGGTTTTAGTTAGTTATGACAACTTACTAAGAATAGGTCTTAGGGTGAGGTGGCTTGATGAGGTGTCTAGGTGAGGTGGATATATGGGCATTATCCCAATTAGAATATTGAAATAATGAATATTATGAGGATAACGAATTAATTTAATTAAATTAATATTATAATAGGGTGAAGGGGGCCATGGCTAGGTGGATGTGTTTGAGGTATTTATTTGACGAGGGACCAAGGAGAGTGTGACCTAATTTTAGTGTCTACATTTTTCTCCTTTTTGTTGTGTGGCTTGTATTGGTAAGCGACGCTGACAAAAATAAGATGTGGTTACCCCATGTGTGGGTGAAGGTGATCCCCTTCAAACCAAGAATTGACAAGGTAGAAGGAAGAATCAGTGAGTGGTTTGATAAAAGGTGAATGTGATGAAGAGGAGGGTAGGTAACGGGGGAAAATAAGGAAAAAAGGTCCACTCAGGTAATCTAGGTAATGGGTCAGAGTCAAAGGTAGTAACAGTCAAATGCACGCACACGTATAAACTGTAGCATGGTACTAGGCTGAAGAGCAGGAAAAATCTACATTGTCTAAGGTCGATAGGTTTATTCAAACAAGGTTGAAGTGATTCTGGTATCTAAGGTATAGGATATGGTCAGGAAACATGACACAGGTTAGGTGTAGGAATGTTTAGGTGTGTTCCAGTACACCAAAGGTAGGGTCAGGATAAATAGTCATGGAAAGAGGTAAGGAAAGTTCATTAGGGAAATCAACACAGGTAACAGTGCTACAAGGTATAGCAAACACATGAGGTCAAAGGTCACTAGTGATGTTACAGGTCCAAAAATCTAGGTCACGGCACATGTAGGGCCGAGGTATGGATAAAATAATGAGTCCCCAAATGAGGACGAGGTTAGGTAGTAAATGATGAGGTCAGGAGGGTGAGGTGAATGGTCAGGGTAAGTATTGGGTGAGGGAAAAAAGAGTGATGGGTAGGGTAATAGGGTGAAAGTGTGGGCAATGTGGAAGAGAGGGTAACTGATGCCAATATAGGGTAACCGACCATGGTAAGGTAGGGCATGTGACCGATGCTAGTGAAGGTAAAACTAGTGTCGGTTCGGTAGGGGATGTTATAAAAAAAAAGTGGCCGAGTTAGCCTTCAAGGGCCCCATGCCCTTGGAGTGCTACCTAAATAGTCCCAGTGAAAAGGAACCTCAGGCCGATGTAGTTCTCCCATAAGCTAGGGAAGAATATGAGTAGGTATGAAAATGAGTTGGTAAGTTTTAGGCATGATTTAGGTTTAGGTCGGTTAGGTGTGAGTGGGTTATGGGAAAATTGATATAGGTGATTTTGATGTGGCAGAAGAAGGAGATTACCCCAAAGGTAAGCATCGAGGAACAAGTCCTATATAAGGTAATCAATATGTAATAAAGAAGGCTAAAAGATAAGAGGGGGCAAGAAAGCCGCCTGATTGGTTAGGATCATACTTAGTAGGTCATACCTTGGAGGAGGTGATGAATGTGAGACCCTAAAGACATTACATGATTGATTATTCTAAGGGTGAAAAGTAGTCACATGATCACTAAATGTCATGGTTCCAAGAGGTCCCTTGAGGCGGTAGGAAATGAAAATGTGAATGGTGAGAGGGTGAAAATTGATAGTTTACATGGTAGTAGGTAACATGCCTTTTGGCAAGAGATCCAAGGTCACAATGGGCAAGTCCATGACAAAAAAAGTTTTTATTGTTTGACTTGTATTTGAGATAGATTGATCAATGTGGGAAGTCTATATGGGATGTAGAAATTAACTCCTTGAGGTCTTTGTGAAGTTGATCGATGCGGGAAGCTTTAGATTTTCTCGCTTTCTTCTCTCCTTTTTTTTTGAAAGAGCTTTACATAGCTGTCCTTTGAGGGAGTAGTCTATTTATAGCAGTGATTGCAGAGAGGAAGATGTCCTTTTGAGGGAGTCATATTTTTATTGGAAGTTTGACTCAAGGAGTTGGATCCCATGTGAGGGCTTTGAAGTCATGGAGAAGAACAAGGTGAAGAATATGCATTATTGTTTAGAAAGTAGGGTAAAACAACCATGGGATCTCATCTAAAGGTAGACAAAAAGTATCCATGAGAGTCATGCTATGTGTAGTGCCATGGTACACATATTTAAGAGAAGATAAAAAGTGACGGATATGCACATGATTCTTGTTTAATCATTGGTAAGGTGTAAGAAGTGGATAGCACTCAAGGGATGAGCATGGAAAGAGGAAAAAGATGAGGTAGGACTAAAAGTCAATAGTAGAATGCTTGAATATGTGAGTCATTAAGGGGTTCAGGTTTGGGTTTACCATTGAGTGAAGATAAACGATAAGCACCTAATCCGTAAGTATGGGTCACGATGTATGGTCCAAGCCAATTAGGAGCAAATTTTCCCTGTTTACTTTTTTCTACTTTGGTTACATGTTGATTTTATTTTAGAACAAGGTCACCAACTTGGAAGGTTCTCTCATGGACACATTTTTCATAGGCACGTTCGATACATTTTTGGTAAACTTGAAGGTGGTTAAGAGCATTAAGATGACGTTCGTCTAATAACTCAAGTTGTGCTAAAATTTCCTGACGAAAGTTGTCATCATTGAGCATGTCATGGAGAGAAATGTGGAGTGAGGGAATCTATACTTTGAGAGTAGAACAGCCTCTATATCTTAGACTAGAGAAAATGGTGTGGAAGTAGTTGAAGTATGGATACTAGTGCGGTATTCTCACAGGGAAAAAATAATGTGCATATGCCAATCCTTCCCAGTATCGTTAACTACTTTCATGAGAATTTTGTTTAAGGTTTTGTTAGTGGATTTAGCTTGGCCATTGGTCTATGGGTAATAAGGTGAAGAGAAACTTAGCTGAATGCTGAAGGCATCAAAAATTTTTCACAGGGTTTTATTTTTGAATTATTTTCTATTGTCAGTGATGAGGCGATGAGGAACACCAAAGTGACAGATGATGTGGTGATTGATGAACTCACATATTTTCTCATCTTTCGTGGAGATGAGTGGTATGGCTTCAACCCATTTTGTGTAGTATTTGGTAGTGGTGATGATCCATTGATGGCGTTGGGAAGAGTGGGGGTTGATCTTTCCGACAAGATCCAAACCCCATTGAGAAAAGGGCCAAAGGTCACAGGTGACTTGTAAGGCGTGACTGGGTGTATGATGAAGGTTGGCGTGTTGTTGGAATTTGACACAACATTTGATGTAGTCACAACAATGATGGTTGAGGGTCAGCCAGTAATAGCCTAGGCAAATAATATGCTTAGCAATAGCAACACCACTAAAGTGACCTCCACATATGCCATCATGAACTTACTTAATGGTATAAGGAATTTTTGAGCTCTTGAGGCATCGTAAGAGAATACTATCAAAGCCACATTTATAGAGGAGGCCCCCCATGATGATGTAATGAGAGACCTTTGTAAGGAAGGCACATTTTCCATTACGCGTGAGATCAGGGGGTAAGATGGAGAGAGAAAGATAGTCAGAGTATTGTTTATACCAAAGGTCACTCAGGTCGAGGGTAGCGGTTATGATAAGTTAAATTCACGAGGTAAATAAGAAGGTGATTGGAGTCATTATATGGTGATAGATTTTAGAATTGGCGGGTGAAGCAGGTATTTGAGAAGCCAAGCAGGCCATGGTATCTGTAAATCTGTTGGTTGAACGGGGGACGGTTTGAAGGGTGTAACGGTCGAAGGCGGTCAAAAGTATGTCTACATGATGTTTATAATTTTGAAGTATCTCATTACAAAATTGGTATAGACCATTGACTTGGTTTATAACCAATTGAGAATCACCAAATATGTTGATTGATTTGACATCTAGGGCGTAGGCAGCTTGGAGAACTAATACGAGCGCTTCATATTCAGCAATATTATTGGTACAATCAAAATCGAGTTTGAAAGACAAAGGCATGGGTTCACCATTAAGCAGAATGAGGATAACACTAGCCCCACCCCCAAGCTGACACTTAGAACCATTGAAGAAGAGTGTCATTTGGTAAGTGGGTTCGTCCAGGGAAAGGGTAGCAATTGACTCATCTGAAAAATCAAAATTAGAGGGTTGATCCTCGAAAATAGGTGCGTTGGCCAGTTAGTCAGCAATATCTTGGCCCTTGATGGAATTTTGATGAATAAATTTGAGGTTGAGGTCAGCTAAAAGCATAAGCCATTGTGTGGCACACTGATTTTGATAAGGTTTGGCATACATGAAGTGTAAGGGGTTTGTGTTGGTCACAACATAGGTTTTGTGGTTGAGTAGGTAATTGCAGAGTTTTGTGGCAACAAAAACTAAGGCTAAGAAAAGTTTTTTCTGAGGGGTGTATCGGGTTTCATATTCCAAAAGAGTATGACATATGTAATAAACCACCTGCTCCCTGTATTGTTCATCATGATGAGAAAGCATGGCCCCCAAGGAGTGATCGGTAGTAGAGATGTATAGGTAGAAGGGTTGATCGTCTTTAGGTAGGATAAGTACGGGTGGTTGGAGAAGGTATTGTTTTAAGGCCTCAAAAGATTTGTGGCAGTCCTAATCCCATTTAAATGAGACATCCTTCTTGAAAAGATGATGAAATGGTTAACACTGATTAGATAATTGTGAAATGAATTGGCAAATATACTGTAACTTACCTTGCAGGCTACGAAGTTGTCTAAGGCTAGTGGGTGGAGGCATTTCCAAATTGGCCTTGAATTTGGTAGGGTAAACTTCTATACCACGTAGAGAAATGATAAATCCCAGGAGCTTTCCTGAGAGGATCGTGAAGACACACTTCTTAGGCTGAAGGTGGACGTAATATTTAATGAGATGGTCAAAGATGGTTTTTAGGATGGTGAGGTGCTCGGAGCGGCATTTAGATTTGGCTAGGAGATCGTCCACACAATCTTCCAATATATGATGCATGATGTCATGGAAGATATAAGTCATAGCCCACTGATATGTGGCACCAACATTTTTAAGGCCAAAAGGAATGACTTGGTAGCAGAAGGTCCCCCAAGGGGTGATGAACGCAGTTTTGTGTTGATCCTCTAGGGTAAGCAAGATTTTGTTATAACCTGAGAAACCATCCATGAGTGATAACAACTCGTGACCTGTGGTAAAGTCAATCAGTTGGTCAATACCAAGTAGAGGAAATTCATCTTTTAAGTAGGCTAGGTTGAGGTGATAGAAATCTGTGCAAATGTGGAGTCCCCCTATCGCCTTGGTGACAGGGACAATGTTAGAGATCCAAGGATAATCAATGGGTAATATGAAGGAAATGGAAAGAAGATGCTGAAGTTCTTCTTTGACAAGAAGGGCAATAAGAGGGTGCATTTTAATTAGCTTTTGTTTGACGGGTTTGGCATCAGGAATGGTTACGATATTGTGGATCACTACGGTGGGGTCAATACCGGGCATGTCTGCGTAAGACCAAGAAAAATCTTGGTTATGGTTTTTGATAAAAGAAGTGATGGCTTCCTTTTTAGCAGCATCTAAATATTGACTAATCTTTAGGATGTGTGGGTCGTCTTAAGTGTGAATGCTGATCTCGATAGTCGATTCATTAAACATGGTTTACATCTCAGAGGGTAACACCTGATGAATATATGAGTCTTCTGCACTGAAGTAGGTGAGTATAGATTCACCATCCTTACATTAAATGATGTTAATTAAAGGTGTGTCATCATCGATCATGTCAGAGTACAAGAAGGGAAGAGAGGAAGGAGCCTCGCCCTCACATTGATAATTCAGAGGCCCCAAGGAAATGGTGTT
The DNA here is from genome assembly GCA_019776745.2 of Taxus chinensis. NCBI lineage: Eukaryota > Viridiplantae > Streptophyta > Pinopsida > Cupressales > Taxaceae > Taxus > Taxus chinensis. Next base: position 323,985,688 of record CM034155.1, on the reverse strand, counting down.
TATGAAAAAAAAAGTTAGGAGGGATAGATTTTGGATCCATCGACTCTGTCGGTGAAGGCAGTGATGAAGGTAGAGCGGGTGAAGAGGGTGGAGAAGGGCTAATGTCCTTGATGAGTTCAATGCGATCCTGCTTGGTAGGTGGTTTAGTAAAGTCGATACCACTATGGTCATTATGTTTACAGGTAGTACATGGAATAATAGTATGGCGGCCTTGCTTGTAAAATCCAAAACCAAAACCCTTCCACGCACATCAGTGTAAGAAGGTGTTGGAAAAATGGTGATTGCTGAGAGACTGGAAGTCCACAGAAAATGGGTGGGTTTGTGATGGTGGTTGGGGTGTGTAAGTGGTAGTATCAAGTCCCTCATAAGTGAGACTGGTAGGAAGATGAGGAGGACAATAAAGGAGGCATCATCCTATACGGTGATCATAGCAAGGATGTTGGTGAAGAATTCCATACTCTTGTGGATTAAGGAATGTGTTGACACTATATAGGCGATACTCCCCGAGAGTGAGGCATTGAAAAATTCCTTCCAAGGGATTGGTGGTCGGTATGCGGGTAGCTGGAATAAAGGATGTTTCAGAGGTTGATGCAGAGGTGGAGTTAACAGATTGAGAGGATGATGGGTTGTCCGTGGAGGTTATGGTGGTGGTAGGAATGGAGGAGGTATGTGCAGTTGAGGTAGCGACTGTAATGGTAAGCATAGGTGTAGATGAAGCGGTAGTGGTCATGGAGGTAGATGCCTTAATGGGTATAAGCATGTTATTGGGTCAGTAAAGTATGTTACATGTTTTAAAAGGTGATGGGTCAGTTGGAATGGTATAGGTGTGTCCTTCATGTTCAAACTTTACACAGCGATGCAAAGTGGAAGGAACACAACCCATGATATGAATCCAGGGTCTGCCAAGCAACATGTTATATTGAAATTCCCCCTCTAAGACATAAAATAACTCTAGAATGGTACAGAGGCCCACACGAATGTGGAGGATGATGGTGCTTAGTGTAGAGATGATAGTGTCATTGGATGAATGCAACATGACAATATGTTTATGCATGCAATTGTCAGGTATGTGCATTTGATAGAATGCATGAGATGAAATAATGTTAATGCTAGTGCCCCCATTGATCATTACACGTCGTACATGTCTATCATCAATGTGGAAAGAGATGAAGTGAGCTAGGTCTGGGTCATCTGTTTGGTGCAATGAAATCTCTTCCTCTAAAAAGCTAAGGGAGGCAGATAAAGGTGGCAATTTGGTGAGAGAGGCTACATGATGGGGTGTGATAAAGGAGGCTATGAGTGATTGGGTAAAACCTCAATAGATTGTAGGACCTCCATGATATCTTGACAATGAGATTTTGAGGTTTGGATGAGGTCATATAAGGAAATTTTGAGGGGGGATTGGTGTAGTTTTTTGAGCATTGTACGATGTGTGACCCCATTAGAAATAGGGTATGTGGGGCTATAGATAGTAATTTTAGGTGTGGGGGAAGATGGTATGTTGGGTATATGATTAGTTGGTGAGTCAGGTGCCTTTTCCTTGCCTTGTCTCTCTGAGCACGGGTAGTGACATGGATCATGTTGATATGAGGGGAGTTGGCAAATGGAGAAGGTGTAGGATGAGTGGTATAATGACATGATGAACAAAAACCTACTGGGGGAGAAAATCCTTGTGAAGTGAGCTGGGTGCAACGCCATTTAGGTAATGGTGTGGTAAGTTCTCTGATGCAAACAATGTTAATTTCAAATCTTGGGGGTGGTTCTAAGAGTTGAGGGGGTGGAGGTCGTGGTTTTTGAGTAGGTAGTGAGGGAAGGACTATGGGAATGGGTGTTGGTAAAACGGGGTCCTCATCTAGAAGGTCATCATCATCAAAGTTTGCTTCAGGAGGACATAACTAGATAAGGACAGTTTTCAAAGCCTTGCAATTCTCCACATCGTGCCCTAGCACATGATGGTAGTCACAAATTTCAGTGTCATCAAACCCTTTTGGCTTGGGTTTGAGGGGGTCATAAGGTCTGAGTGGTGGTAATGTGATGACATAAGTCTCAAGGAGGTTGGTTAAGATTCTGGCATAAGACCTAGCTAGTGGGTCGCAATGGGAAGTGAAAGTGGGTTTGGGAATAGGTGCAGCTGATTGTTACGCAATTGTATTTATAGGAGGGGGAGTGGGTCGAGCTATAGTTTTGGGTGCAGGCATGGTCCTGGGTGTTGGTCATGTTTGCTTGGGTAGGGGTATGGTAGATGACTTGGCAGGAGGGTGTATGGTTGTTTTGACTACCATATTAGAGGGTAGTGGATTTTTGTCTTTGGGTTACACCTTTTTGGGTAAAGGTGATATGGGTGTATGAGATCTAGAGGGAAAAATAGATGGGGGAAGAGGGTGAGTTACCCATAGGGATAATAGAGGTGCTGTGAAGGTAGATGACGCAGGTTATATAGGGGGTGTGAGGGACAGAGAATAAAGTGTAGTGGGTAGCAAAGAAGTTGCTGAGGGTATTGGAGGTATGGGTGGTAAAGATGTTGTAGGTGTGAGTGTAAATTGTGTTGGGTGGTTGGGTATGTTAGAGGTTTGCGAGGAAGGAATGGGCTATTGTTTTTTTGGTTTAATGACGAGTGGATGTTTCTTAACCATGCTGGAAGGTTAAGGTCCTAAGATGGATGGAATGAGTGAAAGTGATGAAGGTATGATTGGCGTAGCCAAGGTGTGAGTTCTATGGGTTTGGTTCTTCTATTTGGGTGTGGAGTAGGTTAGGTGTTGATTGTGGAGGATGTAGCTACATCTAGTTTGATAGGTGCATGAGTAAGGCTGGGTGTTGGGATGACCCCTAAGGTAGTAATAGGTTTAGTCAAGGAAGATGATGTAGGTGTGGGTTTGGATTTAGATGTGTGTTGGGTTATGGGCAAGGGTGTATGTTGAGCTATGATAGGTTTCGTGGAAGAATTTATGATAGAGGTGGTTGTGTTTTGTTCGATTGGTCGAAATATCTTTGGGTAGATAGTGGAAGTGTTAGCAAGTGACATTTGCATTTTTGTTGAGACAGGAAGCAGAAGACACCCCCATAGTAAGGCTCTATCCACATAATCTAAGCAATCAGATAAATGTGAGAATGACATGTCTGTAGGTGAGGTTGATGAGGACCTAATGGAAATTCTCGTAAAATGTGTCTTAGAGATGGGAAATTTGTTAGCTTCGGCTTCCGTGGGTAAGAGAGACAAAAGTAGGTCTGCAGGATCTTGGGTAGCTAATGGAGAATGCTGGCCTAGAGGCAAAGGTATCTCTACTGGATCCTTGATAGGTGGAGGAGATAAACAAGTATCCTCCATGGACTAAAGAAGTACTGTGGGTGACGGTTCCCTAAGTGGAGAAGCCAAAGGTGAAATAGCTTCGATATTAGTGGAAGGCTCCTCCACGGGTGAGGAAGGAGGTGAAAGGTGTTCCTTTGTGGGTGGAGGAATATGTGAAGTGGGTTCAAGTGTAGGTGGAAGACCTCAGGCTATAATTTCCTCTATGGAAGGAATACGAGGTAATTCGGAAGTAACGGGTGCATCACTAAAAATAGGGTGGACCTCGTGGGTATGGCTATCATGAGTTGAGATTTCTCCAGTTTGATCAGATAAAGGGGCATGATTAGTAAAGGGTTTCTTGAATATGTGTAGGTTTTGATTGGTAGGTGCATTAGGATTATCCATGGTTAACTTGCCTTTCTCGAGCATTTCTTGGACAATGTTTTTGAAAGTGATGCAATTTCCGTCACTGTGACCTTTTACTCGATGATATTTACAAAAGTCATGTTCTTTATACCATGCGGGTGTGGGGTGAGAAGGGTCAAAACCAACGTTTGGTTTTATAGGTGGAAGGGTGATGGTCCTAGCTTTAATGAGCTTTTCTAAGATAGAAGAATAAGGCTCCCTAATTGGGGTGTATTTCCGTTATTCTAGTCTGAATTGGAAAGTCTAGACAGGTGAGAGATTAGCTGAAGGGCTAGCCTGAATTGACAGATGAGATGGGTCAGCTTTAAGTACCACTGCGTTAGCGGTCCCCTTGGAATTTGAATAATTTTTCTGTGGTTTGTAAGAAGAAGAGGTATCATTTGACTTGAATGCCAAATTCTTATTACGTAGTTGGATTTTCTTCTCTTCGATGGCCCAAATCTCTAGATTTCGTGCCATGGTGAATGCTTCGTCGAAGGTTCAGAAATTTTATACCTGCAAGGTCGGTGAGATATGTCTAGCAAAATCCCACATGAAGAGCTTAGTGAGTTCAGTTTGCGGTAGTTGGAAAGTGAGTTGATTAATTAGGCTACGCCAGTGAGCAAAAAAATTTGTGATAGATTCATCATCGTACTAACATGTGAAGTATAGGTCTGTCATGGTAACCTTCTTAACGATATTGATGGAGAAGTGATCCAAGAAGGCTTGGGCTACCTAAGTAAATGAAAATATAGAATGTCTAGGTAACCCACTATACCAATCTAATGTAGGTCCAGTCAGAGACATGGGAAATTTCCTCAAGAGCAAAGCATCATCGTGGGTGATTATGTAGCATCCATGTTTGAAAGACCACAAATGTTGTTGTGGGTCTTCCTTGCTATTGAAATAGTTGAATTTAGGAATTTCCCAATGCATGGGGTATGGACGGATAGGAATGGATGGGTGGATATGTTCATTATATATCTCATCGTATGTGAGAGTGTTTCGGGAGCCAGAAACTAATGCCTCTAATGTCTGTATCTTGTCCATCATTAATTTGATTAAGTCATTGGTAGCTTGCAATGGCTGGGTGCCTCTTGTAGCGTAAGAGGGTTGGTGTTGGGCATATGACATGGGTGGCATTCTAGTATATGGTGCAGCCGCATAGGTGGATTGAGAATAAGGTAGTGAAATAGGGGGTGCATACCCAGGATGAATGACAGATGAAACAGGAGGCTGCTAATAGTACATATATGGAGGTGGAAGGGTCGTGGTAACCCTACTGGCAATGGGGGCTAATGATTGTGGAATAGAAAGGACCATGTTTTGAAAAGGGGTAGGGGTTTCTGACACTAGGGGTGGAAGTGTAGCTATGGGTATATACGAGACAATAGGGGAAGATGAGGTGGTGTTCTGAATGGTTGTCGAAGGTATAGTGGATGTGGTGGGTATAATGGATGTAACAAACGTGGCAGTCATAGCGGGTATAGGGCCTAGCTACGAAATGACTGGGGGTAAGGTAGATGTAGGCAATGTGGGGTTAATAGGGGCTGAAGCAGAAGTAGGAGTGAGTGTTGAGGGGATAGATACATGCATGCCATATATCAACTGACCCGAGGCATCTCGAGTGGATGACTGGGAAAGATAAAACTGTAAGGCAGTAGGGTTTTGGTCAAGGATTCGTGTGATCTCCTCATCTTTGATAACAATAGAGATAAGTTGGATAGGTTCCATGGCAGGTGATAAAATAGAATGTGGTCAAGGGCTAGGTGGGAGTGGTTGATAACTAGCATGGAACATGAGGGCACTTTCCTGTCGACACATCAGTACCATGTGAATAGGTACTAACATGGTAAGACCACTTTCTATAAGTGACACATAAATATAACACATGTAGGATAAATAGATGGTGGTAGGTGAATCGGGGCTAAATGAGCTGGAAAATAACACAGATTAACTAATGCTGGTTAGGTCAAACTGACGTTGGTCACAGGTAACCATTGTTGGTCACTGTGGAAAGTGGACAGTTGGTCAAAAACAAGGTATAAGGCCAAATTTACCAGGTATGCAAAATGCTGATGAGATTTACTAGTAAAGTGAATATGATGAGAGTTATAAGGACTCTAAATAGTCGAAGAAGGTGAATATGTGTCCTTTTGGGTAGGTCAACCAAAAGAACAGTGAACCGATGCCGGTTGGGTATAAACGATGACAGTCAGAGGGTAACCGATGACGGTCGCTGGACCAACATTGGTCACTGTGAAATTGAAACAGTGATGAAGAAAATGTGGTTGTGAATTAAAATTTAATGTGGAATCAAATCTAGAATTATGGCAATGATGAGAATATGGTCCAGGAACACTCAGATAAAGTTGGAATACATCAACTGTGATGAGGAGTGTGTAAGGAGAAATAAGAAAAATGAAGAGCATGACCTCTCACCTCAAAATGCAAGCCAAACAGAAACACTAAGAAAAATACGATCCTAAGAGTGCTTTTTCTATTATGTTTGTTTAGCTTATGCTATTTTAAGGATTGACTGATGAACTGTAGAATAATTTTTTTTGGTGAGGATGGCTTCCTATGAAGAAGGAAATCTACAACGAGAGGTTTCAGGTATGTTATGGTGGGAGTGGTCCTCACTCTGAAGTATGACTCGACAGAGCAGTGAGTTGGGTGTCCACTGTGCCATGATTGTGTGATCACCTATATCTTCTTCTAGGAAATATGTTGTTTAAGAATGTTTATATTTTCAATTTTTGTGGTGTTTGGGTGAGACTTAGAGAGAGAAAAAGAGAAAGAAGTACTTTTCTATGATTTGTTTGTCAACCATTAGCTGGGAATGACTTCTAGCATATGGGTTGCCCTCAATTAATGTGAGCTAATGCAGAAAAAAAGAATGAAATGTAATGATTTTTAAACCCAAATCAAAATATGGAATTTGATGACACAATAAGAGGAATAGGAGAAAGTATGATCTTTCACTAATGCAATGAAAATGAAATAGAAGAAGAGTTATTTTTAAGCACCAAAACACGATTGCTTTGAGACAATAGAAAGAAGAGAAGATTCCAAGGGAGAAATTTTAATGTGAGAACCTTTTAGAAAGGAAAAAAACATGCAATTCTCCTAAAAATGAATGAATGCAAGGAACCTCGAATGGGTCCCACCGATCATGCCAAAATGTTTCACCTGATTCTAGATGCGTTTCTTGGAGAATGACAAAACAAATAAGGGTAATGGGCATAGGAGGAATACCTGTTGAGATGCTGGTTGTAGGTTGTTACACATGTATGAATTCTGAATCCATGACTAATTGTGAGGGCTTCCTTTTTGCTTGGAGAAACTACCTGAAATGGAACACAAGACCACCAAATAAAAGTTAAACAATAAATGTAGTGGACCGCCTAGCATGTGCTAGATCCGGGAAGTGTGATACCTCCTAGATGGCTATCAATCCACTATTTAAAACAACTTAATGTTGGTAATAAAGTAAATCCTACTATAGTAAAAATGATTTAGGTATCTCATTCATCTATAATAAGCAAATTCATTCACAACAAGATAGGCTATGATTGAATCTGAAGGTCAAGGTCACTGTCAAGATACTACTATTTGTCAAGGCTAGATTTTGGGTAGTTTAGGGTTTTTGGTAGAGATCTTAGGATCTGATCTGGGTTTCTAGCAAAAGACACAGAGACTGACGTCGGTTTAGGTTAACCAGTGATGGTTATGGGTGACCGGCATCGGTATGGTCGAGGTATAGGCAACTGAAAAATATTTGGCTAGGTGATAGATCCAAGATTAGATGAAGGTGGAAGGGAAATGGCGAGATTTGTATGGATCATGGAGATGCACAGGAATGATGAAAATCCAGGTATGGATAGTTAAATGGTGTGGTTAAAGAGGTAGTTAAGTTTACATGGAGGTAAAATGGTGGGGGATGGAAATGAAAGTAGAAAATAACAACAAATGTGAAAGGATCTGCTCAAATGACAAGGAAACAATGCAGGTTAACAAACTTACTGTTTGTATGAGCTTGATGCCTGGTTGGTAATGGTGGGTGATAAAATGAACTTGGTGTAGTGTTGGTGCTTCCCTAGATGCTCCCGTAAAGTTAGATGGATGTGTGATTTCTTTGGGTATTGACTATGGGTATTCTGATGCTGGTACAGATGTTGGTTCTGCCTGCATGTAGCTTTGGTTTCATCACTTGTTCTTAGAAGATGTCTCTCTCTCTCTCTGATAAATTTACCAACCTTTAAAAAAATGTGCCCCACATTGAAATAAGGTTGTTTTGGGAGTTAAAAGGTAACTGATGATAGTTCTAGCTTAACCGGTAGCGGTTAAGGGTAACCGGCGTTGGTTAGGGTGGAATTTCCTAGGTTTTCTAAACTAGGAAGATCCCCTTGATTTTATGGGATCTCATTTCGTTTACTCCATAGATCAGACTGGAAGCTTCCTTCTCACATGTGGGGATGTGGTTAGAGGGAACGTATGCATTGATTTTTAGGGTTTGGGAAGGTTTTAGTTAGTTATGGCAACTTACTAAGAATAGGTCTTAGGGTGAGGTGGCTTGATGAGGTGTCTAGGTGAGGTGGATATGTGGGCATTATCCCGATTAGAATATTTAAATAATGAATATTATGAGGATAATGAATTAATTAAATTAAATTAATATTATAGTAGGGTGAAGGGGGCCATGGCTAGGTGGAAGTGTTCGAGGTATTTATTTGACGAGGGACCAAGGGGAGTGTGACCTAATTTTAGTGTCTACAACTTCATATTGGCCATTGCCTTGTGGGTAGTATGGGGTGGAGAACTTAAGCTTGATTTGGAAGTGATCATAAAGTTCACAGATGTCATGATTTTTAAAGGATTTACCATTGACCGTGATAATAGTAGATGGAATACCATAGTGGTAAATGATGTGATTAAGGATGAATTTTGGTATTTTTTTTTCGGTGATATGGGTGAGCAGAATGGCTTCGGCCCATTAAGTAAAGTATTCCATAACAGTAATGATAAATTGGTGACCATCATATGAGGTAGGATTAAGCTTGCCCATGATATCGAGACCCCAAGTAGAAAATGACTGTGGAGTAGTGATGGGATATACAGCTTGAGAACGTGCATGGATAAGGTCAACATGTTTTTGGCATGGGACACATTTATGGACATATGAGCATGCATCTTTTTCCATGGTAGGCCAATAGTAGCCAGTGCACATAATTTTCTTTGCGAGTTCCACAACACTGGTGTGAGCATCGTAGATGTCATCGTAAACTTCCTTAATTGCTAATTTTCCATTTTCTGAGTTAAGGAATCGTAATAAGGTTCCATCATATCTTCTATGGTAGAGGGTGCTACCAATGATAGTGAATCTGGATACGCATTGGATGAAGGATTTGCGATGGTTACAAGGAAGGTCGGGTGAAAAGATATGGTCATGGAGATAAGTATAGATGTCATGGTACCATGGGGAGTTAAGACCAATGATCTCACATACCATTTTAGATTTAGGGATGTTATATGCTAGAACCATGAGTTGTTCAACCAAGAATTGTGAGTTATGGGAATATGAAGGCATGTTTAAGAGAGAACCAATGATAGCCATTATATCTGCTGATTTGTCATTTGTTTATAGAACCTTATCGAACTGAATATGCTAAAAGTAAAGCTTAAAGTTAACCACAATTCACTTATATGGAAAGTTTGGCATATTTGGCTGAGTATTCATCATTAAACTACTTGATTATGAGTTGCGAGTCACCAAAGTCATTAAATTTTTTGATATTCCAATGGATAGCCATTCTGCATCCAACTATAAGTGCCTCATATTACTCTATATTGCTAGTGTAGTGGAAAGCAATCCGAAAGGCCTGTTATCACCAAATCACAACACCCTATGATTTTCACAAGTGTGTGTGCTTGAGCTCATGGTGTGACTAGATAACATGGGTAATATCTCCAAGTTATGGGACTTGCTACTTGAGATAGACCTCCATAGAAAGCTAGTTCCTGCTCCTAATCTACCTGCCACAATCTACTCTAATGTAGGAAAAACTATCTTATCCTAATCTATCTTTCTAAGGGACCAGGGAGAGAGAGTGTATGAAAACAAAGCCTACACTAAAGTGGTGATACACCAAAAAATGAGGTTGCTGATCACAATTTCAACTGCCTAAAATGGAGAGAGGTGAGCAATGGAGAGGGTGAACAAGATGCACCATAGAATAGAAATGAATTCACACAGAACACCATTTTTCCTCATTAAAAAAAACTTCCAAAACCTATAATAGACATCAGAGATATGCACAATATACCCTATAATGGTGAGAGGCAAGAAAAGACAATAATATAAGCAAAGGATGGACAAAATGCATCACGAAACAAATTTTATTGCTCCATGAGTTCACATAGTACATCATTAGTGGGAAAGAAGCAAGAAAATGTAATTATAAAGAAAAGAGAGGAGCCTTAAACTGCACATTAAACCCTAGGGAATAAAGAGAGAGGGGGTAGGAGATAAAAATGACCAACTCCTTTACAAATGAGCCCAAGATTACAATTTATAGAATTGAGAAGGAGAGAGAAAATTGCAATCCCGGATTTGTTTTTTCAACCAGTTGGAATCTGTCATAAATGAGTGTAATTGATGGTATGTTTCTTGCAAAAGGATCCGAATGTTGTCCCATGTGCTGCAACGGTGAAAAATGTCTTCCCATGCCTCATTAATTGTGGTGGTTGGGCTTAGAACTATGCATTTTCATGCTGGAGATGTTTTCTAATTTTTCACACATCTAACCTTAGTGAAATTGAGAAATGTGATTCCTATTACATATAGGACGTTGATACCTTTCCAATGATATAAGGTGTTTCAAATTTTGAGCATTGGATCAAAAGTTATGCCCATTCGAAGTTTTGTGCAAAAAATGTCGTTTTTCTTTGTTCCGTGGATTTTCTAGTTTTCTGCAACATTATGTGGATTTGGTTTTTTACGGAATTTGTTCTACAAATTTTTCTATAAATTATCAGAGAGATTTGCACATGAATATAATTCTTCTATATTCTCAATATATCATTTGGGGATACAATACACATATATAGGAATGTGATTCCTATTATCTCTCCACTGTTTTCTCATACCTAAAATCCTATACTTCAATAAACCACTAAATAAGATATATTATTACAAAAACAAACAATATATCTTAACAATATAAATTCTAACCTATTATTTAATATTGTATATAACAATATTAAATATTATCTAATAAACTACTTATTTACCTTTCGGTAAATATCCCATTATAATGTAAACATTATATTTCCTAACATTCCCCCCCCTTAATGTTTATATGGTAATAATAGAAATTTCACACTTCCTCTACACCTTGCTGCCCATGCTTGCTCATGATCTTGGTACAACACTCGAACTGAAGGTATAAGAAGGAACACATCAACTTCTTATCAACCATGTGATGTCGGGAATACATCTGATTGACAAGGATGGGAACATGCTAAAGAATCATCTTCTTATCAACTAGTCACTCTAGGGAACACATCTGACCTAGCAGTGTGGGAAATCAAGAAAGAACACATCTGAGAAGCCTTCAATGGTTTTAAGGAGGCTAACCACAAACCTAAGTATGAACAGGAACACATCTGACTGTTCTACCTCATCAAGACTCATGATATTGCTTTTCACTGTGCTATTTGATCTTCACTATGTTTTTGCATAGGGGAAATAGGAATAATCACATACCAATGAACAAGACCATACCAAATCTATTATTATTTTTCACACCTTGCTGAAATGCTGAAATCCACACTATACTATAGAACAAGTACTATGAAATTGAAGCACACAACTGAAAGAAAACTCACACCACATAATGCCACCACTACTTCATGCAGCCCCATTGTTGGTGATTAACAAGAGGTCTATGTCTGACCTCCTTCCTCCATTGCCTCTGTCCTCCAATATGAAGCTGCTAACTCATCTTGATGTGGTCATTAGGCTTGATAATTTCCACATTGGGGTTATTTGTATAACTTCCCCTCCTCAATGTGAAATCATTTATTTTTCAGACGTCGGGAAACACCGAAAATGCGTATGTGAGGGAATTTTTTTATTTTACCAACTTTTGAAAATGACACAACTTTTGATGACAACTCAAAAATTTGACAATGAAACGTTTGACTTGGACAAGAAGACCCAACTAGAAATTTAAAAAAAGACAATAAAAACACCGAATTTATGCAAATGATGCACAAACAATTTATTGATGCAAACACACTTAGACTTGAGTACAAACTACATAACAAAGATTATTAATTTTAAAGACTTTCCTATAACTATTGCTATACAATTTATTACACTATACACTTTATGCCATTATTTGACATAAAAACTTAAAACATGAAGAGAAGCACTCAAAACTCAAACTTGACTTGATGGGTTACATTAAACTCAACTTGGCTTACACTCCCTCGAGATCAACAACCTCTACATCTCCCAAGTCAAAAAGCTAGTATTTTATGTCAACCATTCCATAGAAGGTCTTGCATTTTCTCAATTCAACATCATCTTCCACTTATCATTATTCTTAGCTTGATAATATATCAATCGAAAACAAGTTGATATTAGTGGTACCAATGTCTTCACCATTTAGAACTAAATGCCTTAGATAGTGACTCACAGTTAGATATATGTTGATTTTCCAAGATGTTTTGAACAACCAACACATTTGGTGACATAAAAATTTTAGAGGTAACATTACATGATTGTCCAAATGTTTCAATTTTACATGATGTAACTATTATAGATCTACCTCCCTAATTTTCCTTGTATTTATTAAGATATTTTACACAAATATAGGTGGTTATCTTTCTCTGGATTGGTCATTTTTGTTCTTCAATATGAGGTATGGAACTAAATTTATAGTTAATTCAGAGCCTTTGGCTATATTTCATATTGAGGCTCATGTTTCAAATGTTGTAGCAAATTATTCAGCCATAGATTAGACCAATTTTGATGTCATAACACAAATTTAACAGATAGGATAATGGACTACATATATTTATAATTTTATTTATTTCTTAGAAAAGAAAAGACATGACAATGGACTACATATATGTGAATTGAGATTTTGTAATAAAGGTCAAATAATAAGATTGACCTTACAAATCTGGAAGGTGGGAGTAAGAAGTTGGAAATCACTTCCTTCAAACTTGACTTGATGAGTTACATTAAACTTGACTTGGCTTACACTCCCTCGAGATCAACAACCTCTACATCTCCCAAGTCAAAAAGCTAGTATTTTATGTCAACCATTCCATAGAAGGTCTTGCATTTTCTCAATTCAACATCATCTTCCACTTATCATTATTCTTAGCTTGATAATATATCAATCGAAAACAATTTGATATTAGTGGTACCAATGTCTTCACCATTTAGAACTAAATGCCTCAAATAGTGACTCACAGTTAGATATATGTTGATTTTCCAAGATGTTTAGAGGATGTTAGCAACCACCTAGATACCATTAAAACCAAATTGTAGAATATATACATGACCTGTAAAATAAGACTGTTGGTTTCGACGTGGAGAACAATAAAATAGAGATCATGTGCTATGTTGGATGATCATATGCACGGTACAAACTATGCACATAAATCACAACAATGTTTCACCAAAATTAGATATGGCACTAACTGAGTAGCCAATTACGAATCCCATTAAGTGAAATTAGTGGATCATGATAATGATTCACACAATATATCAGATCTCATCTGACCAGAACTAGATATAAATGCACATATATTGTTCTCAAATCTCTGCATAGTTTTATCAAAGAATAACATACTACGGTCAACATTGAAATACCATAAATTACCTTAAACAATTGAGAAGATGTGCATGCCATTGACAAGATAGTTTATCCAAACCGCAGTCCTCTGTTGGTATTGCACATGCCCGTTATTTCAAGAAGCATTACATGCCATTTGAAATATATACTCTTCTTAGATCTGTGACCAAACTCTCGTACACAAAGTAATGTTTCATATTAAATCTTGATGTAATCGTTGTTAAAACGTAGGCCAAATATGCACCACTGCAAGGCTTTTTCAACAATACTTAGATGAAAATCTAATGTAAAATGGATACAGTGAAATCACATAGACCCCCACTTGGAAAATACAGACTACCGGTATAAAAATAGTATAAAATCTATTACGAAAGCTTCAATAATTTCTCACAAAATCTCCATTAATCAGGGAAAAACAACACAACACTACCCTTAGAAAACATATTATTATTACATCGCAAATCTACCAGCTCTCACAAATACCTGTTCTAATACCAAATATAAATTATCAAAGATATTTGCACATGAATATAATTCTTCTGTATTTTCAATATATCATTCGGGGATATAATACAAATATATAGGAATGTGATTCATATTATCTCTCCACCATTTTCTTATATCCAAAATCCTATACTTCAGCAAACCACTAAATACAATATATTATTACAACAATAAACAATATATCTTAACAATATAAATTCTAACCTAATATTTAATATTGTATATAAAAATATTAAATATTAACTAATAAACTACTTATTTACCTTTCGCTAAATATCCCATTATAATGTAAACATTATATTTCCTTACATTTTTTGTGGTTTTTCCGCAGACTTTGTTCTGTTGATTTTTCTACGGCTTTTTCCGTGGAATTTTTTCTGCAGCCTTTTCCATGAACTTTTTTCTGTGACTTTTTCTACGGCATTTTTTGTGGATTTTCCGCAGACTTTGTTCTGTGACTTTTTCTGTGAATTTTTCCATGGCTTTTTTTCTGCAGCTTTTTCCGCGGCTTTTGTTCTATGGTTTTTTCTCAAATTTTTTGCTAACTCCTTAGAATTTTCTAGGATTGAGGAGTTAAAAAAATGAAGTAGAGTGCCCCAAAATTATGAAAATTTACCTGAAAACCCTAGGCTCAACCATGAAGCTCTATCGGCTGGCCAAGTTTAGTTTTATCTAGTTATCCATTTTTACCAAGGGGTAAAAATGAATAACAATTTGGCGACTCATGGGGATATATGCTTGCCAGATGATCTAATCAGTGGCTTTGATTCATCCATTTGGCATGGAGTCAGTTTGATAAACAAAAATTTGATCTAAAACTGTAAAATATGGTCCATGAGCCACTTGAAACACTACTAGAGCTGAAGCTAATCTCACCAAATGCTATCTCTGATAGATTGTGCGTGAGCAACAAAACAACACAACACACTATGTATAAAAGAGAAAGATCATACATTCCCTAAGTGAAACATGCAGAGTGTGCACAAGCACTTCTTTTGATGAAAACAAACCTACCTACTCTACACTAACCAGAGAAACAAAAAACTTCAAACAAATCCTAACATTGACAATGAGAAGTAGCTACCCTTCCTCAACATCTTGGGCCATGCAACTGATTTTGCAATGATCATGACTATGTGCATGAGTGAAAAAATTACTACAATATGATTTTCCACTCAAATCATCAAGGTATCAACTAGAAATAAGACAAATACCTCTTTTATTTGCTCTGTATTTTCTTTTGAGAGGAATTTCAGCCGATTCTTAGAACTTTGAAACTCATCCTCATGCTTAAAAGTAAGCATGACTGGTAGCAACTTTGAATCTTGCTCCAATGAAGCCAAGTACTTGATTGGGAAAGGCATGATCTACTGAATTTTCCCATTACATGGAATCCCAAAGTCAATATTGAAGTCTTATTGCAGACATTCCTAGGTGGATGGTGTGGAAAATATGGGATCTTTGTAGTCATTTCCTTCCTCCGTGGAAGTATGGAATTCCTCTCTAATCCACAGCTCATTGTTATTGAATGTAATTTCTAATGAAGTTACTTTTGCATCATTATAATTTGCTACAACACATTATTGGCTCTAGATTTCCTCCATTTTTTCTTGAAGAATAACTTGCTCTTGGATAGCCTCTTCCTCTAGCATGAAATTTTTCAAATCAAAATCGTCAATTGGCTGCACCTGATGAATATTTTGGGCAGCAAGGTCTTCTTGATAACTCTCCTCCATCATGGATTCAATAATCAAATCAGGCCCTTCAAATAAAAGAAAAATATTCAGTAATGCTTTCTTCATCAAGTGGCTTCAACTCTGATTTGATCTCTTCCAATTGCTCCTCTTCAATAGGAATTGGAGCTATTTGTTCTTCCTCCCTCTTGATTGATTATGCAGCTTGGATTATATCAACATCCTCTTCAGAAAAAGTGCCATTATGGACACTACACTCAGAGAAAATAAATTTTTGATCTTCTTCTTCTTGTTCTCCTTCTGTTGCAAACTCAGCTTCCACCACCTGTGGTCTGACCCCAGCCTCCTTTGAAGGTTTAACCATCAAGGGGATTTTTTTAATCCCAAATCTGAGAGCCAATATTATCAAGATTTTGATCATTTCTTCTCTGTTTAGCTCTCCTTCTTGCTACTCTCCTTGATTGGTTGTCTGATTTTTTTCTCCCCAAGATGAACTTGAGACAGCAATAGGAGGGATGGGTTGGGTTACAACAGATTTTGCAATTGATTTTGGTGGTTGAGGAGATATAAATTATTGTTTGTTTAGATGGGATGACTACTTGGAAGAGAAAAATGCAAAAGAATTGAGATGAGATGGAAGATTAGAAGATGGAGAAGGGAAATCAACACTTGGGGAAACATACAATGGGCTTAAATCTTGACATTGCTGAAATGATATTGAATGAGAAAGAGGAAAATAAAAACTATGAGGTGGTAGACCTACCCATTGACAAGGTTGTCTAGCACTTTTTTCATATGCCTTAATATCCTCAGTCTACTGTGCAAGTTGAGGCAACATTTCAACCATGAAGTTAAGCTTCTCCTGCAGGCTGTAATGTCTTGGAATAGGGCCAACCCATGGACAATGCCCTGAAACCAATCTTGAATGCTTTTATTTGAGATGTAGCCCTAGACTGCACCATGTTTTCTTCCATTATCTGAGTTTTCATGTGTAAATTAGCTTCTTCAGATGTGGAACTACCTCCAAAATTTGTATATCCATGCTCTGGAACAATTGTATAGTCTGGTAAATGACTAAAATGATTTGAATTTGGATCACCTGGATATGCATAGTGCTGATTTTCATTATAAAACCTTTTTGGAGGTGTGTTGAAATAACCTGAAGATGGCTCTAAATAGCACTGCTATTACAAGTGTGAATTCCATGAGGGAAATGAAGTCATGATTGCACAATCTTCATGGAATGGAAGAAAAGTGGATGAAAATTGATGAAAATAAGAATGGAAATGGAAATGGATAAAAAGGAAGGTTTGTAACTCAGAGAAGGGGTTGTTGACTAGATGTAGTTGCCAGATGTGCTTGAAAGTACCTCCAAAGGATGAGATATTCACTAAGAGCACATCGAACCTGATGAAGTGAAGTGGTAAGGTACTTCATACATGTCCCACCAGGCATGCTAGAACTATTATCATCGAATCAAAAAACCCTACGATTTTTGCAAGTGTGTGTGTTTGAGCTCACGGTGTGACTAGATAACATGTGTACTATCTCCAAGTTGTGGGAATTACTACTTGAGATAGAACTCTAGAGAAATATGATTCTTGCTCCTAGACTACCTGCCACAATCTAACCTAATGCAGGAAAAACTATCTTATCCTAATCTATCTTTCTAAGGGACAAGGGAGAGAGAGTGTATGAAAACAAATCCTACACTAAAGTGGTGATACACCAAAAAATGAGGTTTCTGATCATAATTTCAACTTCCTGAAATGGAGAGAGGTGAGAAATGGAGAGGGTGGACAAGATGCATCATAGACTAGAGATAAATTCACATAGAACACCATTTATTTCCCATTAAACACAACTTCTAAAACCTATAATAGACATCAGAGATATTTACAATATACCCTACAATGATGGGAGGCAAGAAAAGACAATAATATAAGCAAAGGATGGACAAAATGCATCACGAAACAAATTTTATTGCTCCATGAGTTCACATAGTACATCATTAGTGGGAAAGAGGCAAGAAAATGTAATTACAAAGAAAAGAGAGGAGGCTTAAACTCCAAATTCAACCCTAGGGAAGAAAGAGAGAGGGGTTAGGAGAGAAAAATGACCAACTCCTTTACAAATGAGCCCAAGATTACAATTTATAGAATTGAGAAGGAGAGAAAAAATTACAATCCCGAATTTCTCTTTTCAACCACTTGCACATTGTCATAAATGAGTGAAATTTATGGTATGTTGCTTGAAAAATTCTTCCCACATTGTCCCATGTGCTACAACAGTGAAAATGTCTTCCCATGCCTCATTAATTGTGGTGGTTGGGCTTGGAACTGTGCATTTTCGTGCTGGAGACATTTTCCAAATTTTCACACATCTAACCTTAGTGAAATTTAGAAATAGGATTTCCATTACATAGAGGACATTGAGACCTTTCCAATGATATAAGGTTTGTCAAATTTTGAGCACTGGATCAAAAGATATGCCCATTCAAAGTTTCAAGCGAAAAACTTTCGTTTTCCTTTGTTCCGTTGATTTTCTAGTTTTCTGCAACATTCCATGGATTTGGTTTTGTGCAAATTTTTTTGCAGAATTTGTTTTGTAGCTTTGTCTACAGCTTTTTCCATGGACTTTGTTCTATGAATTTTTCTATGGCGTTTTTTGCGGACTTTGTTCTGTGGATTTTTTCGCAACTTTTTCGTGGACTTTGTTCTGCGGCCTCTTCCACGGACTTTATTCTGTGGTTTTTTCTATAGATTTTTCTGCAGATTTTTCCTCAGATTTTGTTTTGTGGCTTTTTATGCAGAATTTTTTATAGCTTTTTTTGTGGCTTTTGTTCTGTAGTTTTTTCTCAATTTTTTCGCTAACTCCTTAGAATTTTCTTGGATTGGGGAGTTAGAAAAAATGAGGTAGAGTGCCCCAAAATTATGAAAATTTACCTAAAAATCCCAGACTCAACCATGAAGCTCTATCAACTTCCCAAGTTTAGTTTTCTCTAGTCATCCATTTTTACCAAGGGGGTAAAAATGGATAACAAGACCTTAGGGATGAAATCTACTTGATGTGTGATGAATATGATTCCTGCTCCTGAGTCATGTTTTGTGAAGGAGCTGTTAAAGTATAATGTCTAGCTATTTGATTCTTTGAAAGTGTATACTGATTCATCTGTGAACCATGTATTGAGTGGTGTGGAATTGCAAATTGAAGCTTCTACTAATTGATCTGCCAAAACTTGTGCTTTGATAGGTTTTTGATTAACATATTCAATTTCAAATTCGCTCAAGTGCATAATCCATTTATCCATTTTTCTTGTCAAATCTGATTTTTAGAGTAGATATTTGAGTGGATCTACTTTAGCAATGAGATTCACTATATTGTTGAGCATATAATGCCACATATTTTGTAATCTAGAGCACATTTTTTAGTGTATATGTTCACAAATTATTCCTAAACCATTACGGTATGAAATATAATTTTGAGATCTTTCCATTGATATAAATAACTCTGAAAACGGAGCTTGTACGTGAAATATATCGTCTATTGAAATTTTCAGCCAATTGGCAAAATTAAGAGACTACACATAGGTCTTCTGACATGGATGCATGCACATCCACACACTGGACAAATTATAGAATGAAAAGTTGCACATGAATATTTGAGTAAAAGAATTGGCTTTTGGATGCCAATCTTTGACACTTGTGTTCGAACAGGTGGGCCCCACTATTTGCTAGCTGGGAGCCCTCAACAAGCTCAACACACTTTTTGTATGGAGGGGAGTCTTTGCTACTATTTGTTCATTATATCATTAAAATGATTTTATATATATATATATATATATATATATATATATATGCCACTAAGTAATTTTGTAGGATGAATGTGGGACCATTATTATAGGGCATTTATATTTTACTATATAGGCTCTAGCTCACCTGAGCTATGTAACAACTCGGTACATTATAGCCAACTTTGTCAGCACACCTACCTGTCACGAGCTACTCGGAGCCAACTCATCCAATTCCTCAAATGTCGACAGAACTAACTCAATTACATACATATCTTGGCTCAAACCAATGTGGCCACCTTAGTACATGGCAAAGCTAACTCAACCACCACCCATACATACTCGGCAACACATCTACATGGCAGTTCAACAAGCCACATGCCACATACGTGGCACCTTACCACATGGTCCAACCACTTGGACTTTTAAAAAATTTGTCGTCGAATACTACGTGGCATCCAAATGGTGCATGGTGTGGCTGCATCCATGAAACAATAGGCAAGCTCACCTATTTTTAAACCATACATCCTCCCATTACATGGTCAATGTGGGATTAAATCCCCACAATAGCTAAACCAACCATAGAAGGAGGAGGGGGTTTGACCCTATGATGTTGCCAATGTAAAATACTAGCTTTTTCATTGAGCTAGGTAGCTCGACTAGTTATAAAACCAACTCTATTATTCTTAGAGAAGAATTTTGACAAGACTGTGGTTGAGGCAGAATGACCAATTTGTAGAGATCTTGATTTTTGGGGAACTTAGAATCGGTTTGGGAGTTCGGATAGAACCGGAGAGTTTCTTAGAATTAAGAGACAAAGGCAATAATGTCACTCTTTTTCCATGAAGTTCTATAATTTTCTTGATGGAAGGGTTTTTATAGCTCTATTTCATGGAGAATGAACTTTGGAGATACTGCAGAGCCACAAATTGATTTGGGAATGAGTTTCTAACATTTTGTAGAGTTTTCAAATCTAAATCAGCTCAAAAATTTAGGTGACAATGATATATTAGTCATTTTGGAAGGTAAATTGTACTTCAAGTGATAATAAATAGATCAATTCACATTTACAGTGAATCCAGAGATGTAGGCCAACTGGGTGAACTCCATTATCAATGTGTGGAGTATTTTGTTTTAGTTTTTCATTTATGATTAGTTTTGAATTCAGTATAAGGGAATGAACAATTGAATGAGCAAGGAAATATGGAAATTTGTTATACGTTGAATTTCTAAGTCCTTTATCCATAACAGATAAAATGTATGCAAAAATCAATTTTGGATGATTAAATCAGATTAATATGCATTGAAAATCAAATTGTGGTTAGTTTATGAAGGTTTACGATCAAATTTTAATTATTTTTTTAATTGTCCCTCTTAATCACTGAAAGTTGGTTTTCTGAGAGAAATTGGAAAACAATGGATTTGAATCACCTAAAATTGAACCCATCACAATCTCTTGATCAATTAAAAAATGAAATTTTCAAGTATCTTAATTTTTTTAAAAACAGTACCTAGGGTGAAAAAACTATTTACATATCATTTTGTGAGGAAAGGAAAATGGAAAAACATGCTTTTTAATATAAGTGTAGTTTATCTCATAATGAATTAATGTCTAGCTTAGGTAATAGATGTCTTGTTCTTTTCCATTTACATCAGGTTGTGCAAGGAGGGCTCACAAGGCGTGCTAAGTAGCTGAAATATAGAGGAGAAGAGGGATTCTTGGAATGGGAGGCACTAAGACTAGAGGATGTAGTAAATATTTGTTGAGTTTATCAAAATATGCTTGACGTTATTCATTTAAATGGAAAACTATTCCCTTTTTTTAAGAAAATGATGGAATGGATGACACTTGTCAGCAAGTTACGATATGAACCTTCTGATGGCTTGAATTTTTCCCTATAGACTTCTGAGTTGCTTTAGATTGGTAGTTTGAGGCATTTCAAAAATAAATTTGACTTTGTATGGATCAATTTATATGCCGTGATGTGAGATAATGAAGCCAAGTAGCTTTCCCAATGTGACACTAAAAACTAATTTCTTAAGTTTGAGTCAAACTTTGTATTCTTAGAGTCTTTTTAAAATACAACAAAGAACCATAGGATGTTCTTCTCCAGTTTTAGATCTTCCAAGAATGTCATCGACATAATCTTGAACAATTTCATGCATCATATCATGAAAGATGATGGTCATTGCATGTTGATATGTGGCTCTGAAATTTTTGAGACCAAAGGGCATGACTTGATAGAAAAATGTACCCCATGGTGTAGTGAAAGAATTTTTTTGTTGATCTTCTTCTGCTATTTTGATTTGATTATAACTATAGAATCCATGACCATGTCAATATTTGGTAATGGAAAATCATATTTATGGAAAAATTGTTAATATCACAAAAATCTATACAAATATGAATGCCCCCAGTCTTTTTGCCTACTAGGAAAATGTCGGAAATCCATTTAGAATAGTTGATAGGCCAGATGAAACCAACGTCAAACAACTTTTGGGGTTCTTCTTTGACAAGTAAGGCTACCTTTAGATGAATTTTTTGTACCTTGTATTTGATTGGGTTTGCATATTTACGTACCACTAGATTGTAAACCACCAAGGATGGATCAAGTTCAATCATATCTGTATAGGACCATGCAAATATGTCCAAAAATTATGTAAGGAGTGACATAGAGATGGTTTGTTCTTCTATAGATAAAGATGACCCCAATTTAATAATCTTGGGGTCCTCTTCAGTGTCTATATTAATATTAGTGGTTTCTTCAATTAGTGATATTGAACCATCTTCTAGCGTTTTATGATTTGGAATGATTTGATCCATAGTTGGGTCGTGATCTGGATGTGAGGGATTTTCAAAAAAATTAAAAAGGGTGTCCTCCTCATCTAGATGTTAAGAGGAGTAAGCATGAGGTATGTTGGATTGGGATTGGATTTGTAGGATAGGCTCCTATTCACCAAAATAGGTTTCAACATTTAGATATACTTCGAAAAGCTTTTTATGGTCACCAACTGGTATATTGTCTTGAGTTCCCATGAACTTGAGAATTTCTTCGCCATTTTGAAATGTATCAAGAGTTTTATGCTCGTAATGTTGGTTCCACTGGATGAGCTAGGGATCGGTGTGATTAAATTTGATGATGAGGATAGCGATGACATGGAAGAGGTTTGTGGCAAAAGCTCTTCATAGTGGCTATAAACAGATATTGTTTTGATGGCATCTATGACCTCCTCGGCTATCTCAATTGTGTCACTTAGATCATTGTGGATACCCTCATCAGGTGGCTGATACCCTAATAAATGACCATCAATATTGGGGATAATATTAGGGGGTTCAAGGACACCTTGTTCATTGTAACCTAGTCCTCAACTAGAGTAACCCATATAAGTCATCATACACTTGGGGATTGGATATTCGTTACTCAGGTGAAAATATGGTATGGAGTCATCTATGAGCCATGTAGTATCAGATGGCCCTAGGTAATCCTTAGTAAAATAACAAAAGAGGATAAGATTTGAAAATCCCAATGAACAGGTTTACTTATTATATTGGCACACCTTAGGCCTACCATGTTATTTAGGTAAAAGTGGGAGTTGTTTAATACTGATAGCTTGGTATTCTTTGCACCTTGTGGCTTTACATTTTAGAGGTGGAGTAGATAAGATAGGAGTGAATATGGACGGAGTGGGTAATATATGAGCAGATGAAGATGAAGTGTTAGGTGAAGTGGATGGAGGAATCTCAGGTAAATCATATGAAGTGGTGGATGTCATGGATGATGGAGATCGAAATTGTGAAGTGACCATTTAATTAATGGGACAATATGGTTACTCATAATTTTATGCTTCAAGCACTTGGAAAAACTACAAGGGTTGAGGGTCACCATGAATGGTGACCTCTACGCCAGCATGTTCAAACTTAAGGCATCGATTTAATGTGGATGGGATAAAATGAATTTCATGGATCTAATGGCGATCAAACAATAAATTGTATAGGAATTGGATGTCCACAACATGTACCACAGTGGGTAGCATGACATACCCCACATTAATGGGAAGGGATAAAGTGCTAATATATTTTCTTTTAGTGTTATCATATGCTTTGATAGTGATTATCTCTTATCTTAATTCCAATTCATTGTACCTTCGGTGTTGAATGAGAGATAGAGCACAAAGGTTGTGTTATCCAATTTTTCCCCTCAAGAAAAGTTTGATCAAACATGACCTTCCACACAAGAGAAATGGAGAGGTTGGTTCTGTCATGCGATCCCACATTTCAAATCTAACAACCAGGTTATAGACAGGCTCAAAAATGGCAATGGAAGGTGCTACGTGTCATCTCAGCACACTTTCAAAAGGTGCAACAAAAATGGAGACCCTAGGGATGTGCTTGACCCCCACGTGGATCTCAGCACATAGTAGGATCACAGACGATGTCAAGTGTCCAACCATAACAAATTTAAGCGTGGAAGGAGGGGGTAAAGTCTTGGAAGCCCACAGGGTTTCCACATGGACTCGGTAAGTCAAAATTGATCCCAAAGTGAGTTGACTTGAAGCAAAGCAATAGAACTGTGGAAGGTGCCACGTGCCTCATTAGCACAAATTTAAAGGTAAAATCCAAAGGTAGGTCCCCAAATGAGTGCATTCCCTCCAAGTTTCTAGGGTCCAATAAATTTTCTCCTAAATAGGTAGAAAAGGAAGAATTGACCATTGAAAAATACAAGTATGGGAAGAGTTAGCGGAAGCCTCCACGCGTCTCTTCGGTACACCTTTGGTATGATGATTAAAAGATAGGTCCCAAAATGAGCACATGATCTCCACATGGTTAGAGCCCAAGAAATTTTCACCAACTTTTGAAAAGTATAAACATATGAAGATTCAGCGAAAGCCTCAATGTGTCTCTTCGATGCACCTTTGGTATGATGATTAAAAGGCAGGTCCCAAAACGAGTGCAGGATCTCCACGTGGTTAGAGCCCAAGAAAGTTTCACCAGCCGTTGAAAAGTCTAAGCATAGGAAGAGGTAGTGGAAGCCTCCACATGTCTCTTTAGTGCACCTTTGGTATGATGCTTAAACGGCAGGTCCCCAAACTAGTGCAAGATCTCCACGTGGTGAGGGGTCCAACATAGTTGCTCCTAAGCATAAGGGACTTAGCTAAAACAAAAAGAAAGAAGAGCAGGCTTGCGGATGATGCTAAGTGTCCAACTGTCATAACTTCAAGAGTGAAAGGAGGTGATAAAGTCTTGGAACACCCGATCCTGAACTTCAGATGATCATAAATTTCAACTAGAAGCTCAAATTTGAGCAAGAGAGGACTTTTGGGAAAGATCTTGGACTAGGTTCTTAAAAATGGAAAATACAGTCTGCCATTTTGAGGCTGTTAGGATTCTCACCTACCACCATAATGAAGTATGGGATTCCTTTCTTTCCTAACAAGGAATAGTACATGGAGGCATGGGTTGTGTCATGGAACCCATCAATTTTGTAGGAAAAAACAATGCATTTCTTGGGTGGTTGGAGAAAGAAGTCAGATTTATTCTATCTCCTTTTCTAATTCTTCCTCTATATTATAAGGATGGGAAATTTTCTAGAGGTTGTACAATTTTTTGTTTTGCACCCTCCCTTCTTCTCTTTCTAAAAATGGATTTGTGGAACTCAAACCTCCCATTCAAACTGTAAATGCAATCTTGTCTCTTGGCCATTGTAATGGACTGTATCAAATCTTTGGAGCAATAGTATAAGTCTGTGGATGATTTCAACCCTCTCTTATGTTCATTTTATCTTCTTAATATCTCATTGCAATCTTGGTTATTTATGCATGATTGTTAGATTACATTTTTAATGGTTTTTGTTTAATGGAAAAGAAAGTGTTCAAAATTCCTTGTGCATCACCTCTGTTAGTTAGGTTAATTTTCTTGTATCTTCTTAACCATGTCTCCTTGGAAAATTAGAGTAGATTTTAGAGTAGACCCTCTTCAAATTGTATGTGTCCACCTGAATCAAGGAATAAGAACCAACCTTCATCCGGAGAGCTCTCCTAATTTGAAAAAGTCCCATACTTTGGGAGAAGCTCCATGTTATGCAATCACATTGAGAGTTTCAACCTATCGAGTTGTAGACATTCAGAGTGCTATGATTACACATCAACAGGTTGATACCAAACCCATTGTCCACTAGTACTCAATTGACGTGAGTATTTTCTATATGAACCTCAATGTAAAGAGGGAAATTGTGGGTTGGGCCATGTAGTGAAAAATATTTCTTTGTAAAAGTAAGAGGGAGTTTTAAGATAACTGTAAAGGTGGGAAATGAGGGATTGAAATTGTGTGGGATCGATGTCAGCTGGGACATGAGTCTCTTGAAGAGTGTGGTAAAGGATATCTTTATATATGGAAGATGTTTTGAGAAGATCCATGATGCAAATATGCGTGAAGTTATTTTTAAGTTGTTCAAAAATATTGTATTTATCTTGTGGATGTGGATTGGAAGAAGAGGGAGGAGCACCTTGAACCGCTACAAAACTTCAGCGAGTAGTAACAACACACTAACGGTTTCTGGAAGGTTCCTTGACTTTGATGGTGGCTAATTGATGGGGGGAATAGTGAATATGTCCAACAAGATATTCATATTTGAAGGGTACACATCAATAGTTTATATGGTTAGATTGATGATTAGATGATTTAGGGGTTTTACCAAACTTTTGCTAACCTTGATTTGAAGTGTGGCTCTGACCATGATTAGGGAGTGGATTTTTAAAAATATCCAACTTCTAGTTTTGAGAAGAGGATGATGCATTGTCTTCGATTTAAATTTTACCTCAATCAATCAAGTCTTGAATATAGTTCTTTAGCTTCATACACTTGGTGGTGGCATGAACCTTAATTTTGTGGAAATTGTAATATTTTTTTTCTCTAAACTAAGAGGGTTTTGGTCTAGACCCATCCATTGGTTGGGTTTACGGGAAACAACCATATTAGTGGTAACAAGTTTTCCAAGGATTATTTCAATGGAATTACCAAGAGGGGTGTATGAATTTTATTTCGATCTTTGGTTGACCCTGAAGAATGGATATGGAAACAAATTTTTGGACGTGTTGGAAATGTTTGGTCTCTGTCACTCTATTTCCGACAACATTCTTATTCTTGTTAAAATACTTGGGCTTCTTAGATGTGGAAGGATGATTAGATTAATGGTAGTTGTCTTGGGAATACAATTGGAAGAGGCATTTGGAGAGAAAAGATTTTTCTATCTGCATTCCTTTTTCTATGATGTCATCAAAGGTACTTACACAATGGGCTTGGAGATGGAAGGATAGATTTTGATGGATGATAGAAACAAAGGTAGTGATCAATTTCTTATTAGGGATGGGCCATGAAATGCGTATAACAAGATATCTCCATCATTACAAGAAGGATGAAAATATTTCACCATTACATTGTTTGGTATTACATAGATCAATCATTGTTACATCGTGCTCCACATTATACGATAATTTTTTTTTAAATTTCTCTAATAAGTTAGTGAAGGTGGTGACAGATCCCTTAGGAAAGTGAAGGAACCATTCAAGATTAAGACCACCTAGGCTTTGTGAGAAGAGTCTCTATAAATAGGAGTCATCATAGGCTACTTCCTAATACAACATATATAACACCTTGAAATTTTCACGAGGAATGCCATTTCCATTGTATTTTTCAAATTTGGGTGGTTTGAAGTATGGGGGGAAGAGGGACATGTAAGATATCATAGTCAAATAGACAAGGACAGAGTTCCTCAAACTTATATTGACATCCTTGTCTGAAAAGTTGCAATCATCGAAGTATTTCCTTCCTAGAATTTACTTTCTATTCCAAGGTGGATTCTTGAGGGCCGGTGGGTGGTATGTTGAAATTGGGATGTTGGGAACATTAAAAATCATAGTTATCATGGTCATTTGGATGTTGTGGATCAATTTGGGAAGATAGATGAGAATTTTGGTT
Organism: Taxus chinensis; assembly: GCA_019776745.2. Lineage (NCBI taxonomy): Eukaryota > Viridiplantae > Streptophyta > Pinopsida > Cupressales > Taxaceae > Taxus > Taxus chinensis. Next base: position 323,958,159 of record CM034155.1, on the reverse strand, counting down.
TCTCATTTGTTGTAGTTAGGACAATATGAGCTCCTTATATACATGAGAATTATGGGTATTATCTCTGGTATCCTGTCCATGTGTAGCATGATGGTTGTTGTGATTTAGGTTGTTTTAATTGCAATGAATTGGGTATGGGGATCATTTCCCAATGCATTCATTCTCATTGGAGAGGAGATTATGAAGTTGAATATGGGTAAAGTCAAAAGGATGTTTTTCTCCCATGTGATATAATTGGAGGGGGAGAGCATATTTGTTTTTCTCTACGAAGCGATTAAGAATTTCACATCATCTTCCTTTTGTGAAATAATTTCTTGAGTCATCATCTCTACTAGTATCAGCCATTATTTCTTCATCTCTGCCTCGACCACATTTTTCTTCCACATTGGCATAAAAAATGTTTTGATTGAATAAGCCATTTTCAGTTTTTGTATTTATTTGGTGGCCTGTTTTGACATCATTTCTTGTTTGAGGTTGGGTAAATATTGTCCTAGGTTCCATTATATCCTAGTGATTTGAGATGTGAGGATGGGATGGAGCTGTATTAAGTTGGTGAAGGATGTGTGATTAGTAGATAAAGAGAGGATACGATTTCTTATTGACTGATGTATAATCCCAACAACTGAACCTTGTTTTAGGACGAGATGATTAAAGAAGGATGTTCCTCTATGATATAGGGATTGGGATGTGCCTCAATGTGTGAGGGATTTAGATGATTGAATATGAGCTAAGGATTTTGTGTCCGTATTCAAGGTGTTGGCTAGTGATACTCAATTAATTGTACCACTAGGGAATATTAGATAAGATGTTTCAGTGTGAAATCGTTTGTGTAGGATTGTGTGAGAATGTGACGATGTTTAAGTGTAATAATTTCATGATTATGAAGGGATGTGTGATGTGATATGTTTTAGGATATTTTGTACCTATTTAAGTGTAGTGACATCAAAAGGAAATGTTAAATCACTAAGTGGAAGCTTTGTGACAATGTGTATGAGATGTTGTAGAATAAATTACGTATATAAAGTGGGGATGTGTGATTAAGTGTGGGTAATGATAATTTTTATAAAACGTAAGAAGTTTGAAGGGAGTAAGAGAGGATGTATGAGTGATAGGTGAAGTGTGATGTATATGCAAAGGTGGTTTAATATAATGTGGTATGGTGTTAAATACAATGTAGCAAGTAAGGGATGTGTAAGTGAATTTTAGACATGTTTGTGAAATGGGGGAGGTATGCGAATGTATTTGTGTTTATAAAGTTTATTGATTATGTGGAAATGTTTATTATTGTTTTATTTTGTTTATATCAAAATGAAGGTGTGAAGGAGATGAGTGATGTTAAGTTAATGATGTATGACAAGAGTATGGTCCAATATGTATGGGAAAATATTTACAGGGATAGTCAAAGGACAAAAGTATGATGGTCAAAGGTGATGTGGGTAATATTCAAATCACATTCAAATGGCATGGTTAAAGAGATGAATGATGAGTGTATAGGATGGTATGATGGAAGGGGAATAGTGTGGGGTATCGTATTGGTATAGAAAAACACTCAAGTAATCAAAATCATGTAATCAAAACCTACCTAATCAATTAGGATTGCAATAAATCTATAGCCCTATTTTAATACCACAAACTTACGATGGTGCTAAAATTGGCTCTCCACCTATGTGTCAATGTGGGGTTGGCTAGCGAGTACTCTTGGGGAGTGAATCCTCCTTGCACAATAGTTTGATATGTGTCCAAAAGTTTTCCTAGAATATGATGTACAAGATCACTAGGGGCATCCCTGATATACCTCACGGTACATGTGGCCCAATTACATGTTGCAAGGATGCTATCTAAGGTTTGGGTATTGGGACGTGGAAGCCCCTCACTTCACATTGCTCTTAAAACAAATCAGGGATTAGCCAATAATGACATATCTTTAAGGATTTATATACCCTTCTGGAACATGGGGTGTGCCTACATGCGTGGAGGTGAATCCCACAGTCATGAGAATCCTAGGACTATGGTAAGTGCATGGATGTGATGTAGGAACATCATGGAATGAGAAATACTATGTTGTCAATCCTTCTTCTTGTCATGCTATTGAGTTGACAGAATGTGTTAGAGTCCTTAGAGAGTTTAAGTGAGTCATTGAAAACAAGTAATAAGGTTTGAAAATATGATTTTCCTCCTTGTATTTTCCCTCCAAAAGGGATTAAAATTGTAAAATCTTGAAAAAGTGAAAATTGTCTTGTAAAATGCTTGAAAAGGTGGGTTTAAGGGGTTTTAAAGTGGGTTAGGTATCTAGGCTTGATGTCCTAGTTCTTAGTATGAATGTAAGCCAATGAAATGGTTGAAAGTTGTAAAATGCCTCAATATGTAAATGTTGGCATATGAAGGGTATATGATGAGTTAGTTAGGGTAAAAGGAGAGAGATATAATGAAAGAAATCTCAAAGATGAGAAAAGTTGGTTCCTACTCAAGGAAAGAGACTGAGGAGAGGAGGATTGTAGAGAAACAAGAAAGTTTTTGTATGTTATACTTAGCTAAATTGAGATAAATGTTTTTGTGTGACTTATTTTATTGTGTTCTTATCAAGAGCTCTGAGCATGGAATTTGAGGTTTGAATATTCAGTGATCAGTCTTATAGTGCTTTTAAAGAGTGTCTTGGAGGATATTAACCTGTTAATGAAGGGTTTTTTCTAGCAAAAGTTTATGTTTGACTATGTGTGTGATAGTGAATGAGGGTATGGTAGATATTTGGTGTGTTTTGATTATAATCTTGCTAAAAATCCTTAGTAATAGTAACCACATGAAGGAAGGTGATAAAATAGACTATTTCAAAGTTTTGAAGATTGAACAACTTGCTACTTTTCATTTACTTGCATGAAATGTACTAATATTTAGGACTGTAACTATTTTTGATGGAGTATTGATCTATCAAACATTGTGGAAGTGTATGAAATTCATGAAGATCATAGTAGAGTAATACTTAGTTAAGGGATATAGTTTATATTCAAATAGATTTTAATTACTCCAATTTTAGTGATTAAGGGTTTCCATTTCTCTGTTTCTAAAGTGCATGTACACTTTGGAAAAGTGAGAAATATCCATATTATTGTGGAAGGTTTCTTATTTTTAACATTGTCACTTTTTATAGGTTAAGATACACACTTAAATGAATTTTGGAGTTTGGATAATAGTGAAATAAAATTTTATGATGGTTTGAACATCTCTCAAGCCTACAATATAGTCACAAGAAGGGTTTAGGTTTTGAAGCAGCTAACAATTGAATTTTGAGCCAAAAATTAGTAAATATCATTATTTATATCCCTTATAAAATATTATTGAAGATATTAAATTGTTTGATTGCTATCTTTCAATTATTTCTTGACAATCTCCATAGAAACCTTGTCACAGTTTAGAGGACTAGTTTGGTAAGGTTGTTTTGCAAGGAAAGTATGTTTCTGAGTTATATTCCAAACAAGAAACTTTGCATGTAGGGTAAACATAAAAATAGGTGTGAAAAATATGGAGAAATTATCTTGAAAAATACATAACAAGAAGATAAATCCTAGAAACTAGGGTTGCAAGGATGGTAAGGTTAGTTAAGATAGAGAAGACAAAAGTGAATTTGAGGGAAAAGTATTTAGAGATGGAAAGAGAAATTTAATCCACACCTGTGGGCCATTATGTGTTTGTGTTGTCATTTATGTCAACTCCATTTATGGAAAAGGGTGTTGTGTGGTCATGTGAGTCTCCATGATGTGCCATTCAGGTGTCAAGCATGAAGATCAAGTGGTTTTGTGAGTTCCATGTAGTTCTGGTGCATGGTCTAGAGTGATGAGTCATGGTTTGACTCCTTCCAAGTGAATTGGAATGTTTTATGATGTCATAAATTATCTATGAGGTGTGTTAAAGGTATTTATGGGTCCACATGAGGTCAGCAAGGTCAGGTCATGAGATTACATGGTTGAGTCAGGTTATTCTAGGCTTGTTTATAGCCTTAGAGAAAGTATATTGAGGTAAAAATGTAAGACTTGGACCAAATAAATCATGGTATCAATATGGTTGTAATGTACATGAAGTGTGTGATGAATTTCAGGTTAGTATTAAGAGGTTTGGTGATGTTTCAGGGTCCTTAAGAAGCAAGAAGGAGAGAAACATACATGTTAAAATAGGTAAGTCACCATGGTTGGATATTTTTACATGAATTTGGGATATTTGGTGAGTTTTATCAGTTATAGGATGTTTTCATGATGATTCATGACAAGTTTTAGGTCAAATTCCTGAAGAAATTTGAAGATATGCAAGCTTTGGTGAAACTGGGTAAGTAATAGTGTGTTTTTTATAGAAAAAGTTGACCTTCTAATGCTCATTGTGGATTATGTGATTTGAATGGGACATGAGCTATTTTTCATAGATAATAAGGTCAGTTATGAATATTTCACAAAAATAATGAGGTGGTTTGATGATCCAAAACCGAGGGGTTTCAGACTTAAGGAACAGATTAACAAATGTGCCAAATGAATTGCAAAACAACTATCTCTGGAAAGAGATGTAAATTACTCAAAGATTTCGAAATACATCAATTATCTCTGCCAAGAGATGTCTATCTCTTCTTCCGGTTACATATGTATTTATAATACTTTATAAATACGAAAGGAAACCTAGAAAGATGTGGAAGGTCACCAGTCTCGAGGGAGACGAGGTGTTTCATCTTCCAAGACTTACATGTGCACTAATTTTGCGAAACATACTATTTTTAGAATTTACTATTTTTAGACAGCAGTACAAAAATCACAATTTGGGCCCCTTAAACGTGGATTTCTGGGGTCAAACATTGCCAAAAAAAGTTCTGCACCTTCTCATCACATTCTACACATTCCAAGCTTTCCGTTGCCTTTTGAACGGAGTCAATCGGAGCTACGGTGCAAAAGTTATGGTCTCTGGAAGTTGCGCCACTAGAATTGCTGCTTGGATCATTTGATCATCAAATTTTTATGAATGATCTTTAACAAGGTAAAGTGGTTTGAAACACTATCTAAACCCTAGCTAGGAGCAACTTGCAGAAGAAAAGGTATACTGGGAATATTTTGACTGATTTTTCCAAAGTGATGATTGGATGTTTTATAGGAATATTATAGATTTTAGGAAAGGTATATTAGAGCATGTGGTGATATGTGGGACCCATCTAAATTTTCTTGTTTCTGAAGGGTTCTAGTTTGTGGTAAAGTTCTCCAAAGAATGTAATGGATAAATTGGATTTTATGATAGCACATGATTTTTTATTATATCCATGATATTTTTGAATCATGGTTGAGGTGAAAAATATAAATTATGCCCTATCTATGAGGACTTGTTTTTGGGACAATTTGGAGTAACTTTGAGTAAAAGTGGGATTACAGGAGCTACAAGAGAGTTAGGACTCCATTCAAGCTTTGATGTGAATATAGTTTAGAGATATTTCCATTGGTATATAAAAATTGAGTTTTGTACATGGCATGAAAAAGTTATGACCTGTGTTTTGAGGGTCAATATTGAAGGATGCTCAATCTAGTAGGGTGTAAATGACTACATGAGGTAAAGTGAGGAATTTGAGTTATTCATGATTGGTGAAGGTTTATAAGTGATTATAAATCATCTATAAGTGTGATAAACATTTTTTTAATCTTGGAAGTGATTTTTTGTGTGATGGAGCATGTTGGGTTAATTGTCAGCTCTTGAGTCCTAGAAGAGATAAAAATCAGTTTACAGATAGGAGCTTGGTTGAAGGCCTTCCACTTGGATTTGGAAGTAGTTAAAATATGTTATGTAAATTTAATTAATATATATTTCAAATGGTCTAATTTTGGTCTCATGATGAGTTGATTTGATGTGGTTTCTAGGTTAATTTCTGAAGAAGTTTGTATGTTAGATTTCAGGACATTTTTTTTCTTATTGAAAGAATGGGTTGTTTGAGGCATCAAATGGATAAGTTGATGATTGATACCACATGAAAAGGTAAGAGGGGTTATTTTGGAATATATTTAAGGAATTTATAATTCTTGACGTATTACAAAGGGTGCAAACTAGTTGAGTTTGTAAAACTTCTTTTTGGGCATCTTGTTTTGGTGAAGACAAAAGTAGCTATGGTTTAAACATGTGGATGTTTCATAAGTTATAAATTTCTTATAAGTTTTCTAAAGGTTATATAAATTCCATGGTAATTTACCATATTTGAGATCATCTTGGGTGATCTTGAGGCCTAAAGGCAAAGACATGGTGCTAGAAACAACTATTTTGAGAAGGAAATGAGCTAGTGGGCCCATTCAATGAAATAATTTGATTGGTTATAGTAAATGTATGAACATGAATGATGATTTTATGATATATTACTCATGTTTGATGAATTTTTGAGCTTTAACAAGTATGGTTTTGATATGAGTTGATTTTTCCCATTCTAATGGTAGGGTTTTGCCGCTTCTTGGTGTATAATAAGTGGTTTTCGGCATGGCCGACCCATATGGGTCATATGTGGCTATTTAAATTGATTTATTTGATGTTATTATGATTTATATGGAATAAAGGCTATAAAAGTGAAGTTTGAGATCATTTTATGAGCTAGTCTTGCATGGGTGAAAAGTGTGACCTAGGAGAGAGTGGATTGCGGCTATGATGGAATGTTTTGAAGGCTAATTAGATGTGTTTCAGGATGAATAATTATTTAAGGAATGATAGAAAGTTTTTAGAGGCAAGACAAGTTGAGAAGGATGAAGATATAACAAGTTTGAAGACCTAGGGTTTGAGTAAGGATTTGTGAGCTAAATTAGAGATCTCCATCAGTTATGGAAGAAAAAAATTAGAGATCAATCATCTTCAGGTGGATGAGTTTGTTCTTAGTCATCCTAGGGGGTTTTAGACTCCTTGTGGAGTGGGTACTTCACTAAATTATGGATTGGTGCTCCTTATAGGGTTGGTGCTCTACTAAACTAGGGGTTGGTGCTCCTTGTGAATTTGGCGCTTGAGTAAATTTCTTTGTTATGTGTAATATTAGAATATTTTCAGTGGTATTTCTTACCTATGAGGTTTTTCCACTTTTATATGGTGTTTATGTGTATTCCTATGTGTTTCATGTTGTTGTGAATGTTTAATACACACCTAATGTGCACACATGGTTATGAATGCGAAATGAATGAATAAAATGATGAATTTATAAGTTGGAAATGAATTAATAGTTTTTATAGGAATGATTCACCTCCCCTAGTCCATTTTTATTCCAATAATTAGTATAGGAGCAGGTCCGTAAGAAGTAATTCTGAAATCTTGAAGAAGATCTTGAAAGCATAAGAAATGGGTAAATATTCAGACATTGAGGCTATATTAAGGAGGAATGAAATAACTCAGTTAGTGATTAATGGATACAAATATTAGGTAAAGGATATGGAAAAATCACATAGGCAAGTCATCAAGGTTTTGGAGTCACAGCTTGAAAGTGTGACTAAATCCCTAAGGGATAAAGAAGAATCTTGTTCCATATATGTAGAAAAATTGAAATCCCTAGAATTAGATTTGAAGAGTGCATCTAGTAGGTTAAGGATGTATGAGAGGCTTGAGAAGAGCTCCAAATATCCACATATGACAAAACAATCCACATATGACAAAGAACCACATATGACAAAACAAGCCGAGGGTTTGATGGAAAACATGTGAAGAATAAGATGAAGCTAGTCCAAGTTCCAAATTAGATGAGAAGGTGAATAAGAAGGATGATATGATAAGGTCTAACCATGTTAGAGAAACTAATGCCATGAGGTATGGTTCTTCATTTAATGGTTATTGCTATATATGTCATGGTTTTGGTCAAAAACTTAGAGATTAAAAAAAGGAGGTCTCCTAGGGATAATGTAGGTCTCTTCAAATGTGAATGTTGTTCATGTTGTGAGTATGGTCATAGGGCCAAGGATTATGGCTAGAATATTAGTGTTTATGATCCAAGAATAAAGAGGAGTGTTGTTTGTTTAAATTGTCAAAAATCAGGTGACATAACAATCCTATTTCCAAGCAAAAGGAGGTTCATTAAAATGTATGATTCTAAAGATGCAGTAAAAATACCTAATCATGGAGGTCAAGCTAAGAAGGATCTTCTATAAAATAAAATGGGCTTAGTAAGAATATTGATCATATGGAAGTTTCTAAGGAAGAGTGTAGCTCAATCAAGATGGGAAACAAGTTCCTCAAGCCTAAGTCAAGTCAAGGAAACATGTTTGCATTGGTTGGATAAGATCATTTGTTTCTCAATACCTCAGTGCATGAGAAGTTGAAGAGTTTAGGTGTGTGGGACACCTCAAAAGTTGTAAGGTATTATATTAGATGCATCCATGAGTTTTTGAATTTCATGATTACATGTAGGTGTTTTAGTTTGTCTTATAGTATTTGGTTAAAGAAGTCTATAGTTACCATAATAAGTAGGAAGGTATGTTGAGTCATTCTAAGTCTATTTATTAGTAATAAAAGTTTGTGGTTACGTATAATGAATTCAATAAAGGTTTGAATCTGTTTTGAAGGCATTCTAATTTCTTTTAGGATGGGAAAAAGAGTTTTAGGACTTGTATCAAGTATGTATGGGAATATGTCTATGTGTATTACCTCAAGATACTATGTACACTTTATAAGAAAGTGAAGAACATCTCCAAGAAGTGAATAATTCCTAGGTATTTAAGGTTTTATATAAATGTACTCCGAGTTCTATATTGAAGTCTTTAGAAGGCTGAAATTATCCTTGAAGGCATGAGTCTATATGTGTCTCCTCAAAGATTAAAATGTGTCAAGGAAAGAAGCTTGAATGTGTTAAGAGTACCCTTCTTTTTGAATTCCTCAAGGAGTCAAACACAAAGCTTGGAGGTTGGTCTGTGTCATGACAGTAGTTTGATTGTGTCTTTGTTAGGATTAATCTTAAAGGTTCTTTGAGTCAATCATGAAGCTCATTCTGTTGTATGTTGATCTAGTCTATGTTAAAGGTGCTCATAGACATCTCTATGATTCTAAAATGTGGTTTAGGTGTGTAAATGTCTCAATAAAATGAAAAAATTGTTAAGTGAAGTCTAATTATTATACAGTTTCAGTGAGTCAAGTCAAAGGTCTCTACTCATATGTCACGAGTCAATGTACATAAGATTTAAATTGAGGTATGATTGAAGTGTCATACGCCAATTCAAGTACATGTTCGTGACTGAAGGTCATTTCTTACAGTTAGTATCTCAAGATCAAATGTGTAATGACCATCATTGATAAAGATTTTGAAGTATGATGATAATTCCAAGTCTTTGTGGAAGCAATTTGAGTCTATTATGGTAATGTCTTACATCTAAGTTATTCATATTGGTCATGAAAAAGGCTCAAAAGATGACATATTAGGTAAATTTGATACTTCAAGGTACTTTAATGGTTTGAGAAAAAATAAGGGGATTCTTCTTGAGCATGATGATATAAGTTGATCATTATGGGTTTGAAATATTATTTGAGTCTTTTCTTAAGGTCTTATTGTAAGGGTTCCATTGAAGTGTCATGCACAAGTATCAAGCTACAAGGTCTAGTTGTGTACTTCTAAATGTTTTGAACATGTTGGTTTTTCAAGAAGCATCAAGAGTATATGTATTTGTCATGATTAGGCTTGTCAAGAGTTGAAGATATTATAGTCAGTATTAATGCATTGAAAGTATAAAAAATAATAAGATGTTATAGGTACAGTAAAACCATGTTTGTAGAAGGTGATCTATTTTCCTATGTTTAAAAAGTGCACAAAGGTATGATTAGTTTTTCAACAAAAGTTTAAAGGAATGCTATCAGTGTTGAGTGACTTAGATAGGTGAATAGAGACTCATCATGATCTTGTAAGGACAAGCTATGTTGTGCTCAAACTGTTAATAAGATTGAAGCATGCAAAGCTTGGTGAATATGAGTAGCTATAATATTCTGGGTAACCCTGATCAGGAGTATGAATTTGAAGGTACATGTACTTGTAAGAGGGATAGAGCATTGAAAACCCAATGAAATGGTTTTACATTTGTCTACAAAAGGGTGTTACATATTTTATTCATGCAGAGTTTGATATTATCTTGAAACCAAGAGCTTAAATGATCCGTGTCCTTGTAAAATCTTCGAAACAAGAAGATTTAAAGTCTGTGATAATATTTTTGAATCTATGAATGATTCCTTGACTGGTAAAAGCCTAAAAATATTATTTTTTATAAGGAAATCCTATGTGCTAGCTTGAAAAGTTGAAAATTCTCTTGAAAATTCTATAAATACAAAGTCAAAGAACTGTGGACAACAATTATGATGCTACAAGTTTGGAGCAAGAGAAATTCAATTTTGGGAAGAAGTTATGAGAAGGTATTTGAGAAGTAATTGCAAAAGAAATCTCATGAAGAGGGATAAGACATAGATAAGTTTGTATATAGCTATTGTGATAACATTAAAACAATGTATGATAGTGTTGGTTAAAGTCAAAGATGGATGAGGAGACCTACAATCATGAAAAGTATTGAAGGTATCTCTTTCTATGTTGTCTCAGTAAGTTTAGGACCTGTGCGTGTTCTTGAATGGAGAATACAAGGTACTGTGACTATAAAGAGGTCAATAATTGAGGTATATGATCATGCAAAAGTACTAGGAATGACAAAGGCAAGATATTTAGTTTCTTCATGGTGAAAATGTAAAGCCACATGTTTGTCGAGTGTAAATGATTCTTTAAGGACTCTTAAAGGTCTATATGTGGATTCTATGATTTCTTTTGGTATCATATAAAAACCTATAGCTGTGTATTGAGGATATGAAAGTTGACAAAGTGCTAGGAAAAAGTTCAAACTCAATATGTCGTGTCTTAGTTAAGTAACCTACAAATTAGTAAGAGGTGATAAAATAGGGGTTAAAATTAGAGAACTAAAAGATTGTTGTTTTAAAGCTTGCAAGCATGATTGAAGACTAAAATAGAGAAATTATGAGTAAGGAGGGTTTGAGTTGACCTATCAGGATAGGTGGATGCAATTTATATCCATGGTCAAGTGGAGATCAGGTTCTAGGTTCCATGTAGACATGTAAGACAAAATATGAGGTTATTTGCAAGTATAAGGTCACAAGAATTTCTTCAAGTACTTGAATAAGATTAATTAAGGCAGAGTATACTGAAATTGTGCCTTAGATATTTTGATGAATGACTTTAGCATATAGTGAGCATTTAAACAAGGAAAGATGCAATTTTTTTGTCTTTTTCCACTAGAGATAGACAATATTAGCCCAGGGGGAGTGATGAATATGAGATTCATATTTTGATTGAGGTTATATGGATGATAAAAGTTTTTCAAAAGGAAACTAAAGTTGGAGTTTAGGGAACATGGTCCAAAAGGTGGTTTCACTAGCAATGGAGACATAATTTTGTGAATTCTTGCATGATTTTGACCTAGAGATGGATAAGAAACATGAATGAAGGAAAAAGTAGAGGAATACATGTTCAGGGGGAGCTTTCAATAGGTCTATATGATCTTCATTTACTGCTGAAGGATTCAAAGAGAAACAAGTACAGTCCAAGGGGGAGCTATTGAGTCATGTAAGTTGGTGTTTGTATTGTGTTTTATCATGTGTTATAATTTTCCATGTTTAGTTGTAAATTAAATTATTATCATTGATGGCAAAGGGGAAGAGAGGCATTAGAAACATGGGAATGAGGTAAGTTGGTGTGTTTCTCTTGTTGGCTACCATTAATGTTTTTAAAGGTGGTTGCCATCAATGACAAAGGGGGATATTTTTAGCAATTGTGTGTTCATGTTGTCATTTATGTTAACTCCATTTATGGAAAAGGGTTTCACGTGGTCACATGAGTCTCCATGATGTGCCAATCAGGTGTTAAACATGAATATTGAGTGGTTTGGTGAGTTCTATGTAGTCCGGGTGCATGGTCTAGTGTGTTGAGTAATGGTTTGAGTCCTCCTAAATGAGTCAGACTGTGTCATGATGTCATGCATGGTCTTTGAGGCATGTTACAAGTGATCACAGGTCTTTATGATGTTAGCAAGGTCAGTCCATGAGGTTACATGGTTGAGTCTGGTCATTCTAGGCTTGTTTTTTAGCCCTTGAGCAAGAAGATTGAGGTGAGATGTGAGATTTGGACCCACTCAATCCTATTGAATCATGATAAAAACATGGTGGAATTTTACATGGAGTTTGTGATGATTTTTAGGTCATTATTCATAGGTTTGGTGATGTTTCAGGGTCTTTGGGAAGCAAATATGCGAGAAACAGGTAGATAAACATAGGTAAGTCCTTGTGGCTGGAGTGTTTCACATGAATTTTGGCTATATGGAAACTTTTATAAGTTATAGGATGTTGTAATGATGTTTCATGACAATTTTTAGGGAAATGTGCTGAAGAAATTTGAAGATATGCAAGTTTTGGTGAAATCGGGTAAGTAACAGTGTATTTTTAAGAAAATGTTGACCTTCCGATGCTCATTGTGGATTGTATGATTTACATAGGGACATAAGATATTTTTCATAGATTCTAAGGTCAGTTATGAAGCTTTTGAAAAAATAATGAGGTGGTTTAATTGTCACATTTTTATAAACCCTAGCTAAACCCGATCTAGGAGTAATTTGTAGAAGAAGAGGTACACTGAGTTTCTTTTGATTTATTTTTCCAAATTTATGATTGGATGTTTTATATTACTCTTTCATCTTTCCATAAATGTATATTATAGCAGTTGGTGAAATGTAGGCCTCACCTGAATTTCCTTGTTTCTAAAGAGTTCTAGTTTGTGGAAAAGTTATCTAAAGAAGGTAATGGCTAAATTGAAATTATAGTTTCATATCATGGGTGAGGTGAAAAAGTGCAATGTGTACCCTATCTATGAGGACTGGTTTTTGGGGCAATATAGAGCAACTTTCAATAAAAGTGGGATTGCAAGAGCTATAAGAGGTGTTATGATGTAGGAGAATCAATGCTTCATTTAATGATTTAGAGCCCCATTTGTGGTTTAGGAATAAATTTTATGTTCACATGTCTATGTTGGGATAAGATACAGTCATACATTGAATAACAACATTTCCATATTGTGTGTAGTTGCAAAATTTAGTCATATAAGACAAAATAAGACAATTATCGTCAAATTTGGGAAATGGGTTTGGTTTTGAGCGGGTTTTGGATTGTTATAACTCCTTAATATGTTTAGGGAGGTTTGTTATGTGTGTTCTCCAAGTTTAGAATATTGTTATAAAAAACAACGAGATTGATTTAGTGGTTATTCAATCCAAAATTGGCTTTAATTGGTATTTAAGTTTTTGAATACATTGTGGCCGGATTTAGGAGATATGCATGTAATTTGGAGGAGAGGAATAAAGATCAACAAAAAAAGTTTATGTAACGAAGATGATTGAGAATTGAAATGGGAACTAGCACTTAGGTGCTATGTTATTGTTAGTTTATGTAATTTTGTGTTATCAAATTATGTTTAGCGAATGAAAACTCCTCCATTTATGGTGTGGATTTTATAATTGATTTTAAATGAAGTGGATCATGTCTTGTAAGTGAAGTTTGATCTTTATAACTAAATATGCATGTTGTGTTTGATATTTATAATGATTAAGGTAAATATCCTATTTCCTGTGGTGTGTAAGAATAAAATACAGGTCCAAGGATCATAATTTTTTAATAGGATCTTCAATGAGACAATATAACCAGTTTGATGTGTATCATTTAATGGTATCAAAGTGCTAATATCTTTGGGAAATATTTAGATTGTTTGGATAACTAATATTTTGCAATTTTTTGAAGATTGTTTATATGATGGTTGCAAAGAGTCGAGAGAATGAAATAGAACTAATTGGAAAGCTCTTAAGAAGTAGAAGAAGGCATGAGGATTTATAACTCATGAAGAAAACAAAAGAAGAGAAAGAAAGGAAGAGAAAACAAAAAGAGGAAGAGTTACATAGAGAAGTGGATAAGATAAAGGAGAAGATAGCCATAATAGAACTCATGGTAGAGAATATGCAAAGCCCATGAAAAGGATGGGTAGTGAAGAAAAATAAAGTGAGATGGATAATTGGATTACTAATGGAGAGAAGAAGAAAGCAAAGGATAAGAGTTACTTTGAGAAGAAAGATGAGAATGCAATACAAGAAAAAGGAGAAGTTCAAGAATGAAGAGTTTCAGGTTAAGGAAGACAAGGGTTTTATAGAAGAGATGAATATCATCCTTTAGGAGATAGAAGAGAAGCAACAAGTAACCATTCAAGAGGCTAAAAGGCCTAATATTTTTGCATCTAACATTGATTTTGTTCTTTTTATAGGAAAACAAGTTGATAGAGGATATGAGTCAAGAAATGGACTCATGAGGCAAGAAGAAGAAGCACCTTATGAAGAAGTTATTAAATAATACAAGGAGATGAAGAAGCTGGTTATAGGGCCTCAATAGTTATAAAGTCATAAAAAAGGATCAGTTGGATTTTTAGCACAATGAGATGATCAAGCAAGAAGAAACAATCTTCACTCAAGAAGATAGGAAAAGTGAATATGATGAGATGCAATCAGTCATAATAGTCATGTAGGATAAAGACAAAGGACTGTTAGAGCAAGAGAAAAGGTGTAAAAATGGAAAATATGACTTATCTATTGCTGATAGTGAGCATGATCTATGGAGGCTGACTTATGATCTCTTGAGAGAGAAAGAACAACTTGAACAAGGATAAGTGAAGGAAAGTTTCTAGGTGAGCCATAAGATGAATTGTTTATTTATGAAAGTTTGGAATAATTTCAATTAGAGATGACAACCTTGGAGTATGAAATAAGCCATGGAGGAGATAATATCAATTTTCCTACACCATAAATTGAGAAGGTTGAAGATGGAAACATACTTAAAAAACCTGATATGTTAAAGGAAGAAGTGTCTCCAATGACACAAAATGTGAAAAAATATTTGACAAAGTTCAAGAAAGAAGAAATCTTGACAAATTCAAAAGAATTGAGTGATGAAGAGATGGTCTAGGAAGTAGAGATGGAAACTTTGAAGTTCCTAAATGCTGGAGATGCTGGTGGAGAGGAAAAAATGCCTCAATTTTTTAAAACTAATTGTGTTATGAGTTGTGAATGTGAAGGTTTGATTGATCAGGAGATACAAGCCATAAAAAAGAGATCCCTTAAAGAAATCTAGAACAAAAATATCAAGAAGTACATTGTCATCTATGAGTGGAAAGTCATGAAGGAAGAAGAGATGAGAAACAAGAAGACAAATAAATCAACCACTATAGAAAAAAGACATAAGAACTGGAAAAAATGAAAGAATAAGATAACATTTTATTTGAGTAGGAGCTCAAATATTTTCCAACCTGGGAAATCTGATGTAGGAGCATCAATGCTTCATTTAATGATTTGAATTCCATTTTTGGTTTAGGAATAAATTTTATGTTCACATGTCTATGTTGGGAGAAGATACAACCATAATTTGAATAATAATGTTTCCATATTGTGTGTAGCTGCAAAATTTAGTCATATAAGACATAATAAGACATTTCTTGCCAAATTTGGGAAGTAAGTTTGGTTGTGAGCAGGTTTTGGATTGTTGTAACTCCTTAATATGTTTAGGGAGGTTTTTTTATGTGTTTTTTAAAATTTTATAATATTGTTACATAAAACATGGAGATTTATTTTAGTGGTTATTCAAGCCAAAATTGGCTTTAATTGGTATTTTAGTTTTCGAATAAAGTGTGGTAGGATTAGAAGATCTGCATGTAATTTGGAGGAGAGGAATAAATATCAGTAAAAATATTATATGTAATAGAGATGATTGAGAATTTTAATGGGAACTAATACTTGGATGCTACATTATTGGTAGTTTATGTAATTTTTTGTTATGAAATTCTGTTCAGTGAATGACAACTCCTACATGCGTGACATGCATTTGTACTTAGTTTTAAATGAAGTGGATCACATTTTGTAAGTGAATTTTGATCTCTATAACTTAATATGCATGTTGTTTTTGATCTTTATAATGATTAAGGAAAATATCTTATTTTGTGTGGTGTGTAAGAATAAACCATAGGTCCAAGGAATGATTTTTTTATAGGATCTTCTATGAGACACTATAACTGGTTTGACATGCATAAAGTTAGGAATCCATTAAATTTGTGTTGTGAATATAGTTAAGATATATTTCCATTGGTATATCAAACTTAATGTTTGGACATGGTTTGAAATAGTTATGACTTGTTTTTTGAGGGTCAAGATTGAAGGATGCTTAATCTAGCAAGGTGTAAATGGCTATATGAGGTAAAGTGATGCATTTGAGTTCTTCATGATTTTTGAAGGTTTCTAGGTGCTTATAAATCATGTATAAGTGTGATCCATGATTTTTTAAAGTTTGGAAGTGAGTTTTTGTGTGATAGAGCATGTTTGGTTGATTGTTAGTTCTTGAGTCCTAAAATAATAAAAAAATAGTTTGCATAAATGAGATTGGTTGAATGACTTCTTATTGGATTTTTAATGATTTCCAATATTTTTGGGAAAGAATATTCAGATATATTTCCAATGGTATAATTTTTGTATCATGATGAGTTTATTTGATGTTGTTTCTAGGACAATTTATGAAAACAATTTTATCCTGGATTTGATGTCAGTTTTGTTCTTGTTGAAAGAATGAGTTGTTTGATGCATAAAATGGATGAGTTGATGATTTATACCACAAGTAAATAGAAGAGGGGTGATTTTTTCCAGTTAAATAATTTATAATTATTGAAATTATTAGCAAGGGTGCAAACTAGTTGAGTTTACAAAACTGGTTTTTGGGAAGCATGTTTTCGTGAAGACAAAAGTAGTTGTGGTTAGAGAATTTAGATGTTTCATAAGTTTTAAATTACTTATAATTGTTATAAAGGTTCTAGGAATTCCATTGAGTTGTCACATGCCATATTTGAGATCATCTTGGGTGATCTTGAGGCTCAAAGGTGAAGACATGGTATTGGAAACAACTGTTTTGAGAAGGAAATGAGCCAGTGGGCCCATTAAATGAATTAATTTGACAAGTTGAAGTAAACTTGAGACCATTTATGATGATTTTATGATATATTACTCATTTTTGGTGAATATTAGATCTTTAACAAGTATGATTTTGATGTGAGTGCCTTTTGTTCATTCAAATGGTAGGGTTGTGAGGCTTGTTGGTGGATGATAAGTAGTTTTTGGCATGGCGGACCCATATGGGTCATATATGGAAATTTTAATGGATGTATTTAAATGTTATTATTATTTAAGGTTATAATTACTCATGAAGGACCGAACTCTCTATGGTTAGAAGGAAGAGAAGGCTATAAAAATGAAGTTTGAGATCATTTTGTGAGCTAGTCTTGCATGGGTAAAAAGTGTGACCTAGAAGAGAGTGGATTTAAGGTATAAGGGAGTGTTGTGAAAGCTGATCAGATGTGTTTCAGGTTGAATATTTATTTAAGGCATGAGATCAATTTTTTATAGGTAAGACAAGTTGAGAAGGAAGGAGATAGTGAAAGTTTGAATACCTACGGTTTGAGCAAGGATTTGTGGGCTGAATTAGAGATCTCCACTAGTTGTGGCAACATAAAAATTAGATATCAATCATATTAATATGGATGAGTTTTTTCTTGGTCATCCTAGGGGGTTGTATACTCATTTTTGAGTGGGTAATTCATTAAATTAGAGGTTGGTGCTCCTTGTAGGGTTGGTGCTCTACTAAACTAGGGGTTGGTGCTTCACTAAATTTATTTGTTATGTGTAACATCATAAAAAATTTAGTGGGTTTTCTTCTCCATGAGGGTTTCCCACTTATATATGGTGTTCATGTGTCTTCCTCTTTGTTTCATGTTGTTGTGAATGCTTAATACACACCTAATGTGCTCACATGGTTATGGATGCTAAATGAATGAATGAAATGATGAATGTATGAGGTTAAAAATGAATTAAAATAT